>OU015743.1:149260924-149268424 GCA_907169655.1 Acomys percivali
AGAGAGAGAGAGAGAGAGAGAGAGAGAGAGAGAGAGAGAGAGAGAGACTCATCACAGAGATCTTGAGCTGTCCAGCTGTGATTTTAGATTTTTTTCTCCCATTTCAATTACATAACTTGTTTAAAACTGCATTATGCATAGCACATTCTGGCCTATGATGTAATCTTGATGAGCTGACTAAATCAAAATGTTCTTCATTCTTGGCAATTGTTCATATTCTATTTTGCTTTGATTAATGTTTGCATGATTCTCTCTTTTGTGTGTATTTTTTCCTATAAACAGGCGTATATATGAAGGGATTTTTGTTATGTAGCTATGTTGGGTTTTATGTTTTATGTGATCTGATGGCCTTTGACTGTTTATCTTTGTGTTTGTGTGTGTATGATGTGTGTATGTTCATGTTCAAATGAAGTTTTCTTGTCTTCACTTTATTTCCTTTATTTTTGTAAACAGTGTCTTGTTATGTAGCCTAGAAATCAAAATCCAATGGACGATAACATAAGAGAATATTATCACCCTAAAAGCATGCTGTGTCTAGGCCAAAATAAATATAGATTGTTAATATTTCAAAAATATTCCCCCACATGCAACTATTTCAAATCACTCCCAGAATCACTAATTGTTACATAGGCACAGCAGGGAAAGCACACTTGCTTGGTACGACTGGGGAAAGATACTTGATTGTGTAATAATCTATTGTTTCCACTCTGCACATTAAAAAACTTTTGTCTTTTCTTCTGAATCTCAAATTTCCCTTACTCCAAAGACTGTTTCCTTCATGGTTTTAGGTACAGTAGTGACTTGGGAGGGCTTTACTGGTGTCAAAATGACTAATGAAGAGGCTTGTTTAGAGAAATCAGACCATGTATGGGTACTAAGTACCTTATACATGCAGATAGTATGGGTACTATGGGAAAAAGCTGATATTCAGGGCCCTGAAAATGGACTTACCCAGTTGCCCAGTGTAAGCACTTTGTTGGGAGAATTTGCTGCATACTTACACTGCACCCAGAGTGAAGCAGTAGTGAGGTGTTGTCAGGCAGAAAAGGCTGATGCTAAGTATTACTCAGTATGACAAAAATGCAGAATTAATGATGGCAGTCTGTCTTTAGCTAGTATAATTTTATATGAACTTAAGCTAATTTATTGTATATATATATTTATATTTCACTCTGTATTTCCACAAGTTTTTAAAATCATTACCTTATATCTAAAAGTATAATATTTTTATTAAAATTGTGGTGCTCTTGGTGTTTAAAATATATCAAAAATAGTTCTGGTTAGTGAGGAAGGCATTTAAATTCAACCAAAAGATGGCAGCATAATATAGGTTACCCAGAGCCTAGTGTCAACTCCTCAATGGGCAAGTGAAACAATAACCTTTTAGCATTATGAAACCAGGTGATACCGTATAATTGATACATTAATAGGTGAAATGAATTGTCTCCAGAATGATCACTAGTCTCTTTAACACATATCAAGAGCCTCTCTAGTTAACATATTTGCTTTCTGGCTTGAACAACACTGACAGGTATTTACTTGTTTTCTGGCCACTGTTATCTGGTCTCCCTTCGGGGGCTGCTGTGGCTAATCACATCCTATCTCTGCCCATCTTGGGCACTTCCAATCATATTCATATATGTGTCATATCTACTGCCCCTACTCAAAGCTATTCGTTCCTCACTTGCTATTGAGGGCATCCCTGGGACTAGATAGGTAACCCTAAACATGAAGACTGGTACTGTATGGTCCAGTGTCACTGCCACGTTCTCAATTTGGTGATTCATTCTGGCTGAATGGCAGAAATGTCCTTATGGCAGCAAATGCATACATAGTACCATTGAAATATCACCCCCCCAGTGCCTCTCAATTAAGTGGTTTTGAAAAGAAGGCTCTATTTGCTGTATGTTTAAATTTTGTAACCATTTCAAAATTAAAAACAGTGTTTAGTTTAAACTAAACAATTAGTATTTCATATGTGATCAATGAGGCCAAATAAGCTAAAATATCTTACACACACACACACACACACACACACACACACACACACACACACACTGCACATCATCATCAGCTTTCAGTTGCATTGATTTAGGCCAAGAATGGCAATCACACAGTGAAAATAAAGGCCACTACTCTTTACTTAACAAATTTAACATGATGTATAAATCTGTCAGCCATAGTATGTGATAGGTACGGTTTGAATTTTACTGGTATCACTGTCTTACAAGCAGTCTTGGGCAAGCTTTTCATTTCCCTGTGTCTCAGTCATATCAGTGTTAGCACAAGAATAATAGTGGCATCTCATTGAATGATCATAATATCTAAGATAATCTACTTAATATTCTGAGCATAATGTGGTACACAGCCCATGCTCAATAATGCTATTATGTTATTTGTGATTGATTATTGATAGAGTATAGCAGTCTTCCCATTGCGCTATCAGTGGTGAGTTTCCACATATTTTGTAGCATCCCCTATTACTCAATCACAGCTAGAATTAAGATGAAGTCTATTTTATTTCCATTTATTCAGTAAATATCATTCCGAAAGAGTAGGGACCTAGAAATCATACAATCTGCAC
The DNA here is from genome assembly GCA_907169655.1 of Acomys percivali. NCBI lineage: Eukaryota > Metazoa > Chordata > Mammalia > Rodentia > Muridae > Acomys > Acomys percivali. Next base: position 149,263,509 of record OU015743.1, read on the forward strand.
TTGGTCCTCACAATTTCAATCCATGCAACAAACTTTTATTGATTAATTATGTTCTTGGTTCTGTTCCAGGTCTTTTCAGCGATCCAGACATGGGGCTATCTAAAACGGAATTTAATTAGATTAGATGGAAAAAGAGGATGGAAATAGTAAACAAGCAAATTACACAGCATATTAAAAATTAAAATATTCCAGAATACTTGGGAACATTTTTTTTCTGTCCAAAGTCATTGAGCTCCTTGGGTGTAAAGCTCCCATGCACAGAACAAGAAGTGCAACTAGCCGATGAGGAGCACCAGGAAGCATCACTGCTGAAAGCCCAGGTAGAAGAGCACAGAGTGAAGCAGGGGCGAGAAGGGGGAAGCAGAGAGGGAAAGCCAGGCACTAAGTCAGAATGCTGGTACATGGGCAGAAGTGCTTGAACACATTTTAGAGTTAATAAGATGGACATTATTGGTGGTGTTGATGATTTGAATTTTCAAGAATATTATGGGTAGAAGTTACATTTCAATCTTTGTAAAAAGAATCGGAAAAGACAGGGTATGAACAAAAATTGGATCACTACACAGAAAAAAATTTAAGTGGCAGCAGGATTGGAGACCTTTGTTTTTCATTTTTTAAGTGATCAATATTTTGTTTGAAGAAAGGAGACAAAATGTTGACATGACTGCTTGCTTTCTGACATATATACTTTCAAATAAAAATAAGAAAATAATAGCCAAAACTGAGAAATTCTATCAATTAGGAACTTCTCAAAGAGCTTTATGTATCTGGTCTCTGTCACTTCTTTTATTTCAACAGGATTCTTTGGTCAAATACGGTAAAACAATACAGATTCTTCTAGCTCCACATATCCAAATTATGTTGGCGATAGCCCATATATCAAAGAAAATATTTATTCAACAGGTGCCCTATTCTGGAAAAAGTAAAAGACCCAAGCTTTTCAAAGGCAGCCATTAAAGGAGATATAAATAGTAAAAAAACATAGGCAGACATGTCCATCATGGTCTGAGCATCCAGCATCACATGCCCAGAGTAAAATAGGAAGCTGGGCAGAGAAAGACAGATTAAGACCATGAGAAGTAGCTGGCGTGTGCCTTTAATCCCAGCACTCGGGAGGCAGAGGCAGGTGGATCACTGTGAGTTCGAGGCCAGGCTGGTCTACAAAGAGAGGCTATACAGAGAAACCCTGTCTCAAAAAACTTAAAAAAAAAAAAAAAGACCATGCGAAGTAAGGTACAAGAAATGAGAGACATGAGACCCTGGGCACCACTTAAGATGGATTCTTAATGGATCGAAAACTATCCCACTGGGAACAATTAAGAAGCAGTTCACATGCTTTCAAACACCAGCTAGATTCAGTGTTTAATGATATGGCCTTCTTTTTCATAGTAGACAGTACATCATGCCTGACCAAAACTACTTAATTAATACTTAATATATAAGTATACTCAGTAATATAAGTATAAAGTAATTGTAAGTTTTCACTCATATCATCCAAACCAATACCTTGTGAAGTAAGTGCTACTGTCATCCCTGTGCACAAATACAGAAACTCAGATGTGAAGACATTAAACCCAAATACTGTGTGTATCACTAACAGGATGCATATAATGTTACTTCTAATTATTATAATGCGATTGGCAGGTAAATCTTATGAAAATGTGATTGCCCTTTTAAGTGGAAATGTAAACACACACACTACACACACACACACACACACACAGATTAGAAAAGCTAAGTTGTGGTTTCAAACAGTCAGTTGGTACTCTGTCTTGTCATAGTCATGAGGAACTGACAAGGTCAAAAATTCTACGCTCACTATAAACAACTGTAGAACTAGACAAAATACAGGACATATCTACTTTCAGCTACTGCATAATAGCCAGCACAGGGCAAAAATCCAGAGAGGTGCAAGCCAGGAGGCTTTCTGCTGGGGAACTTCCTCAGCTGTGGTGCCAGGAGGAGAAACTTCCATCAGCAGACTAACTGAATGGAAAAGGTAGGGATTGGAGCTTGGAAAGTAAACAATTTAAACTTGTAAGGCAGCCTACCCAACGAGTGGGGGGCTGACTGGATTGTTCCAGACACCTCCCTGAAAGCCTCCCTGGTTCTCTGATGGATGGTAATACATCAGGGAAGGCTTACAAAGCCTGGCAAATGCAACATCCAAAGGAAAAAAAAATTCAGGGCAACTTTAAGACAAACATAGTCAATCTGGAGTTTTCTCAAATTTCCACCAGCCAGAGGGAATACATCTTCCTTATTATGTAGAACATTCTGGAAAGATTCCCCCAACAAAATTATAAATGTAGGACTAACTCCTAAAGCAAAACCTACGCTAAACCCATTCTAAAAGGGCTTAAGAGCAATACTGTACAGAATCAGAGATACTCAGCTAGCACAGCTGCCTACAGAACCAAGAGTTAACGTTCTATTACAATGTAAAAATCTGCACACAAAACATCAAACTACAGTTTATTATTAAATGCCTGGCATATTAAAGACTACTATAGGTGTGATAAAAATAAAATATGCCCTGCAATCAGAAGACTAATAGACTGTGCAGAAGAACCATGAACTTGGTAGACTGCAATGTCAAATAGCTTTTGCAAATATACTTCCTATGCTCAAGGACAGAGAGGAAATTAGGTATATGCACAATGAAAAGAGGAATGGAAACTAACTCATAAGAGCCAAAGAGAGGGGCCCGAGAGATAGCCTGGTGGTTAAGAGCACTTGCTGCTCTTGCAGAGGTCATGGGCTCATTTTCCAGCACCTACATAGCAGCTAGAAATTATTTGTAACTCCACTTCCAGGGGATCTGTTGCTCCCTTCTGACCTCCAAAGGCATGTCTCGTGTGTGTGTGTGTGTGTGTGTGTGTGTGTGTGTGTGTGTGTGTGTTTACATACAAACACTCATACATATAAAATAGATAAAGTAATCTTTAACAAAGAACTGAGAAGAAACCCTACCATTTGGGAAATGGTATATCTCAACATGTTACTAGACAGGATTACTAGCCAAACACAGTAGAAGCAATTATACCAAAGATAGAATGAAAATCCATGAATCCTAAGGTCTTTCACTTTTCTACAGTGCTTCACACTTTATAGGGTTATATAAAACAGTACAGCTCCCAATTAAGTATTAATTCATTCAGTCCAAGGGGCTAAGAGTAGGGGTCAAATGTAAACTGATATAGGAAGAATGATTTTAATCTCAATACAGCTATGTGGATGTGTACAAATCTGAAAACAAACAAACAAACAAACAACAACAACAAGTAAAAAGACCCAATTCATACACAGTGATAATCAAGAATGCAGGTAAGAAAGTTCTATTGTTCTATTTGGTAATACATCCATTAATCTCTTTCAATAGATGGCAAGAGAAAATCCAGAAATTATCAAATAGAAATCAAGGAAATCTAGTTAGTGTGTACCACTAGAGGGCCTGGATCAGACTTAGGAAGACTTATAGTGCCATGTGGAGGATGAAAGTGGTTCTGATTGCCAAGAGGGATTCAGAACTAAGTCCGGGGGTGGGGTGGGGTGGGGTGGGGGTACATTTAAAGCCAGCAGACCAGATAATGCAAGGGAACACATTTCTCTTAGGAGAGTCGGCATAAATGTTGGCAGGCATCCTAGGTGGGACTCTCATAGATTATGGCAATTTCCCTGAGAAAAAAGTAGATAGCCAACTTTACACTGGGATGGATACATTTTATTTTCCTTCTGAAACATAGCAATGCTTCAGAAAATTATTGGCTTTTACATTGACTCAAAGCGCAGCCTGAAATCTACTAGGATGCTTGGAAAATCTGTTCAATTTAATAAGGCTTTAATTTTACAAAAAGAAGCATTCTTGTGATTTGGCAATCATACGGAGTAGACAACACCTATTGGCAATTTAATATTTACTCCCCCTCTTTCAGACTCCCTTCCTCCCTCCCCCCCCCCCCCCCCCCCCCCCCCCCCCCCCCCCCCCCCCCCCTCTCTCTCTCTCTCTCTCTCTCTCTCTCTCTCTCTCTCTCTCTCTCTCTGTGGGGAACTAAACAAAATTCCTAGTTTGAGGGATTAAGAGAGACAACCACAGAGAAATTACTGGAACTTCTGAGGACTCTGACACATTCGGGATTCATTAATGTGAGATTTGTGAAAGAACTCAGTTCTCTTCATTCATTCGTAGAACAAAGTAGAAGACAAAGTATTAGAGAGCGCTGACCTTTGCTCTTTGCTTTCTTAATCTAGGCTATATTTTTCAAGGCTTTATGTAATTACTAAGTAACAGAGTTGCCTGAAATCAATACTGCACACTTGTGTGACCACTAGAAATCAGATTGCAAGACCAGTGCCTGACCTGGCCCAGAGATTAATGAGTTTGCTGAGCAATGAAGTCTGACTATCTGGTCACACCTTTTTCTTGGCACAATCAGCAGCCAGGACAAAGGCTGACTGGTGTGGAGGCCATGGCCTAAAATGGTCAACACATATGCTGAGATCATGCGAGTGTTATCAAAAGATCAGATGGGAACCTGTCCCGAAGAGCTTCCTACCACCATCCCAGGAGCCCGAGTGCATGTGGACACCAGGTACTGTTGTGAGCTAAGAGAGTTGCTGTCTCACCTACACGATGCACTATTCCATGTGAGCAAAGACAAATGAAAGCAAGAGGAGTCACAACGACTTAAACACTTAAAAAGAACCAGTAAGGTAGAATGCTAGTTCTGTAAATGCCATTGTAGCCACTAAAAACCTGTGACTGAAGTTTGCAGAGGGAAGTGCTGAACATATTTATTTAAATTCAAGTTCTCTTTATTCTGGGCTTAATTACATTTATTGACATTGGGCCAATTTATCTTCATGATCAACTTCCTGAAGGCATCCTTGCTTGATGCCATCCGTCTGTCAGTGTC
>OU015743.1:149270924-149289049 GCA_907169655.1 Acomys percivali
GGCAGTGTTATCATTAATTCTTCTTTGTGTTCCCCCTGAAAGAAGTCTTTTTCTCTTCAACTTACTGTATCACAGTCACGTTAGTGAGTTTCTTTTAAGTCCATAAACATCTTTATTCACTTCATGAAAATCCTTCCAGTCATTTCAACCACTGTGTTGAGATCAGAAACATGAAAGCACAGACCTGACCCCTTAGAAATCAGATTTTAGATTACATGCTTTTTTCTGAGTTATCATTCCTTTCAGTCTTGCCGAGAGGAAGAACAAGTCATTAACTTTTAGAGTCTCTTATAATTTTATCATGTCTTAAAAAGAGTGAGGAATAAAACTCAAATACCAGAACACACTAGCAAGGGATTACAAAAAAGAGCTAGAGGCCAGAGAAAGGCCAAAGAAAATGCTGCTGTTCCAAACTACTTTCTAAAATTCCGTCAACTGATGTTTAAAAGGAAAAGACAGTCAAAAATAAGGGAACGCTTAGGTTTGATTCTCTGTAGTCACTGTGTTCATGGTGTGACTTAATGAGACGCTTAATGCTACTAGGAATTAGAGCACAATTTCAAAATCTTGTCACTTTCACTGAGTATGAGGCCTGCTGACTAGAAAAACCCTTCCTTCTATACAGGTGCGTTAGCTTGTTCACTTAGTAAACCACAGAGCAAATTTCCAGCTGTCAAAAGAACATGTCCTCCTGATTGGGCATGATATGAAAAGATGCAACATTACATTTTATTCTAACATAATTTATCAAAAATGTAATCAGGTTAAGAATGGTAAAAAGAAAATGTAAGCATACAAAACTGGGAAATCGTGGGTTATTTTAGGGAAGTGTAAGAGAGAAAATGAGTCTGTACATCATCAGCAATCCTGTCTTACAAGTGTAAAGTTTGAGTGATAAAATACATTAAAAATAGAAGAAAGGAGAAGACAAAAATTGGGATTATTATTCTATCACCAAAATAATCTGAGAGTCTGTGGAAGTCATAGTAGAATTAGGATATTTAATTGGAGGGTTTAATTCTAAATGTTAAATGTACATGAGTATGTAACTGTTTATAGTTAGTGGTGGCATTTGCTAAGTGGTGATGGTTAGGACTCACAGCCCGATGAGCAGATATTCTTTGCTCACAATTCTTATGACCCCAGCAGTCAAAATTGACATGCATGGACTAGAAGTAGTGTATGACCAAAGGTCATATTCTTTAAAAAAGATCCCTGATGTGTTCAGCCCCCGAAGAGGCCAGGCTTCATCAGGTTACCATATTGAAAAGTGTAATTGGGAGACATGGAGAGTCTGCTGCAATCCACAGAGAGGACTGAAGATGAGAGGAGGTCTCACAAATAGTCTGGAAAGGTGCAGTAACAAACATGAACAAGAAAGAAAAACCAAAGAGGACAATGCAATTAGTAGACTCTCCACAGGAAGGGGCTGGAGAAGTAATGAGTAATAGCACACAGAAAGAGAAAGGTGGAGAGAGGAGTGTATCCTTACAGATGTCATCTTTGGTGTATGATACCCTCTACTTGCACGCCTTGTGAGTTCATCTACTGCACACCTTCTCCTCAAGGTCGCCCGAGACAGTATATGATCCTTAAACTATACAGATAAAACTAAAATAGCTTCTATAAGAAAGCACTTTTGGAGAGCCTATCCAAGGGAGTGGCTGCAGTGTTTCAGATGCATATGTGTGCATATTGGACATATTTTTTAATGAGATACGTGGCCCCCTCTCTGGCCTGAAACTTGCTATGTAGAACCTCAAACGCAGAGATCTGCCTGCCTCTGCCTCTGAGTGCTGGAATGAAATGTGTGCATCACCATATCCAACCTTGGAGGGTTTTGTAAGTTAAACAGAATGTTTGGTAGCCAATCAGATACTGACTAGACACATTATGATGCAAGCCTCGCCCCTCTAATTTCAACCTTACCAAACAAAAAATGTATCTTCCTTGGATTATATTTTTCTTATTTCCATACATTATGACACTCAAACGCCTCATGAAGCTTTCACAAAGCTTGTCCATCTGTTTTCCTGGGCTGAAAGCAGTGGGAGGATGCTGTGTACCTGTTAGATGAGAACGGGGTAATAACTCTGGATGAAAGACTGAACAAGTCTATCTCGTGGAGGATGTTACGTAAAGGTTTTCCTTCTGTGTGTCCATATGGGCGAAGGGAGGCATGGAGACAATGAGTTCACACCAAGAGTGCTCCTCAGTCACCTGTTCTGCACCTTACTTTGTGAGACACCTTACGTTGTGCGAGGGTCTCACTCAACATTGAGTTCATATATTAATAGGCCAGACATGCCTGCTGACCTTCCCATTTCTGCTTCTTCAATGCTGGAATCCCAGGCAGGTGCTGTTCACCTGGCTTTTGTGTGTATGTGACCATGGGTATGAACTCAGATCCTCAAGTTTGAACGGCAAGCATTTTCCCAACTGGTACATCTCCCCAGGCCAAGGTGAAGTTTTCACACTTCTCAAAATACCGAGAGAACTTTTAAATTTAGTTAAAAAAAATAGTTCAAGTATCAACACACACATATGCATATATACATATATATGCAAAATTATATAATGTAAAACAATTATAAGTACAACACGATTATTTGGAAAGTGTTTAAAGAAATGTTTAGAAAATAGTCACCTAAAACCCAATCATTTTAAAATGGAAATTTCTTTTCATTTTTAGCTGGAGACTGTATCATTATACTTTATCACAATACTTGTATTTTTTTTAACCTTTCTTAAGGGCAATCTTTCTTTCCAGTAAGTCAGAGTTGGATATCTACAACTCTCCCTGCCTCCCAGCCCAGCAACAGGTGAAATGAAAGATTTTCATGCTAACTCTCTGAAGTCTATTATGTTTAATTAATTTGCAATCAGTAGATCAAGCCACTCATTTTTTTTTCCTGCAAAGTTAAGCAATCAGACAGGACATTTCAAAGTGTGCAAACCATTAAGCCAAAGCACAGCTCATTTCCCAGGCACTCCATTTCCCCCTTTTTTTATTCCTCGTGCATATTTGATTATTCTCCCAGTAGGTATTTCTAGACTTCTTGTCTAAGTCTGGGCAAACTGTCTTTGATGATACCTAATTCATGGGTCTCATGGCACGTATAAAGGCATCATAATGCAAAAACTCTTACTGGGTTGTTTGTTTTTTGCATGTAAACTAAGATGTTGCAAGTTTAGACTACACAGAAAGAGTTTCTGCTTTGTTGCATTTTGCAGCTCATGTGCCTCTGTCAATGTACAATGCTAGTTTGACAGTGAAGACCATCTTATCTCCAAAAAAAGCACAAATACTCAGTGAAGTATTCAAACTAGACAGACTAGTCAGCTTCACATGGACTTGCTCATCACGTTCCAACAATGCTTTGGCTAAGACACTTTCCTTATGATCTGAGAAGTGGTATTAACCCTTAACAGCAACACTGTGTGTGTGTGTGTGTGTGTGTGTGTGTGTGTGTGTGTGTGTGTGTCAGGGGGCATGCTGAGTGTGTGCATAACTTTTAGGCAAAGTACATTAATCCTTTAAAAATTCCTTCATGCACAAATAATACACATATCTTAAAATGAACCACACACTGGAGAAACTTTAGGTAAAGTTTTGGCATGCTCTTCTTGAGGCTTTCCCCGGCTCTTTCAATGCACAAATTTACCTAAACTTCAGTTTCCCGAAGTTTGAGCAATATTTTCCTAACATCTGTCATATTCACTGACCATACATTTCTTAACATTTTGTTTAACTTAATTAACTTTCAAACCATTGACGCAAAGTTCCATTTAAAAAGGAAACTCTGTGTGTATTTTTCTCTTATGAAATACATTCAAATAGTTTAACAGGAATGAAAGCACAGCGCACGTCTCAGTGAAAACTAAAAGTGGGACACTGGTTTTCTGTGCTTTGGAGAGTTTGGTTCTTTAGGAGATGCACTGCTATGGGGGACACTCCCAACCTTGTTTACGGTGTCTACTCTGTGCCTCTCAAGAGCACAGCTGAGACAAGATGAGCCTCCATACAAATGCATTCTGACCTTCCTGTTAACACACCAAACATAATCAATTAGGATGTCCTGTGGACAGGACTAAAATAGAGTGGGTTTGTTAACATCTCAACTATTTCCAGGGCAAAGTTTTATAAGGGGTGGAGAAAAGAGTTGGAGACAATATAAAAACCATATAAACAATATTCAAATTAATAACAACTTAGATCTTGTTTCTAGTTCTAGCACTTGACCCTTCACAGCACTCTTTTTACATCTCGCCCAACTTGAACTGCACATGCCAATGAGACAGCGAGTGTGAGTCACAAGTCGTTATTGAGGTAGCCCTGATGTCCTTTTATTTCTTGTGCAGCCATGAGTTGGACCTATGGCCCTGAGCATCAGGGACATGCTCTTCCACTGAGCTACACTCCCACTGTGGCTCTGAACTTTTTACGTAGCCCATAGTGACTTTCAAATAATGATTTTCCTGCCTCTGCCTCACGAATACTCCTTCTATGCACACATGGCCTCACTCCGCTTAAGCATTTTTGTTTGTTTTTATTTATTTACAGTGCTGGGGAGTGAACCCCTGGCACACTACTACTGAGTCACATCTTATCTCCCAATTTCATGGTTTTCAACAGCATTTTTCATGGGACAAAGTAGAAAAGAAGTACTTCATATTGAACAAAAACAGAGTTATTTGCCTTTGACTCAGAACTCTACTTTTTTTTTTTATTGAATCGAAAAATAGTACAAAGCAATAAGACATTGAAAAAATCTTATTACATCTGTGAGTGCACGCATGCGCGTGCATGCGCGCACTGTACATACATCTCAGTGGGAATGTGGAGATCAGAGGACAACTAGAGAAAATTGCTTTTCTCCTTCAGTCATGAGTCTTGGAGGTCGAACATAGGTTGTCAGGCTTGGCAGAAAAGGCTTTTATATGCTGAACCATTCTGATGGCTTTGAAAAAAATTTAAATAAAATTAATTCCCACCAAAATCTGTAACTAGTCTCTTTTTATCGATTATCTTCCATCTTGATACATAGTTTTTACAGCTGTTATTTTTCTTTTTCACATAATCTTTCATATCATTACCTGCTGTACACTTAAGGGAGTCAATTAAATGATCTGCCTCAAATCATGACTAGTACAAGAAAATGACAGGGCTGGGGACTGCCTAAATCTTTCTGCTTTTCAGTCTGAAGCTCGATTACACAACACTGCTTCCAAATGAAAGGATGTCCTAATTTATAAAAAGTATTCACAAAAACATGGACTTAAGAAATAGATCAATTAAGCTATGACCCCCTTGGGTTACAGAAAGATTTACAACTGTTAAGAGTCCTATAAATCTTGGGAATTCTCCTTCTGCATAATTAAAGCTCGTCTGTAGCCTCAAGGAGTTCATGTATCATTTACATTTTGACAGAAATCCTACAGAAGAGAGACTATTTAGAGGTGAAAGATTTGGGTCAACATTATGTCAATCAGCAAGGAAAATAAAACAAGTTGGAAGTTGTAATGTGAACCTCCGGAGCAAAGATGATGAGTTAAAAGCAGCTGTGTAGAAGCGCTGTGGCAGCCCAGGGTGCAACGCTCCAGAGTGTATTTATATGGGCTGTTTATATAAGTGACCTCAGAGGACAGAACACTATCAAAAAGCATTGTTCCAGTTTTCATAAGCAAAGACACAGTGGGAAAGCTGACTCTTTTCATGGTGGTGGCCAACTTCCATCCTGAAAACTGTACGTTTTTAAGTACTTGCCCTCTGACTTTAGGACCTAGGTTGAGAGTTTTCAAAAGATGGTACCTTCTCAAATAGAATCCAAATCAACAAGGACCTTCATCAGAAACGAAGATTCTTAAGTCTCAGTGAACACATTAATTAAATCCAGGTCTCTGGCAGATGGTTTTGGAATCTGCATTTCAAAACAAATTCTTTGGGTGACTAAAAATGCAGTGTCACTACCAGAACATGTTAAGAGCTGCTGGCTAGCATCTCTTTGATGTTTCTTTGTGCGAAGCCCCCATCCATGATGCTTCACGTGCCATACAAAGGAGCCCAGGTGTTTATAAATCACAATCAGCCCCTTGCAAATGAGGAAGGCTTGTCTAAGCTGCAAGCACACTTCCACTGAAAACCCAGCTTATCAGCTGCACTGAGGTCAGGAGGGCAGTGGCTATGCCGACAACTGATGCAGTCAGAACTCTGGAAAAGGCAAAACAACCCCAGCCCCAACAACGTTTAATAACTAAGTGCGGGTGGATTCATTTTTAAACTCTCAGTTCTTACAATGAGCTGTTAAGTTCTGGTCTACTGATTCCTCAACATTTCCCCCCTCAAAATAGTAAACGAACAAATCAACATGGCTGTCAGATTTCAGCTGGTAATTGTGTTCTACAAAGTCTTCATGGACAGTGTAAATGTTTATAAAGACCTATCAGGGTTGGTGGCTATTGTGTTCTGTATCTTTATTTCTAGAACTGAAAGAACAAAACAAGGTGACAGATTCACACAGGACTAAGAAAATCAAACCTGTAGATTCCTAAAATCAGAAAAGTACCTAACATTTTGAAGTAACGTAATTATCACAGTGCCTTGCAATTGTTGTTTACCCTTTTGTAAACAGGACATTTACTTAAAAAAAAAAAAAAAAAAAAGGTAGACCGATTTGCCACAGCTTTGAGCTGCCTACTCGGTAAGTTAAGGCTTTGTTCCGAATACTCTCTGAGGCATGGGCAAGAGAGGTTTCTGGATAATGAATGTTTTCTGGGTTCAGTAGCTACGACACCCAGCAAAGAAAAGGGATTGTCTCTCTTGGAAAAGCATCAAGTTTATGTAATATTTAGTGCATTAAAAGCAGAACTTCCTACTAAAACTTTAATGTTGTAAAATATAAATATAAAATATTCTTATTCTACTGAGATAGTGGATGCATAAGAGCTACAGGCTCGTAGACAATGAGCGACTCCAGAAATGAGGAAGTGTGAAGGAACCAGAAGAAACATTTGAGATTTATGATAACAACTGTTTGGTTTCAACATTTCTATGCCTTGATGGATGTAGGTCTGGAATTTATACTTAAGATCACCTGCTTCTAAGTAAAGAGAAGACTTCTGGGCAGTAAAATAATTAAGACTCATGGCATTTTTACCAGTATGAACACATCATAAAATTTCTAGATAAAAACGTTTAGACATGAGTAAGACTCACCGCGCTAACTTTACTTCGAGGATCCTGTGGGGTCAGTCCTATCTTGAAACAGAGAAAATTGTGGCTTAACTAAGAACACAGAAGTAACACCCACGGTGAGTCTGGAAAATAATTTTATTTTGAATATGATGATTTCTCAATACAGTATTTTGTCTTCTCTGAGTTGGATGATAACTTCATTGTGACTGCTTTAAGATGTTAGGTTTGCAGGCGTAGAGATCAATATTACTTGTTTACTTTTTGTTACTTATAAACCAGTGTTTCGTCAGAGCCATTCACGGCATGATAAAATCTAATTATCTGACACCTCTATTGCACAATAAGTTCAAGGGTGGAGCTTCAGAAACATGAACTGAGGACTTACAAATGCCAGGGTCTAGGGAGCCAGTGAATAAGTGAAGACTGGTGTCCCTTAAAGGACTCATAATCTGGTACAGGAAATAAGGTGGCAAACAAGCCAACAACCATGTTCAGGGTTTCTGAAGAGACAGAGCAGGGTCATGAGGTGAGCGGTGGCTAGGCACATGGAAGCTTCTAGAGATAGTGCCACTAGGAAAGAGTTCTCCACTGAGACCCAGATAATAATCAAAGGCAGGAGAGTGAAGAGGCAGGAACAGCCCCCAAAGGCTGGTGTGGCTACAACAGAGTGGGTGACTTGGTACATGACTGGAGAGAAGTCAGGGCGAGGCAGATCAAGTCACGAAACCCCCTCATGTTGTGTGTCGGTTGTAGCAAGACTCGGAGGACGGGCACGTAGGTGGCCAAGCTGCTGTCAGACAGGAGAGATGGCAATATGTTGGCATAGCAGGTTCTCAGGGCGACAGCTATGCCAGCATCTTGCCTCCTCTCCAGTTCCAAGTTACAGGAGCCTCTTGTTCCACTTTCTCATGGTCTCTCCTTCCACCTGGAGGAGGGAAGACACACTCATTAGTTGAAAACACAAGCATTTTCCTGAAGCAACACTGCGGCTTTCCATCAAGTGTCCAGTGTTCTGCACCCTGTATTAGTTTTTTTTTTTTTCTGTTGCTGTGATAAAATAACCTCACAAAACTCAAGTGAGGAAGCATTTATTGTAGCTTACAGGTCAAAGGGCAGTTCCCCAAGGCAGGGGAGGCAAGGCAGCAGGAGCCCGACGCAACTGCTCACACTGTGTCCATTAGCAGGAGACTGCAGGGAATGGTCCTGCCCACAATCAAGATGGGTCTTCCCATGTCAGTCATAGGAAACAAGATAAGCCCCACAGCAGAGACCCATCACCCAGGTGACTGTACACTCTGTCAGGTGGACAAGTCACTCTATTACACTACCCCTATTAAGAAAGCTGTCACCCAGAGGGGAGGACATCCTATTGGGACTCTAAATGAGAGAAGCATGGGAGAATAGCAAAGTAGAAGGATCCAGAGGGTCTTAGAAACCTACAAGTAGAACATTATGTTAGGCAGATTTGGGCCCAGGGGTCCCGCTCAAACTAAGGCACCAGCCAAGGACAATACAGACGGTAAACTTTAAATTCCTACCCAGATCTAGCCAATGGACAGAACATTCTCCACACTTGAGTGGAGAGTGGGGTATGACTTTCACACGAACTCTGGTGCCTCATATTTGACCATGTCCCCTGGATGGGGAGACCTAGTGGCACTCAGAGGAAGGACAGCAGGTCACCAAGAAGAGACTTGATACCCTATGAGCATATACAGAGGGAGGTAATCCCCCTCAGGAACAGTCATGGGGGGAATACGGGGAAACTGGGAGGGAGGGAAGAATGGGAGGATACAAGGGATGGGATAACCATTGAGTTGTAACAAGAATAAATTAATAAAAAATAAAAAAAAAAAGAAAGCTGTCACCGTTGTTATACATTGTGGGCTTGTTTTATTTTATTATGTCTCTGATACTCAGTGAATCAAGGATTCCATGTGACCCCTGGTAGTGTGTACCTCTGAGGACAAAAACGTCAAGCATCATCATAACTATGCTACAAATAGAAAACAATACGAGGCAACAACAACCACAACAACAACCACAACAACAACATGGATTATGGATCTCTGATTATAAGCCCTTAGCAGTTAAAAGTTGAATCATGAAACATGCTGCCAGTAAAATGCCCTGAAGAAGACACACGGACCACTTAGTTTCTCATTCTGAAAGGTGTTTTCTTCCGTGTCTCTCAACCATTTATTACTAGAAATATCAAGATAAAAATCAAACTGATTTTAATGTTGACACTAGCAGTCTGATTTGCTTTGGAAGCGACCGATTTGAAGCCGTTCTGGAAGCAATGCTAGCATGTCCTAGACACGATGGAGCCAGGAGAGAGCTAGCAACAGTGGCTATATTTCCTATGTAGAGATAAGGAAGCAAATCAGCTCCACCACGGTGACTAGCTGGCATGGATGTACTCGATGTCTCTTTCCAGAACCAGAATACAATCTCCGTCATGTGTCATGTTTAAAATATTTTTCCTAAGGAAGGCTGGTGTAGGCGTTGCTGATGATTATGAATAAAGAGTACAATGTACTATTTTTTAAAGTGTAGCATTATGGAAAAATTTGTGGTCCAATCAAGAACATAACTGTGGGGGGAAATAACATTTACTGAGTATGTTGGGATTGCTTTTGGGAACACACAATTTAACAGGATGTGCTTAAAGCTACTCCCTAACTGATAGAAGCCAGATGTGTGTCTGCCTTGCATCTGATGGGCTGCAAAAATGAGTTTGTATGCATATACATACATATACACATACATATATATGCACATATTAGAAATACATATACATATAATATATAAACATGTTTATGTACACATAGTGGAAAAATACCATTTCTTAAATATGGGCAATGACTTTATGAAGGCCATTGGAAGGGCTCACAATCTACACAAGAACCCCGTGAATTAATGTCATACATTGTGTAGCCACTGTTCATTTACATATAAAAATGTCCCAATGAGAGGAAAACTACAAGGTGACAGGGGAGAATCAAGTTCTGATAATGTGTGTGTGTGTGTGTGTGTGTGTGTGTGCGCACGCGCACACACACACACACACACACAGCAGATCAAAATAAACACATAAAGCAACAAAAACCATTTCAACTTGCTGTACTAAAGTACTTAGCCATATGATTATTAAGGAAAAATATCTTAAAATGTGAGGTCTTTTAAAAGAGTTAAAAAAAAGGACAATTCATAGAAAAGAAAATGAAACGATATCAAAGTGCCTTTCTAGTAGAACTTGGGTATGGTCACAGACATATCCATGGCTTATGTAATTTTAATTTTTATGGATTTTTTTCCCTATGGAAGAAAACTACTAAAGACATTTAGTTTAGGATACTAAATGTCTACTAAACTACCAAAGACATTTAATTTAGGAATAGTTATGAAATTCAACTGAGTATTTTTATAACTGCTACAACTGCTACTGCCGGGAGGAACTGCCCCGAACACGCCCTGCACTCTTCCCTCATGTCTGCCCTTCTCCCAGTACACACGCCATGGCGCCATCAGGCTTGTTTCCTCTCAGAGAATCTCCTTCATCGACTTAACTTCTTTTCCTTTTTCTATAGGTTCTTTACCAAGGTAAGAAAGAAGAAATATGTCTAGCATTATAAGAATTCAGGATAAACCATAAATGATAAATAAACTCTACCCTTCATGATCTCAATTTTTAAGATAATTCCACACAGAATTAGTTTTTGACCAGTAGAAAATGTGGAAGATATTTTAATAGGAGGATCTCTAGCAAAGAAGGCCAACATTAAGCCATTTTTCTATTTGCCTAGATTCATACAGACCCAGTAGGAAAGAGGGAAGAAGCGGCAATTAGCTGTTTAATTCCTCTACATAATCTTCAGACAAATAGCATAGGCATTCGGCCTTGCTTATAAGTGATTACACTGATGCTGAGAGGGCCGGCTGATCCCAAAGGATGAGTAATTCCATCATTCAACATGTGTGGTACATATGTGAAGCACTCCTGGAAGTAAGGCTTGGGCCTCATGGGGGTCATGGTGAGTTCCAGAGTGGGGGCCGGGGTAAAGGTGATTCCTTAACTCACAGGCTGGACAGTGCTGGCATCAACAGAACAAAGACAACATTATGATGGATTCCAGACCCTGTCCATGTGCCTCTGCCTTGAGTGAGCCCTAGGCCTTATTTTGATTGACCTGTGTGTGACGTTTAGACAGTTATGTTGCAAGTATCATAATCGGTGCGTGACACAGTTCACATGACAAGGGCACAATCTCGTTCCAGCCTGTACCTGTACTGGTAATTTCATAATTATTAAATTACCTAACTTATTTAAGCCTTGTGCTTAGAGACAAATGGTACTTACCTTCTATGGTCACAGAGACACTCAAATGAGATATTATCATTCTAACTAAACATGATGGTGTATACACAAGTTTTCGGTAACATCTGGCATAGGAAAGGTCTTTATTACAACCCAACACACATCCCTTTAACATTTCTACCCTTCTGGATAAACAAATGTTAACAAGTAAGTGATCATTATGGACCGGATATTTGCGTCCTCACTCCTCTCAAATTGAAATCCTAATTTCATGTGGCTGCATTTGAAGATGGGGCCCCTAAAGTAATTAAAGTAATTAAGGTTAAGTAAGGACATCAAGGGTGATAACCTGACCCAATAGGGTCTATGACCTCGTTGGAAGGGAGGCACCAGAATGTTCCACCACCACCACCTCACACCTCCTGGGAAGAAGTGAGGAAACATTTGAAGAGCACAGAAATGGCCATCCGCAAGCCAGAAAAGCTGTATCGGCAGGACCCCGCCATATTTTTTTTTTTTTAAATGGGAGTCCAAACTGACTAACGCCATGACGGCAACGATCAATTCCTCCTGAGAAGACTGAGTACTATGCTCACCCTGGATGTTTTCAACTGTCCCATCCTGCAGGACACCTTGGTGTCCCCGCTGAAAGTACACTGCAACCTGGGCCCAACCACCATCTTTGTTCACGCAGGGCGTTGGGTTTATTGAAATGTAATGCTCTGCGGTATTGAGATCTAAGGACTCCCAAAGCTTCAAGACCAGATGAGGTTTCAAGAAGGAATGCAGCCTGGCCACATTAGGGAGGCTTCTAGAAGGAAAGTCAAAGTAAACAAGCGACAGATGCTCTCTGGTGAGCAGCGGACCCAGTCAACACCGCAGGAGAGGACAGGAGTGCTTCTACCCATGAAAGCTGCCCTCAGTTTCCACACGATGCAGATTATTACTCCGTTATTTCCAACTTTTCCTGAAGTCCCACAGGGTTGAGCAACATCTCCCCATTTTATTCTCTCCATGAAACTGAACAGAGCTGCACACGGTGGCTCACGATCTTAGGAGGCTCAATTCAGGGCCACACTACGTACATACATAGCAAGACCCTGTCTCAAAAAAGCACATGAACAAGAAGAGTGTGCCATTTTCCTGCCACGCCTGCTCCTTATGTTCGCCTTCAATAGCTGGGTCCCCGCGGTGTCACACAAAGCTAAACTTTGAAAACTTAAATTCCCACCAAGGGAAGGCGAATCCTAACACACCAGAGGGAAGCCGCTAGAATCGGAGAATACGTGTGCGTTTTCAGATGCTCCCACCAAGTCACTTATGTGCTCTGGAAATACTTAGAATAAACCCCCACAAACACAAATACAGAAGAGGAGAAATGAGACCCAAAGAAAACCAGGAGAATCAAGGCCAAGAGTTCAACTTCAGAGAAGATGTGTGCCAAGGTGAGACTTGATAGCCTATGGCCATCTAGTGGGTGAGGAGGTCCCCCTTGGTCTTAGACCTCGGGGAGGGGAATAGGGTGAAAGCTGGAGGGAGGGAGGAAAGGGAGGATACAAGTGATGGGATAACAATTGAGTTGTAATCTGAATAAATTAATAAAATTAAAATTAAATTTAAAAAAAAAGGCCTGGCAGGGAGCCCAAGGAATTGTCTTATGGCCCCATGGTGGCAGTCCTGGAACTGACATCAGCACCCTAATATGCATGTCTCTATGGGCACGTAGCAATGATCTAACTCCAGGAAGACATGCTTGTCCCTGCGGATGGCAAGGCCTTTGATGTATATTATTTGCAGAACCAGGTGTAGTACTACAAACTTGTTAATTTATAAAATAAGCATAAAAAGCCATTCCCATGCTCTCAGTGATTTCTGCTGTTGTTGTTTGCTTTATATTATACTGAAAATGACTGTTTCTTTCTAAAGCTTTATTTATGGGCTATGATGCCATTCCAGCGAATGTTTGCTCTGGAAGGACAGCATGGAACCAAAGCAATTTCATTTCCTGACCGTGGCGGCTAATAGATTTCATAAACCCATTGCCTTCTTTAAGACAGAAATCTTGGAAGAACATTTTTAAATTAACTTATGCTCATTTTCTCTAGTGTAGCTACAACTGGAATTTTTGGCAGGAAGGACGAAGGGTGTATTAGTTGGGTAATTTCAATTTGGGTTTACGTTTGAAATTCAGAAAGAAGATGCACAGTCCCAGCTACATCCTACTGCAGCGCAGGGCACTGATGCAGCAACAAAGAACCAGCGTCGACTTTGGTGAGATGAACACATGGGATCTGGCGCATTCCTGGTCTGCTGAGATGCTCAGCCTAGAATTAGCAACACACAGGTTTCATGATCATGGAAAAAGGAAAGCACATACAAAAGATGTATGGCTTACTATTTACTCATTTAGACAGGCTATAGAAGTGTCTTTCTGTAATAAACCAAAGGATGCTTATCACATGGGAGAAACAGGCATTTTTAGAAATAGCATCCTCTTCATATTATGCCTAGAAATCCTATTAAAATGTACTGCCTAACTTGGAATACTTCAGCTGAGCCACTGGAAACATTAAATATACGATTACATGTGGTTAAAATATATATATATATATATATATATATATATATATATATTCTCCCCAATAAACATGAACATTATGAATATTTGTTTTTGTTTCCAGAACCCAGAGTAATCACTCAAGTTCATGGTAAGACATTAGTGGGTGAGTCGCGGGAAACAACTCCGTGCATCCAATCACCTATGCAAGCAAGTCTTTGTGTCTCACTAGAGCTTAATTACTGAATTTATTTCTAATTTACAAAGTATCTTAAAAACATAACCATAAAGCGGTTTACCCAATTTCCATATCACAAAATCAGAGTCCTTCTTCAAGGTAAGTAGTGTGCTTTCATTTCTCCTAGATTTTACAGTTTGGTACAGCTAAGATCATACCTGCCACTGCCTGGGCTTAGACTTAAGCTACCTTGTTCTCGCTGGGAACTGCAACTTTTACTAGGCCATACCAGATCAGAAATTCTCAGCCCTTGCTATCCACTAGAATCCCCAAGTACCTAAAGCTGCTGCACTCAGTACATACCCAACACTGTGAACAAGTCAGACTCTGCAGAGAGCACCAATACAGCTACAAAAGGTCTTAGGTTGCAATGCATATTTGCATTCATAGGTACTGGGCTCTCAGCTGGATGGTTACGTCAGCACCAACTCATTATCAACTAGCTAATAAAATAAGTATAGAGTAGAGAAAAACACGAGAAGAAGCCTCCAGAACATGAGAACTGCCTGGAGAAGGCTCTGTCCACAGACATGGAAGCTGAGAATGCGCACACTGGCGTGACATCATCGCATCATCTAAGTGCCCACTGTACACGCCAGAAAAGGATGGGTACCACTCCGAACGTGGAAGCTTTATTTTTGTGTGCTATGTTGGGCTTCTTCATGAAATTTCATTTCACGAAAGGACTCAGTGGCTATAAACAGCTCGAGTTATACAGTCAAGACATTCTTCAAGGTCTCTATTGAATATAGGAGCTGGCCCACAGAGAGAGAACTGCCAGTATCCAGGGCAACGATTGCTCCCTGTGGTTATACACCCACTCCTGCCGCCGCTGACCTCTGTGGCCAGGAGGTGCTTATTCAAGATGCCCCCACATCCGCAGTGGTTTCCTCTCTCTGAATCTCTCCCTTCCACCACTGCACCAGGCTATACGCTTTACAGTCAATTCATGTTACCTGCCAAGTGAGTATCATCAACTCATATCCCGATTAGAGCCTACAATTGAGGCTCCAAAATACTTCTCTACATTCAACTTTTCATTGTGGAATTAAAAAAAAAAAAAAGCTAAATGTGTACCAATGCTCTTCTAGGCTTACGTGTTCAAATCCACACTCTACCATGGAAGTTATCCTAAAAGAAACTAGAGAGACATTGTCCTCCACCAAGGAGAGTCCTTGGTGATAGACCACAAGGAGAAAAGCTAGCGTACCCAGTCCCTAGGCTGTTCCTTAGGGGGCCCAATGGTTGACTGTGGCTGTCAGCTACAACCAACCAGCTTCTCAAAGGGGCCTTTGTCCTTACATTGTCTATCAACCACTGAACTTATGCTTAAGGGTGGAGCCATTATTTTTCCAGATAGGCCCATGGGTTCCCTACACTCTGTGCTTTCCTCTAAAAATCACTTCCTTGTTAAACTCCTCATAAAACATCCTACGTTGCTCTTTACAGAGAGGATCCTGATATAAAGTTCTTGGTAAAAAAAAAAAAAAAAAAAATATATATATATATATATATATATATATATATGTTTGTTTGTAGTGAATACATTTTGTAATGAAAAAGTATGTTTCACTACAGTCTTTTAGGAAACAGGTAAGTCAGCACCACTACAAAACGGAATGGACCACACCTGGGCCACCCGCTCCTCCCTGGGCCAGGCACTAGCTCCTCAGCCTCTGTGGGGTGAAATGAGTGTAGAGGGGATGTGGGGGGAAGAGAAGGGCTGGAGCGGGGACCATTTTCCAATCAGCATGGTAGTATTTCCATACTTAACAGTGCAACTAAACCAGTTGAATGTTAAACTGATACATAATGATGTCCACACTGAATGATAAATCAGAGCAAATAAATATAACAGGAAAATTATATCAGCAATAATAACTTACAGTATAATCATATGATAGAATGCAATGAAGCATTAACATATAATGTATTTATTGGTATGTGAAGATAGCATAAGCTATTTGAGAAAAAGGCAAAGCAGTTTCAAAATAGTATAAGCTTTAAAACCCAATTTTGTTGAAATAAGTATATATGAGTAGTGGAGTAATACTGATTTTAGTTCTTATCTTTACAAATGTATAGCAGTCTATGGAGGATGCATTCCGAGACTCTAATGGGGTAATATCCATCCTGTTGCTTCTAAATCTATGGTAAAGTTTTAAATTATAGATTAGGGAGAATAAGAGATTAGCAATAACAATATTAAACATTTACAGGCATGTACTATCATAAAGCTCATTTGAAACTCATTAATTCTTTGCTTCGGGAATTTTCCATTTAATACTTTCAGGCCACAATGGACCATGGGTAACTGAAACTGTGGAAAGCAAAACCATGATAAAGGTAGACTTCTATTATATATGTTTTTGAATTTTCTTGCCATCAAACAGAATTTTAAGAGCAAACCCAAGCTATTACTTTTAAAAACTGGAACACAATTTTTAAAAGTGCTACATTAATATCTGGATGTTAAGAACTCATAGTCACAGTGGTATTTGGATTTCATTTCATTGCAATAGAAATTTGTTGCTTAACTTTTATATATGGGGGCAAACTTTTATATATGAGCCAGATGCGATTTCAACACGGATAGTTAACAACTATATAGAGATGGTGAGCAGAAAAAATGAACATGATACTATAACACAGGCAAAAATAGAAATGCCTATGATGAAAAAAGGCAAGAGGAAAACAGAGGGGTTTTGACTGGAAGGCGGCAGGGAAGGTTTTTACAGAGAGAGAGAGAGAGAGAGAGAGAGAGAGAGAGAGAGAGAGAGAGATATGGAGAGACCTGTGCTGGACAAGGAAGACTGAATACAGAAGAGTGACTCCAGAGGGAGGAACGGAGGGCAGATAGGGAAACTGAGTTTGATCAACGAACGCTAACCTCATGGAACCCCATTAATATGCATAATTAATGTTAATCAAAATAGTTTTTAAAAAAGAGGTGGAGGCAGGAGGATGAGACGCTCAAGGTCACTTCTGACCCTGCAGAGAATTTAAGGCCAGCCCGAGACACAGGGGGCCCTTTGTCAACACCCACCAACCAACCAGCCAAACCCCAGCAGAGGCAAGGCAGAGCTGTCCCAGGGAAGAATGAAGAATTACTACACGCCCACTGCTCAAGCGCAACACAGCAAGAAACCAGAAAGGGCGGCCTCTGCCTTCTTTATTCTGAAAACATAACTTGCAAAGATCCTGCCTTTGGTGGTAGGGAACAGCATTTATGGAAAATATACCATGTGACAAGGTATGAACTAATGTTTGCTTTTGATTGAGACCAGATTATGAATGAGAAACTCAAGGATCCCGCAGGAAAGGGCCATGCCAGCACTCCAGGGCCCACACTCTCGTGGGCAGATGTTCTGTTGTCGACTACAGGTTTTCCCTACATGCATCTGAACTGCCTTTCTTTTTATATTGTAGCAGTTTCCTGATCACACAGAAAGAATTGAGAGGAACTGCCTATGTAATCGATATTTACCTACTTCCACACTGCCACGATGTTGAATATTAACTCACTCTTGGTATCAGTCCACGGTGTGGGGGAGGGCTGTAAGTGTTAGCAGAGAAAGGGGCAATTAGGAAATAACACGCTGCATTAGAATAATTGCCTGAAATGTAAAACTGTTAGTGAAACCGAGTTTCAGAAGTTCTCCGTGGAAGTTATTTTTAAAAATTACAAGCTATTCTAAACTTTTAACAAATAATCATATTTTTGTTTTGGAAACACATTTCAGTGCCATTTTAGGCCAGTCATTGGCATGGATTAACTCTGAGCTTTCTATTTTACTTTTTGCTATTTCTCAGG
>OU015743.1:149292393-149318607 GCA_907169655.1 Acomys percivali
TACATGCTCCCAGCACGGGATACATGCTCCCAGCACGGGATACATGCGCTGCCTCTTCTTTCTGTGCTTCCCTCTGATGATGTTTCCATAAATTCCTGCAGTGTGACAAGACAATCAGGCCTTGTGGCTGTGAATCAGAAAGCATCACTCTGGGGCCTGGGTGTCTAAATACGTTGACAACTGGCCTCCTCGAAGAACTTAGTGAATTAGTCGTTCTCTATACAAAGGTGCTCAGGAAAGCGGACTTGAGGTGTTGAAGGGTGACTGCCAGGACAAACTAGTTGTTCAACCTTTCTATCCATAGAACTTAAACAATTAAACGTGCACGCAATTCCAAAAACACAAAAAGGGGGCGGGGAGAGAACGGAGTGGCTGCATTTTCCAGGGGAATTATTGTGAGGAAGGGATTCTACATTGTGACCTGGGACCTCATGTGTTTAAATCTAAAACCATGTCTCACTAAGCAATAGGTCACTGTGAACAACTCGCTTAGACATTTTTCTACTCCTCTCCTTTCATTTCGTAAACAACACTCAGCTGAAACCAGACCCACAAAGCTGACTCATGATGTCCTAATGGGTCAGAGCCCCGCCCCCCCCACCCCCCACGCTGAAAGGCTGCGGCCGAGGACCATCAAATCCTGGGCTGTCACAGCCTTTATCTCTTTCCCACGGCCGGCAGCATTAACACATCCCAACGTTTTTTTTTCTGAGTTCAGCCAAACTATCATTCCCAGCAGCAAGTATCACTCAGATAGGCTTGGTACGAAACATCACATGACTACTAATCACCAAGGAGCCAGGGACCAGGGACGGAAACACTAGCTTCTACTGTGTGCCCTCTGTATCTCCAGTGGTTTGCGTAGTGTCCAGCACACAGGAGGCATTCAAAAGTGGAAGTGGAGGGCAAAGCTTTGTCCCCACACACCCTCCGTGGACCCCTTCTGTTCGGCCTTATGCCGTTCTGCTATCAGTCAATCGAAGTCTCTTGAAACTCAGTGGCCTTGAGCACTGGAGGCTCCCGTGTTCTCCAGGCCATGCATTGGAACAGTTATCCTCACAGAGCTACTTGATAGTGCTTGCTTCTCTCTAAAACAACTGGTTTAGACCTGAAGATCAGGAAGATAAAGTCATCAGATAAGCTGGTCCAAGAAGGCAGACAGAAAACTTACAGGTGGGGACCTGAGCTGCACATCTTCTCCTTTCAACTCTTCACAACGTGGTCAGTTTCACAGCGTTACCTCATTTTACTGGTAGCGAACCAAACCCTTAAGACAAAAAAAAAAGACATCGGTCATATGGTTAGTGTGTTTAGCAGAGCTAGGATTTAAATCAATCAATCTCAAACTCCTCCCCACTCTCTGGTCCCCACCAGCTGCTCCTGAAAGTAGAATATAAAATTACAAAGAAACAATGACTGAAAACCTCAGCTTGTCTGACTTGTGTGAATTTAACAGGTTATCACACTGAATAAACGAAACCCGATGCCTTAGTAATACATTTCGGCATATAACTTTCCTCTCTCTTTACCAAATCTTTGTGAGTTATTCATTATTGGGCATGTTTTTCTTGGCAGCTGTTAGTCTTGGCTGAGACATAAATTCTTACTGTGAAGCAATTCAGATATGTTAACTTCTCTATTACACAGAGAAAAGTAAGACTGTCTGCATCTGTGTGTGTATGGTGGGTCCAGTCCAACCAGAAGTATAAAAAAAGAAATAATCCATGAATTGGGGGCATGTGTACAGGGCAACTAAAAAAAAAGTTAAAAAGTATATAAAAAGCCGTGGCCTTTGGCTCTCATTTGAACCCATGTGAGGAAACGCTACAAAGTAGAGTGATATGGCTCTGGTTTAACCCGTATCCACCCCCACGCAAGTACATTCTCAAGTGTAGACACGGGGTCTGCAAACGTGGAATTTGCCCAGTCATGATCATGAGTCATCGTAAAAGTCACTAAGAAGGTCTTTTAAGAATGTACATTTCTGTTACACGTTTATAACAGTAATTCTCAAAGAGGAGCAAGTCAAAGGACACCTGGCTATAGCTGAGGGTATTTTTGGTTGACACAACTGAGGGAAGGGCAGGCATGGTGCTAAGTATGCAATGCACTGGGGACATCTCCTTCTTACAACAAATTACATGTCCGAAATATGACGAGCACCAAGGCTGAGAGCCTATGCTGCGGGTCCTTCCATCTGACTGCCCGAGTGATGGCTTGTTGTGAGGCCTGGTCTGCTTTATGTGAAACATGCAGAACTCCCTTGGTGTTATAAATAATGAGCAAAAGCTGTTACATCTATATCTTCATCACATAAATGCAGAACGTGGCAGAGATGTATTCCCTGGTGTGACCCACTTAGTAGGTGGATTAAGGGAACTCTGGCCAAGTCAATTTTGAAAATTGTGGGCAAAAATCCCAAACAATTCTAACGCAGAAATTATCAAAAACATTTGGCTTTGTTTTATGTGTATGAATATTTTTCTGCACATCTCATGTGCGCCTGGTGTCCACAGAGGGCAGAATATAGCATGAGATACCCTGATGTTGTATGTAAAGATGGTCGTAAGCATCATCCACGTGGGTGCTGGGAACTGGACTCAGGCACCCTGCAAGAGCAAAGTGCTTATAAATGTTGAGCTTCATTTAAAATCTTTAGAAAGTGACATATATTGCATCTAGTTTTTACAAGGGATGTGACCAGTGAACCCGATGTAGAACTTTGTAGAAAACACTCCAAAGAAAGGCGAGATTACACATTTATAGACTCTTGAATCTGCCATTTTCCCTTTCAGGAGCTTTGGAAAATATCTTTATCTTTCTTAATAATCATTAGCCCCAAAGAGAATCTGGACCCCTAGATGTGAAATTTTCTGTGTGTGGGGAGCATGGTGTATGGTGATGTGCATGTGTGTGCGGGTACATGTGTCCAGAACCGCATATGCACAGGGAGAAAGAAGTCTGTTGAGCTGTTCTAGTCTTATTTTTTGAGACAGGGACTCCCGTTAAGCAGCCAGCCTTTAGACTAACCTAGCCACAGAATCCTACCCAGATCCTCTTATCCTCAAGCCTGGGGCTACAGGCTTGCATGGTCATACCAGGCTCTTTATATGGATGCTGATTTGAACACAGGGCCTCTTGTTTTCATAACAAGTGTGCTTACCCACCGCCATCTCCTCAGCCCCAGAAAAAGCCTTTGGTACACGTGGTTGTTCCATGTTACTAAAGCTTTAAAAACATGCTCTCTCAACGGTAAGGTCACCATGATCAAATGAAATGAAGAATGATGTCAATTCCCTGGAATTTATATTATATTCCTCAAAATTTATATTATTAAGGAAGCCCAAATCCCCAACATTTGAGATGAACACGATGTAAAAACTAAATACCAGATTATTTGCTGTGCTTTGTAGATGAATCCTATTTCTAAAAACATAAAGTAGAACCAGAAGAGAAGACAATGGATGGAAAAGAGGCCTCAGAAGATAGCCCAGCGTCACCGTCTCAGTTACTTGTTGTTAGGTTCTAAGTCAGCAGGGAGCGTGACACAAGACCAAGGCCCTAAGAACTAAGGCAGTTGAGATCAGACACACATGTAATAGACATCCAGTGAGGGCTGTCACGAAGGGCCGAGCAACGGTACCTGGGGGCAGAGAGGTCTCAGCCCCACTGTCATCTTTGTGGGTGAAATTCATTACGACATATATATGAAATTTAAAAAGTAAAATGCAAACATCTGCCTGTTGTATGTATTTCTAGATGAGCTTTCTGAAGGTATTTGTCTGGGCATCGTCTAGGCGTCCAGAAGGTATTAACACAAGGCTGTGTGTGTGCGTGTGTGCGTGCCTGTGTGCACGTGTGTGTGTGTGTGTGTGTGTGTGTGTGTGTGCATGTGTGTGAGACTTACCATTCGCTCTGACCATCACCCCTCTGAGTGGTCTGGCACAGTTTGACCTGCATCTTCCAGGACAGACAGAAGCAGTGCCTTCCTGGATTGCAGAACGAAACAGCACGCCTTGCTTCACACAAGGTACTGCTTTCATTATAACACCAAGACATGGTGTTCAGTTTTTAAAGTTTACTTTGAGACGAGTTCTCACTATGCAGTCCACAATGGCCTCTCACCTTGCCTCTCCCTCCCAAGTGCTAAGACTATATCTAAATCCACCATGGTAAAGTCACAGTTGTGGTAAATATGACTACAGTTCGCTGCCTCATTCATAACTGACTAAATCCAAACTTCAATTAGAGATTAGTAAAAGTCAATACAATTTTTATAGTTTTACCAGCCTCCTGCCACCCTGAAATCTATCCACAGCCTCCCCTGGGATGTACAGCCTCTAGGTAGGAAACCTCAAATTCAGATGATTTCCTGAGGGCTCAACGTTGAACAATATGAAAAGAACAAAAACATAGATTTATCGCCCTGTCTAATTTCTTTTCATCACAAGTAATTCCAGAAGACTCCTCCTCAGACACAGAACAAAACTCTGCATGTCTGCGGTTTTTTTGCATATGTGAGCTCTTTGGATGTTCCTTGTGAGGAAGGCAAGGCAGTGAGTCTTAAGTCTTGTCTGAAGGAACACATAAGGAAGCTAAGTGCTGAGCAGGGCCTGGCACCCTAGGTCTGGAGTGTGTGTATGATCTCTAGCTTCTGCCCAGAAGCTGTGAGGGGCGGTGTGGAGCTGCACTGTATCATTGCATCATATGTGGAGGCTGCTCAGTCCACGGCAACCTCACGCAGCCGGCTACTCCAACTCGGCGGTCCCAGTAGCTGTTCGTTCCCATACATGACCCTGAGTAGGCTAGTGTCGTCTTCTAGAGTGCCAAGTGCTCTGGGAACTCCGCTTCTGATAATGATATTGTCTGTTCCAGTGTTTTCTTTCAGTGCTATAAGTGCCTGTGTAGACCCTAAACTCCACAGGTGAACACACAAAAGAAAAACAATGGCTTCCCATTCGCAAACCACGTTAGGATTATCAGTTGTGTTGGGTGTGGTTGTCCTTGGGATGTTTTCCTAAAACCCAGCTCTCAAGCTCTCACAGAGGCATTGCTTTCTTGGAACATACTCAGTATGATCCAATGAGTACCAGAGAGGTCCTCAGATGAAAACCCTTAAAGAGCTAACATTCTTGCTGTCTGGATGTCATTTATACATTACAAACCTTACGTTCTGCATTTTTTTTTATTTAAATTCTCTAATCTTTTAACATTTTTGTTTTGACCTTTGGATTTATTTTGATCTCTCTTCACAGAAATATCATTAATATTCATCCATACTAAAGCTCTCCTCTGAACTGTAACCACTGCTTTATCTAGCCCGCAAGCTGTTTCTGCTGTTTACCACGTTTCCCCCCCCCCCCCCCCACGGACAGACACAACACAACGTTAGCCCTGAAAGGGGTCTTTGTGCTTGTACAAGGCCCAACACAAAATAAAAACCAGCTTGTTCAGCTTCTGGTCTGTCTCAGATCCCAGTGGGAAAATACAGGCACGAACCTTTATGTCCAAGTATTGCTGAGCTCGGAAGTCGGGGTGTGTGTTGACACACGTGTGCCATGACACACATGTGACAGTCAGAGGACAGCCTGTAGGAGTCAGTTCTCTCCTTCCACCATGTGGGTTCTGGGGCAGAACCGAGAACATGAGGCTGGGTGGTGGCGGGCAGCTCTACACGGTGCCAGCCCGGCTACTACATGTGAGCCCACATGCATGTTAGAACTTTCACAGTAAAAATAAATAAATAAATAAAGTTATCTTTTTACTCACTTGTCAAGGTTCAGGGGGAAATGGACCATGTGTTTTCCATGGAATGATCACCAGAGAAAACATACAATCCATCTAAAACAGTAGCCTCGGTTCCCTAACATACCACCCTTTAGTCATGAAAGTTATTACCCATGTTTATTTCCTGCATCTTGATAGACGTGGATATGATGCTTGACCCAATTCTAGAATTTAAGAAAGAACATGTACAGTATGATGTGATTCCCAAACCAATTTTTCTAAAAAGCTTCACAAATAATCTGCTTAGCTATCATGATATACAGCAAATCAAAAATAGTGTCAGGAAATAGAGGGTCAAAAGACTACAACATTTAGGAGATTTCTGCTTTCTCTAACCTTGTCAGGCTAGTTTTCTGTTTTCTTTTTTTCCTTCTATTTTATTGAACTTTGGTATTCTGCCTGCTTTTATGAGTGTGTGGTGTGTCAGATCCCCTGGGAATTAGAATTACAGACAGTTGTGAACTGCCATGTGGGTGCTGGGAATTGAACCCAGGCCCTTTGGAAGAACGGGTAGTGCCTTTAACTGCTGAGCCATCTCTCCAGCCCTGCCAGGCCAGGTTTCCAGCTTTCTAACCCATAAAGCAGAAAAATCACTGCAGTGAAATGAGGAGCACTGTGGAGACGGTCTCCTATAGCACAGACAAAGCATGGCGCGCAGGAAATGATCCACAGACGCAGATAAGTGCTGTAGTTGGTCCCGTGCTGGCAAGTGAGATGGAGGAGACATAGTCTCTTCGATTTTTAACAATGATCAAAATCAATTGTCCTTTGATTGACGTTGATTCCTTGGCTCAGGAAGGTGATTCTGTGTGTGTTAGTTAATATCTGGAGATGGGCACTGAACAACAAATGAATAATGACTTAGACTGTTTTTATATTTTAGTAGTTCCAGCATGAATTATTTTTAGCTTAGCTAATTAGTGGTAAGGCCTGTCAACTTGCCAGTTGTTTCTAAATACACGGTTTTCTTACCGCTTCTAATTTAGAAATTTTTGCAAAAAGCTACTAACACTTGTGATTGGGAAAATGAATCCCTCAAAACAAAGACTGGCTTTTAAATGAACTTGTTTCTTGACTGAGGCTTACTTTTCCATTTTCACTTACTGTTTTAATCAAGTGTTAAATGAAACAGAAAATTGTGGACGTCAGCTTTGAACACTTATCAGATACACTTTGAGGGAAGGCAGACCTTCCAGACCCATCCTCCTGTCACTGCTTCAGATATGCGGCCTTTCCTCCAGGTCTTGAAATCCAGCCCCCAAAACAGGAAAAACCATACTAAGGATTTAGTTCCTTAAAGATTAATCTTACTGGTCTTTATTTTATATTTTCTTATCTTATTTTCATGTATTTCTCTTTTTGATCAAAATATTTTCAGTTAGTGGTGGTTGAAAGTGGTAAATCCCTGAAAGGAAATGTCTTTGGGGTTATTTGGCTTAAAATCTAATAAGACCAAGCTGACTTCAGTGCAGTTTTCCTTCTTTAAATATAAAACTAGAGATATGTCTCTAGAAGCTAATCTGTTATAAATTCTAACTGCTATTCTAACTGCTTAGTTACTAGACGCAATTAGAAGTTAGCTGTCCGTCATACACCAATCTAGGTATAACTTGTATCTGTTACTTTGAAATACAATCCAAACCTTTTCTTTGCTTGCACACGCTGTACATAAAACCTCACACTAATCCCATCTCCAAAATCAGAAGCTGGCAACAGAGCTGGGGCCTTTAATCTCTCATTGGGGGCTATGGGACACAGAGTGGTGTTTTTGAATTATTTAAATCAGGCTGAAAACCAGGGTTTACTTTTATTTTATTTTATTTTTTAAGTTTAATTAAGTCCCACACTCTATCCATAAAATTTTTTAAGAAAAGGAAAAACAGTTTTGAGTTACGGCACAGAATGGGACGGGAATCACCAGGCAACAGAACGACCATCAGGAAGATGAAAGTTCCGGACTAAGGCTATTGGGATCCTAGTTAAAAAGGCTCCACAAAGCCACAGAGCTGAGGAGCTCAGACGTCTGTCCATCTACCCACTCACTGCTCCTGGGTCTTATTTTTTAATGTTTTGTTTTATTTCTGTGCTGGGGATTGGACCCGGGCCTCCGTGGGTGCAAAGCAAGTTCACTGTTCTTGTTTAAGACTTACAAAAAAGAAGAATTAAGTTAATGGGAGTTGGGATAATCACTAAATGGCCAGGCTTAAGTCAGGACACAGTTAACAAACTCTGCAGGTGATTCAACAGCGACTTTGGGAAAGGAATGTGCACTATAATTTAGCGATCTCAGACTATGCTAACTGGGCAGCCCTCACCAGTTTGACTTCTGGGCTATCAGTCTTCAGCCTGGATGGAAACCCTAGATCATAAACAGTTCTCAACTTAGACGTATAACAATATTGGTCTCGACTAGACATTGCATATCACATTTAAATCAGTTGGGAAAAAAATATCACTCAGCCCACAAGTTTCAGAGTGTGACCTTCCGGGCTAAATTCTTTTTTTCAACACATATTTGATTTATTAACATGGTCAACTTCTATCTGAAATTGACAGAGATAATTATAGATATCAACTGTCAGGTTAGATCGGCTTTTAGACACAGTAGGGTTTCTCCCCCGCCCCTGCACTGCCACCCGGGTTCAAAACCAGAATTATTTCCAAAGAACATCAACTTAAAACATAACAAAGACAATCCATCAAAGAGTCACCTCAGCAGAAGAAAACGTATGCCAACTTGAAAAGTAAAATTTAGTACTTTACTATACTTTTTCCATTTTCCAAACTGTGTAAAAAGTAAATCTGTCTCTGTCTCTCTCTCTCTCTCACACACACACACACACACACACATACACACACACACACATACACACCAAAGAGCTACAATGCAAACTGTAAACAATTCAAAATAAGTGAAAAAAATCTAAATGTATCCTTGAGCCACAGACTCCTACACACTACCCACCCTGGAGGACTTAATTTAAATCATTCCGTGTCTTGATTTTTTTTCCCCCCAATTAGTTTGAGAGCCGTCCGAATAAGGCTACTGCCTATACACAAATGGCACCAATTTCCCCATTTGGGTCTAACTCTTTTAACTCCAGCTGTTATGCTCATGGCAAGGCAGGGAAGCTGCGCTGGACAGGGCGCTGGACAGGGCCAGGAAGAGTCCACGGGCTTGATTTGCTGTGAAACGTGAAATCTGCTTTGCAAACGGCAGAGCTGACCCTGTCTCTACTCTATCTGCTCTCAGACTCAGTAATGGGCCACGGCGCAGTTAAACTCTCAGACACCTTGTTGTGAATTCATGCAGACTCGGGCTTAGGGGGCAGAAAGAGGGTCAACAGGCATTGCTTGTTTTATTAATTTTCCCCACACTGTCTAGCACTGGAATGATCTGTGAGAGGCAGCACGAAGAAAGAAATGGAAAGTAGGCCAAAGAGCACCCATAGTGTGACAGGCAACATCAATTGCATTTTCACGGCCAGAAGTGTGTTTTTAAATAACTAGAACTCTTTGTTTTACTCAAAAGATTGGTGCCGGTTTGTGATACTGAAATAATGATGTCTCAAAGTATATTTCTCTTAAAATAGAAATCACAGTTAACTCTGTGTCATCTGTAAATAGGCTCCAAGGGCTCAGGAGCTAGGATCAGCTAGAAAATAAAACAAACAAACAAACAAACAAACCAGGACATGTTTGATAAAGTCAGGGTTTCAAGGGTTTTAGGTAAGGTTTATTTTTCCTCTACTGTTATGCACGCAATAACTATATATTGGTTAAAATGTTGATTATACAATAAAGTAGAAATTGCTAGAGAATCTACAAGTAAATCTTGACCCTAAACTCTACCTTTTAGCTTCCTTACTACTGAAGCCAACACAGATTTTTGCCACATCCATGCTTACATTTTATTGCCCCCTCATCTCAAACCCCCCGATTTTTTTTTTTTTTAATTTTTATTCTTTGATAACTTCCCAGAGTCTCCCACACCAAAAAGCATGGAATGGAAAATAGTCTGAGACTGCAAACAAGCAAGCATGTTAGGGCACTTATATGTACAAATTAAATAACTGGATCTATTTTCTACCTAAATTTATTTTCATTGTTTAAAAGTCCCCAGTGAAAACGTACCTTATAATTCAAACATCAAATTCCACTATTTTTTTTTTTAACTTAAGCTGGATCTACTAGATTCAACAAAGGGTTTTGTTTTTCTCCCCTACAGTACAGAACTATGCTATAACAAAAATTATCACTCAAAACTTTTCGAACATTTGGGGGTTACTTTTAAGCAACTAGCCATAGTCATTAAATACATCAAGATGTTAAAGCATTATTATTAGTCCTTTTTTATTTATGCTTAGAGAATTATCTATCCTAAAATGTTTTCAAATTGCCCATTATCTTTTAATACTATATTTTATCACTAAAATGTTAAAAAAAAAATCAGAGGCTACATTTTAGCCTTTTAACAGTTTAAATTTAAAATCCCCCACAATGTTCAGATGCTAAAAATACTTAGACACAAGTAATAAAATAGCGGCCACTATGGAAAATTTAATATCTAATCTCAAGACACCAATATCCCCAAGCAAAACACATTCTACAAAAACCTATCACTGAAGAAAAAAAATTTAAGTAAACCAATTAATGTTCTGTAATTATCCTAAGTAGTTAACAACTGTATTTAATATAGCTTCAATTCTGGAACAAATCAAGAAAACTGATTTCAAACTGAAGGAAAAATGATACACAGCAATTTTTTTCTTGCTTTCCATTTTTCTTTACACTTCCATTTTTTCTAAAGATGTTCAAACAGTAAATAGCTCATAGCTTCCTTCTTATCTATAAAAATTCCAGAACAAGCCGAGTCCGTGTTACCAGTCACGTATGTTGTCCCTACTGCACACGCTTCAGCACGGACAACACTTCACTAAGAGCCTACTGCTAGATCCTTTTCAGGGCTCTTGCTTTCTCGCACATCTACCGTGAAACCAATAGCTCCAAGTATAATAAAGGCCAAATACGATGAAAAGAAAAAAAGTTTCCATAAGGCCTATCCTCCAAAAAAAAATTCTATTAAAGACAAATCAAAAAATGCCTATTTGCGGGCCCAACCTAGTTTTCCCAGGCTCTGCAGGAGCTACGAAGGAGAAAGGAGGCTGAGTGTACTACTTCTCTTGAAGGGACTGCGATATACTATTATTTTAACCGTTTTTGATGGTAAAAATCAACCTAAGGAACTGCCTCTGAACACACACACACACACACACACACACACACACACACACACACACACACACACACACACAGTGGAAAACAACTTAAAGCTAGCTCCCCCTTCAACTAAACCCAAAACTCAGTAAACCTAAAGTTAGCGTACACTTTTAAATCAACTAAAACAAAAATCAAGTCAACCAAAACTTCATCCTCAAAACAAATGATAAAACCGCGCGTGGTCGAAACTTCTGCCTACCGAGCGCATTATCCATAGGTAATAAACTCCGCACAAAAATCTTGCCTCCCCGCCCCGCCCCCGCCCCCAATTCCACTTCAAAGGTGCCAGAACGGCAAGGAGGAAGTTGAAAGGCCGGACTAGGATTCCAATAGAGGTCCCCAGGCAAGAGGGCGCCTGGCTTGAACCACAGCTCCAAGCTAGGTGCAGAGTCTGAGCCCTCACCCCTAGCTCTGTTGCTTTCAGGACAGGGACAAAGCTGTCCCCTAAGAAGCTCCTTAGGGAGCCACTTTGTGCTTGTTTCGCCGCCTTCTACGCAGCCACCACCTGGCTAAGGTTCCCCTGCAGCAGCTGTCTCCCTGAGGATGCGGGCCTTTCCAGGTAGGGTCACCTAAAGAAGGATCAGGGCTTAGGAAACGCTTTCCCGACCGTTTGTACAGAAAACAAACGAATCCTCCGGTGGTGGGTTTTCACCGCACGCCTAATTTCTGTTCGCTCCACCGGAGGAACCCGGGAAGTTTCCAAGCACCCAGAGTTTGAAGGCGCGTGGGAACTCCCCAGCGCGGAGCGCTCGCTCGCTCGCTCGCACCCACTGCGCTCCAGTTCCCAGCGCGCTCGAGGATCGCGCGCGGCCCCGGGCGCGCGTGGACAAGCGCGGGCGGCTGCACTTGACCGCGCTCCGCTCCCCCCACCCCCACGCGCCCAGCCGGGCCGCCTGGTCCCTCTTACCCACTAGTGGCTCGCCGCGCGCCCATGGCCACTCACCTGCGGCCTCCCGGGGCCCCGCGCGCGCGCGTCTGCTTCCCGCGTTGTGCGCAGGTCGAAGGCGCCGGCGAGCAATGCCACCTCCGTGCGCCCACACCTGCCGCGGGGCCCGACGCCCCGCCCCGGCTCCGCCCAGAGCGGGGACCCGGCCGCGCCTCCGCCAGGCCAGCGCGGGTTGCACTCCTAGCAGCTCCCGAGCGCCACGGCCTGGCGAGGTACGCGACAGCCACCGCCCTTGTTGCACCCACCGCGTGGCCACTTCTCAGAGCCAGAGCCGGCTGGGGTCCTCAGAAACCCTGGCGAGTGGTGCGGCGGTGGGGGGTGGTGTGTGCCCCCGCGGGCTCTAAATGGCATTTCAGGCTGCAGAGGTACGCTCCCATCCCTAGTATTCTGAACCTTTGGCTGCCTTGAGGCCTTCGCGGAGGTTTCCCCCTCATCCATTCCCCCCCACCCCCAGGTACCCACCTGAGTCAGGATCTTGCTCTTCTGGAGCAGCCTGGGAGCTCTGAATCTTACTACTGGCCTTCCCTTTGGATGAATGCTCCCATGCACTGCCATGTCTCCAAGCACGTCATTTTTATTGTCCGATGAGATTCATGGTTAATACTACAGCGTACGTGCTGAGTTTCAAACAAGTTGCCCATCTTGGAAAATCTCAAGTTAATACAGAATTATACACAGCAACGTGTTTTGTTTTTCTATGGTCTACAGGCAAGCAAGAGGCCTTTTACCCTGATGTAAGAGGGTGGAAATTGTCTTTGTGCAAGTAAATGCAATTACATTTTAGCAAAGGTCCCATTGCCCCCGAGAAAAATTCTACAGGTGGGGTGCGGTAAGGAGACGAACGAGAATCACAATGATGTTTTATTAATGACGTGATAACATCTCAGTGTAAAAATCATTTCTTCAACCCAGGTGAAAATTACTCCCCAGATGTTCCCTAATGAAGTGGTACTCGTTTGCTTAGCCAACTATAAAAAAGACAAGCCAAATAGGGTTGATTTGTTACACAAATTATACAACATGAGCATATATATGAGCTCAAGACTTATGTGGGAGACTTGGGTTTTGTTTTTCCTTATAGAGCAGATGCATACAGTGCTTCCATGCTGTCTCCTACACTGAAGTTATGTGTTGGGTGGTTGGCAACGCTTAATGGTTAATGCTGTTGAATACACAATGGCAGGAATCATTACACTTCGTCTTAACATGGCTCTGACTCATAAACTCCATTCGGAAGAACTGAAAACTCTCAAGCTTGATTGACTACGCTGATCAAGAAATAAGAATCAGCAATTAAACATATCACTATTAAGATAGTCCTAGGATTTTTGGGAAAAAAAATAGCTTTAAAGTTTATAGTCATAGTGCAGAGGGAAAAAAATTAAAAACTTCCAAATCATGAAAGCATGCCTTAAAATGAGAACCTAGAAAGAGCTACAAGTGTGTTTAGGGGGAAACGTGTAGTTAAATCTACTTATAAAAAAAACCCAAAACATTATTTGAAATGCAAAAATATTACTCCAGATTTATTTCTTGATTCAGGATATCATCAAATGTAGCTAGCCATTAAAACATAATTCTTTTGGTAAAATGGGGGAAATCTTTTTATGTGAATCTCACCAGGAAAAGACTGTCAGACTCCAACAGAAAACCCAGTAGATAGGTAAATACAGGCACTTCATTTATGGCACTTTTTAAATAAAGGTTTTAGAAGCCTAAAATATTATAGATAAGATTACCTAGTTGTTTATTTAAAGGTATATATCACGGTACTTTGAATAAAAAAAATAAAAGAAGAGATAATACATCTCAAATTATAAATATCAATAAAGAAAACCAAACATCTGTCTTTCGGACTTTGATCCAGGCAGACTTGTTTGGTTGTTTGTTCCCAGACAAATACAAGTGATGACATCATAATTCTGAACACTGAAGTGCTGCACAAAGCATAGAAAAGAGGGTCACATCTCATCCACTAAAGTTCTGATGAGAGTCTGAATGGAGCGTACGAAATGATTTCAGTGTTGGTCATTCACTCAACCCATTGGCAGTATTGCCAGTTTCTTAGACTTTAAAAATTATTTTTAAGAAATGTTTATTTTAAATAGAATAAAACCTGAGGCAATATAATAGATGTCTATCCAGTATTAACATCTGTTAGAACCATGAATATCTGACAATATTTTCAAATGTCTTAGAGTTAACGTTAAGATTAAAGTGAATGAAAAAAATATAACAGTGGTGAACAAAACACTAACTCTTTCAAAGACAATTGCGATTCTTCATTTGTACTTAAAAAACCTAGGAAGTTTTCAGAAGTTATCTTCTAGCTTTAATTTTTGAATGCTCAAATCCCATGCCTTTTATTTTTGCCTAATAGTATTAGCTGTAGAAGAAGGGGCAGAAGAATGCATTTTGGCTTATGTGTGCAGTGAGAAATGAATGGCCCTGTTGGAGACAATGTCATGCTTTCCACATTAAATAGCGCAGGTGAACAGGAGCAAGTGTGTTTTCTGATACTCTGTATTTTATTCCATGCTGAGTTTTAGAGTGCCACTTAACACAATTTGTGTTATTTTCTCTGAACATTTACTCAGAAACACACATTTTGTTTCATCTAATTTCCATACAGGAGAATAGTAAAGAAATGCATAAGTTATTTAAATAAACTGAGTGAGGAAGAAAAAGAACCATATTCAATTTTTCTTAAATGAACTTTTTTTTTTTAAAAAATAGAAACATATTCAAAAGTGTTTGGTTCCATCCCATTACAAATGAAATGAGAGATCCGGATGGCTCAGTGGGTAAGGGAACTTGCCTCTTCACCTAGTGATTCCCTTAGACCCCATGATGGAAGGAGTGACCAAATCCTGCAAGTTGTTCTTGGACTTCCACGAGTATACAATAACCAGTGCATGCACATTTGCACACACACACACACACACACACACACACACACACACACACACCTCACAGGTTAAGTAAACAAATTAATATAGTAATATTTTTAAACGGTGAAAGGACATTTTGGATTACCATTATGTATAGAAAATTCATCAAAATGCTATGTCAGTTTCCAGAATTTGCCAGCATTGCTCACTCAGCTACCATTTTGAGAACTGTCACAAAACTTTTCTTTATGGAAAACATAATGAATAAGGCCAGCTGTTAACACACAGTGGCTAACATCCAGAAATCTCTAAATCCTTCTCACAAACAAACCTTTGGTCCATGGTCTTGCTCATTTTGGAATCATCCATATTTTGAATCCACAAAGGATAAGGCTGTGAAGGAAGTAGTGTTCAACTCCAAACACATGAGGAAGTTAAGCGTAGGTCTACACAGTCTTAGCATCAATTATAAACTGGGCTGAGATGGTGTACATTTCAGTACTATCTAACTCTGATTGCATCTCTTGAAAGCAATATCATAATAGTATCAGATGGCTCTGGGCTACAGACACAAACCATCCATATTCATTATTTATAGTCCACTTCCCAACTTTAGAACCATCCATATTCATTACTTATAGTCCACTTCCCAACTTAGAGACGTCAAATGCTAAGTACCACAGAAGCAGAGAAACATTGAAATCCAGACTAATAAACTTATTAAGATCATTCCAAAGAGGGGGGGGGGGGGAAAGGCAGTCATTCTTCTTACCCAACCCCTGGCGATGGCTTCCAGTCTGTTAGCTTAGCTTTAAGTGAGTGATGACACGGAGTGGCGTAAGGATTTATATGAGAGAGAATGGGAGGGGCTGCTGAGACGTGCCTTGTACGATGCGTGTGTAGGGCTGAATCCACAGCTGGAGACTTCCTGCTCACTCAGATGGGTGCAGCAGACAGCAGCATTGGCATCACCTGGGCACTTGTTAGAACTGCTGCCGAGCCAGAATCAACTTTTCATGATGCTCAGTCTTAGAGCACATCACCATTTGGGGAGTGCTGCCTGCTGAGATTAAGGACAGAGAAAAATGTTTCCTGTCCTGTAGTTTGGGCTCCCTGGTATCTCTAGGTGGAAAAACAGAGAAATAGTCGTGCTATTTTTAAAAATCCTGGCTTTGTCGGGCAGTGGTGGCTCACACCTTTAATCCCAGCACTTGGGAGGCAGAGGCAAGTGGATCGCCGTGAGTTCGAGGCTGAGGCCAGCCTGGTCTACAAAGCGAGTCTAGGACAGCCAGGACTACACAGAGAAACCGTGTCTTAGAAAAACCAAAAATAAACAAATAAATAAATCCTGGTGGGTTTTTGTTTTGTTTTTTGTGTTGTGTTGTTTTGTTTTGCTTTGTTTTTTAGTGAGGGCCTCAAGTTGAGTAAAAGATTTCTCTAGGTATTTGGATGAGTCTTTTAAAATTGTATCAGGGTCACGTGTTAGCCAGTCACATTTGCCTGGAGGATGCACACAGCCTTTGGTGTTCATCCTGGACAGTTGCTTCAGGTTCCTCATAATTAGATGAAAAATCCTGGGGGTTGAGTCTCCTTGCAGGTTTTAGAGACCGAAACAAAACCAAACCACCGACTCTGAGTGCTGGGTTTCCTTAAAAGGTAGCTGCGTTTATCAGCTTCTCAGACGATCTGTTGCTAGCTGTTTGGAGTCATGAATCTCTGTCTTCCACCACCAACGCCATCCTCAGACTACCATTTGCTATATTTATATCCAATCAAAACCCTGTCTGTTTAAATTGACCTTTTGTTCAGGTTATTTGAAGCATGATATTTTAGGTCACCTAAAATACCCCCTTCAAATTCATCTGGACAAAATATTTTCCATCAAGAATCTTTTTCTGAAGAACTAGAAATGCACAATGGTCAAGCTAAAGTCACAAGAATGTTGGTGTATGTGTGGGAACAGTGATCAACGTGTGGGAAAGGAACACATGGGTTTCTTCCAATACTGTCACGATAGCCTTCGAAGATTTTAAAATACCACCCTAAATTCAATTCACCCATTTCTTATTATAAAGAAATTGTCCAGCCCCTTAAAGAATGCAGTTAGTAGCAAAATAAAAATACAGAAGTGATGTGCTTTGAACCATTTTGAACAGGATAAGTGATGATCAGCTGCTTCCACTGTGAAAAGAAAGTTCTAGAAATCATGTTTCAAGGAATTGTTGCATTCATAAACTAAATAAAAAATTTAGCAACGAGTTTTGGGGACCTTCTTATACTAGCATTATTGAGTACAATGGAAAATACAGTCAGGCCTCATACAGGAGCAGATGTTTTCTTTACACTCACTGTCTCAGTTATCGTAGATAAATTCCCAAGACTCTTGTTCCTTGTCCCTTGGTTTGTCAACCAGAAGAAAACTGAAAATACT
This sequence comes from Acomys percivali, assembly GCA_907169655.1. NCBI lineage: Eukaryota > Metazoa > Chordata > Mammalia > Rodentia > Muridae > Acomys > Acomys percivali. Next base: position 149,309,729 of record OU015743.1, read on the forward strand.
AAAATGCTGATCTTTTGTAACCACTGCAAAATTAAACAGAGAGACTGGGACTCTAAAACGGTGCTGCTGTACCACCCAAATGTGCTGTACTGTATGGAGCACATCAAAGCCTTCACATGTCTCTGGGCTGTTGGTTTTAAGGCTAAAAAGCCAGCAACGTTTGGAACCACATCAAGGATTCCATTCTGTTCCCACTCCCCATCCAGGGAATGACTAGTTAAAAGGCCACGCCAATATGCATGTTGGATACAAGAAAAGACAAGTTCACAGCCAAGGAAACCTGGCACATTCCTTAAAACCTTGTCCAGCCATGGGAAGAGAGCAAGAGTCTAAACAGATGTCCAATTAAGACACAAATTGTGTATGTGTGTGTGTGTGTGTGTTAAAGAAAAAGTACAGATTATCTGTCTTTATGGCTACTTCTCTCTCTCTCTCTCTCTCTCTCTCTCTCTCTCTCTCTCTCTCTGTCTCTCTCTGTCTCTCTCTCTGTCTCTCTCTGTCTCTCTCTCTGTCTCTCTCTCTCTGTCTCTGTCTCTCTCTCTCTGTCTCTCTCTGTCTCTCTCTCTCTCTCTCTCTCTCTCTCTCTCTCTCTCTCTCTCTCTCTCTCTCTCTCTCTCTCTCTCTCTCTCTCTCTCTCTCTCTCTCTCTCTCCAAGGAACTTAGTAAAGAGAGCTGGCTATCTTTAGGAATGATATATAGAGGCAGGAGACATTCTTACTGCTAGGATGTGTTTGTGTGTGTATGTGTGTATGTGTGTGTGGTGTGTGTGTTTGTGTGTGTGTGTGTGTGTGTGTGTGTGTGTGTGTCCTTCCAGCACTGAGGAGGCAAAGGCAGGTGGATCTCTATGTGTTCAAGGCTAGTCTGGTCTATGTAGAGTTTCAGGCCAGCCAAGTCAGCCATGGCTACATAGTGAGACCTTGTATTAAAGAGACACAAAAGGAGTTTTTTCCCCAATGCTGCCTGTCTAATTGATCTCTCTTACACACCAACCTACTTTTAAAGCTACACTTTTCCTTGTGGTCCTCACATGATTGTGAATCCCTGCTCACTTGCTCTGTCTCCAGTTGTCTCACATCTGGAAAACAGAATAAAACAACTCTTCCAGCAGCTTTGCGCGTCCTCTGCTTACCTTTCACTGACAAGCACTCTGCTTTGCTTTGCCTGATTTGCCCCATTTTCAATAAGTTCAGAAGTAAATACCTTGTCCAGCAGTTTAATTTTCGAATATGGTGTTGTAGTTTATGTGTTCTATGAAGATAGAGAGATATTGACAGAAGATATCTTGTGTGTTTCTAATGTATTAAATACCACATGAGCCCCCAGAGCTTTTCATATTCTTACAAGCATTCTGGCCGGGCCATGCTCTACTGGGCATGTTCTGCTAATTAGTAAGGAGTTGTTTGCAAAGCAGTCATAGTGAAAACAAGAGAATTCATACATTAGGTAGATTTAAAACGTTTCTACTAGTCGGGCGTCGTGGCACACGCCTTTAATCCCAGCACTTGGGAGGCAGAGGCAGGAGGATCGCTGTGAGTTCAAGGCCAGCCTGGTCTACAAAGTGAGTCCAGGACAGCCAAAGCTACACAGAGAAACCTTGTCTCAAAAAACCAAAAACCAAAAACAAAAAACAACAAAACAAAACAAAAGTTTCTACTTATTTTTTTATGTGCATTGACATTTAGCCTGCATGTATATCTGTGTAGATCCTGGAGTTACAGACAGTTGTGAGCTGCCATGTGGGTGCTGAACTGGGAATTGAACCAGGGTCCTCTGGAAAAAACAGTCAGTGCTCTTGACCACTGAGCCGCGGTAGTTTGTTTGTTTGGTTGGTTTGGTAGTTGTTTTTAATGAAACATTTTTTTCTAGATTAGAATGAGTAAGTGTGGAGTGCTTAGTACACCTCCTCCATGCATCAGCCAGAGAACACTGTGGAAGTCAGGCCGAAATAGCATAAAAGTCAGAGGCTGGAAGGACGGCTGCGAGACAATGTCTCCTGGAGATGACGGTGCTATTGTATCTGTGAACTCACAGCACCTGTGGGTGCCTACACACCTGTACAAGACCAAACCAGTCTGCATAAGATCAAGCCAGTCCGACTGCTGCATGCATTGGAGAAGGGCTCATAACCAGTTTTGGCAGGTGAAGGGTACCGAGGGCGGGAGGGAGGGAAGGAGGGAGGGAGGGAGAGAGAATCCATTTTCTTCAGTGGATGGCCCTATGCCCCTGCACATGTGGACAACACTGGTGAGACTCAGTGGGATGTGACAAGGATACTTGGAATAGTGACAGAGGCACTGCATAGGGATGTGGAAGAAGTTGTTATGGGGTTGAGATCAAAATACATCATATACCTGTGTAACATTATTATCAAATAGGAGTAAGATTTTTTTAAAAAAGAAAATCTATTTCTAGCATTTAAAGAACATGTTGGAACTTCAATCTACTATCTTCATGGAAGCTTTGAAGAGAAAAACGTGAATAGTTTCTGGAAGAACTCAAGATCCGCTCACAGATAACCTCGGGGAAATGCTACACATTGGTATCAAAGTTCCCATCACAGTGAAGAGTCCACAGATAAGGTAGTCTGGGCAGCTTCCAAGGAGGAGGCAGCCAGTGGCAAAGTGGATATTGGAATCCTAGTTGTGCAATGCCCATAGGACTCCAAGTGAAGCAAATTTTGACCAGAAGACCTTTGCTAACAAATTCATAACATTTCCTTAAAATTTTAAAAATAAATACCTAGTTCTATCTTATATTACTGTTAGTTCAATAAAGACCCTGAGATACTTTGTGGTGCAATTCACATGTTAATAATTTGCTATGCAACTATTACAAGTTACCATGTAACCAAGGTAAGTTTTAAAGTTGAAATGAGCCCTGATGTGTGTAAATTGGAAGCAAGTTAAGCCTTTTCAACACAAACAGTGTAACACACAAATATTCATGTGTGTGTGTGTGTGTGAGAGAGAGAGAGAGAGAGAGAGAGAGACAGAGAGAGACAGAGAGAGAGAGAGAGACAGAGAGAGACAGATAGAGAGAGAGAGAGAAGAGAGAGGCTAATCAGGAGACTCTGTGTGCTTTAATTTCCTTCACTAGGCAGTGCTAAGTCTATAGAGATATATAAATGGATTATAAGTGGATATTGTTAGATACCAGTGGGATATCTTCGAGCAGGCTTAGCCTCAGGTCACAGACACAGTATTTTATATTATTTTCTTGCAGCAAAGCACATTGGATTATTTTCTTAGATGTGAGAATACACGTGTGTTACAGAAAGAAAGTAGAAAGGACATACTTTTCTGAGGATTGGAAAAAGGTAAAGTAAAACCATAAGTGAGCTGAGCAAGCATACAATTATCATGTAGTATGAAAAATAGATCTAAGAAGATATCGATGATATCTTGATGGTTGTTATTAAAATGACCATATAAAAGAGCCTAGATATACTCTATGATTTTAAGAGTCTATGAAACTAGAAAGAATAAGGACAAAAAAGTTATTTGTAACAAAAATCAGGAATGATGCACAAGCATAAAAATAATTATAAAGCCCTTTAGTTTCCAGAGAGTGATTCTTTTATATTAACTGTCAGTCCTATCCCTTTAAATGCTAACATGCCATAGAAATATCATTATGATAATTGACTCTTCTGGTACCACAAGAAGACATTAAAATATGTTAGTAATTTCTAGTTAAGAGAATTCTAAATGCGATATAGACATACTTTTACAGAATATCAGGTATCAGATTCTACTGTAGTTTTAGACAAAAGCTGAGAATATATTTCTTTACACATTTGTGAACTTCTATATATATAAAAGAGAAAAGACTTGAGTAGAGGCAGCCTGAACACTGAGGCAGGTTGGACTTAGTTGGATCCATGTGGTTGATGAGCTATTATGGCGCGTAGAAGCTTCGGGACTGGGCGTTTCTAGCTTTTCAAACAACAGAGAGCCACCCTGAGAGGCAGTGTTCCTGGCTGACTGTATCTAGTCTCCTGTTACATTTCTTTTTCTCGTGTAAGCTCCCAAGTTTGCTGCACACAAATACTGCTTTAAATAAACACTCATTCTGTTTCCAAACTAATCAGAGAAGAAAACTGAACATTAATAAACTGTGTAGATTTCCTTAAGGAATAGTTTAAGATGCATTTACAGTACAAGGTCATTGTCAAAGATTTCTAATTAGAGAATTGCAGAAAAATGGAGATGGGACAGCCCAGCTACCTGAAGCCCAAAGCCTTGCCAAGTAGAATTTCCTCTGTATAGAACAGCATCATTTGAGTTTATTTCCTTGTATATTTAAATGTTTTAGAAATTACTCAACAAACTAGCAGTTCTCAAAATTGAGATACTTTTCCATTCCCTTTTCTTCTGTCCAACATAACGCACGAATGTAATTAACTAGAATTTCCTGTTTGTATTACGTGCACACATTCCTCACTGCTATTATTTTTGGAGAAAGAAACTTTTGCTGATATAAAGTGAAGAAATGAGAAAATGGCTTTGCAAATGACAAATTAAAAAATGGAACATAACCCTGTAGAGACCTAGAGAGGAACTTAAAAGAAATGTATTTAATTTCCATATATGTTGTTCAGAATTTCATCTTCCCTGCCAAGAGCGGAGCTTCCCCCTTCCCATCAGGAAAACCTGAAACATGGCAGATTTTAATAAGACAGGGCAAGAATGGTGTTGGTGTCATGAACAAGGCGCTGGTACCTGGAAGGGGAGATGACCTTGTGAGTAAGAGGAGAAGGCGAGAGGAGCAGACATTCTTCTGTCCCATCTGCAGGCAAAGGCAAAGGAGCCGATAACAGGATAATCACAGACAACTGGAAAACAGGAGTGGGGGGAAGTGTCCCTGAAATGATACACAGATGGACGCATGGCATAAGAGTAACTTACTAGTGATTATTTATCCACTGCCTACTAGATATCTAATGTGTAGTCTGCGTATAGATGTGTAAACTAACAACCTTCAATAATGCCTTAGCTTCGAGTTGATGGACTGTACTAGTTAGACCACTTCGCTAGGTAAACAGTGATGCACAGTGTTCTTTGCTTAGTATTGAAGCCTGCAGTTAAGTTAGAGGACTGAAATACGGAGAGCTGCAAGCCGACTTATAACCGACTTATAACGCTAGGTCAGTCCCTGCCACCAGCTCTAACAGTCATCGGCTATGGGGAACCTTATAATAGCTACGTATATAAAGACTCGCTTATCTGGAATAGCTTATATTTTAAAGGGCAATTTCAAAAAGTGAAAAATCAATATAACCCATTGGACAATAAGTTTGCTCTCCATTGCGCAATTCTCAGTATAGATTTCACAGCTTTTGAAAACAAAAGTAAACTATTGCACAAAGCCACTATAATTAATTTGATTCACCTACTATTTGGAATAAAATCAGAAAAGTGGGAGGAATCTTGGCAACCCACGTCATTGAAATTTTTCACTTTACAAATGAGGAAACAAAGCCCTGTAGGATGCAGTGATGTGATCTGAGTCACATAGTCAGGGACTGACCAGACTACACGTCTGCAGACTGGGTTTGAAAGCGCACTGCACTTTTCCTAGTTACAGTGTTTTCCAACTTCAAATGATATGCTTTCTGTGTAAATAACCTACAAATTTGTCAGCTTTAGGTTACATTATAGTAAAAAGTGCCCAAATTGGAATCAAACCCTATAAAACTGGAATTCTGTTCAGCTCAGCTAGTGACTCAGTACAGGAACCTAGCAAGGTCATTTATTCATTTTTCACATGGTTTCTGGCCACTTAATATTGCTTTACCTTTTATTTTAGGTACAGAAGGCAAGTAGCAAACAAAGAATTTTACATTCTTCATAAGTGCAATTAAAAATAAACATATAGGAAGTAGTAAGTTAACTGAGCAGATGAGAGTACTTTCTGCTTTTGCAGAGGACATATAGGTTCAGTGCCAAAACCCCACATAGTGGCTCACAACCATCCTTAACTTCAGTTCCAGGATAACAGATGCCTCTTCTGAACTCCGAGGGCACCAGGCATGCACATGGTGTGCATACATGCATAATGGCAAAACATTCATACACATAAAACAAAAGTTTAAAAATTTAACAAAATAAACACATTTAGTGTGTCAAGTCTGATGCATCTAAGGAGAAAAATGAGGCTGAAAGAGGAATAAGAGTGACAGAAAGTTTTGCAAAGGATGTTATTAATGGTCTCCGTGATAATAATAACCACTGTGTACAAGTGCAAGGGACAGTAAAGCTAAGTGTCAGGTTTCAATGCTTTCAGATCGTACACTGAGAGGCAAGCAATGAAGGTTGGCTTTGTTTGTGCTCACGTAAGTAAGCAGTGGCATCTCCATGCAGCTGATGCACCTGTTATGTTCATTTCCAGGTGAGAAAATTATCCAAAGCCACCAGCATTGAAGGACACAGACTTGGACAGTTTGTTCTAAGCTTGTCTTCAAACCAATGTATTCTGGTTGGGATATGTTTTCAAGTTACAGTCACTTAAGTGAAATTAGAAATTGTTATATATTTGAGACAGAATTTATAACACTAGATCCAGGCAGACCATATTTGGGGATTTTAGCCCTTTCCTTAGCACTGTGTGTCTGTGGGAACTGGCTGCTCTCCCATGCACGCTCTCCTTGCCTTACACAGAGGCTAATCTGTCTGTGCACATATTTTCTTTTTTTGTTCATGGAGCTTTTGCTGAAATTCTGACCAACTCCTTTTCTAGTTTTGAAGTTGGTCCTGAATCATGCCTTTTTGCCTTTGTCTGGACCAGGAATTTATGGCATGAGGCAGCTCTGTACCTAGGTCATCATGCTTCATAGTTCATGTGCAAATTGAAAATGAATGCCTGGAAGAGACAGATGGAGCCAATTTCCTGGAAGGAAAGATGGACTCCAACCATTATACACATATGGCGATGGCATCTAGACACGGAGGACACCGGTTCCGGATGAAGAGCCATTTAGTTCGAGGGAACAATATTTGAACTGGCTCAACAAGCTTGTCTGCTCTGTTCTCCTCATGGAACTTCACTTTAAATCACCTTCGATGTGCCTTTGTTAAAAGTGTAGACAGCAGTTCACTGTGGCAAAGCATGTTCATAATACCACAACCAACAAAGGCCCAGAAAATGGGTGTTGGAAAACACCCACTCCACAGCATTGGAGGCCATATCTATAAGGAGAAATCTCCCTCTGTGATTGCCGGACATGAAATCAGTCCTGATTCAGAATTCTTTCTAGCTCCTCTACTTCGGTCAGATAGTCTACCACACTGAGGTTGGTTTCCTCATAAAATAACATGTCCAGAATTATTTTATGACATCTGTAAAATGAATACACTAAATAGAACTGTTCCAAATCGTCAGTATATTCCTTCTAGTGGTGGTCCTTCACATGTGTGCTCTGGAAGACAGATCTCTAAGGTAAAAATACGCCATAAGCTAGTGTCCAGGTGGGATGTTAGGGAAGCCAGAAGAATGAAGTGAGATCCATCATGTTCTAAGCTCCCTGGGCAGAGATGTTGGCTTATTCGTTTCTATATTTCAGACATGGACCACTGTGCATATCATAATGGTTTGGTTTTATGGGTTACTGAATATCTTGCCCCTGCTGAGACTCAGTAGAGAATCTGAGAATGTAGATTATTCGACTTTAAAGTAAGTCGTCAGGGACTTATGAATGGAGAGTGACAAACATCTAGAAAATAGGCTAGACAAGGCAGGACAGCTGAGTGAGCAAGATAGCAGTGACTGAGAGCTGGGGTACCTTGGCTTGGATATGGCAAAAAAGCTTGCCCCCCTCAAGACGCTAGTGTCAGCTGCTGTGTTAGAGGAGCCCGTGCTACGTGGCTGCCCAGTGCTCAAGACATTTAAAATAACTTCCCACAGAACTGCTTCCATGGCAACATAATAGAGAACTTGGCAAAAAGAGTTGTATTCAGTAACTGATATCTATCTGACCGTGATGTACTCTGATTCTCATGAGTCCTGTGCCTTCCCTGATCGGCTCCAGGACTTGCCTTTAACCTAGATACAGTCTGTGTCAGAATAATCATGTTGATGAGGATGCTGATGACAATGACAATGGCAGGGAAGGGGGGGGATGAGGTGACAGACAACCCTCACTGAGCACTTACCGTGTGCCTGGTACTATGAGCATCTTTGGTAATTCTGATAACCATGACACTTTCCCAGCTCTTAAGGTACTGAGAGTCCAGTTTATGGTGGGCATCATCTACGGGCAGTGGTTTCTTTGCTGCGCATACTTGTACCCACAACAAGCAAGGAGTGGGGGGATTACTGTGTTGTGGCTCCGTATTATAACTGCAATGCTGAGCTATATCCATGTGATGTACAAATATATCTCTCCCCCCACCTCCCCCGATTCTTGCAGACTTGAGGTAAGCAGTGCATCTGCTCTTACCCTGTCCTGGCAAAAAGACTGCAATTGCATCTGCATCCAAATTGTTATTGGAATTCAGGAAATACACATTCAAATTACTCAGTTCATTGTCTGAAGCAGTGAGCAGCACCCTGTAAATACTAAACTCTTTTGGGTAGTGGTCAAGACCAGAAATCAACGTTCTTCTTCTCAAGCAGTCCCCATGCTGCAGTTAGAAAGAAAGTCCTTTGTGAACAAGACGAGGCTACAGGCTACAAAGCTGTTTCATCTTTCGCACTCAAACAGAAACACGCGGTTCTTTGTTTCAAAGCAAAATGGAAACTTGTTTTTCTTTCCACTACAGTATTAATTCCCTTGGTTAGAGAGTAAGAAAACCATTGGTCAGTTTCTGAACTGTGAATAAGCAAACACAAAGTGAGAGAGAGAGAGAGAGAGAGAGAGAGAGAGAGAGAGAGAGAGAGAG
>OU015743.1:149325654-149345132 GCA_907169655.1 Acomys percivali
ACACACACACACACACACACACACACACACACACACACACACACACAGACACAGACACACACACACGGACTACTTTGAATATCTTATAACAGTGAAAATCAGGCATCAGGTGACTTTTTTTAAGCCTCATCATACCACAGAGTGGGTATTTATGGTGACAAATATTAACATTTGTGCATAAGTCATTTTCCAAATTTTAAACAAATTGCATGGGGTTATATAGAAAGCTTTCTGGCCCTAATTTTACAAATGTTGTAACAGCTGTGATCATGTTTTTTTTGATCTTTCATTGCAACTCATTTCATGAGTGTTGCCTATAAAAACTCACAGGCATACCTACTCTGTAGCTGATAGTGCAAAACAGTGTTTAAGATTTTACACTTTGCTGGGGGTGTGGCTCAGTGGCAGGTCACTGGGGCAGCACTCACAATTCTGTGTGTTCTATTCCTAGCACTGCACCAAAAAGGGAGAAGGAGGAAAGAGGAGAAGGCCGATGACCACAATTCAGCCTGTGAGGCATCTGTACCCGCAGTACACGCTCAGCCTTTGAGAGGCTGGAAGACTTTCCTGTAAAGGAGGCTTGCCTGTGCTTCATAACAAGTTTGAGGCCAACCTAAGAAATGTAGTATGAGTGTTCTTTTAAAAGGGCTCCCAAACTTCACATTCTGGGTCCAGCCTGCTAGAGTTCAAATACTGACTACTTCCGGGGCTATATATGACTCTGAGAGAGGTGCTTCTACTTCAGCTTTCCTGTCTGAAAAGTGTGCACATCAATAACTTCTCTGTCAGGCAGCTGCCCTGAGTGTTAAATTATCAGGTGCATACAAGATGCTTCAAACTGCCTGGTGTGTAGAGGCATCAACTAGCTTTAAATATTCTTACTATTCAAGCGCTCCCTGTAGTGTTTAAAGGCTCAAATTGAATTGGGGGGGGGCATTACATTAATGGCTAGAAATAACTGGAATTTCTAATTGTCTATTTCACTAACATATTAATTGCCTAGAAGTCTCAGGTTAGGGCAATTTAGGGACATGGTTCCTACTATTAGGGAAAGAAAATTAAAAAGAGTGTTGGCCTAGGAAAAAATTCGCTGCATATGTATAGTTAGCGTTTGCACGTTGTTGCTCTCCCAGATCTAGTCATTTGCTTTCTTGCCGAGTCTGTGCTTCCACAGCTCTTGCAAATTCGTTTCTTGATTTTTAAGGTGGAGTTTTAACAACATACATTGATCAACTACTTGGCAGCTGTGGCCTCCTTTGTATCTTCTCTGTTTGCCAACATTTGGTCTCTGGAACATTCGATTCATAACATCCTTTTAGAGGTACATGCCATCAGAAGATACAGGAGATACATTATTGGATTATTCTCCAACTTTTTACTATCTACTCAGCTTTCACACAACTATTTTTCCTATCCATTAGATGTCTACATGCCTGCACCTAAGCTTCATGTCACCACCACTACCCTCAAGCCAGAGACTAAGGAAGAATAATGGGGCTTTCTTCACTGATCAGGGCTGAGTAACACAGCAGTTCACCTTGCCTGGAGCTCATTGCACAATGTATGCCTGCCATCTCTGGTCTCTTCTGGAAGTGGTCCAGCCCCAACCTCCTGCCAGCATGACCCGAATGCACTATTCTTGCCAGACCCCAAGACTTCTGCCTGTAAAGGATTTAACATGCGCTGGTAACACTGAAGTCTTCCTTTCTGATCTCTTGGTTCGGTGAAGTCTTCCACTCCCTGACACAGCTGTGTGCCGAGTGTCTATAATTTGCTAGAGGTTGACTTCATGCTAAAAATTAAAGCCTTGCTCTCCACCCTCCAGGACTGACCAACTACTCAGGAAGCCAGAAAATAAAATGGTGACGATGCAATGTGAGTCACTTCATAACTGAGGAGGGATCGAGTGCACAGAAGTGCTGTCCCATACAGCCCTGTGATTGACAGCATCCTTGAGGCCTTTAGGGCACTCTGACAGGAGTACTTTTCTTCTGGTAGCTTCTAGGTCAGCAGCATATCCTGACCTAAGGACAGCATTGTTTGAATTCTTCCATATCGTTTAGCGAACATAAAAAGTCTTTCAAAAATTTCCATTTACCATTAGTGGGAAGCACCCTTACTTCCTTAGGAATCTGGTAAGACACTTCCTCAGTATGCCTATGTTATGATACTTACCAAGGTGCAACTCACACCACAGCCATGTGAGTGTGTTCTTTTTCTTCTCTTCAAGTTAGAAATTCCCAGAGAGTATGGCCTCTGTTGGTCTCAGTGCCTTGAGTACAGCCGAGGCTTAATAGACATTTAAAAACTGAATCAAAAAGAAAAAAAGAAAGAAAGAAGGAAAAAAAAAAAAAAACACTTTCCGATGAAAGGTCCTGGACAAGAAATATCAGAAACTACCTGCTGTGACTCACTTCCTGTTGATTTTAGTTTCTACTACCAGAGCGATTTTAGAAGTTCTTAACCATGCATAATATGCAAAAGAGAATTATTAAAGATTATGATGACTTGTCTTTATTTTTAGTAAATGTACCATTCCCAGAACTCCTGTGGTTTGTAGTTTTATAGCTTGAGGGAAAAGGCATAATAAAAACACTGGAGTAGATCAGTTTCTAAAACTACTTAGCATGGGTTAACTTGACCTAGAAGACCAAATGAAATAAACTGGTCAAAAGTATGAATGTACAATATTTCCTAGACTTCTACAGCAGGGATGCCTAGTGGTTGTAAAACAACGAAAGGGCCAGAGAGTGAGCACTTTGATAGTATCGCAGCTCATGCCAGTCTGTGCGATTGCTTTCATGCAGACCATTAGTACAGCAGGCACTGGGTGCCTCTGTCACTGTTAACCCTATTTTAGTGATCACAAGCTGTATCAGAAATGTCGCTGAGCTCCCCAAATTTGATGTTGTGGGTCTCTCATTTTAATACACTTCTAATATATTATAAGTAAAATGAATAATCTCTTCATTCTAAAGAGATAATCGTTAGGTGACTATATCACTGTTTGAAGCTTTTATGCATCATAATAGACAGGTTTGAAATGGAGGTGCGTAATTGAGCTAAATGGCTATGGAAATGTAATGTAGAAGATTAGACTTACAGCCTAGGAAAAAAAATCCACAAAATGAGTTATCATTCCATTTGAAAATGTTACACTTATGGTTTGGCAAGCTTCTGAAAGGGACATGCCAGCCTACTGGTGCTCGCTCTTCTCATAAGGGGTTGTGTCTGTGGGATGGGAGGAGGGATTTAGATGGTTTACTTAGCAACTTACTTTTTTTTTGAGCATCCAGTTCTTAAAATGATACATCTCATTACTTCTTTGATAATTTTATACAATGTACTTTGATCATACTCACTCCTCTCCCTCATTCTTCTCGTACCCACCACTACCCCCCCCAACTCCATGTCCCCCTTTACTTTTTCTTTCTTTCTTTTTTAAAAAAGTAACCTCCAAGTCCAGTTTGGGCTGCCAATATACTCCTGGGTGTGGAGCCATCTTGTGACCCTGGTCAAGCTACCACATCCTTAGAGAGCACTGACTGTCTCTTCCCAAGATGTCATCAACTATCCATAGCTCCTTTGTTAAAGCGTACAGCCTTTGCTCCCATCCTAGAATGCTGACTGGTTTGGTCATGTGCAGGCAACCACAGCATCTGTGAGTGTATGAGTGCAGTGGTCCTGTCATGTACAGAAGACACTCGGGCCCCCTACCTCAGACTCTCACGTCTTTCTGTCCTCTCTTCCACGATGATCCCAGAGCCTGTGGCTTCACGTCTGTGCTGAATACTCCCTAGACACTTATTCTCTGCACTTTGATCAGCTGTGCGAAGAGGATGTAAACATGTTTATGTTTTGATCCCAAGTGTGGGATGGGGAACAGACTTGTGAGCGAGCAGGGGATGCTTATCCACTTGGAGGTTGAACCATCTCATGTAGGGGCTTAGTTTTTTTGCCAGCTAAAACATCCTACCTAGTACAGACTCTGAGAGGATGGAGATATATATATACACACACACACATATATATATGTATATATATATTTATCAGGAGGCTGGGGATTTTTTGTCTTGGTATTGTTTGGCTGTTCATCACTCCACTTCGAGAGATGCTCCTAGAGAGAACTGCTCCAGCAAAGGCTTCGAGGCTCTGGGTTCCAGCTGCTGTTCCAGGTTCTAGCAGTAACTTTGGTGGAATTGCTGATCTGCTGAAATCCTGACAACTATGCCAGGGGAATCACTCCCAGGAACTGAATTCAACAAGGTCTACTTCTCCTGTTCCCATTAACCTCTTTTCTCTCCCATCTAGGGTAGGTGGGTTGGTAGGAAGGTAGAAGCATTAAAGAACCCCAAATAAAGTAGGTTTGGAAAAGGGGAAGCCATGTTCTATGTTTCTGTGTTAACTACTTTCCACTGCACAAAGGAACTTCTCTGATGATGTCTGGGAGCCGACCCCTCTATGAGCACAGAGATATAGATTTAGAGGACAGTCTAGCATTGGGTCCCTTCAGCAGATTAGAGGTAGGTTTGAGGGACAGTTGGTGGGGAGGAAGAAGAAACATATTAAGGGTAGGGCAACCCTAGAACACAGGCAATATGAAAGGGAAGAGACTAATGAGGAGGTTTAGGTAGAGCAAGGAGTTGAAGGGTAGGGAAGATAAGGGGTTGAGGGAGGAGACTAACTAACACTAATGATGTTTCTTGTTTTTTGTTTTTTAAGACATATGGAAAAATAACTGTTTTGAGACCAGGTCTCTGTGTGGTCCTGGCTGGCCTGGAACTCACTCTGTAGACCAAGCTAGCCATGAACTTACATACTTATATAAAATCAGAGAGAGATACCTTACACAGAGGAGATTAGTCTTCTCAGGACCCATAAATTTGCCAAATAAAAAGCCCAGTGCCGTGTGCTCTACCCCCTCTCAAGTTGTTAGTCAGGGATGTTTCTGAGACCCGCCCCCCCAGACATAATATAGGATTTTGGGAATGTTCTTAGTCAGGCACCAGAATTTTATAATAAGACCCTACAGGTAAAGATACTGTATTTATTACCCACAGGACATGAAGAAATCAAGTTGGCTCTTATCAAGGTGATTCTTCCCTGCAGGCTAGACTTCATAGTACTAGGTGCTGTGTAGACAAGAGAGGGGAAAATCTTCAAGAATCTTGCCTAGCTGTGAACCCTGTGAACTGTAATAATGACCAGTGTGGATAAATAAGGCCATGGGTGCAGTTAGTGGCACAAATGTGATAGGGGTAACCAACCACTTTCTAACTAGAATTAAGGCCCACTACATGGGGATAAATGCCTGCCTGGTATGGTAAATCTGGCCAAGAACCCATGATTGGGAAGCTCACAGGCTTCTGGGGTGAGCATTCAGTCCTTTTAGTTATAAAGTGAGTAAAACAATAACATCTTTCTTCATGCAGATGTAAAATGATACAGCACATATAAAGTGCCTATCAGGATACAGAATCCTTAAGTACAAATAGTCATTTATTCAACATTGAATTAGAAAATATTTATTGAACACCTGAAATTGTCAGGTACTATAGTAAATACAATAAATACAACAGTGAATGACAAACATAAAACTGTTGATCAAGGAAAATGCAAACAACATGTAATGACACTATAAAAGCATCTACTGAGCGAACAACATTGCTAGATACTTGCTTGCCTTGTCAGTTACATAAGTTATAATTATTATCACCAATCATGAAGGAAGAAACAACCTCAAAAGTAAAAAGCCAGAGAACTATTGATTAAGGGATCTAGGATTGATTCCTGGGTTATTGGTTCCAAGGCCAATGCTCTTTTCACTACACTCCAGACATTCTTTTATTTTCTCCTATTTTCAGAATGACATTCTTAGAGCATAGTGATGATTGGGAAAAGCAATGGATTAAGTAGGATTAACACTATTAATACAAATAGTGTTAAAATAAAAATATAGCACACCTGCTACCACATTCTCTTCAACTCATTTGTTAATTTCTTCAACAGATGGTTATGGAATTTTTCAATGTCTACTCTACATTTGAGGGATGTGATAGGTATAGTTATTACAGATACAGTTATGTATAGTAAATAGTCTATAGTATGTAGAAAATAAAAGGGATTTATATGAAGGTGGTTTGGGGACAGGCTTCAATGAGTTAGGTCATTTGTTTCGCATGAGGGGTAAATCTGGATCCCCAGTACCTATGTTAAAAGCATAATCCCAGCACTGGGCAGCAGAGATAGGAGAACAACTGGGGCTTTCTGGCTGTCAACCTAGCTCCATGTTTAGTGAGAGATCCTGTCTCAAGGAAGTAAGATGAAGAATGGCAGAGCAGGACACCAAATATCCCCGACTGGCCTCCAACATGTGGGTGCATGCACCCCCACCCAAACTAAGTTTTAGAAGCTTTAGAAGTATCCATTCTTGTGCTCATTGTCCCCTGCTCTCTCTTGTCACTTTTGGTCGTTCCAAATATCAAAGCTCTCCACAAACCTTTGGTGGAGCCCTAGTTCATAAAAAAAAAGGAGGATCAAGAAGTTCATCCAGCACCCTTCGAGTACAACCTATAGAGAAACCAGAGGTATCAACAGTAAAGGGCGGAGAAGATTCAAGACTAGATGCTGATGACGTTGCTTATAGAACAATAAGGAAACCAAGCATATGATGCCCAGTGGCTGCTGGAAGTTCCTGGTCCACAGCATCCACAGGCTGAAGTGCTCCTGAAGTGCAAGAAACCTTACCTGCACTCACAATCCTCCACGCCAAGAACTGCAAGGCAGGGAGGAAGCAATTCAGGTGGCCATCGAAGCCACCAACCCCAAGGACAGGCTGCCCAGAGAAGAAAGTGAATAGCTGACTCCCAGGCTTTGGTTGAGTTTAAATAAAACCACAGAAAAACCCTGAAAAAAAACAAAAACAAACAAACAAACAAAACCTTCTGATAGATACAGCGAGCCGAACTATAGGTTGATGAGATGAAGTAATTACCTTGAATAATGCAGTCGGCAGATCCTGAGGAGATGACATCAAACTTGTGCCTCAAGTTGAGGTGAGGATTACAGGAAGTTGTCAGATGGTACACTTTGTTAGAGAAATGATGTGCTACAAGGAT
The DNA here is from genome assembly GCA_907169655.1 of Acomys percivali. Lineage (NCBI taxonomy): Eukaryota > Metazoa > Chordata > Mammalia > Rodentia > Muridae > Acomys > Acomys percivali. Next base: position 149,332,773 of record OU015743.1, read on the forward strand.
CCTACCAGATTTCAGACTCTCAAACTCAGCTAATGTTACTGATATGTCATGAAGCGTGCGGGCTGATATCCCGAGAACTGTCTGTATGCTTGAATTGACCAGCTAGTTGAAAAGCATCGCCTTTTATTTTCGTGCTCATCTGCCTAACCCAGGAGTTTGCTGCTCTACTTTTTCCAGATGCTCTTTCCATAATATTTCACCCTTGGCCATGGTTGTTCTCGGATGCATCATTTGCATCACAGTAGGAAACAGACTTCCTCTCAGATGTGTGAAGTAGTTTTAGAGAACAGATTGTTTACAGGATAACAAGTTATTTAGAAAATCTAACACATGACATTGAGATGCCCTTTCATGCCTCTGTCTGAAGCTTTATTAGAGATGAACATGAATGAAAGCAGTGCAGGAGGGACATTTTCATGTGTGTATAACCAGAGCGGAAAGCTGGAACCACACTATTAAACTATTAAAATGAGCGAACACAGAAGAAACCTCCTTTCTTTGGTCTCCTGGTACCATCATTAGTTGAACCTACTGGGCAGCCAAAAGGCAAGGCATGCAAGGGGAAAATATATGGATATCAGTATTCTTGGGCCAAACAAAACAAAACAAAAACAAACAAACAAAAAAAGAACATCTGCAAGGTGAAGATTTCCCAGGCCAAGGGCAGCATTCTTGTGGCAGGAACCCTCAAAACATAGGATGAAGGCAGAGAAAGAATGGTGAGAAAATACTCTAGTTGCTCTTTCTCTTTTATCTAGCCTACTTCCAGACTCTTCCATTAGCTAAACCCAATGACAAAGTGGCCCAGAGTAGGCATTGACGATGGTTTATAATTTCTGAGATCAAGAGTAAATCAGAGGATGGCAAAGAACCAAATGGGAAGGGAAAGAGTGGGTCAGAGGAGAGAAACACATGATGCTTTCTATCTGTTAACCATGGATCCATATAGGAACCAGCACACTAAATGAAGGAGAAACTCCAAATATCTAAGATGTAGAGATCCCATGCGTACCTGTCATGAGTGTTTATCATAGTGAAAAGGAAGTGGAATAGGATCTTTGACTTTTGCCAATCTCAATTTTGGAGATACTCATGTCCACATCCTCTACTCCTGCTCTGCTGAAGAGATGCAATATTTTTGTTCTCACTAACCCAGTGCCCAGACAGTGTAATGACTGTCGTTTAGTGGGAGCTGAGGGCTATTAGACATCTCAGTAGAAACCTGCAATCAATTGTTTCTTGGTCTTTTTCTTTACTTAAAATGCCTTCTTTTGGAAAAGAAGTCCTTAGAGTGGATGCAGAGTAGAGATTGACTTTTCTTACTCCTTGGTCATTCTTTGTTTAAGATGGTGCCACAAACCCTCTGTATGATAAAGATGATCTTTGGCATTCTCCTTCAACACCTGAAAGAGTTTACTGAGCCTGATGGAACCCTTTGTAAGGCAGAAAACAATGTTCAGTGAAAAGCTGCTCATTTGAGCTCTGCAGACTAATAAGTCATGAAGATAAAATGCCTTGAGAAAAGACTGTAGATGCACTTGGAATCTTTGAGCATCAATTAAGCTCGGCATTGTTAGCAGTGTGTAAGATCTGGACCATGTTGCTATTTTTACAAGGTAAAGTTTGCACTAATAAAGTAAGGACAGTCATTCAGATACCAATGGAGTACCAATGGGAACTCAAACACTGGGCTAATAGATAGATCCTTGATCTGCTACTTAATTGTGGTATGTGGAGATCTTACTTTGCTTAGAGACTCTACTGCCCCAAATTAAAAAGATACAGCAGTATTTTTACATACTATCTTACAGTATTTCTCTAAGTACGTATCATTTATTCAAACAAAAAAGGCTGAAGGATGGCATTAATAGTGCTCAAACAAATATCTAGTTATTGCGAAAGGTTGCTTACTTACAGTACAAGAAGAGAAAGAAAAATTAGGCTAGGCTACAGCACTGGTGGCTTGGGATCAAGGGAGGTAGTCTCATCTCCACCTCTTGCCTGTGTGGCAGGAGAGAGCTGCCCCTCCCCCCTGATTTTATCACTCAGGAGAAAAACCAATGCACCTCACCTGGAGAGCATAGCAGAGCTGACCTCTGTTGCAGGGTGTGAGTGAGCCAGCCCTGAGGGCTTGAGAACAGGAGAGCTGGCCCCACCCCTGGGTGGGTAATTGTGGGAGAGATGGCAGGCAGACCAACCCAACTGCCACCTAGACCTAAATCCAGGACTTGAAGTTAGCCCACCCCAACAATTACCCCATATATAAACTGCTGGAGTGCTGGAAGGGGCTGGTACTGCAGATCCAAAGCTGCAGGATCTCGTTGACACAGGACAACAGCAGGAGGATCCCATAGTATAGCAGAAGTCGGAAGCCTCAGACCAGACCAATGACTCATTGCAATGAACATTTGCAAGTAAAGCTGTTGAGGTGAAAGGGCATACTGTGTCACACACTGACACAGTGCAGCTTCCACAGCAAGAGGTGTTTTGGTTTTGTTGGTGGGGAGGTTGCAAAGGCAGACGGTGAATTTGGAAGGATGGGAGGATGAGTGGGATTGGGGTGCGTGATGTGAAATTCACAAAGAATCAAATAAAAAGAGTTATAAGGGAAAAAAAGCCCCCATGGGCATCTTGTAAGTGTCTGGTGTGTGTCTGCTGCCCTGCCAAGGGAGTTTCATACTGTAGTTGTAATCCAGCGCTGTCCCTTATCTCTAAGCATTACCTCATTTTCCTTCACAAATAAGAACACAGAGGCTACAGGGCCATTGCTACTGTTTGTCTTTCTTTAATTGCTATTTTTCCTCAGTGTAGTCCCTTGCCCACTTCCTCCAGCCTCCATGTGCTCAATCCTTACAGGCGAGCCTACTTAGGCCCTTAGCAAGATGCCACACCCCCTTGTTCAGAAATCTGTTGTGAAAGCTTCTGGTTTGGGTATCTGACTTTCTTGCTTCTATTGAGATGAGCACTTTTTTTTTTTTTAAATCTTACTTCAAATTAACTTCATGACTCCCATGCCCAGGAATAACCAAAATTTAAGGGTTTCAAATCAGGACAGCTGAAGCTGTTCTGGCTAGAACACAGGTCTCATCAACTCTTACCTGCCGCATTCTCTCTCCTTCTGGGCTGATCAAGCCCAGAATGACTGACCTCACTTCAATGGCAGGAGACTCACCCTACTGGAATTTCCTCTTAGTGACACCTTGTTCCCATGACCTGCAAGGACATGGTGACAGCTTTTTGAAATTTTACGGTCTCCTTGCTGATTCACTCCTCCTTAGCGTGGCTGCCACTGCAGTTCCTCCTGGTTTTGTCACATCCTTCAGTGTCTGCCTTTGTTGGCTCCCTTTGGCTTCTATGGGAGTTCCATTGGATTCACTTTGTTCTTTGGTAACTGGTCATTTTTACCTGTCATCTCCTGTGGAACCAGCTTGTGGGAAAACAACCTCTTGGCTCTTGCCTATTTCTGCTGTGTCATTAAGTGCACAATAGTGTGTTGAGGTTCTTACACATCTCAAAGGAATCTGAGAGGGCTGAGGGATGGCTGAAAGAGGTGGGAAGCAGGCTCTCAATGCTTTCTCTCTCTTAAGGCCTGTCCTGGTCACTACATGTAGGCAGCAGGCCTCCCTCTACGTTTTCCCCACACTGTCAATATTGACATTAATCGAGATGCTGTCAAGGAACAGCTTTTGTTGTTTCTTTCAGTAAGTATCTAAATGTAGTTTTGTCTCCATATATGTTTACTTCTTCAGGGTCATATCTTCGATAAAACTTTTGCTGAGAAGATGAAATTTTTTTCCATGGAAAAGATGTATAATTTTTCATCATTTGAAGAAGGTAAAAATGACTTAAATTTAGTAAGGGTACCACAGTGCATACTCCCACCTGGGTCCAGAGCTTATGTCTGTACTGTTCATTGCTGCTTCCCCACAGCAGAAGAGAACACCCGCCTCAGGTGTTGTCAGAATCAATTCTTCAGTTAAGCAAACTAATTAATATCTCCTGTTTTCACTGTTCTCCTGAATTATAACATGCTTTGCCAGGGGGGATTTCACTATTTTTTCACTTTTTTTCACTTGCTCATTTTTTTTAAAACTGGCTTTAGATTGACAAAGTTATTGTTCAAAATAGTTTGGTCCTGCTTGTTTCTCTTCCTGTCACCTCTGTGATGCTCCTCATCTCTCTGTTCTTTCTTTGTCTCAAAACAATAATAAATAAATAAATAAATAAATAAATAAATAACCAGTAAGACAGAAAATACCAAAACAAAACACACACACCAAAAACAAAACAAACAAACAAACCAACAAAAGCCCCCAAAACATGGAGCCTGTTTGTGTTTGTCAACTACTCCAGCTCATGGGGCCTTCCCTGGAGTGTGGTTACTATATCCATTGTCACTCCATTGAAGGAAAGTGATTTTCACATTCCCAGTGGATATCAATGCAAATAGCTTGAATAGAGGTGGGACTTTGTGTTTGCTTCCTCTTCTCCATGCTGAGATTTGCCTGCTTTGAACCTGTGCAGAACCTGTGCAGGTCTTGTGCTTGTTGTCAGAGACTCTGAGAGTTCAGCTTACTTACAGTAATTTAGTTATTGAATATAGGGCATATAAAAGCTATAAAGCTTTGAGACATCGCCTTCAACCATTTGTGATGACTTGAATGAGGCTGGTCCCACACAGACGCATATATTTAATGTTTGGTCTCTAACTGGTAGACTGTGACTGATTAAGAAGCATGGCCTTAGCTGGGCACAGTGGCACATTCCTGTAATCCCAGAACTCAGGGAGGCAAAGGCAGGCGGATCTCGGTGAGTTCAAGGCCAGCCTGGTCTACAAATTGAGTCCAGGGCAGCCAAGGCTACACAGAAACAAACAAGCAAACGAAAAGGTGTGTCACTGGGAGTGGGCTTCGAGGGTTCAAAAGCTCACCTCAGACACAGTTTCTGGGCTGTGAGCTCTCAGCTACTGCTCCAGCACCATGCTAGCCTGTGTGCCGCCATGCTTCCTGTCAGAATGGCCATCGACTAACCCCCTGAAACAATAAACAAGCCCCCAATTAAATGCCTTATTTTATAAGCTGCCTTGGTCATGGTGCCTTTCCACAGCAATAGGACAGCAACTAAGGCACCATTGATAACTAGAAAATAGAAAAAAGAACAAAAATGGTTATTGAGAAAGATGATGTGGTCAGCTACTGAGAACCCAGAGCGAGACTCCTTGACTCCCCAGTCCTCCTGCCTCTAGGTTTCTTTCTATTGTAGAAGTCTGGCTGTATTCATTCCCTTTGGTGTTGCACAATGCCCATGATTTTAAGTGCACCTACCAGTGACACCAAATGCATTCATAATGTACAGCCATCAGTACAATCCATTCCCACACCTCTTGTTATCTTGTAAAATTGAAACTCTGTAATCTCTAAATAATAGCTCCTCTAATACCCTGACAACTCTTCTAAGTACCTCATACAATAAGAGTATATACTGTTTGTCTTCTGTGTGACTGAAATATTTCACTTAGCAAAATGTCTGGTGATTCATTCACAGTGGATTCAGCGGCAGAATTTCCTTTCTGTTTAAGCTAGAACAATATTCCGTTATGTAATTGACCACATCTGCCTACTCATTTACCAGTGAACACTTGAACTGCTTTTATCTATTGTGAATAATTCAGATAAGGCTGTGGGTACACAAATATCACTTTAAAATCTTTATCTTTTCACCTCTTTGGGTTTTAGTTTATATCAATAATGGAATCACTGACTCTCACAACAATTCTACGCAGTTCCCCGAGGAACTACAATACTATTTTCCACATTGCAGTACCACTTTATTTATCAACAGTGTCCAAAAGTTTCAGTGTTATTTTCTGCCTTTCTAGGTGGCTATAATGGTTACAAGGTATCTCACTATAGTCCTAATTTGCATTTTCTAATAATTAGTGGTGTTGGACATCTTTACTTACCACTAATTTGCATATTTTTGGAGAAATGTCTACTTGAGCCTTTTTAAAAATCAGACATGTTGTTGTAGAGTTTTAGAATTATTTTTTGTGTTATGGCTATTGCTCCCTTAGGAGATGTAAAGTTTGCAAATGTTTTCTTCTGTCTTGTGGTTGCTTTTCTGCCCTGTCTTTTGCTGTACACATTTATGATGTGTTTTTATGCCAAACTTCTCTTTTTTCTCTTTATTTGCCTGTTCCTTTGATGGAATATACAAGAAATCGTTGCCAAGCTTAGTGTTGAAAGGCTTTTGTACTGTAGTTTTAAAAGTCTTACATTCAGGTGTTTGACTCACTCAAGTTCATTGCCACATGGGCTGTTAACCTTACAGCGTCCCTCCTGTATGCAGGTGTCCAGTTTCCCCAGCGCTGTTTGCTGAAAAGGTTTCCCCATTAAGCAATCTCAGCATACTGGTAAGAATTTCTTTCTTTTAGTCCATTGTTCTGTCTTTTGTGCCATTAGCTATTTGATTTTTCAGCTGTAATCTTTTTTCAAAATTGTTTTTGTTAGTCAGAATTTGATGTTTTTGAATTTGAAGGAGAACAGGAAGGCCTTATTGGATGGTTTGGATGGAGTCTAGGGATGGAAGAAATGTTGTAATTAAAAGTCGATTTAAAAAACAAATACAGAACTGGTAAAAAAAAAAAAGAATTTGATGTTTTAAAAAATTCTTATATCATTTAAAGACATTCTCCTGGTTGACTGATTTGCTATCTCTCACTTTCTTAAGGGGCCCTGTGTTGAAGTGCTTTCTATCCTGTCTTAGTTTCAGCTAAGATAATAAACACTATATTCCATTTTTAGCAGTTAAAAGACAGACATTTTAGCAGGTGACAGACATTTTAGCAAGTGACATAACTTCTAAACTCAGTGAACAAGTTAGAGCTTAGGAGAGGCAGGATCAGGTAAAAGGGAACACTGCCCATGAGTAGAACCTGCAGGGCTCAGCATGATGCTGATGTAGAAATCAAAAATAAGAGGAGGAAAGGCACTGCGGTATCAACAGTATATATGTTAGAATAGTGGCAACCACTGGGAACCCATTTGTTCTCATGTTTTTCCTCTTTCCAAGCTTAACAAACTGTGGTCATCCAAACAGTACTCCAGGCTTGAAGACATCAGTTTTACTAATGCGTTGTCATCCACCATCTGCCCAGGAAGTGTTTATGGGAGGAGCATGAGAAAAGCATGCCACTCCTGTCAGTCTCTTGTTGAAGTAGCCTTTAGCCAGAATTTAGTCACGTGGTCACACCTCTTAGCAATTTTGAGTATGTTTAGGCTTCTAACCCAGACTCTAGAGTTCCCTTGCTAATAAATGAGGGAAGAATAATTACCAAGGGCAACTGCTAATGAGATCCATGGTTCTCTTACTAATTCAATTGACTCTCAAGCTCCTGGGTGATTATTATTAGCTTTAAAAAGATTATTATTAGCTCTATCATTTTATTCATCTAGTCAATTTTTTTCATTGATCTCCACTCACCTAGCCTCTTAAAATTGTTTATATTTTACTATAGAAATACAGTATAAGTTTAATTGTTGTCTCATTCTTATCCATATGGTCACTTTTGAGCAATGCTACCTCAACATCTTTACAGTTAACATAACTGTGTTAGAAATTTACAAAAGGGTACTGAAAACTTTACTTGTAAGCTTTCACAGTATCCAATATGAAGCACATGATACATTTAATACATACTTGCTTTGTGGCTAGTAAGTAGCGTAACTCTGCTTTGCAAATATAACTTAAGAGCTTCAGGTTTACAAATTAAGTTTCAATAAGTAAGCAAGTTTTTAAGTCCATGAATTAAGTTCAAATAATTAAATGAGTTTTAGCCATTATGTTCTAAATGGTTTCAGACATCTATATTTAAATGGGCATGGCATGTGAATTTGAAAAAAAAAAGTAATTAATGTCTTTGTAGAATAATATCTTTCTTTGTAGGACAGTTTTACATTACCCTTTCCAGTTTCTCTGCTCCACTTTATATTTTGAGTCAAAGTCTTTCTTTGAACCTTGGGTTTGTTGCTATTTCAGGTAGACCAGATGGCCAGTGAGATTTTGGGATCCATCTGTCTCTGCACCCAACACTGGGGGGGCAATAGGCACATGCCATCATGCCTGCTTTTATATGAACACTAAAGATCTAGACCCAGCTCTTCATGCTTGCACAATAAGTACTTTACTCACTGAGCCATCTTCCCAGGCCTCAGTGCTGGTCTTCGTGTTTGAATACAGTTTGTAATGGTGCTTGGATACTGAATGGTGATATGACTAATGGCAGTGGTATGGTATGGTAGGCTGGTAGTGACTAAGTTGTCTTCAACACATGGCTTCTGAGGACACCTGGGCTCCTAATATCTAGTTGGAAGAAAAGGGAAGAATACCAATAAAGAAGGCACACCTGCTTTTTAATGAGCATGGTCTAGAGATGATTACTTGCACTGCTCTGTTTAGGCAGAGACACTGGAACATGCAGTGCCTTGTCATGCATCCTCTTTGCAGCAGCAACCCCAGACCACGGAAAGGGCATACATCACTGGGAATCAGTCCTCTCTTTCCTGTGTGAGCAATTCATGAATAATGCTTAAATGTCTTGAAACAGCAGTAGCCGATGTGTGCAAGGAGGAGGAAAACCTAAGGGGCTTACTCATCCTCTTCCTTCTGCTGCTTTCACACAGAAATGGCTCTGTTGTACTTTCTGCTGTCATCAGAATGTATTAATATTTTCAAAAGCAGCCCCTGTTTCCTACTTCATGCTTATCTTGGGAATAAATGCAAATAACTTATAACCTTAGACTATCACACTTCTACACACATATTTTGACAAAGAAGGCATAAGCAGATATGTCAATCTCTTCCTCACTTCTAAACAAAGATGGACATTTGGCTAGCATGATAAAATACTCGATTTTAGCCATTTTGTTTTTAAGAGTTTGATCCCATCAGTTGCCCTCTTGATTTAACTTGGATCCTGGAATCCTTTTTCTTTTCTTTTTTTAAAATACAGAATAACATTATACTTACTATCCTCATTTAACAGAGTTCTCTTATTTTCCATGAAGCAGTGTGCTCCCAAATTATACATAACTTTCTGTTTAAACTTCCTTGTTGGTTCCATTAAGCAAATCAATAAACACTCAATCCCTTCCTCAGATTAAATTCCGCAACCTCTAAGCCTATTGCCCCGCCCTCTGCTTCATTCCACTTCTACCTTTCTTTTATGGTCTTCAGAGAATCACTTACTAGGCTATAAGACTCTTGCATCCTCTTAAGGATGTTGCTCAGCAAGTTCACCAAAAGCCCTTGTGCACAGAACTCTGAAAATGTAGTTCCAACTCAGTATAGCGTTCTGTACCCATGGCCTCAAAGCACGCTGAAGCAATATTGACTTTCATCTTGCCATACATTGTAATCACTTTACAATGCAGTTAGAAGCCAGCATTGCTACTATAGACACTGGAACAAGTCCTAGGCTTCAGCCAGATCTCCCCCTCTCTAAATTCCTTTGTTCCTTTCTCTGTTTTCAAAGAGACTTTCATACATGCACATAATGTGTTTTGATCAAGTTCACCCTCCACTCTCTCTTTTCCAATCCCCCCTCTCCCCACCCCTGGCCCCAACTCCCAGTACTTTTTTCTCTGGGGAGCATGAACAATACTGACCAGTATTCTAGGCTTGGCAGGCTCTTCCATCTCTTAGCAACTTTACCTCAAACCACTACACGTTTGCAATGAGACTGACAGATTCCATCTGGAGCCGCAAATAGAATGAGCGGGAAAAGAAGTCAATGCAGGTAAAAAAAAAAAAATGCACATCAGACACTTGCTATTTCCAAACATCTCTGCTTCATTTAGCAAAATTGGAAACATGAAAAGAACATCTATGGTGGGCCAGGCATAGTGCCACATGCCTTCAATCCCAGCACTTGTGAGGCAGAGGCAGGTGGATGTCTGTGAGTTCATGGCCACCTATACAGAGAAACTTTGTCTCTAGAAATAAAGGAGGGTCCCAATAGGATGTCCTCCCCTCTATAGGCAGATTTGGGCCAAGGGGTCCCGCTCAAACTAAGGCACTAGCCAAGGACAATACAGGCGGTAAAATTTAAACCCCTACCCAGATCTAGCCAACGAACAGGACAGTCTCCACACTTGAGTGGAGAGTGGGATATGACTTTCTCATGTACTCTGGTGCCTCATATTTGACTATGTCCCCTGGCGGGGGAGACCTAGTGGCACTCAGAGGAAGGACAACAGGTTACCAAGAAGAGACTTGATACCCTATGAGCATATACAGGGGGAGGTAATAGGGGAGGGGAATAAGGGGAAAATGGGAGGGAGGGAAGAATGGGAGGATACAAGGGATGGGATAACCATAGAGATGTAACAAGAATAAATTAATAAAATAAATTTTAAAAATTAAAAAAAAAAAGAAATAAAGGAGGAGGAGGAGGAGGGAGGGGGAGGAGCCATGGGAAAACATACTTTTGGCCATAAAACTTCAGAGGCCAACACACTAATACAGTTGCCATAATCTCCAGCTCTGGTTTAGGCAGGACCATGACTACCTCTAAAAATGTATTTGGAAGTGATTTCTTCAGCCTTCTTTTATCTTTGAGGGAGTTTCCTGGTAACCTTCTGATACCTGCCTTTTCTGTCTGTGTAAGCCCAAACACATCTTCATTTCTAACCAGGATGCCAGCTAATATAGTTTATTTCATCCAGTTTATGATTTCTCATAACGCAACAAAAGGCCGTTGACTTCGAGCTCCACAGCTGGTCTTGTGTCCCAGTCCTTCCAATTTTCTGTCTATTTTAGGCAGGAGGGTTATGGCCCTTCCTGTAATTATTATCCTTTCCTAATTTTGTGGTCTCATGAGCTTTCTTTAAAACCTTTTCTCTGTGACTTGCGTAAGAATTTTGCAAAAATAAGCCTCTTTATGAGCCATGTCCATAGAGTTAGTTATAAACAGTCCCTCCTTCCCCTCCACCACTGTGTATTTTGTTTTGTTTTGTTTTTTGTTTTATCAAGACAGGGTCTCTCTGTGTTAGCCTTGGCTGTCCTGGACTTGCTTTGTAGACCAGGCTGGCCTTGAACTCACAGCGATCTGCCTGCCTTTGCCTCCCCAGTGCTGGCCTGAAAGGCGTGTGCCACCGTGCCTGGTATGCAACTGTATTTTTAAAGCTACAGTCTTTCTGTGTATCCCATGCTGGTATCAGACATGAGATTCCCCTCCTTTAGCCTCCTGAGTGCTAGGACTACAGGCCAATATAATTGGCCCTCTATTCACAAGTTCTACATGCATGCAGATTCAATCAATCATGAATCAAAAATGCATGAAATAGTCAATCTGAACCAACCATGTGCAGATGCTCTGAACAAGTCAGTCTTCTCTAAACAGTGCAGTTGTTTCAACAGAGTCTTACATTGTATCGAGTATTCTAGGAAGCCTAGAGGGTATTTAAAGCATACAAGAGGATACATGTGAGTTATGGCAAATAGTACACATTTTTACACAAGAAATTTGAGGATCTTTAAATTTTAGTATCTTCAGAAGGCACATCCTGGAACACTAGCTCCACATGGATATCAATGTGTTTTCTTTCTACAAGACTTTCAACAAGACTTGAGCTATCCTCCCCAGTACTGTCCATGTCTGATGAGCAACTATTTATGTCTCCCTTTTATTCCATGCCTTGGAATTCTAACTATGATTCATATCCATCTATTAAAATCACTCCCAGGTCTGGAGTTACCAGAAGAAAGGAATCTCTTTGCTTTCAAGACCACTCAGTCCTCTCTTTCATGTTCTGCTTTCAGTGGTAAGCATTCCACACTTCAGAACTTCACAGAGTATAGCAAGGGCCAAATGAGATCACTGAGCTGAAAAAATAAGATTGAGTGAGAAAATTCTTTATAACAATTCCTGTGTAATAATGGATCTCCAAAAGAAGAGAAAAAGCTACTAATGTCACCCTTGCCAAGTGAAATTCAGACTGGCCCTGAGTAACTATACACTGTTGGGATGCTGGGATGCAGGCCACCATGGAAAATATGACTGACCTGAGATTGCCATAATATAAGGAATCCCAATCTAACCACATAAGTTATATGGACAGAGGAAAGAAGAAAAAAGGAGGGGAGGGGAGAGTAGGGAAAGGGAGGGGAGGGGAGGAGAGGGGATGGGAGGGGAGGGGACAGGAGGGTAGAGAAGGGAAGGGAAGGGGAGAGGACAGGAGAGGAGGGAAGGAAGGGCATAGGAGGAGAAGAAAGGATGGAAGGGGAGGAGAGGAGAGGAGGGAAGGGGAGGGGAAAGGAGAGGGGAGAAGAAGAGGGAAAGGTAGGGGAGAGGAGAGGAGA
>OU015743.1:149345142-149356347 GCA_907169655.1 Acomys percivali
GGGGAGAAGAGGAGGGAAAGGTAGGGGAGAGGAGAGGAGAGGAGAGGAAAGGAGAGGGGAGGGGAGGGGAGGGGAGGGGAGGAGAACCCATTTTTTCCCAGACATCCCAACCTAAAAGCCAGATGTTGTTATTTGGCCTCAGCAGACACATGGAAGAAGAACTGAGAAATCCTACTGGAAGAGTAAGCCAAGGTACTGACTGAGCTATCTCCAGTTGAGTTGCTATGTATCACAGAGGCAGAGATAAGCTGTTTTCTCTGTGTTCTGCCTGAATATTTTATCCCAGATCTATGAATGCAATAAAACAAATATTGCTTCATGATGTTAAAATTTAAGGTAATGGCTTAGCTATTAGTAACATTAGCTTGGTGTCATCATTAGATGAACATATGGGACCTGTATTATTTGCTTTTCTGTTGCTGTGTTAAAATACCATGACCAAAATCAACTTACAGAAGAAAGAGTTTACTCTGGCTTGTGGTTCGTGAGACTAGATATCCATATTGGTGCGGAAAACATGGCAGCATGTGGCAGAGCAACGAAGCTGTCTGATAACATTCCATCCACATGCAAGAACAGGAAGTGGGCAATGGTATAATTTATCAAAGTTCATCCACTTCTTCCTTCAGCAAGGCTGCACCTTGTAAAGTTTCCATAAACTCTCCAAGTATTCAAGTACACAAGCCTTTGGAGAATATCTCTCATTCAAATCACCACAAAACCTTTGCTTGAAAGAGGACACTTATGACAATTCATGTTTATGTCCAGAGCTTTACTTTGCAATGTCCGCTCACATACAACGGAACATAACTAGAAGCTATGTAGCTTATGCATTGCCTCATCTACTGAGGACATGGCTAATAAACTAGTGATATCACTCCCCCTGAAAATGACCTTCATCACTGCCATTGGAGTTGTCTGGATAACAAGTGCTTTGTGCACACATGATGGAGCCTCATAATCATTCTCCTTTGCTCATCCCCTTCTCTTCTTCTTTAGGGGGCTTGAATCAAGTGTGTATACAGGGTGAGTGTGATAGTTTATACCTGTAATTCCAGCATGCAGGAAATTATGGCAAGAGGATCAACATTAGTTTGAGACTAGCCTAGGAAGCATTGCAAGTTCCAGGCTACTTGTGTCTTAGTTACTTTTCTATTGCTGTGAAAAGATGTATGACCAAGGCAGCTTATAAAAGGCAGGATTTAGTTGGGGCTTCTTTAAGGTTTTAGAGGGTGAGTTCATGACCATCATGGCAGAGAGCATGGTGTCAGACAGGCAGGCAGGCAGGAGGCACTGGAGCAACAGCTGAAAGCCTAGATTTTTATCTGCAGGTTAGAGGAAGAGAGAAACTGGGCCTGTTATGGGCGTTTGAAACCTAAACACCCACCCCCAGTGACACATCTCCTTCAAGAAGGCCATGCCTCTTAATCCTCTCCAACTGGCGACCTAGCATTCAAATATATGAGCTTATAGAGGTCATTCCCATTCAAACCACCACACCATGTCTCAAGTAAAAAAGTAAATTAAAATATATTCGTGATGGCAATGTTCAAATTGGAGGTCCCAAGGGAGGATGCTTGAACCTCACTCGGAAGAGGAAATAGCATAGGTATTGGAGGTGGATGGAGGGGGAAAACTGGGTAGGAGAGGGGATGGGGAGGGGAGCAGGTGGGGATTAGGAGTAGGGAGAGCAGGGGAGAGAGGGCTGGGTGAGAGAATGGAAATTGAAGGCGAGGGGCATCTCTGAGAGTTGCCAGAGAGCTGGAATAGAGGAGGAACCTACAAGTCTATGGGTCTCATCCTAGCTGAGACTCCTAGCAGCGGGGGATATGGAGCCCATTGTGGCCACCTCCTGTAGCCAGGCAGGACTTCCAGGGAAGGGATAAGGACACCAACACATCCACAAAACCTTCAACTCAAAATTTTTTCTACCTACAAGATGTGCAGGGACAAAAGTTGAGCAAATATTGAGGGAATGGCCAACCAAAGACTGGCCCTACTTGGGACCCATGAAGAGCATCAAAGAGCCACTGAAGAGTTGCCCTCTCAGATGTCTGCTCCCAGCAAAACATCACATGCCCTCTCACAAGACATCTTCCAGAAAAACATCACCTGACTGCTCACAAGACAGCTTTCAGTAAAACACCACGGGACACATATAAGTCTTCAAAGAAACCAGAAACTCCCAATTCAGGTCCCAGGCCCCCTATCACATATGTAGCAGATGCACAGCTTGGTCTTCATGTAGCTCCCCCAACAGCTGGAGTGGGGCCCTCTTTGACTCTGATGCCTCCCTTTGGCTCCTCTTCCCTTAACTGGCCTGCCTTGTCTGGCTTAAGTGGGAGAAGATGTGCCTAGTTCTGCAGAGACTTAATGTGTCAGAGCAGGTTGGTACCCATGACGGACCCCCCGCTTCTGTGAGGAAAAAGAGAGGGTAGAATGTGGGGAGGGGTGTGGGATGGAGACTGGGAGGTGAAGGGGGGCTGCAATCAGGATGTTAAAATGAATAAATTTACAATTTAAAAAGTCTGCCAAAAAAGCATGCCCCTGCTAGTGCACGAGACAAATCATAACCACCTGCTGTGAAGCAGCCTTTAATCCCACACCTAGGATTAAAAAATTATTCATATAACATAACTGGGTTTTTTAAGGAAACCAAAACTCTCACTACACTTCTAAACCATGGATCTGTTTTTCTCTCAGGGAATATGAACCACTTTACTGGCCACATTTTCTTCTCTTGAGTACTGAGAAGCATACTACGAATCATACCCTCTTCCCTGCATGCTTGTGAGGTGCAATCACACACAACTGTACTTCTGTCTACTCTTTGTCCCAGATTTGTTTCCTCTTCATGTTTAAATAACGGAACTTTATCACACTTTACACGCCAAAGTTTCCTGCATCTGTGTTGGGGATGATAGGCCATATGACCAATGTTCAGCCATCCTGTCCAAGTCTGCACCTTTAAGTCTCTGTCTTTCCCAGAGCTTGCCTTTCACCAGAAACTAGCTGACCCTGTTGTGAGTCAGCAGCCAAAGACAGATAGGGATAGAGCGACCCTGTTATGAGTCAGCAGTTAGACTACAGACAGATAGGGATGGAGCGACCCTGTTGTGAGTCAGCAGTTAGACTAAAGACAGATAGGGATGGAGCGACCCTGTTGTGAGTCAGCAGTTAGACTAAAGACAGATAGGGATGGGGCGACCCTGTTGTGAGTCAACAGTTAGACTAAAGCTAGATAAAGACAAAGCAAGATACCCTGTGTGGCAGGACGTCATGACCCTGTCTGGAATTCCCTATGTTTTGAGAAAAACCTGCAACTGCTTTGCTATAGTGATATGCTTCCCTGCCTTCTGAATTATAAAAGCTGCTGCCTGACTAATAAAGTTGAGAGCTTGATCAATCAGACTTGCTCTCCTTCCTTGTGTCCTGCATTTCTCAACAGGTGACCTCCCTCCCAGTTTAGTTGAACCCTGCAGGTCGGGGTACATCTGTGCGGGGTGGGGGGAAAGGCAGGACATAAGAGTGTACACAGGAAGCAAGCAGAAGGGGTCCACAGATAGATATCCTGGAGAGAGATAGCTGACAAGAGCAGCAGGTGAAATTTCAGATAATAGGCTGTGTAAATATAAAAATATAGTTTAAAAAATGCATTGTTTAAAGACTGGTGAAAAAAATCTATATTCTTTTTGTTTTGTTTTGTTTTTTGAGACAGGGTCTCTCTGTATTAGCCTTGGCTGTCCTGGAAAAATCTATATTCTAATTGCTGCTACTACATAAAATACTATATGAAATATAAGCTGTGAAGTAAGAAATATTCATAATACCATTGTTTACCTTCTTTTGATTGTAACACATACCTTTGACTTATTACTTATATATAAAACCTTATAGATCATTTTTAGTTGAAAATTATTTCAAAGAAATTTCTCTAAAAGTGAAATGTACTCTAAAGTATCCTTTACCATCTAGGCTCTCTTTTTTTTTTCTTCTACCAATATATATTCCTTTTCTTACAGTAACTTGAAAGCCATTTGTGGTAGAATATTGTATCTTGGTTTGGGTGTGTGGTTGACAGGTAAAATGTACACGGCAGAGGTAAGATTAAGACAATGAATTACAAAGGTAAAAAGATTGTCCTGTCTTGCTCAAGTAGCCATCTTACCTGGTGTACATCTCACATACACCACCAACTCCTGGTAACTGAGCCATAGAAGACTCTCTGCAAACTTTGGCTCAGGGACTTGGATTCCTAGCTTCCATTCCCCAAGATATGCAAAGAAACTGCTAAGTCGCCTAGACACATTGACAGCATTTCTGATGAATCCTGAGTGGCCAAACATTTTAATGTTTTACTACTAGATTCTTGCCATTCAGTCAGTTCATGACTCTGGGCCTCAAAATTCAAGGCAAACAATAAATTACATTGCAGACAATCTCAAAAGATTTCATTAGCTGACAGTGAGGCAGGCTCAGGTCAGGACTCTGAAGGCTATAATTGTCATTATTATTAACAGTCTGTTATTTGGGGGAGGAAGCAAATTGTGGCATATTCCTTTCTGAGTTCAACTGTATGTCTAAAAAAGAGCAATGACTGCTTGAAGAGTAAAACCAAACATAATAAAACTTTAACCACACATTGATCCCCACACATAAATAGTGGGAGACTTCAACATCTCCCTCTTAACAAAAGATAGGTCAAAGAAGCAGAAGCTAAGTTGAGAAATAATGATACTAGCAAATGTCATGAATCAAATGGACCTAACAGATATCTACAGAAGTTCTCACCCAAACACAACTTCATGGAACTTTCTCCAAAACTGACCATATAGTAAGTCTGATATCCTATTAGATCACCATGGACTAAAACTGGACTTCAACAACAGAAATAAAAAAAAAGCCTACACACACATGGAAACTGAACAACTCTCTACTCAATAATAACTGGGTCAGGAAAGAAATAAAAAAAGAAATTAGGAAGTTCCTAAAACTCAATAAAAACGAAGGTACAATATACCAAAACGTATGGGACACAATGAAAGCAGTGCTAAGAAGAAAGTTCATAGCACTAAGTGTCTTCATAAAGAGATGGAAAACATCTCATACAAGCAACCTAATGGCACACCTGAAGGCCATAGGGAAACAAACAGCAGACACACCCAAGAGGAATAAATGGCTGGAAATAATCAAACTCAGGCCTGAAATCAATAAATTAGAAGCAAAGAGAACAACTCAAAGAATCAACGAAAGCAAGAGCTGGTTCTTTGAGGAAATCAACAAGATAGACAAATCCTTAGCCAAACTAATTAAAAGACAGAGAGACACTATTCAAATCAATAAAATCAGAAATGAGGCACATCTCTCAGATGAGGTACAAGCATACACATCAAAGGAACACAGAACATCTAGGAGTCATTGTGTGGTGTTCCATAAAAGGCCAAATTTCCTTTGAGAACTACACCAATGTGATTTTAAAATGTGCCTGACAGAGATAGCACCGCTTGTCTCTGCATTTCCTGGTGAGATAGATAGGAAGTGAGGCCAGAATCAACAAGGCTGCTATGATGGAGTTACAGCTACAACATCCAGAGGACTAACCACCTGAGCAGGACATACTTTAAATGCCCAATCTCTGACAAAGTCCTTTTTGTCAACAAAGGGACCATTTCATAGATACAGATGAGATCAATAGAGAGAAGCTCAGGTATTGGTGAGTAGTACTATTGGTAGCAAACTGACTTCAATACTCAACATTCGTCTTTAAAATTCTATTTAGAACACTATCCCGGATCCTCTCTGACCCTGACACCAATCCCACGAAAACTTTTGTTGTTTAATCCCAGTATTGTAAATATCCCAAGCCACTGTCTCTTCTACCAGGTGCAGAGTTCTAAAGAACATGGGGTCTCTTTGCATTTTCATATGTATATTACCTAGCATTAGTGTTTAATACACATGAATTAGCTGAAGCAAACATTCTGTTTAACATGAAGCTCTGCGTGCATATATAAGCCTAGAAATGTTTTAGTCACTCCTTTCCCCTTTGAATTGTTTATGAGAATCTTTAAATATAGAGAAAATTAAAATGAAGATTAAAAACACCAAGTTGAGTTGAACCAACAAGCATTACAGTGGGCTGTGCTGCAAGGCAGAGAGATTAAACAAATTACCTAAATGTGCAGCCTTAATCGATGGCAGACGCAGGACTGAGATCAACTCTCTGTTCAGCATTGTCAAACGATGTGTAATAAATCATCATCTTAAATCCACAAAGCCCTTTCTATGTTGCTGTTTCGGTTGGTTTCCTATAGCAACTAAGGATTCAGTGGGATTTCAGCTCATTTGTGGGAACCCACATGCCTCACACCCTAATCTCCTCTCCATCACTGTCCCAAAAACCCTCCCTGAGATGTTCCAGAAAGAAAATATAAATTATCTCTGAGGTTCCCTTTCTGATTTTCCATTTGGACATTTCATTTCTCTTTGTCAAAGTCAATTAAAAACAAAATGTAAACTAATTTTTAAATCTTCTCCTTTTGTTTTTTACATAACTGTGGCATCAAATTAGTCTATCCACAATTGCTTCAAAATATTGAAACAAAAATGTTAAAATACAACTGTGATACATCTTGTGAGAGTGTTTGTCTGCAAATGGCTTATCAGTCTTTCAAGCTGAAAATGAAAGCGACTTAAAGGACCCTGTTGAATCATTAGGGTCTGAATCTTTATACAGACAAAGTGCTTCTGTTTCCATAGTATTATTTACAGAGTTTCCCACTAGAAACAATTTAAAAAATAAGACATTCTCAAAAGTATACATAAATTACAAACTTTAAATAGAATTAGCTTATGATGAAACAATAAGTCTGTTTCATTTCAAGCATGGTTCTGATAGCTTTGCTTATATTAATTCACTTAATTCTTAAGTCACTTGATAAAGTAGACACCAATGCTTCATTTCTTTTACAAAATAGCACTACACAGAATATTTTGCACTTTCAAATGGCTGACTTTACCACTATCTGTAGCAATTCTGGATGTTAAAAAATGTCAATATCGCCCATATCTAACAAATAAATCAACTAAGAACAAATTCAACCTCTGCAGGGCTGCCGCAAGAAGGAAGAGAGCTGAATGTAACAGTCAGTGCATGATGGCACACAGGGTCAGCACCTAACAAACCATAAGACATAGATGGACAAAGGGGAACTGAGACCAGCCCCGTCTGGGTGGACAGTGGATGAACAGCTCACACTCACCTCCATGGTTGTGCCAGGGGTCATGCATAGAGCCCGTATGCCTTTAGGTCAGCTCATGATAACTCAACAAAGCAAGCAACCCCATAGTAGCCACCTCAGCCTTTGTCCAATCTCTGACACTCCCTATTAAAAGCCAGACCAGGAAGCTCAATGGCTTTTCCTCACTTGAAAACCCTTTCTTTTCTCAGAGGAGAGTTGTGTCCTACTTTTCCTTAATTCTCACTTTTTCTCAATTTCCTAGTTTTCTGTAATGCTCTTTCATACACTTGCTTCTTCTGCCTTCCATCCTGCACAAAAGTCTGTGTCACTAACCACCACCTCCCTCTCTTCCTCCTCATCACATCCTCTTTTTCTCCTTCTTTTCTCCTCCTCCTCCTCCTTCTGTTTTTGTTTTTTGAGACAGGGTTTCTCTGTGTAGCCTTGGCTGTCCTGGACTCGCTTTGTAGATCAGGCTAGCCTCGAACTTACAGAGATCCATCCACCTGCCTCTGCCTCCCTAAGTGTTGGTATTACAGGCATGGGCTACCACTCCAGGTTCATTAATCTTCTTTTGTGTGAGCTGCCACCTCAGGCTGATTTTTGGTGACTGCATGTGTCCAGCGCAGCAAGTGCCTAGGTAATACACACCTGGGGTGGGGATGGTCTTGTTGTACTCAAACAGTGTTAGTAGTGATACTTTATAGAGCAAATGTGTAGCCACAGATAGATTTCATCAAAGACATGAAATCCTGGCAGCTCCAACTAATTGCAGGAAATAACAAGGAATGTAACCAAGACAGGATTTTCTGTAATACAACTGCCATGGCCCCTTACCATGTGACTGGATAAGTTACTCAGCGTCTGTCTCCCATCATAGTACTCAGCTTATAGGCTTGTGGTACTGAGGTAATCAAAATAAATAAATGAATGTGAGTGAACAATCCACACACCTTGCTATTTGGCACGATTCTGAAGCTACTTCTTCTGAACTGAGCCATTCCCTCTTGGAGGACAG
The DNA here is from genome assembly GCA_907169655.1 of Acomys percivali. NCBI lineage: Eukaryota > Metazoa > Chordata > Mammalia > Rodentia > Muridae > Acomys > Acomys percivali. The sequence goes on from OU015743.1 coordinate 149,353,399, forward strand.
AGGGAGGCTCATAAAAGCTAATGACAAGGTTCGGGATACAAGAAGATTTACAAGGCTCACAAAGGCCCTCCTTGAAATTATAAAAAGCAGTAAACATTTGACAGGAGGACTCTCTCCCACAGAGCTGACTTCAATTTGGAGTTCAAGGGATGCGGCTCTCCTGAGCCATCCGTCGTGCTGGAGTGGGCTTTTTGATGAGGCAGCAGCTGTTGAGTAATCCAGGATCCTGTAAGTAATTCCAAAAGACTGACTGACAGACCTAGACAGACTTGGGTAGAAACATTTCTTTGGTCTGTCACCTAGGCTCTGTCTCAGTGAATAGACATTTATTCATATCTTCCCAGGAAAAGTCACACAACAGACATAGGCTGTATGTCAGGTAAAGGAGGCGTTTTAGAGAAAGCTTGTTTAGAGACACATTTTTAACCTGAGAAACTTTTGAGTGATTTCTTACAATAGTTCAAAGCTACCCAACATGTTCATATTCTGAATACTTCCTTTTTGGGAAACCTGCATTCTTTGATATAGTAATTTTATGATTAATACCGACTCTTGGTTAGCTATCTTAATGGAAGGCACAAAAGAGATAAATGATCCAAAACAATTGTTACTGCTGAAGATTTTTGCAATCTGGATCTTTCACAATTTTGTTTTGGAAGTTGCTCGCTTGCAGATTGATCTTTACACCAATTCACTAATACTTAGTGGATGCTCATTGTAGACTGAGTGCAGGACTGCACAGGGAATGCAGAAATTAATGGTAGAACTTATAGCATTGTTATTGTTTTCTTAAAATTATTTTAAATACTTTTGAATATTTCCTCTGTGATTAAGTAAGAGTTTTCATCTTATGGCTTCTTTGAGGTGTCTGTAAGGAAGCAATTTAAAATTTTGTCTGCTACAAGACTTCAGCACATTTTCCCATGTAGTCACATATTTTTAATTAAAAGAAGTGTTCCTGATTTAGTCTACTGAGTATACAATGTTGGTCTTAGAAGGCTGTAACTACAATAATGTTACTTTCCAACATGTCTTTATTTTATCTTTTCATCTTTTTTCTGTTTATTTTCTGTTTTTGTTTTATTTTTTAATTCCTCCCATGTCCACTCTCCCACTCCTGTGGCCTCCCTCCATTCCTGCCCCCAAAATACACCAAATACAGTTTGTGTTGCCCATATACTCATTGAGCATGGCCAAATTCCCAGTGGCCAGCCCCTTAAAGAAAGCTGAGAGACCTTCCCCACCCCTGCCAGAAGCCATTAACTGTGAAGAGCTACATACACTTCAGCACCTTTATCACAGTTTTTAAGAACTCTCTTTGGTGGTTTCCTATCTAGACTGTTTCATTTTGGGAAGAGGTTTTCCAATCTTAAAAAAAAAATGAGAAGCACTGTTTTCATTCAAAAGCTATAAAATGGTAGTAATATTATTCATTACACACACACATACACACACATACATACATACATACATACATACATACATACATACATACACACACATATTTAAATAGTGTCTCAAGTACCCAGATGATGTATGCAAATATAATGAGATAGCTATGAAGGAACTGAGAAAAGAACACCAGTTCGTTGAACAAACACAACTATATATCATATACTCAACAATGTACTTAGGATGACAAAAAATTCAAGACAGGCTGACAGCTTTGGGAAACATATAACCCAGTAAAACTAAGAGCATAATATGAGGTGGTCTTTACTAGGGGGAAATGAGCACATACTTCTCCATGACTCCTAGGAAAACCATGGGATTCTATGTTGGATAAGATTAAGGTAAGTTTAGGTCAAAGCTAGTTTCGAACCTGTGGCGAAATCATCAGTACCGCAATTAAGAGTGAGGTAATAAAGACAGGGGATGTAAGCACTTGTCCTGTACTGTGTATCTCCATTTTGTCAGGTGTGGGTCACAATGACTCCACGAGATGACATCCCCTAGCAGCCTTGCAGCTGCCTCAGTTTAAGCATTCTGAAATTCTCATACACTTCTCACAAGGAAGCAGTGCACTTCCCACAATGCTCAAGTATCTGTAGCCAAAGGCTGGCGTCAGTGTCAGGAGCTAGCCATTCTGCAGGGTGTAGTAGAAGACCAGGCACCAGGAAGACTAAGAGCAGAAAAGATGCACAAGAGTGAGTCCAGGCAGAAGCAGCGGCCAATGTGTGGACGGGGAAGGCCTGCTTTTATGTGCCATGTGAACCAGGGCCAGTCAATCCAAGGAGCCCAGTGGGACCATAGAGACTGATAGAAAGCTCCTGCGGTTCATCTCTCCCAGAAACAATCTTCCTCCATAACAAAGTGGGGAGCATCCCTGAAGGACAGGCAGGAACTGGTTAGGCAAGGCACTGACTATTCAAAGGTCTGGAATCTAGACAATTGTGGAAGATGTGGCTGAATCAGAGGGTGGCCAGGACAAGGCTCACAGAGGGACCTGGATGGGGTTCAGAGGCCACCAGGGGCTCTCAGGTCAGACCAAACACATGATTCCTGCTGCGCTTTAGGTACCTGAAGAACCTCCATGGTGGGCCTGGTAGGATGTAATGGAAACAGTTTTGGAGAAGGGAAGGCCAGAGACAGCTAGACAGAAGGGAGGCTAGAGCACTGAGTGAAGTCAGGATGCAGAAAGGAAAAAAAAATCCAAATCTTTCTTCTGAGGCCAGCAAGACACCTCAGCTGGAAAAGGTGCTTGCCACTAATCCTGCCAACATTGAGTTTGTACGATAGAAGGGAAAAACTCACTCTTGTAAGGTGTCTGATGTCCACACACATGTCATGGTATGGGAGTGTCATGCACACCCAATAATAAGTCAGGGTAAAAACTGTACCATATTTATTCTGCTTTTCATTGGAAATAACCAACGTCAGAGAAATAATGATAAAGGAGTAAAATAAATTGCTTATTACTTCATTTTATACAATCTCTTGTGTGTCTCT
>OU015743.1:149356357-149377364 GCA_907169655.1 Acomys percivali
AAATCATCAAAGTTTTAGTGGGGACATGGTGTCTGTATGTTTTTGATTAAACTGTTTTCTAACAAATAGCATTGAGTTTTCAATGAGTCCATAAAGAGGAATACATTCAAGGAGAAAAAACAAGCATTGATTTGTATCTTCTACTTTCTCATACGTATATTGATACATTTATTAATCTACTTACAGATAAACAAAATTATTTTTTAAAAAGAAAAGAGAGAAGAAGGACTGTGAACTCAAATGGTGAAGTGCTTGTGATGGGAGTCTGAGGAAAGTTCTTAGGGAAGCATGGCATTTACCCTCAATGCCAACACTGGCGTGTAGAGACATGAGGGTCTCTGAGGCTTGCTGGCCATTCACTTAAAGCAAGTCAGTGAGTTCTAGCATAAGTGTGAGACCCTATCCCAAAACATGAGAGCAACTGAGGAAGAGCTCCAGTGTTGACCTGTGGTCTTCACATGTACGCACATATATCTGCATACCCACATGCACATACCCGCATGCATATATACACATACATACATATGTATATACATCCATACAAACACACAGGCATGCACTCAATGAACATATGAGTGCTGGTAAATTCTAGCTTTCATAGCCAAGATTTTATTTTTATTTTATGTCTTTTTGAATGCCTATGAGTGTTTTGCCTGCATATATATCTGTGTAACACATGCATGGTACCCTTGGAGGCCTGAAGACAGTGTTTCCTGGAACTAGAGTTTCAGATGATTGTGAGCCATTACGTAGGTGCTAAGACTCAAACCCAGGCCCTCTGGAAGAGCAGCAGCAATCACTGAGCCATCTCTCTTGCCCATCTTTTCACCCCTTGAGCTGGGGTTTCATTATGCATCCTTGGCTGGCCCAGAACTCACCACATAGAACAAAAGCGTCCTTCAACTCCAAGATCTACCAGCCTCTGACTCCTCAACGTTAAGCTAACAAGTGTGTGCCATGACAGCCTGTTTCATAGCCTAAAATTTACATCCCAATCTAGAGCCATTTTTTTCCCTACAAGAAAGACACACGATCCATTTTCTTCCTTCTGAAACACAATTTACACTGACTGTTGAGTAATCTCTAATTCCCGAGTGTGCCCCTGTGCTTCATAAGAAAATAATTTCCTGGTGTTTTCTTTCCCTGTGTCTAGCCCACTTCTATGTGTTTTACTTTCCACAACGTTCTGCTAAAGCATAGAATACTCCAGTGTGTGGCACTTATTCCTATAGCCAAGGGTGGGTTTCTCTGTCCTTCCCTCTCATGTGCCATCACGGGAACCCTAAGGCCTCTCCGGGTGGCACTGATTAATTACTTGCACATCACCAGGGGAGCCAGGCTTGCTCCGGACTCATTCTAAACCTATCGAGGAAGGATGTGGATGACATCAAGGGAGCATTTTTTTTTTTTACAAGACTCTGTCTAGACTGCCAAAACAATCTGTGGTGGAGAAAATTGCGTAAATATGGGCTACCAGGAAACAGGCATTTTCCTTCTCCCTCCTCCCCCCCTTGTGGTCTTTTTTTTTTTTTTTGGTGTGGGACACAGTGCAGCCTGGGCTGGCAATTCTGTAAATTATACTCTTTGAATCATGTAATAATAACTCAGGGACCAGAATGATTTAATGCCATATGGTAAGTCAATGTGGAGATCATCTCAGACCAAATAAATAAATAGAAGCAGCAAGTGACTTTGAGCTCATTTTAGCTTTCAATTTTCTCAGTTTTATCTGAGGCTTTGTGAGTGTTCTATAGACTCTAAATAATAGCAGATGCACAAGGGATGGCCCATTTTCCTCCTTTAGCTGGAGAACAAGGCCAGAGCTAACCCATAGGCATTGTCTTAGTTAGGATTTCTACTGCTGTTACAAAACACCATAACTAAAAACAACTTGTGAAGAAAAGGATTTTCGGTTTATAGTTTGCACTCCAACATCTAGGGAAGTCAGGGCAGGAATTCAATATAGGATGTGGAGTCAGGAACAGATGCAGAGGACGTGGAGGAGTGCTGCCTTCTGCCTTGCTCCTCCTGGATAGCTCAGTTAGTTCTCTTATACAATCCTAGGACCACTTACCAAGGGTTGACACCACTCACAAGGGGCTGGTCCTTTGTGCATGAATTGTTAATCAAGATGATGCCCCAGAGGCTTGCCTACAGGCCAATCTGATAGACCATACTCTCCACTGAGATCCCCTCTTCTAAGATATGTGTAGGTTTGTGTCAAGTTGACAAAAAAAACCAACCAGTACAGGCATGCAGGAGACCCTCTTTTCCTGTGCTTCTAACTGCTCTGGGGTTTGGCAGAGCCTCATACATTTAAAGTGGTGGGAAATAAATTATTCCCTTGTGCTAACAATGCACATTATCCCACCCACTTAACGTGATCACTTGCTTAGTTCAACCACCCCCCAAACCAGAACTAAGACAATTCAATTTAATAAGTTGTCATCATTGAATTTTTATATTCCCCCCCTCTCTCCCTGCCCCACCTCCCCATTTGCCTGGAGTAATTTTTAGAAAGAGGAATATACTCTTTGAGGAAGCAAGTCTATGTAAACCTGGGTAGTATTTGCCTCTATCTAAATTAAGCATGGTGTACAAAGATGCAGTTCGTTGAATAAAATTTCAAACCCTACTGGATAACCCCCTTTTTTTTCTGGGTTGCTGTTCTACTTTTGACATTTCCCTTCTCACCAATGATCTTCATGTCACTGTAGGTCACACAGATCCTGCTGGGGGCCAAGACCACCCAGAGGCTTGCTGAATATTACAAAACATTCACACTCAAAATAGGGTGAGCTAGTTATGCTGTGTGGTATGTCTAGAAGCTAGTGAACTAGGACAGCAATGAGTCTAGTTTATCTTGCCATCATCTGACAAGTGGGACCTGGTAGGTGTCTCCTCTCTGGAGACTTCTCATGAGGTTACAGTCCGGTGGCAGTTGAGTGCCAGGTGGTCTCTCTCTCCGTCTGGTTTCTCATCTTCTAGGGCCTCTCTGTGTGGCTTCTCTCCGAGTAGCCTGGAATTCTTCTACGGTAACTCACAGCTCATGGAGGAAGCAACCCAAAGCTTTCAGGGCCAGCCTAGATCCAAGGAAATGGAACATTGGCTCTGATTTTGGTTTGAAGCCATATTTAAAGAGCAACTAATAGGACACAAGAGAGGAGGGATGAAGATGAGGAGGGAAGGAAAAGATGGCACAAAGAGTTTTCAGAAGGAATCCCTTCAAGGAATAGACCTACTGTTAAGGAAGCATGCCTATCTTGTAAAGATATCTGGAAAACCTCAGCAGCTCAATTGCACCAGATGGGAACATATATCAATGGCTGAAGTCAACCAATTTTAGTCACTGCCATATTCCTCCTGAGAAGCACACACCTTCTGCCTCCCGCTATTCGCTGCCGTGCCTTGCAGTGGGTTGGAGTAAACCAGCTCTCTTCATCATACAGCACAGTCCCTTCTACGTTGTGCAGAAGGCTGGAGAATTTGCGTGTTGAATAGGAAATAGGAGCTATACTACTGTATGCAAAGGCTTAGAAGTAGAAAAAAATGAGACGTGAATTGGTATGTGTGGTAGTTTGAGTAAGAATGGCCCCAGAGGTTCATATATTTGAATGTGTGGGTAGCAGGGAGTGGTGGTGTTATTTGAAAGGATTCGGAGGTGTGGCTTTGTTGGAGGAGGCATGGCCTTGCTGGAGGAAGTGTGTCACTGGGGGTGGGTCTCCCTTCTTCCTGCTGTCTGAGAATCTAGATGTAGAACTCTCAGCTCCTTCCTACCAGGTCAGCCTGTGTGCACAAAGACCACACAGATGACCCAGTTATGATACTGCTCTGTCTGGGGAGACATATATCACATTGCACCGCAGTTCAAGATGCAACCTAGTTAGTTTGGTATGGAAGGCAGCATACATCATTTATGAAGTTTTTATTAGTCCGTTTATATGCACTGCCTATAAGGCAGAGATGCACTATGAAGAGAAGAAATGATTCTATTAAAGTCCCATAGGTGCTTACTATTCACAACTTAGAATGATCATCAGACTTGTGCCAATTTAAAACGTATACTAATGATACAGTTGACATGCATAAGACCTCATAAAATACAAATGACTCACAGAGTTTCCCATAGAGCAGTTAACTTATTGTGCTGACTCAGATGAGTTCACTGTAGCTTTAAGCAAACATAATGAGGACATGTATTTGATAGGGGAATAAAAGAGAAAATACTTTTTCCACCATCATTAGTGTGAAGGATGTGATGGGTGAGTCTGTGCAGAACTCTATAGAGAGATGACACGAGTTTTCGCATTGTTGTGGATGGAATAAGAAGTTGCTGGAAGGTGTGCCTACATCCTTGAGTGGAATTTTTCTTGCTTCCTTGGTGAAACACAAAATGTTTCATTCACTAAGAGAATGACTCATCTGTAGAAATCACACTGAAAGAACAGGCCCCAAGAGGCTGTGAATAGTTTGCAGGAGACGAAATACAGATCCAAAACTGCACACTCATGATGAGCATCTTGCCTGCAGCCAACTTGCGAGGATTAAAGATGGTGTAACCAGTAACCATGGTGGACTTGGGAAAGTAGAAGTGGGTAGTGGGGCGATCCTGCCTCTGCTCCATTTTATTAGAGCTGATGTGGATGAAGGCTGATGTCTGAACAAATTCAAGTATCAAGATGACTCAAGTCAATGCCAAACGTCTGTTGTTTTTAATTAGAGGCTGGTCCTTTACCTTATGTTTGAAAACCTAGAAAACATCTTTAAAAGAAGAGTTGAAGTTAGAACTGAAACAAACCCAGAGATCAGGATTTGTAGGATATGTGATGAATTGCTTCCCTGAGAAAGACGATGCCTAGGAAAATCTGAGTCAGAAGTACTGTATTTGAATTTTATGCAAACCTAATTTTAACTATTAATAGAGCCCTCAAATGTGTTGTTTTGGATTCAAAGAACAGATAAAAAGAACTTTCAAAATAATACTTTAAAAGCGCAATCAACTTTATTTACATAATTAAAGCCCCAGAATGGAAATATATTCAACTGTGCTCTTTATACAAGAGTTTATTTACTGTTACCTCCTACATCGTTCCTTAATTATTAACTAAAAATCAAAGGGGAGCTCTTGAAAAGAAAAGAGGGATGTAGTTATTTGGAGACATGGCTTTTTTTCGCCTCTAAGCATAGATTATAATAAAATTAAATTAAATTGGTGGATAATAAAGAAAAAAACCTGATACAGTGGACAATGGAAGAAGAGGCGGAAAGCTCCTGCCTCTGGTGCCTTATCCAGTAGACTATTCTTGGTGGACTCTGGAATGTGGCTGTACGGACAAACAGATCTCTGTTTCCATAGAAGCAGAACTGTCCAGTTTTCCATAGCAGCAACTTCTATTCACAGAGCTCAAGCTTAATACAGAAAGTTATCCCAAACCCATAATGTCAGTAGGATTAACTCCAAAACCAATTTAATGGCACTCTTCAACCATGAGTGGCATTTGATTGTTCTTTTCTTTTAAAAAATTTTTTATTGAATTTCTTCAATGAGTAGTTCATGGAAGGAATAGTTCATAGTTCCATGGCTCATTAGGAGAGCTTCATGTGGGTATACGTTGGACACTGGTAACATTCCGAATGTCCTCCAATCCCTCTTTCTCCCTTATCATCCTAGTCACTAGTGTACTTTGTTTCCTGAGGCAGTTTACTTTCACTTTCAAGTAATATATAAATGAATAATTTGTGTATCTGTATTAAACCTAAGAACCACAAATCAGCAAACACATGCATTTGGTTTTTTGAGGCTGGCCTGTCACTTTGTTGAAAGCGTTTATTAGATTTAAGAATTTTCTAGTATAATGATGACTATGTTGTGTATAGAATCATATCTTCTATGAACAGAGTACTTTGGTTTCTTTTTTCCCCTATATGTGTCCCTTTTATTTCTGTCTCTTGTCTTGTGTTCTATTATAATGCTACTAAGCATTATGTTGAATAAAAAAGAGTAGATACTGTTGTCTCATTCCTGATTTTAGTGAAATTGCATAGAGTCTTCATTTAGTATGATGTTGGCTATATCTTTGTCATATATATGTCATTATTGTATTAAGATGTATTCCTTCTATTTCCAATTTCTTCGGGATTTATACCCCAAAGACGTTGCATTTTGTCAAAAGGCTTTTCTGCACCTATTGAGATGACCAAATAATTTCTACCCTTAAGTCTGTTTTTGTGATGCATTATAATTATTGGCTTTTGTTTGTTGAACCATCCCTGTATCTCTAGAATGAAGTCCACTTGATCATGGAAATGATATTTTAATGTATTATTGAATTCAGTTTGCAGGTATTTTTGAATTAAGGATTGACTTCATTTTTAATTATGTGAATGTGTGTTAACTTTGTGGGTAGGTGCATGTAAGTGCAGGTGCCAACTGGAGTCCTAGGCCATTGTGAACTACTGAACACAGTTTCTGAGAACTGAACTTGGGTCTTGCATGCTTTTCATGCCTGAGCCATCTCTTAATTTTCATCTAAAATGGCATCTATGTGAATTCAATATGAATCAGGAAAATTAATTCAATATCATTAGTAGAAAAGTAATTCTTTGCTAACTTCATCTTTTAAACTGTGATCTCATGTGTGTGTGTGTGTGTGTGTGTGTGTGTGTGTGTGTGTGTGGTTTTGTTTTGTTTGTTTGTTTTTGGGGTTTTGTTCTTTTTTTTTTTTTTTTTTTAGACAGGCTTTCTATATGTAGCTGGCTGTCCTAGACTCACTTTGTAGACTAGGTTAGCCTCAGACTCATAGAGATCTGCCTGCCTCTGCCGCCTTGAGTTCTGGGATTAAAATCTGCCTGGCCTTGATGCCCTATTTTAAGGGCAGAATGCTGTCCTAAAGAAGAAAGAGTCCAGTAAAGGATATGTTTGTTTGTTTGTTTGTTTTTCCTGCCATCACTCTTAATTTTAAGTCACTGTTGCCCACCCTTTCTTCATTGACTTAGAATGTTGAGGCAAACATGCAAAGCTCATGCATTTATACAGTGGTTTTGGGGATGCTTTATGCATAGCCTGGTTCTGGATTAGGGCTTCTTTGTTGTTTTGTTCATAAGCTGCACAGTGCTCATTTGTGGGGGAGGATCATAGGTCACTTTCGACATAGGCAACAGTTTTAGGTCAAGAGCCCAGGTCAGGAGGCCTGGATTTCTGTCTGGATCTGAGAGCATCTTTGGTGTCCAAGTTCAAAGACTACATTTCCTATCCTGTAACTTAAAAGATTTGATAGAGTCAGTTTTATCATGTCTTCTAGCTCTTATGATCTGTGATTCTGCTCATGATACATAAAGTGAGCATATAGAAAAATAAAACCCCTGGACAGAAAAAAAAATCAAGCCATTTAATAGTTCTTTATTTTATTACAAAGTTTATCCAATAGTTTGAGGTCCTATTATGCGACCTAAAGTATTTGAAAGATATTCAGTTGATAATAATGTAGTTGATTTGGAGATTAATATCCTATGAGGGTCACAAAGAACATTAAATTAGCTGTAATAAGAAATATCAGTGTTTATTTAAGCTGGATTTTGTAACCCTGTAGATTTTGGCTTGAGGTCTGATCGATCCCCTATCTCATAGATTTAAGAATTCTTTTTTTTTTAATTAATTTATTCTTGTTACATCTCAATGGTTATCCCATCCCTTGTATCCTCCCATTTTTCCCTCCCTCCCATTTCCCCCTTATTCCCCTCCCCTATGACTGTTCCTGAGGGGGATTACCTCCCCCTGTATATGCTCAAGGAATTCCCAAAATTTGTGGATAAATGGATTGAGCTAGAAATGATCATAATGAGTGAGTTAACCCAGAAGCAGAAAGACTCAAATGGTATATACTCACTTATATCTGCATACTAGCCCAAGGGGCATGTCCCACAAAAGCCTTGACTTACCAGGAAACTGGGACAGAGGGGAGGACACCCTATTGGGACTCTAGATGAGAGAACCATGGGAGAATAGCAATGTAGAAGGATCCAGTGGGTCCTAGAAACCTACAAGTAGAACATTATAATAGGCAGAGTTTGGCCAAGGGGTCCCACTCAAACTAAGGCACCAGCCAAGGACAATACAGGTGGTAAACTTTAAACCCCTACCCAGATCTAGCAATGGTCAGAACAGTCTCCACACTTGAGTGGAGAGTGGGATATGACTTTCTCATGTACTCTGGTGCCTCACATTTGACCATGTCCCCTGGAGGGGGAGACCTGTTGGCACTTAGAGGAAGGACAACAGGTCACCGAGAAGAGACTTGATACCCTATGAGATTTAACAATTCTAATCTTGAAATTCGAGTAGGTTTGTGTGGCAAAACCTAGAAGACAAACTGTAGGCTGAACAGTGATCCTAGTGTGATTACTGGAGGGAAGGACTTGGTGCCATAATTTCTCTTTTGTTGGTGTTGGACTCTTAATCAGTTGAAATGTATTTCTGTACCACAATGTAAGCTTAAGTAAAAGTTTGCTTAATTGTCTAGTTAAAAAAATAAAGAAAGAAGAAAAATAAATACCATGATGTGAATCAGCTTACTTGGTCCCACTTTGTTTCCCAGTAGATCCCAATGTACTTTATGCTGTCATGATAATGTCAATGCAACCTTATTCTGAGAATCCTAAAGTACGGACAGAGTTTTAGTTTTAGTTTTGTTTCATTTTGAAACAGAGAGGGTTTCTCTGTGTAGCCTTGGCTGTCCTTAATTTGTAGATCGGGCTGGCCTCAAACTCACAGCGATCCACCTGCCTCTGCCTCCCAGGGTGCTGGGTTTAAAGGCATGCGCCACTGTGCCTGGCAATAGGGTTAATTCACACAACGTGCCTTCTCCTCCGTCCGTGCTTATTTTCCAAAGAAAATATTTAAGTAATATATACTTTTCCTAACCAAGTAATAGCAAGAAAAATTAATGGCTCTTGGCTTTTCTATAATCTTTTCCTAGGCAATACCATTTCATCCTGTACATAAAAATACTCTTTTTATGTAGAGAAGTCCTTCTGTTCCATACACAGACTCACTCACATCTGTTGAAGAACTCCAGGGAAGCCTCTGGCTACTTAAATTCAATTTCATCTTTCTAAATGTATCTGCTTCTTTTCCTCCAAGATTTCTTATTTTGGTTGACAGTTCTGTTACTGGCCAACCACAATTGAACCGCACACCAAATTCAGTTGTCTAAAGAACTAGAGAGTCTGGGATGGCCTCTTCTGCACCCCGCTTCCCCCTTCCCGTCCCTCCCTTCCCTTCCTTTTCCTTCTTCCTCCCTGCCTCCCTCCCCTTTGTCCTTCCTTTTCTTCTCCTCTGACACTAAGCTATTCTCTTAGGTGGTTTGCAATAATTTAGAAATTCCAAAGTGCCATTAAAGGATCCCACATGCAATTTTATTTTTTAATCAAATATAATACTTCCACTATAATCGCGTTTCTCCTTACAGGGCTGTCTTCTGTGTCAATGTGGAAACTTTGAATGTTTAAAGTGATCCTAAGCTTAAAGTCAATATGACTCATTTACAGCTGGATCAAAATACAACTTGGTGACCAAAATGTGCAAACTAAAACACTGACCGGTATTTCTAAGCTACTGTTCAAATATCGGAACAAGCTCATCTTACAATAATTTCTCTTAGGGAAAGATTGAAGTGCTTTTTTTTTTTTTATTCTCTGCATTGGAAAAACTCAATTAGTCCTTATACAGATTAAACTCTCTGGGCCCTAATCAATGAAAAATACTTACAAATAAGTGTTATGTATTTACACACACACATACACATACACACACACACACACACACACACACACACACACACACACACACATTCCATGCCACGAATTCAGTACTTTACTACAACATTTCATTTTGTATTCATATTTGCAATTACCTATTTTCAACAAACTGCTTGAAGGAAAACATCATCTATTCCATGTGTTTTACATTACAATGTGTTAAATATAGAGACGCACAATAAATATTTCTTAAAATTAAATTGTGTCAAATTCCTTTCTATTCGTTTTCAACTGAGATGTTTCCCAAGTGTTGTTCTCCCTCTCTCTCTCTCTCTCTCTCTCTCTCTCTCTCTCTCTCTCTCTCTCTGCTAGGTATAAGACACTCAGCATTAGTCCACGTATATAGGAGCATGAAGCAATGCTGACGAGGGTGAAATGCTCACTTCTTACTTTTGCAATGCCTACGAGGCTGCTGCTGTATGACAAGAATCTTGTCTTGGGTCAGATTTAATAAGGCAAGCTGCTTGCACATGCTAATGTAATAGAAGCCCCCATTTGCTCTTGCAGCAATTGCAGCATGATTATTAATTATAAAGACCTCAAGAGTGTGTGTTTTTTGCAAACTACAAACTCTTCCTCACCTAAGCTTTTCTTTACTTTAAGGAATGGATATTTTAAAGGCAACTACATTTGTTTTAAAGGATTAGCAACAATCACTAGCCAAGCAATAATTTTGAAATTTTAATTATTGTGTGCAAACTGCCTTAAAGTGACTAAAGCCTGATAATTGATTCAAATATCTGCTGCATAGTCATAAAACAGGTTGGCTGACTCAAATACATTTTGAACTCACTATTGAAGCAGCACTTGCTCAGCAATAGGCCTGCAAAATCCTCATTTCTGCTTGCTCTCAGAAGCTGTGGAAAGCCAGCACACTTCTCCAGTTCTCTGGGAGCAGATTAGCACTCCTGCTCTGTCCAAAACAAAAACAAAACAAAACAAAAAAAACACCACCACAACAACAACAAAAACAAAACAAAACAAAAACCCAGCAGGACTTTTCTCTAGATGCTACCTTGCCTTTCTTTTCTTGGTTTTTCAATGGCTCTGTCTTTAGCCTTACCCACTCTTTCAAAGGACTGGGAAGACATCTTGGCTTCCATGCAAACATAAGGGCTGAGATGGCTCAGCCCTTATACTCTAAAAGGAAAGGGCAAAGAGGAAGAGAGGGAGGCCAAAGAGAGGACCCTTCAGGAAGTGCTGTAGTAATTGAGTTTGGTTACCTACCGCAAGAGGGCTAAACTGAATGATCAAAACCAAGAATTTCACTGAGCTTCTTGCACTATCTTTGGTGGTTGAAGAGAGGTACATTATTATCTGAACTCATTAAAACAGCCCCATGTGTCTAATTCAACTGAATTGTTGAACATCACCATTTTTCAGGATTCCATTTCATCAAGAAATTCAAGAGTTAGCTGCTTTCTCTGCTTCCAAACAACGCTGTTCACATCTGAAAGCTCCACCCAACTAAGTTTCCGGTCCTGGTTCTTTTTTTCTCAAGTTTCTCTGGCTGACCTTATTCTTTCACTTGATTTTTCCTCTCAATATCTTTTCAAATTTCAAAGAGGCATGTGTTGGGGCACAGTCCGGTTTGGGCAACAGGCTTAGAGCAGGAAGGTGTGGTTAGGGTGGAAGTGGTAAGAGGGCATTTTGGCTGGTTTATTTTCCCATCTCAGGTCTCGGTAAAATGCAGGCTGTGTATGTGTGGGTGTTTTTCTATGATGTGCAAGTATGCACAACTCTTTTTTCTCAAGTGAGTAACTATGAGTGTACATATCTTGGAATAATCCATGAATTTATGTAAGCTACAAAGGAAACTGTACACTCACAGGAAATGTGACTTGGTATTCAGCTTTTCAGACAATGCAACCAATTGGTGTCAACCGAACTAGTTATCAAAAACAAGCTGAGAAGATCATGTTCTTTTTTTTATTTTATTTTTAGTGGAAATAAGTAAGCTATTTATTTGGGAAAACATCACTCTGGTGAATAAATGCCTTTATAAGCCCAGGACAAATTTAATTCAGTATTATTTGGGTTATAGCCAAACAGAATGCAGTTATTAACTTTCCAACAAAAAAGAGATAATTTAGTGCTTCACAAGGAATTTCTGAGACAACATGTGCACAAATCCATATAGAAAAATGCTTCAGGTGTTAATTATGATCTGAGGGAGGAGGCAGGGATAGGGACTTAGAATTTCCCAAAGAATGTTGGAGCAGGGTAAGACTTTAGAAACCCTCTGGTATATTTCCTCACTTCATAAACAGACATTCTCTATCTCTCAAGTGAATACCTCGAAGTCATCCCCTGTTAAGTCTGAGGAGGGGCCTAATTTTTCTTCACTTTGCCTTAAGCCATTTGGACTTTTAAAAAAAATGTGAAACATAAATTGTACTCATTTGCATGGTGCTTTAGTACACAAAAATATTGCATAGCAATCTAAACAGGGTATATATCTCTCTCTTTCTCTCAAAGCATCTATTATTTCTTGTGTGCATGTCTGTACGCACGCACGCACGCACGCACGCACGCACGCACGCACGCACGCACGCACGCACGGAGGCCAGAGTTCAGTCTTGCATACCATTCACGTTGCTGTTCGTTGTTTTACATTTCCTATAGGTTTTTTGTGAGAGTTTCATGCAATGTTTTAATCATAATCTCCCCTCCTTCCCACGACTCTTCCCAGTTCACCATCTTTTCTCTACTCACTGGGCTTTGTGTCATTTTTTTTTCAATCCTTCATGACCAGTTTGTGTTTTGTGAGACAAGGTCCTTCCAGGCCTAGAGTTCGTCAAGCGGGGTAGACTGGCTGGCCAGCAAGCCCCAGGGATCATCGGATTCTCTTTCCCTTCCCAGCACTGGGATCGTGCTGGGATGCTGGGATGCCATGACGCCAGCTGTTCCATATGTTCTGGGGATCATGTCATTTAGCATAATGACCTCTTGTTTTATCAACGTTGCTGCAAATGATAAGATTTCTTTTTTTTTTTTTTTTTTTTTTTTTGGTTTTTCGAGACAGGGTTTCTCTGTGTAGCCTTGGCTGTCCTGGACTCGCTTTATAGACCAGGCTGGCCTTGAACTCACAGCAATCCGCCTGCCTCTGCCTCCCGAGTGCTGGGATCAAAGGCGTGCGCCACCACGCCCGGCCGTAAGATTTCATTTTTTTATGAAAATGTGAATCATATTCATTTATGTGTATTTGCTGTGTTTTCCCCATTCATGCATCACTCAGTGACATGTTAGGTCAAGCAGTAAAATACAGACACGGGTCATGAATAATTACTGAGGAAAGTAAAGACAAACTAAGCTAATTTGTCTCTGAGTCTACAACACTGACTCTTCACAGTTACATTCTAACCTGTCAGTCCAACTTAGAGGCTTTGGCACAGGTGTGGATTTTCCTTGGAGCATCAATTCATGTTTTGTATTTTATGACATTTCTTCCTAATTCTACTCCCAAGATTGCGAGGTATAATGTAAGCATCATGGAGTCGTGGAAGATCTTAAATTTGTTTACAGATGCATCTCAGAAGATTGCCTGGTGAGTTGAATGTAACAAGTGCATGAGGTTTAGTGTCATCTCTTTCAACAGCAGGATAGCATCAGATGAGATCACAGATTCTTCTGTCAGCTCCATTCTCCTAAGGGGATTCAAACCCTGTGCCAATGTTACCTTCTGCTATACCAATTCTTATGTATATTCTCTACAGTGAATGGCACATTTTACGTGAATTTTTTTTTTTTGTAACTTAGTGACTCTTTGTTGGCCTGGTTTTTGTTGGTTGATTTCCACTCAGATGGTACATCATTAGAGGCTCATTTCTGCAGTACCTTTCCCAACACTGGGGATCTTGGACTGATTAGAATGGGGAAAGCAAGCTGAGCACTACCAAGCACGTGTTCATTGCTCCCTCCTTCTCACTTCAAGCTCCTGCTGCTGTGACTTCCTGCCATGAGAGGCTGTAACCTGAAACTGTGGGCTAAAATAAAAACCTGTCTGCCCTAAAAGAAATAAGGCACCAGAAAAGAAAAGGAGGAGAGAAAGAATGAAATTATCTTAAACATTAAAAGATTAATGTCAAGGGCTAGAATCTGAGGTCTTAGGGCCAACTAGAGCAGGAATTAGATTCCCAAGAATATATTTTATTCTTTTTTTTCCCCAGACAGGGTTTCTCTGTGTAGCCCTGGCTGTCCTGGAATCACTTTGTAGACCAGGCTGGACTGAAACTCACATCCACCCATCCTACTTTTTAATTCATTTTTAGATAGACCAAATTGAGCGCATCTGAGTGCATGTCAGAGGTTCAGCAGCACCCCCTCCCCCCCCCATGAGGAGAATCGGTGGTCCATCAGCTACATCAGAGCAGGGGTGTTATATTTATACTATGGAATACTACTCAGCTATTAAAAACAAGGAATTTCCGAAATTTGTGGACAAATGGATTGAACTAGAAATTATCATAATGAGTGAGTTCACACAGAAGCAAAAAGAGCTAAATGGTATATACTCACTTATATCGAGACACTAGTCCAAGGGGTACGTCCCCATGAAAAACTGTACCTACCAGGAAAGTGGGTCAGAGGGGAGGACATTATATTGAGACTTTAGGTGTGAGAAGCCTGGGAGAATGAGGAAAGAGAAGGATCCCATGGGTCCTGGAAAACTACAGGCGGGTCTGGGCCCTGGGGTCCTCCGCAAACTATGGCAACAGCCAAGGAAAATATAGGCAGTAAACTTCGAACCCCTACCCAGACTAGCTGATGGACAGGACATTCTCCACCGTTAAGTGGAGAAGGAGATCTGACTTTCACACAAACTCTGGTGCCCCATATTTGACCATGTCCCTTGGATGGAGACGCCTGGTGGCACTCAGAGGAAGGATAATAGGTCACCAAGGAGAGACTCGATACCCTATGAGCATACACAGGGGGAGGAGGTCCCCCTCAGTCACAGACATAGGGGAGGAGAGTAGGGGGGGAAGTGGGAGGATGGGAGGAATGGGAGGATACAAGGGATGGGCTAACAACTGAGATGTAATATGAATAAATTAATAAAAAAAAGAAGATTTTAAAAAAAGAGAGAATTCTCTGTTTAGTTCTGAGCCCCATTTCTCAATTGGGTTATTTAGTTTGGTGGTATTTAATTTCTTGAGTTCTTTATACATTTTAGATATTAGCCCTTTTCTGGATGTAGAGTTGGTAAAGATCTTTTCCCAATCTGTAGGCTGTCACTTTGTTCTGTTGACAGTGTCCTTTGCCTTACAGAAGCTTTTCAGTTTCATGAGGTCCTATTTATTAATTGTTGATCGTAGAGCCTGAACTATTGGTGTTCTATTCAGGAAGTTTCTCCTGTGCCAATGAGTTCTAGGCTCTTTCCCACTTTTTCTTCTAACAGATTTAGTGTGTTTGGTTTTATGTTGAGATCTTTAATCCACTTTAGTTTCGTACATGGGGATAAATATTGATCTATTTGCATTTTTTCAAGTAGACATCCAGTTAGACCAGCACCATTTGTAGATAGAATGAGCCCTGGAAGGTAGGAAAGGGATGCTGGTTTTCAATGTTTTTATTTTCATTTCTTGACAAGAAGTGGCTTATTACATAAATCTAATTGTTTGGTGTTTTTAGTTATTTCCTCTAAGCCCTCTAAATTAAAGCTTTTTGCTAGCTTATTTTCAAAAGCCACATATGTAAATTAGGAGGAATATATTAGTGAGGAAACAAAAATTTGAAGATAATAGAGCGAAAATGTCATTATATCAAAATTAATCATTATAATAACATAACAATTAAAATAAGAATTTTAAACATTTACTAGTTAGTCACCTTTATACAACAACACAAGGCACTCAAGTAAGTCTGTGTGCTTTGAGATAATATTTGATTATCTCTTTTTACTCTATAAATTAAAAAGTGAAAGCAAAAGGAGCCAAGGGATCCAGGGGCATTGGAGAGGTGGTCTCAGCAGTAACCAGTGTGATCCTGCATCACCTGCCCCTCAGTCCCAATTTTCTATTGTCTAGGAGTCTAGATCTGCAGGGTCCCAGCTCTGAGCCACATGTGTTACTGAACACTTGAAAATCAACCAGCTTGAGCTGAGATGTGCTCTCGGTATAAAACATACACCAGGCTACAATGATCTACAATAAAACAATTACTATTACATGCCTCAATATTTTATGTTGATTGTATGTCCAAATGATATCATTTGTGTATATTGAGTTAAAGAAAATCCAAACTGTCAACCATGATTCCTTTCCCACGGTTGTCATGTGACTATCCTTAACTCTGAACGAACGAGTGGGAAGTTTCAAATTCTGTGTCAAAAGAAATGCCCACGTGTTCTCAGGTTCCATTTTAGAGAATAAAATAATAACCTACAAGCAGAAATATATCATTTTCCTTTTTCTTCTCATGGAAACGATATAAAACACTTATTTGAAATACTGGACAATAACAGGGTAATCTGATTCCTCTGAAACAAACAAGCTACTCTCCACCCCAGGACAGTGTAAGGGCTTATTGTCAAATAAGGCCTAGCAAAAGTGCCTCTGCCCAGCCAAAGACTTCCAGTCTTTCTCAAGACACATAGACATGCTAGTGTCCCCAAAACCTTCATTTTGGTAAATAATTCTTACAAATAAAACATTTTAAAAGACAGTTGAAAGTGTTCCAGTAACCACATGTCCAACTGGAGCTCAATCAACTTCACTGAGCTCACTTGCTTCCCACTGAGAAACCTTGATTTCACCCAGACAATAGTAGGTCATCCACACTCATCTGCCAAGATGCCAAGTAATTCAAGGAAGATCTAAAAGGGTTATTAAAGAAAGATGCAGTAATTAACAACTCTTTAAATAGATTTTAAGTATTTTAGGGTGAAAAGATGTTTAAAGTTTATAATTTGTAGTAGGAAAAAATTGTCTGAATGAACAATCTAGTGGCAAACCATTGGTGCTAAGGTAGGGGGCTGTCTTTGAGACATTTCAGCTTACTCAACCACTGGTTTAGAGGTACCTTGGCTCCTACTATTGCAATAGACGTTCAATGATTGAAGTTGTGTTTCATCCAGCAAGGGCTTTGTCCAATGAGCATTATGCTTGACCTCCAAATTACGCTGACAATTTACTCATGAGATTTACGACCTTTGGATTGCTCATGTTCTGACATAATCCTGGGTTCTGGGCTTCATCCTGGAAGGCCATCGTAACTTCCAGGTCCTTCATAGCTGAAAGAGCCTCTGGATGGCAGAGGGCCTTTGAGTCCAGGCACTCCTGTGAGTCCAGGCGTACCACCTCCCATTCCGTGCGTTCTCTCAGGAAAGGCATCTAGAAGAAAATCATACTAACCTCCTGATTATAGTCTCCTTCCCCCCCCCACCCCCTTTCTTTGGGATTCTTCATGATATCCTTAAACTTTCTTAAACCCTTTCTTTTCTTTTATCTCTAGTACTTTCTGTTGTCCCTCACACTTTCCCACTGTTCAGCAGTTTTCTGTGCCCTTTGTTGAAGCCTCTCAGCCTTGCATTAGTATCCACCCATAATCCATTTTACTGGCAAGGGCAAGATCATAGGTCACTTCTTCCCAGCAGCCCAGAGCCTGTGTTTTCCCTCACTGCTAAGGCTGAGATGAATCAGGATGGATTTCGAAAGTTCTGTCACAATTTTGAATGGCAGCATTGGCTTCTGTAATCTCACAAAGACACTGGCTCTCTTGGCTTACAGAACATCCAGGCAGGGATGTACAAGTGTCTATAAACAAATCAATGGTTTTCTGCAGCTCATATCATTTAGGGCTTCAGTGGCATCTCTCCCTTTCATTTCCATGATCTTTCATCGCCTCAGTTACCTCTATTTATCCTTCTCTCTTATCTTGGGGGGCACTAGTGTCTGCGTCAATTATCCATTCATCATCAACTTCTGGATCAACTTTCCTCACTTGGTGGTTCCTTTGTCTTTGTGCTTTTTTGTATTTTGTCTGTTTTTTTCCTTTAATATTTTCCTCTGCTTTACCTTTCAGATTAGCAGGTTCTATTTATTCTTCAAGCTCTCCACTTGCTCTCTTAGAATCCATGTTTCTCCTGGAGTCAGAACACTCAAAACATGTTCACATATTCATCAAGGCCAGAAGTTCATTTATTTTTCCATGGTCCATGATGAAGAGGTGGAGACAGTGGAAGAGGTAGTGTGGCATGATGCCATGCCCTGTTGTGACTTCATAGACAGGGGCAGTATATCTTTCTTATGTTTGTATAATTCTTTAGTTTACAGTACACTTTCACAGTGGTTCTTTCAAAAGACCTAGAAACAGAGGAAAGCTGAGTGACTTGCACAGGCTCTAATTTAAGTCTTATGGGTCTTAAAGAAGCCCTCCCACCACTGTACCAGTTATATTAGAAAATGATAAAGTATGAAGATGGGGAGGGAGGGAGAGAGGCAGACAGAGACAGAGAGACAAACAGACACACAGAGATACACAGAGAGATTGCACTGATAAAAAGAGGAGTCGCCACAGAAGAGAGCCCATGGATCTTTGGAGAGAGAATATACAGGACTTGGTGTATGACAATTGTAATGGTTAATGAATGTGCCCACTTGCCTGGGACATGGAGTCCCCTGGCATTTCTAGTGTGTCAGTGAGAATACATTGAATGAGATTAGCATTTGAATGGGTAGACTGAATAAAGCATATTGTCCTCCCAAATGTGAGTTGGCCTCATCCAATCTACTGACAAAAGAGTGGATGAAAATTCCCTGTCTGCCAGATTGCTTCAAACTGGGGCAGTCTCCTATATGCATGCAAGAGCTTATCTCAGTTTACCTGATTCTCAAGCCTTTGCACCTAGGGTGGAACTATACCATAGCTCCTGGGTACCTAGCTTGCTAATTGTAGGTAAGGATTTTTCAGTGTCTTTATGCATACATGTCTGTACATGTTCCTAATATGAAATATATCACCTATCTCATTGTTCTGCTTCTCTGGAGAGGGCTGGCTAAGGCAGTGTTGGAGAAAGGGTGAGTGAGGAGGCGGGTTTCTGTCTTTCAGCTTCTGTGTCAGCTTCTGCAGGTTTCGATTGTATTCTGTTCTCTTTCTCCTAGTAAGTTGCTGTATAACTTTTTCCTCACTGTGATGACTGAATAACAGAGTGGACTTTAATTTTTATATAAACAGTATACTGGCTATCCAAAGCACTTGAAGAAAAAGTATAAAATCCTAAAAAGTAAAACTAGATATGAAAAAAAAAATATTTTAAGAAGTGGCTGGAGAGATGGTTCAGTACCTAAGAGCACTTGCTGCTTTTGCAGGAGACTCAGGTTTGGTTCCCAGTGGCCACATCAGGCAGCTCACAACTGCATGTAGCTCCAGGTTCAGGGAATCCAACAGTATAGTCCTGTCACACCCACATACATATACATTAAAAAACAAAGACAAATCTTTTGTTGTTGTTGTCGTTGAAATAGGATTTTAACAGCAAGGTAATAATTGTAAAAATAGCAATGTAACAAGTTGGAAGAAAGACAATATTGCAAGATTTTATTTCTTCCCAATTCTACTAAGACTATAGGAGGCTTATACATATATTATGGGAGACAAGATGACCAAGACTTTAGTTTAACTCCTTATCGCCAAATCCCACTTTTCAGTTGTGCATTTGACTCCCCTGGGAAGATGAGGTGATGAACTATTGTATTACGGACACACTGCAGCTGAAGGGAAAGTGGCTTCCTACACTGCAGGAACCTCCGTCAGCTCCTTACTTCCTAGGAAGCCATTTGGAGAGTTACCCTTTGTTTGCAGAGGTGGTCTTCTTTAATGTCATCTCCCCTTGGATGCGTTCTATGTTTAACGGAGACTACAATGAAGGTAAGAGGAAAATGAGATCCTCGAACTGCTCCTCAGCTGAAAACTGCGGGACGGAAAATTGCCCATGAAAATCATCAGATACGATCAAGCATGCCAAGGGCTCAGAAGTATTTTCACCATGGGCACCATACAAGATTTCCAGCTCACCCTGCCTTAATGTTGGAGTCAGTGCAAGTGGGCATACCCAGGCTGAATAAACATTGACCTAGGTGACAAACTCTGTTTTGATGTAACAGTCCCCAATGCCTACCAGGAGCTGCATTTCTCAGCCTCTAGAAATGCCTTGCATAATGAAAAGAAGGGGCTGTAAGTTTTTGACAACCGTGAAACAGGCCTTCAAACAAAATCTTATAATGAAGGCCAGCAATACAAATTCAATATATCTTGGAAGATGGGGGATATGCCTTGTCGTTCAGTTTCTGGTGGTTCCCTGGCTCAGTCCAGGTGCTGCTTGCTTCTAGAAAAGAACAGACAGATCTAGAGGTCAAAGGTCTCAAGGTCCCCTTTCTCACTCACGGGCAGCTTAGAACTCTCGGGGCGAGGCCTGGGCACTAGGGGAGATGGGAACTGATTTTCCCACCAGGTGTTACAATTTAGCTCTTTTAGAGTGAGATTCCTGGTACTAGACAGCAACGGAGGCTTGGAGTTCCACAAGCCCTTGTTGATGCTGAAAGTGTGACAGCCCTTTGTGCCACACTAAGCATGGCAGAGGAAGTGGATAGAAGCCCAAAACCAGCCAGAAGGTCTGATGAGACACAGTCCTGATGGTTCTTCACCGGGTCAGCACCAGGCTGGTGGAGATGGAGCAGCTCTACCATTGCTGCCTTGACTGCTTTGACCTACAGACACACTCAGGGCATTCAGCAGCGATTCTTACCCACAATAAATGGAGTCTCAGATGGTCATGGTGGAGCAATGGTGGAAGTATGAGAGCTAGCAAGCCAGCCAGCCAACCTTTACTTATAAACCTTGGGCAGTGAAGAGCTGTTGGTGGGTAAATGTATCTGATTCCATAGAGCTATCGGTGTCAGGATACTTAATCTACACGCAGTGATACCATACCTCATTTACATGCAATAGCACAGTGTCCTATCATAAGAGGGAGCATAGTACTTAATTATCCTATGGGTGTACGGGTGGGGGAAAACTCCTTGGTATGGTTGAAGGTCATTTGCTGGAGGCTAGAATCTCCTTACCATAGGGTCGGGTACTTCCAGGAATTGCCAGGTGCTTGCTAAACTGGTTTTCTTATCAGGAAAGGGGCAGGCCTGTGATCTCTCTCTCTCTCTCTCTCTCTCTCTCTCTCTCTCTCTCTCTCTCT
>OU015743.1:149389464-149434716 GCA_907169655.1 Acomys percivali
GAATGCAAACTAGTACAACCACTTTGGAAATCTATCTGGTGCTATCTAAGAAAACTGGGAATAGGGCTTCCTCAAGACCCAGCTATTCCACTCCTTGGAATATACCCAGAAGATGCACCAGCACACAGCAAGAAAATTTGCTCAACCATGTTCATAGCAGCCTTATTCATAATAGCCAGATCATGGAAACAGCCTAAATGTCCCTCAGTAGAAGAATGGATAAAGAAACTGTGGTACATATACACTATGGAATACTACTCAGCTATTAAAAACAAGGAATTCCCGAAATTTGTGGACAAATGGATTGAGCTAGAGATGATCATAATGAGTGAGTTAACCCAGAAGCAGAAAGACTCAAATGGTATATACTCACTTATATCTGCATACTAGCCCAATGGGCATGTCCCATGAAAGCCTTCCCTTACCAGGAAACTGGGACTGAGGGGAGGACATCCTATTGGGACTCTAGATGAGAGAACAATGGGAGAATAGCAATGTAGAAGGATCCAGTGGGTCCTAGAAACCTACAAGTAGAACATTATGATAGGCAGATTTGGGTCATGGGGTCCCACTCAAACTAAGGCACTACCCAAGGACAATACAGGCGGTAAAATTTAAACCCCTACCCTGATCTAGCTCATGGACAGGACAGTCTCCACACTTGAGTGGAGAGAGGGATTTGACTTTCTCAAGTACTCTGGTGCCTCACATTTGACTATGTCCCCTGGCAGGGGAGACCTAGTGGCACTCAGAGGAAGGACAGCAGGTCACTGAGAAGAGACTTGATACCCTATGAGCATATACAGAGGGAGGTAATCCCTCTCAGGAACAGTCATAGGGAGGGGAATAAGGGGAAAATGGGAGGGAGGGGAGAATGGGAGGATACAAGGGATGGGATAACCATAGAGATGTAACAAGAATAAATTAATTAAAAAATAAAATAAAATAAAAATGAAAAAAAACAAATAAATAAATGAAAACCCAGAACCTGTCCACTCTTGACAGCACCCCAGTTAAGGAGGGAGGCTCATAAACCATTTCTCACTTCTTTCTAGAATGTTGGCTGGCTCAGCGTTGTACAGGACACCACAGCGACCATGAGCTCATGAATGTAGTCATCCTGTCATATCTGGAAGACACTGTTCCTTCCTGACTTCTAGATCTTACAGTCTCCCCACCTCCTTTTCTGGATGTGATGCTGATGTCTCATTTGTGGGTGAGCACTCCTCAGTCACTTATTCTCTGGATTTCAACTGGTAGTAAATTTGTGCGTTAACACCATCCGCTGCACAAAGGAACTTCTCTGAAGATGGTTGAGAGTTACACCAAACTATAGGGAAAGAGAGATGTATTTAGAGGGCAGTTTGATATTAGTAGTAGAAGGTTCATCCTTGGGTGTTGTAGGCTCCCCCAACCATGTGTTTCAGGCCTTCAATACCAGTCATGTGTTTTCCTCCTATGGATCAGTCTTAAATCCAAACAGAAAGTGATTGGTTACCTGCATATTATCAGTGACACTAGTATACCCATGGGCATACATATCTAATCACATCAGTCACTTAATATCTTTCTAGCCTTTATGAACCCACAACAAGAGTTTCTAGCTCTTGGCTGCCTTCCTTCACCTCCCTACTGATTACAGAAGACAAATGTGGTCCATATCAGGCAAATCAACTGACACTGGCTTGTATGCACAATCTTCGCAAGAAACACCTTTGTTACTCAGTAAGATCTTAACAGACATGGGCTCCAACGGTTACAGGATGAGGTGAAGTCAGGGTTCTGTCATCACCTGAGCTGATGCTGAGGGCAAAGAGAAGGTGGCTACTTAGGGTTCTTTAGACACTATTTAGAAAGCATGTATTTATACTTTTAGGTCCCCCCCCTTAGACTCTTGCCACTTCTAAGGCATAATCTTCCTTATATCTCAATTAATAAAACTCCCCACAAGATAAGACAAATTTTCTTTCAATACCACAAGCATCACTTTTGACAGTCCTGCAGCACAGCTGACAGAAGCCCTCACAGCGTAGTTGAGGGTAGACCATGGAATAAAAGCAGATGGGTTAGACTTGTCTGCAACACTTGTGATTCCCCAGACAAAATACAAATGAAAACTGCTCCTTGACCTGAGCCATTTTTCCCCATTCTCACTCAATCCTACATCATGTAGATTCTTGAATTTGCTTGTGGACATACCAGCTCATATGTCCAAAGGCTGTCCATATCTTGTGTAATAAGCAAAAGTGTTTACCTGTTTTTGTCTTGGAGTGTGTCCAATGGAAGCATGGTGCATCTCTGGGAAGAGGAACAGAGAATATGCTTCTTTTATCCACTTGGGACCTATGTCTCAGACCACGGTCTAGGTACATGGGGTCGGGGTGAGTCTGCTTTCCCTTAGTCTTCTAAGCCTGTAGGGTGGACAGCATAGGAACACCCCTTCACAGCCCTGTGTAATGTGTGGCCCACTGGTGGTCCTGAACCTTGCTATGATGTATCTTACATAATGAAAACCGGAAACTTGGATGTGGATACTATGTGCATCATTCAAGCAAAAGGAAGGACTACAAATGTGGAGTTTGAACCAGAGAGTCACAATGTCAGATCCAGGATTTGAGCTCTGTACAGGTTATCCCATTGTATCTCTTAAGTAAATAATAGCAAGTTGCCAAGTTGCCCAAAATAATTTTCTTGACACTCTAAGACAATTTTATTAGAGTTAAAGAAACCCCTTGGGGCAGGCAAGCTGTAAATCTCAGTAGCTTCCTGGAGGAACAGAATAAAGATAGCCATGTTGTTTTGAGGTAAGCTGGAATTTTTAAAATCCAAATGTTAAAAAAAACAAAACAAACAAAAAAAAAAAACCAAAAAACAAAAAAACCAGAGGCTTTTCTCTGCAGTTAAAATCAGTTCTTTCTTCGGCCACCACCAAAAGGTCACATTAACTTTCTAACCTCCAGAACCCTGACCTCTAAAGCAAAGAATGGGGCTGATTAAGTGATAACAAAGCTGTGAGGCCTTCTGTCTGCTGTGCAGCAGGACTGTCAAAAGTGATGCTTGTTGTGTTGAAAGAAAATTAAGGTTTTTGTAAGAGCTGTAACCAGAGACCTCCTCTTATCATAATAGGTCACTCATCCAAGTAGCTTTCCAGTCTGGGCTGGATTATGGGAAATGAGTATTTTCTTTCTCAGCAATTCAAAGACCAAAATGTCATTACTATGGGTACCTCTGTGTTGTAATTATTCTATCTGAAGATTAACTTCATGCATTTAGGTCCTTTCATTTAAACACAGAGAACTGCATGCCAAAATATGAGGAGTTATTAATGAGAGTGTTTCATATTTCATTGTTATGCCTTCTGTAGCTGAACTCTCTAAATTGAAGAAGTTGAGAGTTCTTATCAGCACCGTACCTCAGGCTTTAAGGTTAAGAAAAGAATAATTTCACCAAAAAAAAAAAAAAAAAAAAGAGCAGTCTACTAATGTAACATTTGATTTCTGATCTATGTATAAAGCAATGGCAGAGATGAAGTATGGTTTATCTTTTAGTAAAGCACATAAAATTTACAGGCTTAACTCTGCTTGAGTGACTAGAACAGTCATGTTAAATGTAGCCATATTGTTACACAAATCTCTAAAACGTTTTAATTGTGCAGAATTGACACTCTGTACCCATTGAAAAGCTGCTTCCTAATTGCCCCATTCCCTGACAATCACCACCCTACTTAACTCTGTCCTTAGTTTGGCTCCACTCCTCATTAGGTAGAGTACACACGGGGCCTTGCTTCCTGGTTACCTCATTTCCTTCAGTCTCATGTCCTCCTGATTCAGCCATGCTGTGCAGCAGGTAGCAGGATTCCTGTCTCTCCTATAGCGAATACTGTCTCACTGTTAGTGTACAGTGTACTTTCTTCCCTGGTGATTATTTGGGTTGTTTTCATCTTTGGATAGTTATAAATAGCACAGCTGTTAAATGTGGATATGCAAATAGAAGCTCTCATGTTTCCATTTCCTCTTATAATGGGAAGGTCTGTAAGCATGCAGAACTGCGTTGAAAGTATTCAAACCTAATAAAGATTTATTTATAAACAAATGTATGTCACCTCAAACTTCTTTTAAACAGAAGTTCAATATTCTTTTCTTTTGACACATTAATAACAATTGATTTTAGGTGAACATACTTCTCAATAGTACCTTGTTTTATTGTTCGTAATCTATTTAACAGTGCCTTTTCTCTGAATACCTGAAATGAAATATATTAGAAATCAAATGGGATTTTCTCTTATCAGAAAGAAGGTACCTTTGACATGTTGTCAGAATGTACTTCTAAAACACAAATTTAGTCATCAACAGGTGGTATGCATACACACATGTATTTTTCTGTATTCCAAACCCATTTTTCTTATGCAGTCTTTTAGTGTTGTCATTTTTTATTGCTATTATAAGTTCCATTATATTTCCTGCTAAAAATGAAATTCATTCCCTTGGGTTCTTTCTCTCTAAATATGAAGAAGTAAATATTCCAATGTGATAATTACTTAATGCTTCTGTTAATATCATTTCTGTGTGTGAACACTCACCAGAAGCCAGGACAACATCATGTGCTTTGGATATATATATATATACTTTTTTTAATTCTCACACAACTAGAAAGGATCTTTTCCCACAACTGGATAAAATGAGACTCTCAGTTTAAGTCAACTTCTCAAAGGATACATAGGTAAGAAGTGGGATTCAATGGCACTGCCAGCTGGACTTAGTTGTTTGCAATGTATTTTTAAAATCTACCCATTCAAAATTATACTGTAGTTCTGTTTGACCCACTACTATATTTGAGGTTCTGGCTCATTGTTTTAATTCACAAGAGGATCAACACTAAGTTTGAACCCTCTGAAGGGGCTAATCCTTTCTAGTTGTCTGTCCCCATATGCGTTTATGCTGTGTTAGAAAGCACTGTTTTTCTCTAACACCTCTCTCTCTCTCATTTAAGTCATTTATTCAGATTACATCTCAATTGTTATCCCCTCACTTGTATCTTCCCTTTCCCCCTCTCTCCCTCTTGCACCCTATTCTCCTCCCCTACGCCTGTGACAGAAGGGGACCTCCTCCCCCACTATATGATCACAGCCCATCAGGTCTCATCTAGACAGCCTGCTTCCCCTTCCTGAGTGCCACCAGGCCTCCTCACCAAGGGGAAGTGGTCAAATATGGGGCACCAGAGTTCATGTCAGATTCAGTCCCTGCTCTCCACATAACTGTGAACAATGTGCTGTCCATTGGCTAGATCTGAATAGGGGTTCTAGGTTTATTGTACGCATTATCCTTGGTTGGTACAGTAGTTTGAGCAGACCCCCCCGGGTCTTGTTGGTCCTCTTGTAGGTTTCTAGAACCCTCTGGATCTTTCTATTTCTCCATTCTCCCATACCTTTCTCTTAGGTATTCAAAGTAGAATGGAAACATTAGAAGAATAAAGATGAAGTGCTGGGCTTACGGGCTTACATTTGGGAAATAGATGTCTGGACTTGTAGATGCAGCCTACACACTGTACGTAATGCTCAGGAGGAATGCACAGTAGGTCTCCGGGCCTCTGTGTGAGCTACTGTGGGACCTGAGCAGTTTTCTATGCTTTCTCCAAATATGCTTCCCTATGCTCTAAGCCCCCGTGAGACAACACGCTTTCTGTGCCATCTTTCATCTCATCTTCAGCACATCCTGGAGGCTGGTTGGATGCTTTCACAGAGAGCCGGTATTCCAGGCTTTGCTGCCCTCACAGTTCCTCTGCCCTTCTCAAAGCACAAAACTCACAGTTGAAGCAAGTCATTTTTCCCTTGGGGAACTGAATCCAAACACTAGCTCATCTCTGCAGGCCTGTAATTAAATCTGGTGTGCAGGTCACTAGTGCCACTGGGTCGGGAGACAGACAAAAAGAGATGTGAAAGATATGGCATTTGTTTCTTGGATGGCCCTGGTGTTTCTCTGAGGGGAAGGTCCTGGCAGTCACACAGTGGAGTCCCTGTGACTGGAATACTCGTGCTTGCTCACGACCTGCCAGTTGGCTCAGAAATATTTCTTCCAGATCAAGGGCTATCTGGCTCACTCAGCACTTGAAACTGAAGCCCTTTGCTGGTGGTCTGTGGCTGCCCCCAAGAGATATTTTCCTACCTCACCACCTCAAATTTTAACCAGCAAAGTGGCTCATTCTTAACTGTGCACCACAATCAACTGGGTGGACCAAGGAAAACCTCTGGATTCTATCCTAAAGGATTTTGATTTAGTTAGGTTAGAGTAAGACCTGAGAATGCATTTTCTCTAGTTATTCATTTTCCTAATTGGCAAAAATTACACACACACACACACACACACACACACACACACACACACAGATACATCTATAGAAAGAGCACATGCACCACGTTTCACAACATATTGATAATGTGGTCAAACTAATGAGCCTCTTCTCTCTTAGTGACTTTTAATAATAAAATATTGGAAAAACACCTGTGGCGGTGCACACCTGTAATCTTAGCACTCAGAATACTGAGGCAGGGAGATCAAAAATTCAATACCACTTTAGGCTACATAGAAAGGTTTTGTCTCAGGAAATAATGCAACACAATGTGTTATTATTAATTGTGGTCATTGCATCTTACAATGATTCTCTTGAGCTTACTACCCATGTATACTTTGGAAATGTCTTCCAAAGTCACACCCCTCTCTCTGACCCATGGTAACACCCCCCCTTCTCGGATTTCTCCATATTGCCCTAGCAGTCCTGGAATTCTCTCTGTAGACCAGGCTGGCCTCAAACTCAGAGACCCACCTGCCTCTTCCTCCCGAGTGCTGGATTACAGGTGTGTGCCACCACCACTTGGCACCTACTTGATTCTACTTCTGTGAGTTCAAAATTTAGGTCACTTATGTCTGTGAGATAAAGTAGTATTTATTTTTATGTTTCTAGTTATTTGGTTTAGCATAATGAACTCTAGGTTTATCTATGTTGTCATAAATGACAGTATTTCATTCACATTTAAAGTTGAATAGTATTTCATTGGGTATACAAACCACATTAAAAATAATTTAAACATGATATACATGCATGATCATATTCATACTACATTCCTCCCATCCATCCCCTATCTGCCTCCTGAGGTTCACATCTTCCTTTTTTTCTATTTTTTAAATACCTCATGGAGTCCAATTTGTGTTGCCCACAATACTCATGGCTATGAGGCCGTCCACTAAAGCATTATTGACCTGCCAGTGGTCATACCCTTAAAGCAATCTGACTTTCCCCTCCCCCCTACAGGACATCGACTGTCAAAATCTCCTCAGTTTGGCGTGGAGTCTCATGACTCCCCCATACAACTTCATGCGGGAATGTTTACTGGCCTGATTTTTCTGTTGTTGGTCTTTTACAGCCAACCACAGCTGCTATGAGTGTGAGTATAAGAGTCCTGTCCGAAGACACTATTTAACCCTGGCTCTTCTCCATCTCTTGCTCTTTCAATGTTACCACCACCACCACCCCTTTTATGGGAGGGGAGATATAAATGTCCCATATGTGGCTGAGCACTTCACTAACACTTACAGGCTACAAATTGCTGAGTTGTGGGTTTCCAAATAAACAGCCATTCACTGCACAAAGAAATGTCTCTGGTGATATCTGAGAGCTCCACTGATCTATAGGTATAGATAGGGATATGAATTTAGAGGGAATTTTAATACTATGTTTATCTGTAAAATAATATTTATAGGTCCCCTGCTAGGGGATTTATAGTACCAAACATGTGTTTCCTCATAAGGAGTGGTTCTTTCTTTTTTATTCTTTTTTTTTTCAGAGTTTTAAAAATTAATTTATTCAAATTACAACTCAATTGTTATCCCATCACTTGTATCCTCCCATTCCTCCCTTCCTCCCACCCCGACCCTATTCCCCTCCTCTAGGATGGAACTAAGGAGTGGTTCTTAAAGTAAATCAGTCAGAAAGTAGTTATTCTGATAATATCCATGCCATTATTACACTTGGGGGGCATATCTTGCCAACCCACTCATTATTGTAGCTCATGAGGGTTCACAGCTGGGTAAGATGAGTACACACACACACACACACACACACACACAGTTCCAGCAACATATATATACTTTCCAATACTATGAAAGCCAACCAGGAAGCTTCCTGGTCAGTACCAATTTGATTTCTCCGTGTTCTGTGATCAAAGTATTTTCTTTAGCCAGTCATCTACTGATGGACACCTTAGGTTGTCTCCATATCTTGTTTTGTTTGTTTGTTTTTGTTTTTTTGTTTTGTTTTTTTGTTTTGTTTTTTTGTTTTGTGTGTGTGTGGTGTGTGTGTGTGTGTGTGTGTGTGTGTGTGTGTGTGTGTGTGTGATGCTACAATGAGCATGGGACTTCAGATAGCTCTTTAATGTATTTACATAATTTCCTTTGGATATATACCTAGAAATATAAGCGCCAGATCATATGGCAACTCTATTTTTAACCTTCTTTTTTTATTTTTAAAACCCTCCATACTCTTTTTATAAGTGCAGTAGTAAGGATTTACATGTCTAACAAATTCCTGCATCTTCAGATGTTGCTGGTCAAGAACGGAGCACAGGTACCACATGGGCCAATTGCTGCTCCTGAGACACTGGATTTCATTATACAAGTTAAATATGGCTATTATGCTAATGCTCATGTTTACCACAGCTGCACTTTTCTTATCCCTACTGCTTACTTTCCATTTTTATTTTCTCTTCTTCTTGCATACAATGTCCACAGAAAAAGGAAATATTCTAACTGGAATAATTAAAAATAGGTGGACTTTGCTTCTTGTTCTTCTACACCGTTAAACTCGAAACTAGCTACTTTGAATTTTATTTTGTTGCAAGATATGCAGAAGAAGCAAGATCCCGCCCCAGCAGATCTTTGAATAACATCTTCCTAATAAAATAAGAAACATTAGGACTGAGGCCGTAGGTTAGTGGCTCCTGCAATCACATGAAGGTCAAATGAAGTTCTTGTGTCTGACAAGGATTATTCATGGTTCTCTCCACTTTTGCTCAGCTTTGGCCAAACACCTGGGGTGTCTCGTTAGGCTTCTATTTGCTCTTTTCAGGCAGGAAGAAAGAGAAAGTTAAAGGGATGTGGTCTGTGTCAGAGTCCTTATCTCAGAGTTCAGACTCGTGTGTGCAGGGTGTGGGACAAGAGAGAAGAGAACGTGAGTCAGATGCCCTGACAGTGTATTTCCTGCTGGTAAAAGTTACGGACATTGTTCTACCTCGTTCTGACTAACCCCATCCTACCATCAAATGGCAAGGTTCGTTGTACAGAGCTCTGGTGGACATTTACTTATAACCATTTTAGTATCTCAGTCAAGTTTGATACTACTTATGCATAGTTAAGGAAGGAGTTTTTAGAGATAAACAAAAATGCTGGTGGATTTGTTTCTTAACTAGCCCATCTGTATTTCTCCCAAAGTATACTTAATAAAGTATAAATGAGTAGGACCATTACTATTAGGTAACATAACTATAATTTATAAAACATCAAAAAAAACTGTGTTTTTACACACACATACACACACATACACACTACACAGCAGGATAGCCAAAAAATGCTGAACAATCAAAGAACTGCTAGAGATATAACCATTCCTGATTTCAAGTTTTATTATAGAGCTATAGTAATAAAAACCAAATGGTATTAGCATAAAACAGGCATGTTGATTAGTGGAATCAAGCTGAAGACCCAGACATAAATCCACACACATGTGGACACCTGGTTTTTGATAAAGAAGCCAGAAATACACAATGGAAAAAAGACAGCATCTTCAACAAATGGTGCCAGTCAAACTGGCTGTCTGCATGTAGAAGAATGCAAATCAATTCATACTTATTACCCAGCCCAAAACTCAAGCCCAAGTGCCTCAAAGACATTGCACACCTGTAATCTCAGCACTCTGGGAGATAGAGGCAGGAGAATCTCTGTGAGTTCTGTGAGCCAGCTCGGTCTACAAAGTGAGTCCAGGACAGCCAAGGCTGCACAGAGAAACCCATTCTCAAATAAATAAATAAATAAATAAATAAATAAATAAATAAATAATGGGAAATAGCCTTGAATACATTGGCACAGGAGACAACTTTCTGAACAGAACACCAATAATGCCAGCATTAAGATAGACAGTTAATAAACGGGATCTCATGACACTGAAAAGCTTTTGTAATGCAAAGGACACAGTCAGCTGGATAAAGTGGCAGCCTACAGAATGGTAAATTTTTTTTTACCAACTCCACATCTGATGGAGGACTAATATCTAAAATATATAAAGAACACAAGAACTTCAATATAAAAAACCTGAGTAGTCTAATTTTAAAATGAAGTAGAGATCTAAAGAGATACTTTTCAGTAGAGAAATCTCAAATGGCTGAGAATAATTTACAGAAATGTAAATCCTTAGCCACCTGGAAAATGCAAATCAAAACCACTTTGGGATTCCATCTTATACTCATCAGAATGGCTAAGATAAAAAACACAAGTGACTATCCTGCTAGCAAAGATGTGGAGCAAGGAAAACACTCCTCCATTGCTGGTGGGAGTGCAAACTTGTACAGCCAGTGTGGAAATCCATATGTTGGTTCCTCAGAAAACTGGGCATCAATTTACTTCAAGACCCAGCTATACCATTCTTGGTAATATACCCAAAGGATGCTTCCTCTTACCCCAAGGACACTTTCTCAGCCATGTTCATAATAGCCAGAAACTGGAAACAACCTAGATGTCCCTCAAAGAATGAATAAAGAAAATGTTGTATATTTACATAATGGAATATTACTCAGCTGTTTTTAAAAAAATGACATCATGAAATTTGCAGGCAAATGGATGAAACTAGAAAAAAGTCATCCTGAGTGAGGTAACCCAGATCCTGAAAGACAAAAATGGTTGTATTCGCTTATAAGTAGATATTAGCTGTTAAGTAAATCATTCCATTGAATAAAAGGAAGTTTTTGTGCTAAAAATTTTCTGGCTTAAAATGAAGTTTAGAATCCCGTTTTTCATGAATGTGATAAATATTTATTGTGAAAGTGTTGGTTTTTCTCTCCATTGTGGTCAACTTACTTGCAGGAAATGAAGAAAAAGTACATAGCTCTATTTTCAATATTTCAACCTGGAAAAGACACAGGTTTCAGAGTAGAGACAGAAATAATCATGACACTGAGCAAAATGGGGCAAAAATGGTAAGAGTCAGTGGGATCAAAGCGACTCAGCTACTGTCACTCAAGCCATAACAGGAGACGGCTCTAGGGAAGAGGAGCCAAATGGTAACTACGCAGCGGATGGGTTGAAAGGGAAAAAAGTCAGAACATACTAGACCTCTGCAGTCGGCAGACCCAAGAGGGTATTGACCTGAACTAGTGCTACGGCATGAACTAGTTAATCTGAATGCTGTGGACTCTCCAGAACGAGCTGATGAGGAAATGCAGGACCCTCTTCCAACCATTAGACATGAAATGATCTAATCACAGTTGTGTAAGACGCGGATTTGAAGGAAAATACCCTAGGATACAGGTAGACTAAGAATGTTTGTAGGCAAAAGGGGGAAGCAAAGGAAGAGGAAATTGGAGATTGGAAAAGTAGCTGGAGTTGTGAACCTGAAGGAATGTAAGGTGTAGGAAGACTTGTCATTGTCAGAAATTGGAGGGGCAAGGCAGGAAGTAAGTAGAAAAAGAGGAAACCATCCAAAAGATTGGGGGTAGAAAAAGCTCGATACCAGAGAGACTTCTTTTGTTTTCTGAGCCTAACTGTATCCAGCTTTATTAAAGATACTTTTCATAAACAACCGTGGTATTTCAGGCAGGACGTGGGCAGACAGTCATTGACAGTACACAAGAACTTCCAAACTCCCTTCTTGGACAGACTACCATAATCAGAAAGCCACTATGAAACCCAGTGAGATCTTCATTTAATGCTTTGAAAAGGGGGAAGTAGCTTAGAATGAGGGCTGACATTACACATCAAGGATGTTGTTTAACAACTTCTCACAAGATGGCCCTGACTTTCAGAAAATGAAATGAAAATGGCAGCATTATCAATCTGAAGACCCACAATGGCCCAATAGACTGGAAAAACAATTTGGGGGTCAGGTTCCAACAGGTCTCTGGTTTTAACGGAGTTAAGTCAATGTTGATGGTATGGGCGAGGAGGATACAAAAATGAATTTAGAGTTTTCCTCCACCACAAGGCATTTTGTACTGTGGTGGCCACACATGTCAACACCATAACGTCTCTCCTGGGAGCCAACAGGAGTCTTTCAAAATTATCAGGGAAAGATGTTTCCCATCATCAATCCAGCTTGGAACATTTTGTTGGTGACACACGCTCCCCCTATCCCTCCCCCGCCCCATAACAATGAAGTGTTTGTTCTGTGTGCCTATTTAAATAGGTTAA
The DNA here is from genome assembly GCA_907169655.1 of Acomys percivali. Taxonomy (NCBI): domain Eukaryota; kingdom Metazoa; phylum Chordata; class Mammalia; order Rodentia; family Muridae; genus Acomys; species Acomys percivali. The sequence goes on from OU015743.1 coordinate 149,401,911, forward strand.
ATAAAAAGTAAAACAAAATTCTGCTTTTATAAAACTTGATTAAAAATAGTATTTCAGGGGCTGGAGAGATGGCTCAGAGGTTAAGAGCACTGTCTGCTCTTCCAAAGGTCCTGAGTTCAATTCCCAGCAACCACATGGTGGATCACAACCATCTATAATGAGATCTGGTGCCCTCTTCTGGTGTGAAGAGGTACATACAGGCAGAACACTATATATATATATATATACATATACATATACATATATATATGTATATATATACACATGTATATATATGTATATATATACACACACATATATATATGTATATATATACACATATATACACACACATATATATATGTAATCTTTTTTCAAAAAGTGCCATTTTAAAAAATAGTATTTTAAATTGTACAGTACATAGTTATAAAAAATGCACACAAGTCACTTGGCATCTCCAGCACCTTTGGCTTTCTATGCAGGATCTGTTCTGAGGTCTCCATTTTCCTCAGGATTATTCGCATCCTTACAGGCATCAATGCTGCTCCCCTTCTTCCCTTTGGGTACCTTCTTTGTAGGCGCCTTCTTAGGCTTGGGCTGTGGCTTTGGAGAAGCAGGTTTTGCAGACCACCTTGCAGATCTTCTCTGTGGCTTGTCCGTCACTGTGGCGTCATCTCCTTTAGCATCCCCTTTCTTTTGGGCATGGAGGTGGGCTTGATGCATCTCACTGCTTCTCTCCCAGAGAGACTTCTAAAGCTGGGGTTCTAGGCAGTATTAGAGTTGAGGACTCTCTAGCACTGAGCTCTCATGGGCAAACTTGTCATTCACATCCCTGCTGAACACCAGTGAAAGCTTGACAGAGTCAATGAACAATAAGCATAAACTTGTAACAGTCCAGGACTTGGTTTCCTGCAACGAAGAATCCAAATGAAAGATAAGGTAAAGGTTTCAACAAGGATGCAGCAGATACTGTGATCATGACTGCACTGCCTCATTGATAGAAAGTGGTAATTTGGGTTGAGATGCCAGTCAAGGTTACCATGAGGCTAGTGGGTTAACAAACCTTTGAAGTGTTCAAGAGAAAGTAACAACGAAAATAAAGCTACTTAATATGAAGTAGCTTCCTACTGAAAGACAAAAATCTTTCAATAAACTATTCCTGGTGATCCAATCAGGTCTAGCCTTAGTTCAGGGTCATTTTCTCAGCTTGAGCCCCTGAGAGCATGGAAATGATTTATACACATTCTTCCTTAACTGGGACAAATCTAAGAGCCTTTGGGTAAAGGCACCTCATTTGTTGACAAAATTTATAAATGAGCCAGGGGGAGAGATTTCAATGCCAGAGGCTGAAGTTTCCTTTGGTGACCCAACAGCAAACTGTGTTAGGAATACGCAAAGTAGAAGACCGTTCTGTTCAGACTCTAAGGGGGATTTCTGTCCCGAACTGATTTAACCTTGAAGAGGCAAAGCAACAAAGAACGGGATGTCTTCTATGCAACATTCAATACTAATTTTCATTAAATCATCTGTGGGATTTTTAGATAATTGTATCCATTTCAGGAAGGAAAGCACCTGAGCTCAGAAAGTTTAAGGAACATGTCCAAGCTTACACAGCCAGGAACCAGAAATCACACCTGGTTCTCATTCACATCAAAATTCACACCATTGCTAACCCACACCTTCTGGCTCCTGGAGCTTCAGAGTGTTCATCTGTAAAGGAAGGCATTGACTAGATGGTTTCTCATGTCAGCTTACTCTCCAATTTTACACTCTGAATTTACATAGATACAGACATGCCGACCACTGGGATCTAATTATAAAGTTAGTGTCACTAACCTTATAACGCACTATTCTATTAATTCAACACCATCTCCTAAATGTGTAAGAACATATGCCTAAGATGAACTTCCTAGGAAGATACTCTCCCTCAGAATATATAAACTATATGAATTACACAATATTTAGTATGAATGCCTAGTATTCATTTCCATCCACACATCGAAAATAGGAGTTATTTTAAATGAAATAAAATTATACAGTGCAATAAAAAGCATATCGATTATTGATATTTGATGTGTTTTTTTTCTTGACTAATTGATGGAGTCTGATCATTAGGAAGTGCTTCTCTGCACTTTCTGTGCCACTCTTAGTGCAGCGCTCTGTACTTTAATAAAAGCATTAAAGTGTAGTCAGAATACTCACGTGCGATCTCTGGGTGTGAAGACAGAACAAGAGCAACAGGAGTAAACCAGTCAGAACATTCCTCTGCAGTGATGGGTGGCCAACAACAGTAACATCTCAGGAAAATTCCACACTCAAGGCTGTGTAAACTTAACCAGACTTGTGAGGCAAACTGTCCTTAAGAAAATCCCTGCGAGGACATTTTACTCACTACTGTAATAATACTTATTTTATTCATATTTCTAATATATGAAGAACCAACATAATAATTATAATGTCTTGTCCATATACATGGTCAAAGAAAAGGAGAATGTGGGCTTTAGATCTGAAGATAGCAAGAAAATAAATGGGTTGGGCAGAAAAAGGGAGGAAAGAAAACTGCTGCCAACCCCTGAATTTGGTTTTCTGGAGGGTTTTAATTTTCTATTTAAATTGCAAAGTGAATATTGTCTTTATAAGTTACTTGCATAACTCATAATGACTTATCATTTATATCTTATTATTTTGCAAAAGAGGACATTTCTGTTTCCATTATTTGTGAGTTTGTGTCTACAACAGTTTGTACAATCAATAGATGTGACAGAAAACTCATAATGCTGTTCTCCTAACTGTGAAGGGAAAGTATTCTCATACAGTGTCCTCAGAAAATAATTTGCGGTAACTTTCAGTTATTAAATTTGAAATAGAACAAGACAACATACTATATAGTTGGTAATATTTAACTAAAAATTTGCTTGACACCTAACATGAAACATCAGAATCTAAAAGTGAAATATTGTTTTCTCTTTTTCCTGGCTATAAGTAGGTTAAGTACGATGACTTGTCATTGATGACATTTAAGCGGTATTTAGGTAAATTATTTACATCTTTAAAACCTCCAAATGATTCACCTAACGCTCAGTCATCCTCGAAGACAGCATTCCACTGTGAAGTATAAGAGCTTAAATTGTTCAGTTCTCCGGCCCCACCGCGTGCCAAGCCATGGGGTGAGACAAGACTTGCCTAAACCCGTAGAAGGAAAGAGAATCCCACATGCTCACAAGGCGCTGAGAGCTTTTGTTCTAGGAGGGTGTGGAGGAGGGGGCAGTTACGTGCCCATGTCTCTGGACTTCCTTACTTACCTGGGACAAGGGTTTTAAAATCTCAGAAAAAGTACTGTACAGCTACAGTCTGACTAAGGTCCTGGCAAGTGTCTGCACACAGAGAAGTCAGTCCTCCGTGATGTATTTGGAAAGCACAGGTCTATTGATTTGTATGAAAACTTAGCAGAGAACTTAACATTCCCTGTATTTTCTATTTCTTTATCTCACCTCAAGTTAACTTATCTGACTTTCATAGCAAAAGTCACATCAAATTAGTCATAGAGTGTACAAGCGGATCTAAATCCCTCAATATTGGAAGAATATGCATAAGTGAGTAATAGTTATGACTTATTCTTTCTTTCATGCCTGCTTGCTTAGTCACTTATGATTAAACCTTAATCAACTTGGAACAAAGTTACTGTAAATATCATAGATAAATACACTAAATTAAGCACATCATCACATCAATTGCTGCATGATTTTATCACAAAGGCAAGGTATAACTCACCTCTTCCTTTCTCCTAAGCAATGACCTGAATACCATTAGGTATCCACCCATGCATCTCAAATTTATCATCCTAGTCACCCATGTTTTCTGTCAGGTTTTATTCTTTGATACAAACCCCTTCAAAATGGGCAGGAACAAGTCTTGAAATATTTCATCTTTGTGACCCCACTGAAAATGTTAAATTCAGTTTTAATGTTTTTATTCATTTAGGCAATTAATATAAAGAAAACAATGGGGTCCTTGGCTTTTACAGAATCACTAGTGTGTGTGTGAGTGTGTGTGTGTGTGTGTCTGTGTGTGTGTGCACCTGTGTATGTGTCTGTGTGTGTGTCTGTGTGTGTGTGTGTGTGTGTGTGTGTGTGCATGCTTAGGCAGGAACTCGGGTCTTCATACTTTACAAACTGAGCCATCTCATTGGCCTGCCTTTTTAAATTATTGACTGTAGTTGAAAATGTGCTTCAGAAAAAAAAAAAAGAAAATGTGCTTCAGTTTTCCAAAGCAATTTGTGTAGATTTTTCTAATTACTTGGAAGAGTTCCTTGGATATCTGGCTTTCCTAGTAATATAATATTTATAATACGCTCTTGCAGGTCTAGCACAGAAGTGTTTTTTTCTAAATGGAAGTAATTTCCCTATTATTTTTCATCTGATGATTATGGTTCCCGTGGCTTCTCTGAGACATTCCAGCGGCAAAATATGAGTGGCAGGAGGCAGAGTTGTGATTATGGAGGATAAGAAGATGTTACAAAGGAGTGCATCAATACTGAATAATTTCCAGATTGTAGAAGAATTCTAAGTTTAAATAGCTACGTGTTCGAGATTTAATCAGTGTTTGCTCTGGTTGTTTCAAAATGAAAATGAAATGCTGAAGAGAAAGAAAAAGAAGATTAACCACTTTTGGGTGTAGTCAAGACTTGATAGAACAGGATAGAATTTATATTTTATGTGTGCTAAAGTAGAGGTCCAAGTAAATTTTACTCCACAATAGGGCTGAGATGCTTTGATTGCATTAAATAAAACACTACAAGCAGTTTTACACATTTACAATTTTTTAGAGTTCAATTATTTTTAAGTACTTGGGAAAATTTTTTCTTTCTGCTTTTTAAAATCTTTTCTATTAAAAAATGAAAGAAAAAAAATAAACTTCACGTCTTTCCATCACAAACTTTTGATGATATAAAACAATATTTCTCAATTAATAATAAATAATTTACATGTACTCAGGATAAAAGTGTCCTGCACATTATCAGAGGGAAAGGATAGGTTTTGAGTTATCTCTTTTCAAGGACAACTTCAGCCTGAACTTAAATACCAAGCTAAACTTCAAACTTTTAATAACAATATAATTATACATGACTTTAAAAACCACAGTTACTTTACATACCTTTTAAGTTCATGTTTTCATTCAAATTATTTCTAGTCTGTTTGCCTTAAGCTTTTCTAGTTTTTATAAGAAAGAACTCCTTCCTTTATCTGGTAAGTACAGAAGTTCCACTCTCAAAGTCTGGGAAGCTGGTTAAGATTAACACTAGCATAGCCTTTTCCTAGCTTAGCCTTGTTTCTACACACGTTAGAAACAAGCAGAAAGACGACAGGACGTCTAGGCTCATCACCTGACTACCTGACAGTTGCCTGGAGGATCCTGGCAGCCCTGCCGAGAGCAGTGTGCTCAGCAGACAGCTACTGGATTTATTTCCAGGAAAGTGATACCAGGTCAAAGTCTCCATCTGCTAAACTGCCTCAGCCCTGAAAGAAACGGTCTTCCTACTTTCTGTTTGTGCACACTCTGAGGAAATGTTAAGTTTTCTGTGACCACTTGAGTCACCTGACATCATAATCAAGACATAAATATTATAGATTATGCTTCTCCAAGTTATTTCATTGATTTTCAAACTGTTTTACCTATTCTGGTAACACTGTATTTTTTTTTCTTATGTTCAACATGATGGCTTGAAGTATATGAGCCACTGTGGAATGGCTGAAATATAACTAACAAGTTCACTACCTAGGTAATTGTTTTCATAGTGAAAATATAGATTATTTTAATATTATTCTTCTTTAACAAAATTATGTCACAATTTTAAATTCCTGCTGTGACATTTAGATAACAAAGTTATTTGATTCCCTAATCAATAATCCTAAAAACAGACATTGAATAATGAAATCTTCAATAGAAATTGGAATGTCATATCTTCCTCTTATATCTTCAGCTCATTTTCCTTTCTCAGTAGATTTTATGCTAGTTTGGTATAAACATATTTACATGATATTGTTTTACTTTTAAATGATCAAGTTGGAGACACCCTATTTATACTTTGCTACAGCAAAAATATAAATTTAGTTTTAAATTTTTCCAATAGTTTCTCAGTGTTAAAAATATTTACCATGAGGTACTTTATAATTTTTATTATTAAATTGTCCTCCATCCCCTCTGGCTCTTACCCTCTTTCTGCCTCCTCTCCCATGGGTTCCCTGAGCTCTGAGGGAAGGATTTAATACAGATATCCCACTTAGGGCTGAATGTCCCAAGGTCTCTCATTTTCTATGTAATGTCTGGCTGTGGGTCTCTGTTTTTGTGCCCATCTGCTGCAGGAGGAAGCTTCTCTGATGGTGACTCTATGAGCATAGCAGTTAATCCTAGTTTTATTTGACTTTTTAATTGAGATAAGTGCTAGAAACATCCTTTGTAGATGCAAATATTATTATTTTATTTTATTTTATTTTATTTTATTATAGTTGTGACACAACTCTTGGACTTTGCACCATTTTTGTGTCCCAAATTACATGTTCATCTATCACACAAAAAAAGTATTTTTGAAGATCGAGCAGCTCAAATTTGCTCGGCGTACCTTCATTTGTGTGAAAAGCAAAGAACCGGCGCCGGACGTGAAATTCTTCTACTTGCACAGCCACAGCAGCAATTTCACAATACCGTCACTCATCCATGCATGCAGTATCACTGCTGCTGCCTCACTGTAAGGAACAAACTCCTAACAAACTCCAAGACCATGGGAAGAATGACTTTTTATTTTTAATGATTTATGTGCATTGGTGTTTTGCCTATACACATGTCTGTGTGGGGTTGTCAAATCACTTGAAGCTGGATCATAGACAGTTGTGAGCTGCCTTGTGGGTGCTAGGAATTGAACTCGCGTCCTCTGCGAGAGCAGCCAGTGCTTTTAACTGCTGAGGCATCTCCCCAGCTGAATGACTTTCTTTTTACGGTAGCAAAATGGCATTCTCAATAGGAATGCATTTCACACAGATCCATGGCTTTGGGAAGTCTTTGTGAAGTCCTGTATGAACACTTTGCTTGAGGAACATTGTCTTGAATCACCTGTGTTCCGCTAGACATTTCAGAATAATTAAATCACACCTAAATAGGAAGATGGGCCATTTTGGTGGCTTTACAATTGATAGTTTTTCTATAATATTTTATTAGGTGAATATTCATTATAATTTTTCCAAATAAATGCCAACTTAAATCAGTTGTAGTTAGTGAGAGAGATTTGGATTAAGAGTCTAAACATTGGTTTCAGCCATTAATGCTATCTGCCTATAGAAAACTTGGTACACTTTGCTGCACCTCAGTTTTTTTCAATTGAGGACCAATCAAGAACATTTTCCTGAAGTTAACTTACATGATCTGAGTAGGTACATGTACACACTTGGTCTGTTACCAGGGAAAAACAATCAACACATCGGATCCCTAACTTTGAATACACCTTTTAGAAGGTATCTAAAGTGAGTAATCTGGGTTTTATTTAAAATAAAAAATTTTTAATCAAACAACTAAATATATTTTATAAATATCAGTAAAGGCGAGTAATAGTAGAACCATCAGTGGTGCCCAGTGTTATATGATTTTATGAAAATCACTTAGAGGAGATTTTAAACATGGGGAGGGAGAGAGAAGAGGCGCTTCAGGCTGATATGCGTTTCTACAGTCTCATGAGATGCCATGGTCACGGATGGTGAATGTTAACCAGCATACGCAACTCCAGCAGACAAGTCCAGGCATATTAGCCACCTAAGCACTCATGGATAGATGTTTTCAAGACAGAGCACCAATTATGCAAGTCAGGCCTCCTTAACCTTCTTGCATGAGCTAAAAAACCTTCTCTTCGTCCACAGCCAAGGGTGTGGAAATCTGATGTAATTACCCAGGCAGGGCTGGCAAATAAAACTGACCGCAAAATGTGAAAGGCTGAGCTATAGAGCTATGTCAGCTACCTTCCCTGGCCAGGCTGTCCAGGTAACCAGTTAACCCTTTTCTTTCCTTGCCTATCCTGACACAGCCAATCCCAGCATTGATCGTTTAATTAAAACAGCTTACCTCTGAATAAAAGGAGTTTTCCATATCAATACAAAAACAGAACAAAACAAAAAACCTGAACTTTAAAAATAAAAAGATCCATTAGCCAGAGTTTTGAAAGATAGATTGAACTAGTAAGTTCTAGCACAGGCAATTTTCTAAGCCTTGTAATCTTCACGAACAGGTGTAAATGTGTCCAACTATGATAATAAGGTATTGTAGCTTCATTTCTCTTTTCTGTTTTATCCAATATCCCTGAAATTTTTAGTAAAATATTAGACATAAGATGAATCTTTAAATCTTTTTCCTTCTGTAAATTAATCCTTCCTTAAGAACAAAATAAGTTTACACTGAAATAAAAAGCCTTGATCTCTCTCTCTCTCTCTCTCTCTCTCTCACACACACACACACACACACACACACACACACACACACACACACGCACACACACACACAAAACCTCAAGCACAAACAAACAAAAGTAAAGTGAAGTGTAACATGAATCCTTGCTGTGATATAAGCAATGCTTTTCTCTTCTGTTCTCATTTTTTAAATCACTGTATTTGGGACAGTCTTAAGTGTTTCTTGGATTCCAACAGCTTTTCTCTGAATAACTATGGGGACTCTTTGCTTTCTTACAAAGCACTATTTTACCATTGTCTCTAATACTAGTTTGTCAGATAAAGACATCTAAGGAAAACTCACATAATCTCTCTGAATATTTACCCTTGGTAAAAAAATTGAAAAAGAAAACAGTATAACCAGCAGCTATCATTGCTGCCGAGAAGTTTGTCTGTAGAGTAGTGTGACTGGTGCTGCTTTATTTTGTAGATAGGTCTGGGGTCTCTGAGGCTATTCTCGGACTCCTACAACCACAGACGTGGTGTTGAAACTGGATTTATCTTTCTGGAGGACTTCCCTCTATTTCACACCATCTTCCTACTAATGGTTCCCATTTAATCTTTCTTTGGTGAACCAGTGCTCAAGTATGCCCTTTCCAAATGGGCTTTGATAGCAGATGGCACGTCAAATCCCTCAGGAAGCCAAGATCAAGAAGAAATGGCTGGAAATCCTCCAGTTAACTATGACTAATCATGAGGTAATCTGGATAATACATAAACCCATTCACACCGCCTCATCTCCAAATTCCCCAGCATTATTAATCAGCATGGCAAGCAAAAAAGATTGCAGGCTGTCTGGAAGAAAAGACCAAGTGCACCCGAGGCATATTGCTCTAACGTGACCAGATCACTCTACTGCCAATACAGTCTTAGAGGGATGTGCTTTTAGCATTTAGCAGCATTGAGAACATCCTAAAGTTTACTAAGTCACCAGTGAGAGCTCTAAATGGCTAAGTAAAGCGCACATTTCTTTTTTTTTTTTTTCAAAGTCAGCATGTTTTATTGTCTTTAAAAGAGGAAACAGCAGTCCCTCGGGTTTTGACTTTGGCATAAACAGGCTCTTGGGGGTCATAGTATTGAAATGTGTGACACCTTGGAGACCTCATGGCTGTCCTTCTCAACAACTGTGTATCACCCTGATCACACATCTAGTCCTAGAAGAGCAGACTAGAAAGTCCCTGGGGTGCAAACCTCTAAGAGGTGTACAGGGATCTAAGAGATACCACGAGGAACAGCAGGTTGCCAAGTAGCTTCCCAACTGTTGCTATCACTGGTTCAAAAATAATGGAGGCCTGTGATTAAACTTTGAAGGAAAAAAAAGGGCAATTCTTATATTTTACCCCGCTTGCTTTCCTCTATCTGTGAGTATGTTTAACTAAGGTTCCAGCTTGGATAACATTTTATCCTGACATCACATGATAAAATACAGTATTCATTTATTCTCGGTTCCTCTCACTGAAAAGTCAGAATCATATATTCAGGAATGGGCCTGAAGGAGAAGGAGATGCTGTAAGAAAGCAGAGCCCAGGCTGTGGTTTTTGTAAGATGTCAGTTCATTTACCAGAGGAATCTCTTTCACGGCCCCAGAGTAAAATTCTGGATATTTTTGGCTGAGGGATATCACACTTCCTTATTTTCATTTTTTATTAATTTATTCGTATTACATCTCAATTGTTAGCCCTTCCCCTGTTTCCTCCCATTCTTCCCTCTCTCCCACTTCCCCCCTTCTCCCCTCCCCTATGTCAATACACAGTTTTGTTACAATTACGCAGCTAAGCATAAGCAAGCGGTTGTTCCAACCATTATGAGAAGTAACCGTGTGCTGCAAGCACTCTGAGTGCTGGTCTGCAAAACCCTGCGTGCAAATAGTCAAAGGACTGTACCAAAGGCAGGGAAAGAAGGGCACTGACGGCCGAGAGGAAGTTAGAGAATGCTCACCCAGCACCCTGGGGGGAAGCCTTCCTTACCACTTCACTTCACCCGCTCTGCAGTACCTCTGGGCAGCATAGGCAGCATGGGCTACTTTCTCTTTGCCCAATTAGAAAATAATCTGCATTTAGAACATTATGTGTATTGTCTTGCTTAGAAATTATATAAAGCTTAAGGAATGCTTGCTATTAACTCTATTTTAGTGGCCAAATAGAAGATTAGAGAAGCCCAGTTTGAACAGTAACATTGCTGGTAAGAGATTCTAAAACAGGCAAGCTGACCCCAGGATCCATCAGCACCAAGCTACATCGAGTTGATTAAAATGCGAGTTGCCCCGTGTTTCTAATAAGTCCAAAGCCCTCAGTTTTTCACATCTATACTTCACCTAATATTGAAACTGGTGATGGGCTTTTATTAAAAATATATGGATCTTTTTTTAAAAAAGAACACTAAAGTGAAATTATTTCTTTACATTGGTTTCCATGCAGGAAAAAAAAACCATACTCCTCAGGTGCAAATACTTTCTGAGCACCCACCACCCATGCCATACCCTGCTGGCACTTCCTGAGTCCACTAAAATCCGATGGCTCGTGGAATTCCCAGCAGCAACGTGTCTCTCCAAAACCAATGAAAGCAGACATTCACCCCCTTTCGGCTTTACTCATAAGCAGTTTGTGTTTACTTAGAAGAGGAACAGACACAAACTCATTCCATTTCCTTTTGTGCTGTTTAAGGGCAGACACTATGAGCCCAGCTTCCTGATGTTGAATCATATAACTTGAACCAGAGGTCAGGTGGAGCAGTGGTCACCTTCAGGTTCCAACCTGCAAAACATCCCACCTCAGGAAGCCTCATCATTCTGGGAGGTGAGCATGCCAGACACCACAAACCCAGACTTGCTGGTGGAGGCCCCTCAAGCCAAACAGTGGCACAGCCAGCAAAAGGTGGTGGGAGGTGGGAAGCAAGCTCAGAGCTGGCAAGGGGGCAGAGTGAGTCACTTCTTTGATGTGGAGTGGTTTTTCCAAACACAGCAAAGGTGAGCAAGCATTTCCTTCCCTTAGCTACTGTGACTACTAGGGCAACAGCCTCTTGGCATAGGAAACTGAGTCACAGGCTAGGAAGGCTTTAGGGTTGCAAGAGAGGAAATTGCTTGTGTATAGTATAGTATAGTATAGTATAATATCAATTTTACTAAGAGATATTTTATCAACCTAGTAAAATTGCAGCCTGCCTTCTGTATATAAACTAGTTTTCTATTTATTCCCAAAGGACTTCTCACTTCTCTCCATTCATAGATGGTCATTGAGAGGTGTACACATTCAACAATCTCCTTTAGCACAAGTGATTATTTAAAGAAATACAATCATTTGTAATCCCAACACTAGGAAAGTAGAGACTGAAAGATCAGAAGTTCAAGGTCATCCTCAGCTAGATGGCAAGTTCAAGGCCAGCCTGGGCAATATAAGACCCTGTCAGAGAAAAGGGGCTTGGGATGGAGGAAGAAAGGAAGGAGAACAAGAACGTGAATTAGGAACAATTACGCCCAAAACGTTGACTCCTGTGAGTCAGAATAATGATGTAGTAAGACTCTCAGGGAGAATTCAACTTCTTCCTTTCCCATTTGGCTCCCCTTGATCTCCTTTTGATGTCTTATTGCTCTGGCTAGACTCAGAGGAAGGATAGCAGGCTACCATGAAGAGACTTGATACCCTATGAGCATATACAGGGTGAGGAGATCCCCCTCAGACACAGTCATAGGGGAGGGGAGTAAGGGGAAAATGGGAGGGAGGAAAGAATGGGAGGATACAAGGGATGGACTAACAATTGAGATGTAATATGAATACATTAATAAAATATTAAAATTTTAAAAAAGACTCTCAGAGAAAGTATCTACATGAATTAACATCTTTCCTTCCCAAAGATCAGACTTAATATTAATTAAATGATCCCTCTTATAATTATGTATTTTAACTTCCTGACCAGTAAAAGAAAAATGCTCAAGTTTAAAACACTTTTTACCTTAAGGAGAACAGAGTGAGGAAGAGGGCCTGCTCTGAGCAGAGTAAACCCGATGGCCTTGTTCCTACTGGTGAAGTAGTCCATCAACTTGTAGGCAGTAAAATGCCCTGCTGTGTGTAAGTCGTGGTTTGGTGTGTTTAATTTTACCTGGCTAGGACACTGTACTCACAGAAACTTTCTGTGATTTTTATGCATGATTATATTTGTTTTTTTTTTTTTTCATCACCATCTCAAACTTCCTAGCAGAAATGGCTTGAGGAAGGAAGGATTTCTATTGGCTACAACAGGGAAGGAAGGCCTGTTGTGGTCAGGGAAGGCCCGGTGTGAGATGCTTCTCCTGCCTGTGGTGGTCGGAGCTTGCAGCAAGGCTTCCTCACATCTTGGGAAAACAGGAAACAGCACATTGGAAACAAAAATGGAGGTGAGTATAGTTTCCAAAGACAAGCACTTCTGCTCACTGGGCCGCAGTCCTAAAGGTTTCACAACTTTCTGAACCTGTGCTGTTGCTGAAATGTATGACGCTAACCATTAAAAAGGATCCCTTGCTGACTTGACTTTATTAGAAGAAGCCTAGACGTTCACTGCTGAAACTGTATCACCCCTTCTTCCTTCCATCGTGCCCCATAATTTTCAGTGTAAACATCACAAATTGAAAGCTTGATCATAGAACAAATATGGCTAATAGACTTGTCCATTTTCTTATTAATTATTAAAAATAACAGTAAGCATGCCAAAGTATGTTCCAGTCCTCAGGAATATAGCAAAGAACAAATAAACTGAAATATTTGTCCCTAATAAATTTATATTCTGGTGTAGGAAGTGACAGGAAAAAAATTGCGTATGTTGTTGTTTGATAAGTAAGAAGATGAGGTGTGATTTCACATAGGGTGACCTGGGAAATCTCCAAAACAAGGAGACATCTAAAAAAAGGTTCATGAGGGTATCTCTGTAGTTACTTAGGGAATGGCCCTTCAGGGACAGAAGGACGGTGGGTCAAAGGTCAGCCGACTTGAAGCACACATTGTACAACCAAAGGCAGTGAGGCCAGGAGGGTGACAAAAGGAAGACAAATGGAGTGGGAAACGGCAGAGAGACGCGCAGAGCACTGACATTCTGCATGAACTGCACGAAGAGTTGAGAGGAGTCTGTAGTTTCTGTAATATCCTTTTGTAAACACTTGACTTTTAATATATCCATAGAAAACAGGATCTGACAGTACTAACTTGTGCCTTACCACACTGTGACAGCAAAACGAAGCAGCAATTTTCACAGCATCCCAGGCGCTCTCATTTCCCGTTGCCTGACAGTTGGCCTGCTTCCTTCCTGTTTGCTCCTTTACAAAGGAGACTTTAATTGGTGACTACAACACGTGGAATTGAAGGAGGTACTTGGCTCTCTAAATAGAGAAAGTCCTAATAAGACTATTCTGGGCTTTGGGGATCTGGTCCTGGTGGAGAGACCATATTGCTGTGTAAATGGCTGTAAGCCACAGTCTGTGCGTCAATATGTGATGAGAATTTCTGCCTCAGTATAGCTGCACGTGCGGGTGTATACCGCCAAGAACACGGCAGCACAGGTGGCATGTGGTCCAGCAAGTTGTGAACCCAGGTGTTCAGTTCAGCTACACTCTGGGCTTTCCAGGCTGCCCGCTAGTAGGAGGCAGTGTGTTTTAACTAGTCATCTTCTTGTTCCTGTATCCTTTTGTATTTAAGCTTCATTGGAAGAATAGCGACCAGTTGATGTTAATGAACATGTTTAGGGTGAAGATAAAGAAGGAAATAAGGTAAGGGGGAGGTTGTTGCCCAACAGAAAATCACAATAACAAATGCTAGTACAGTCACAGTTATGGTAAGCTTGACACTAGGAAATTACTGGTATCCAGAAGTTGTTCTGGAGTGAGTGTGAAATCCACAAAGTTTGAAAATGACCAAGTAGCCTACAAGAGAACAATTTTCACTTCATGAGGAAATATATCTTACTCAAACCTTATGACTCAGAGGTATTCATTTTATCTTCCTAACTCTGGTAGGCAAATGTTAGGATTGAGTCAGGCAAATATTCCCCGGAGGAGTTACAGAACGTACCCTTACTCACGGTGATGCTGGCGAAACCAGCAGACCTGTTCTTGGGCAGCAGAAACTTGCGTCTGAGGCATTTGCATATATACAGGAGTTTTTATTCCTTCAGAAGAACATCATTGAGAATCATTTTTATAACTAACATGAGACATAGTAAGTCATGTTAGACAATAGGATTTAATAACTAGAAATAAAAAACTTCAAAGTAAAATCTAGCCCCAAAACATTTCATGGTGAAAAAAAATCTTGTATTTTCCTTAAAAATATTCAGAATGATAATTCATTCAACTTGAAGATACTGTTTTTGGTATTTTTCTCCTTTCATGAAGAAAATACTTATAAGAGGCGGGTTCATGTTTTGTTTAAGAATTATGCTTTCTCTGGCTAACTTGGCTAGCAAGCATACATAAAGAACCTCCCTGGTGTACAACACCAGTATGACAGGATCTTATGTGGAATGAATAGAAGTAGACGTGATTGCAGCTATAACTACAGGAAAAAGAAAGCAAATGACTGAAAATTTATCAGACTTAAACACAGTAAATTGTCAACTCAAAAAAGCGCAGGGCATAATTTGTTCAAAATTCAATACTGGTAATTCATGTCCAAATCCAGAGAAAAGAGACTTGGAGACAGATCGGTACACTGAGAGCTTATTGACAGTACTGTTGGAAGGGACGTGCCTGAGGAAATGAAAGTAGAACTGGCAAACCGAAATGGATCTGGCAATTCCATAGCAGCAAAGCCAACAGCTAGTCCCTTGAAGAACCTGGAAAGTGGGATGACCCTTCAAACTTCTGCTCAGCTGAAGCGAGCAATCCTCTTTCACCAAATGCGTATCTGAGATTGGAATTCATCTGTGACTTGTTCTAGCCATTGTGGCAGCTGGAGCATGAATTCCGTGGCTGTGAAAGGGAATTTGGTAGACTTCAGCAGACACGGCAGACAGTGTGGCTTCATCTCACAGGTACAAGAGGCACTGGTCTTGGCAATGGTGAAAGAAGCATGGACTTCACTGTGTCTCTGCATGTATGTATGTGTGTGTGTGTGTGTGTGTGTGTGTCTGTATGTGTGTGAGTGTGTGTGTAAGAGGTAGGAGGTAGGGGTGACAGACAGATATGCCAACTTTATGTGTGGTATGGCATGTCATTTGGAAACTGAAAATCTGGTTCCATGTTGTAGTTTGTGTATTTATTAAAGGCAGAGCGAGCTACCTGACTTCTGAGGTCTGGTACAAAAGGAAATGCAAATTCTTTTGCTCAAAGGGAAGAAAAAAGATGCTGTGGAAAGTTTCAAGAGCACTCTACATTATTAAGGTGTTTTTATTTACTATCTAATGCTGTTCCAATTAAGAACACTTTTATCTTAAAATCATAATGCATTTAGGATTTGTGCTAAATGGAGTGTAATCTGATCTTACTGGAGCGTCCTCTCCCTCTCTCTCTCTCTCTCTCTCTCTCCCCCCCTCTCTCCCCCCCCCCCCCCCCCCCCTCCCCCCCCCCCCCCTCTCTCTCCCCCTCTCTCTCCCCCCCCTCCTCTCCCCCCACCCCCTGTAATGTGTATGTAGGGGTGAGGTAGGGGTGACAGACAGATATGCTAACTATATTCATACAATGATTTTTTTTACTAACTTTCTGTATATAGTCTGTAATAGCATCTTATATGCCTTAAATACAAAAACTGCTTCAAATTATTCATGTTTAAAATACAGACATAAGAGCATTTAGCTTCTATTGCCCTATACATTTTATTCTTGCTAAAACAGGGAAAGTGGGCGTGAACTCATCTGCTGTGTTTTGTGTCCTTATAGAATCACATCTTTCCAGCAAGCACTCTCTCCTTTCAACTTAGTAATATATGTGGACTAAAAAGAAAAGCAACTCTGATTATAGTTTGACCTTTCTTTCCTTAGCATAATTTTTAATGCAAATGTCTAGCTTGTGTAAAAACACCACAGGTAAAATGGATATAATAATGTTTCCAGGATAGTGTGTGTGTGTGTGTTTCTTAGAACACCACTGCTTGCCCACCAGCATCAACCTCTCTGTTTCCTAACTATTGATGTACTGTAACTAGCTGCCTAATTATCCTACCATCAGATTTTCACTACAACTGTGTCCTCAAACTATGAGCCAAAACAAATTCTTTCTGTCTTAAGTTGTTTTTATCAAGTACTTTATCACAAAAAAGAGAAAACAATAAAGAAATAGGTACCAAGACTGATGTCGTTGCTGTGATAATAAACCTAACTTGTAAAGACAATTTTGGAATCTTAGTTTCTTTAAACACACACACACACACACACACACACACACACACACACACACACACACATATACACACAGATTAAGAATATATTTTAATTTTGATCCCAGGTATGGGAATATGGGGATGTTTTACAGTAGCTGACTATGATTGGCCTTATGCTCTAGCAGAGGCATAGTTTTGCCAGCTGCAGATATGCTCTGTGATTGTGTGATGTTTGGAATTCTGGGAATTTTTCAGAGGGTGTATAAATGCTAGGTGGGGTTGGTGGTTGGTGGTCATTTAGGGGGATTGGTTATGGTTTGTTAGTAGTTGTGTTCAAAGGGGGGCAAGAAGAAAGAAATTATATTTCAGGATATCTCTCTCTCCCCTCTATCCTTCTTTCTGTCTAGTGATAATGGGCTGTTGAAGTTATTTTTATAAAACAGTGTTTGTTTCTCTTAGATTATTTCTTACCCTGGCTATCACACTAATTGAGACGTCTTTATGTTTGTTTAAAATTAAGCTCCACAACACAATCTTGAGCAGTTTATGTCTATTCTTCACCCTCTACATTATTCTGTTTTCCTCCCAGCAAACATCCCCGCAGCACCTGCACTTTGTAGCTTCCCTTGGCTCCAGCTCCTTCCTCCTGATCTTCCTTGGACCTAATCCTAACCCATGGCTCAATCCCCTGCTGCTTCTCCTAACTCCTCCTCCCCCGGGCTGGCAGGAAGCCCAGCCCTATTTTCTCCTATGCTCATCGACTGGCTGTAAGCTGTTTTATTGACATATCGGGGACAATTTGCGAGCAGAGTTTACACAACTTTAGACAGGAAATCAGAATTTAAACTACACAATAACCTTATGCCTACAAGGGGTAAAATCAGGACCTGGGGACAGAGAGTGGGAAAGAGGAGAGCCCACAATGCAACAAAGGCAAGCTGCAAGTGGCGCCTTCACGCGGGGCTAGAAAGTTAAGGATAAAAAAAAAATGTGAAGTTTGATTTCAAATGCTGCACAAGAAATGGCAGGGGATGAAGAAATGGATTTTATGTTTTCAAGAGGCCAGCAAAAGTTTATTATGGCTGCTACTTCTTGGCTGTCCTCTGCTTTGCTCCCAGAGAGGATTTTCCTGTTATTTTCTTTTTCTTTATGTATTGTTTCCAAAAAAAAAAGAAAGAAAGAAAATGTTGGAAGAGTGGCTGATCAGTTGGGGAAAAAAAATTACCAGTGAAAATGGAGAGATGGGGGGGGGGGGACACGTGGATGAAATGAGAATACAGAAGGAGTCGCTATACTCTCTTTTCATTAAGGGTTGCAGAGTTGGTGGTGCAAGTGGAGTGGTTGTGGATGGAGGTGCAAGTACTTGGAAGGCAAGGAACACCAGAAAAGAGAGAACAAGAAAAGCTTAGTCCTGGTGACTGAGCAAGAGTGAGAGTTTCCTACAGGAATAAAAGAGGGGCTGGCAGGGGATGGGGGGGTCAGTTGGGTCAGAGAAAACCTGAAAAGCCTGGAGGACAGTCTGATGAAATAACCCTGCTAGGTGGGGCCAGTGGTTGGTGGTCCTTCAGTGGGGTTGCTTGTGGTTTCTTAGTAGCCATGCTCAAAGAAGAAACAAGGAGAAAGAAATTAGATTCAGAAATCTCCTCCCCACAACCCTCTTTGTCTCCTATCTAGTGATGGGGGTAAAATCAGCAGGCTCTAGAGGATGGGCAAGAGGAGCTCACAATATAGCACGTGTTCAGGTGTAGCTTGTCTTTGCTATTTAGGAGCTGGTTGGCAAGAGAGAAGTGTGAAATACTGTGGACCTTTCAGATAGATGAGCCATAAACTATGTAAGCAAAGCTTAATGGAAGCTGTCCTGTCAGGAGTCTAAAAGACTAGAACATCAAGAGAAACATAGACAGTGGAGGTCTGGTTCATAAAACTTCATAGGGAAACAAGGTTTCTATCGAGAGCTGGCTAGTGTAGTTCATGTTATATTCTGGCAAAGAATCTGGCTACATTTTGTTCATGTCCTGACAACTTGAATGAAGCTAAATTTTAAAGTGGTGGACTAATGTGTTTGGCAGGGGAAATGTCAAGACAGGATATCATTCAGTCTATGTTGTGGTTTCTGTTTACTGCTTGTCTCCACGTCTATAGTGAGAGAAAGCAACCATGGAGCAAAAGGATGTGAAAAATGTGTCATTCAGTGAAGAAAGAAACAAATCTAATACTGCGGACAAGTGAGTGCTGAGAAAGCAGCTATGCTCATTGAAGATGTTAGCACCATTAAAAAGAAACCTGGGAATGTGGACAATAGGAGAGGTGCCCAGAGTGTAAGACCCACCCACTCATCTGAAAGAAAGAACCTACCCTGAGAATTCTAATGAAGGGTTCCATCCTTCTTCCTTGAGAAGTGTTTCCCCAGAGTCAGCCCTAGAAGTTAAAGAGAGACTAATGCAACTGAGGCTCAAGGAGGCCAGACTACATCTCAAGCTAGTACCAGAACTAAGCAGTAGCACCTACATGGTACTAGTTTTGTGTGCATGGTACATGCAGGAACAAGGAAATGGTAGAGGCTTATTGCAAGGTTTCAAAAGGCTGCTGAAGCTAACCAAGCAAGGTGTGGCAAGGTTTAAGTACCTGCACAGAGGCCCTGTCAGACCATGGTACGAAGCAGTGAGAGTGAGGCCTAAGCCATCGGATGTTGGAGTGTTGGAGATTCTAGGGCCATAGGCTTATCTGCTGAGGAAAGCTCCATGCAGAAAGCACCATTGGCCCAAGAGAAAAGCTGTGTAGGCGGAACCCTCTGGAGCCCAGATGGCTCAGAGACCTCAAGTAGCCAGCATGATGCTACTGTATTTGGTGTTTACTCACCTGGTTTTAGTTTTACTTTGATTCAAAATTTCCCCTGACTATTTCTTGATTTTTCTCTTTGAGGAAAAGGAATGCTGTTTTATCTGGGTAGTGTGTGATTGTGATGTTGCTGAGCTCACTGTTGAAAGGTTGCCTGAGCTTCAGAAGACACTCCACATATAAACTTTGAACAGCATTTGAACTGGTAGACTATGAGACTTTTAGAGATTTTGTGTTATGAGATGCCCTGAACCTCTGGAGACAAAAGATAGGGGATTGTAGCTTAAAAGTAAGGTGGTTGGATGTCAGGTTGGCAAAGGGTTGACTTATGATGGCTAAAACTGATTGCCGGGTTGACACGTCTAGAATCACCCAGGAGACAAACCTCTGGACAGATGTGAGGGAGCTCCGAGACTAGATTGAGGTTGGACGGCGCACCCCAAGTGCAGTCAGTGTGACTTCATGGATTGGAGTTCTGAGCTGAGTAAACAAGAAGGAAGCAGAGCAGGAGTGTTCGTTGATCTCTGCTTCTTGCACATAGATGCAATGCAGCCAGCTGCCTCAGGCTCCTGCCCCTGCCACCAAACTTCCCCCATGACAGCAGGCTTCACCCTCCAGCTGTGAGCCAAAACCAGCCTTTCCTTCCTTAGGTTGTGTTCGTCTTGTACTTTGTCACGGCGATGAGAAAAGTAGGTAATGTAAGCAGGAAAGGCTTCAGCAGCCAGGGAATGACAAAGGAACACTGATAAAGCAAGGAGTTGATGGCGTGCCAGTGCATGTCACAAGACAATAGAGGCCAAGACTCTGGTAAGACACTAAGTCCACTATCACATGGTTTCCTCCAGCAGCGTGCAGTAGACTGTGAGTAGGCACAGTGAAAAAAACAAAAACAAAACAAAACAAAAAAACGATGGGCTGCTAGGTTGATCCAAGCTTGCAGAATGCTGGTCAGAGCCACTGATAACTCAGGCAGAAGTTCCAAAGCGACTGATCATATGTGAACAAAGAAGAAAATAAACTCAGGAGGTATTTGGTAAAGTAACGGCCAGCAAGAACTGTGTTCCACACCAGCTAGCACTGACTGCACGTGTGACGTAAGGCAGGTGCCCCGCTCTGTCTTTTTGTATGTCTCTTGGTGGAATCCTTCAGCTGCTCTGTGAGGTGGGAAGCACTGCTCACAGTGCTCCCAGACGAATATCCCAGGGGTTACGATGGACATGCAGCTTAGTAGTTTTCTGCTTGACTTCATGTTTATCAACTCCCAAGTAGCTAAGACCCAGCAATGTAGATGACAGCCAACACTGGTGGAAATTTTTAATGATAGATGGACTGAATTTTAGAACTCACATATGTTAAGGTTAAAGAGTCCATCAAAAAATTTGCAAGACCCTGAAGAACTGGTGTGTAAGAGACTTACAGGCGTTGGCACTGAAACCGTCTCTTCTCAATGAAATGCTATGCATACATTACTCTAAGTCCCAGCACTCCGCTCAAATTCTCTTTCCTACAAAGAAAGTTTCCTGATTCTTCATTTGGAAAGAATTTCCTCTTCTTTAGACCTTAAAATAATCCTACTTGTCTATATAATATATATGTTCATGTATATGTATTTCCCTAGATTAAATACTCACTAGGTTATCTGTTTCATTCATATAATTTTTCTAAAATTCTTATAATAGTGTCTTAGCTATATACAATTATTAGGTTTTTAAAGTGTTGGGTATACATTAACAAATAATATAGTAAAAATAAAACTCCAAGTATTTTCAAACCTTTGAGTAGGAAGTTGCTTTAATGTTTCTATTTTAAGTATTTAAGTTCCTTGAAAATTGGATGCCTTTTGAAAATCATGGAAAAATCACATTGATTTTTAAATAATATATTTCATTTACTAACTCAGTGCTGAAATTAATTATGTGTTAGAGAAATTTCCTGGCTATATGGTCATGACACTCTGAATGTAAACCAATATTACAATAACATAACTTTCCACTGGAATACATTCACTACCAATCATGCTCTGAGGCTAACTTATGACTCACAGTCCCAAGACTCACAGTCTACTGACATTCAAAAGCTTTAAGGCAATGCAAGAAATACGTTATAAGCCCCTACATTAACTAGCATGTGTGTTATTGAGGGGAATGATGGTTTTAATAGGTTTCAGTTTATTCCACATTAAAAAGAAAGGTTGGGGGGCTGAAGAGATGGCTCTGCGGTTAAGATGCTTTTCCACTATTCCAGAAGACTTGGGTTCATTCCTAGAACCCACATCAGGCAGTTCACACCTACCTTTGACTCCAGCTCCAGGAGATCTGACACCCTCTTGTGACCTCTGTAGGAATTCATACATATATAGCATATATTCCTACGTATACACACACACACACTGCCATATGATTCTAAACATGTTTCTGTTGCGTTCTTCACAGGCCATCTGAGTTTACTAAAACACCTAGAAATAACAGATGCTGGTTCCACCTGAGTATATTTAAAGTAATGTGTTTTATTACTCGATTAACATCCTCTGAGTCACATACCTCTTACAAATTAGAATTATTCTTAATTGCGATTGTAAAATAAGACACATTTATATGATGAGTAGAAGTGCGAATTTTCCAACACAGCATACAAAATCCAATGTAATTTAATAATAGTAATGTCTTCTGCTTGACAAATCATACAAGAATGCCAGCAATACTGTGATCCAGTTGCCTTAACAGCCAATAGTCTCAGTGGCTTAAATAATAGAAAGCTTTTCTTACAGCTCTGGTGGCTTGAAAAGCCAAAAGCCTGAGTCAGCTAAGCCTCTCGGTGTCTGCTGAGAGAGCTGTTTGCAGTTGCAGTTGGCTTCCTTCTTATTCTAGTACTCATATGGTAGGAGAGGGCAGGGAGAGGAGAGAGAAGGAGCAGGGGAAGGAAGGGAGAATCTTCCTCTTTTTATAGGGATGCTCTTGCAGCATCAGCTCATCTTTATTACCTTTTCTATGGGCCCCGTCTCTAGTGTGCCACATTAGGAGCTTAAGGAAAATGCAAACAATTTATCCGTGATGCGATTTACATTAATTCAAAGAAACATATGTCCTTTGTCCTGAGTTGCCTCCATGTTGTCCATCTGATCTTACTCGCAGTCAGATGACATCACACTTGGGGTTGCCCACCATTCAAGTCTTGTGGGAAAATGCCAATATGTGAATCTCAGGCCTAGGAAGTTTGACATAGCTGCTTTGGAATGGAGCCATGCAGCGGCATCTGCTGCTGACCATGATAATGCTGCTGCTGAGTGGATCACTTGAGGGGGAGCAAGTCTATATACATTATTAAATCGTCTACATCTAAATCAAATATGAGCTACCTTCTGTGTATGTTTTTAGTTGCATGTAATGAACTTGCCTGTTAGAACAGCCTTCATTGTATCCCAGAAATTTGGATATTCTGTGTGTTCATTTTCTTTCAATACCAGAAAGTCTTTAATTTCTGTCTTGATGCATTTTTTTTTCAGTCAGTTTCCATGAATTTGTAAGCTTTCTATTGTTTCTGCTGTTGTTGATATCCAACTTCAATCTGTTATGGTCAGAGAGGGTACATGATGTTATTTCATTTTTCTTGTATATGTTGAGACTCGCAGTGTGTCCAAGTACGTGATCAATTTTGGAGAAAGTCCCATGAGATGCAGAGCAAAGGTATATTCTTTAATGTTTTGGTAAGATGTTTTGTAAATAGGTTAGGTCTACTTGGTTTATAACACCAGTTAGCGCCATTGTTTCTCTGTTTAGTTTTGGTTTGGATGACCTGTCTACTGGTGGAAGTGGTATATTGAAATCTTCCATTAGCAGTGTGTGATGGTCAGTTTGTGATTTAAGCCCTGGTAGTGATTCTTTTTTTGAGATAGGGTTTCTCTGTGTAGCCTTGGCTGTCCTGGACTCACTTTGTAGACCAGGCTGGCCTCGAACTCACAGCAATCCACCTACCTCTGCCTCCTGAGTGCGGGAGTTAAAGGCATGCGCCACCACGCCTGGCCTGGTAGTGATTCTTTTATGAACCTGAGTGACCTAATGTTTAGTTCATAGATGTTAAGAATTGATTGTCCTCTTGGTAGATCTTTCCTTTTCTCATCTTTTCCAATCTCATCTTATTAGTTTTGGTTTGAAGTCTATTTTGTCAGATATTAAGTTGGCTGTACCAGCTTGAGTCTTAGGTCCATTTACTTAGTTATCTTTTTCATCAGTCTGCCCTGAGATGATGTCTTCTAACCTTGATGTTAAGATGTGTTTCTTAAGTGCACCATAAGGATGAATCCTATTTCCCATCTATTTATTAATCTGTGTCTTTTTATTGGGGGATTGAGACCACTGATGCTGAGAGATATCAATAAAAAATGATTGCTGATTGCTGTTATTTTGCTCTTGTGTTGTGTATGTGTCTGTGTGTGTTTCTCCTCTTTTGATGTGCTGGTCTGGGGCTATTTATTCCTTGTGCTTTCTCTGGTAGGACCAGTCAGGGTCAGAAGACTGCAGCCGGCATTCTGCTACAGAGCTGGGGATGAAACTGGGGAGTTGAATTTGGAGGAGAGGAGGAAGAGGCAAAGATCTGCAGTTAACCTACCCCCTTCCCTGCTGGCATGGCTTTCGGGTTCCCAGAAATGGAGAACTGGAATTGGGGGCTGAGATAATGGCATGAGGGGAGGAGGTAAGGAAGTTTGGAGGGGAAGATCTGTGTGATCCCCTGGAGGCGGGACAATCTGTACTAATTTTAATTCGTTTGGATAAAAATCCTTGTTTTCAGGGCTTTTGTTGTTGTTGTTGCTGCTGCTGCTGTTGTTGTTTTTGTTTGTTTGTTTGTTTGCTTGCTTGCTTGTTTTGCTTTTAGTATTTTAGCCAACATCTCATTAGGTGTTCTTTGCTGTAGTGGAACTTGCTGTGT
The DNA here is from genome assembly GCA_907169655.1 of Acomys percivali. Classification (NCBI taxonomy): domain Eukaryota; kingdom Metazoa; phylum Chordata; class Mammalia; order Rodentia; family Muridae; genus Acomys; species Acomys percivali. The sequence goes on from OU015743.1 coordinate 149,426,413, forward strand.
AGAGCAATCTGGCCTCTGGCTAGAGTCCTGAGATTAGAGGTGTGTACCACCACACCTGGGAAAACAAACCTTGCTTTTAGGCTTTTCCCCCCTTTGGTTGTTTTGAGAGAGGAATTTTCTGTATAGCCTGGATGTCCTAGAACTTGCTCTGTAGACCAGGCTGGCATAGAGATTTGGCTGCCTCTGCTGCTCAAGTGCTAGAATTAAACGCATGTGCTACCACAGCATTTTTTTCCAATCTTGACTTTAATTTTTACTTTCTCAGTTGTGCCAGCTTTTGGGAAAATCTCCCAGACACAGCCAGGATTTAGAGTGATCACTGGCTGCCATATTTGAAAGTCTTCTTCCTTAACCTTTCTCTGGTCCCCCTAGATGAATTACCTTTTTGTTACAGAGTTATTCTATAAATGTTCATTTATTTAATAAGTTCAGAATTGTATTGAAACTGCGATATTGCTTGGATAGTTTGCCTCAAAGTTGGTACCAACTGAAAGGTTTTTTGTTTTGTTTTGATGATGGTGGTGGTATACTGCATGCATATGTGCGTGTGTGAGTGTGTGTCTTGGTTAATTGCTTGGTTACCTTAAGATAGAATCTTGATATGAAGCCCTGGCTTTCCTGGGCCTCAATATGAAGAAGAGGCTGGTCTCAGATGTACCTGTTTCTGTCTCCCAATTAAGGTATGCATCAGTAGGCTCAGAGGCCTGCTGGAGTTTTAACTTGAGTAGAATATGGAATAATCTGGGCAGTGTGCTAAATTATATTCTAGTGAATACTAAATTCAAATGTGATAGTTCATTTTAACAAATTCATTCTGATACAAAATTCCCACAAATCTGGAGCCAGCCTTTCTCCTTAACTGACTGTATGTTGGGCCACCAAATAGTAGATGGCACAACAAACCACACCCACTGGAAGCTGTCTTCTAGGTATATCACTGCAGAGAGGTAATTATTTAAAGTATCTCATTATGTCACAAAATAAAGTATTAAGAATATTTTACTCCACTTTTTATTCTAGTGTTATAATTGAGATTCCAGAGGGAATGGTGATTGCAGGTGGTTTTCCTTATACAGAAAACGCTATAACTTTCTTTGGCATACCCAGGCCACCCTCAGTTCCTCTTTCTCAATTCCTTCATGCCATGTCACCAAGCCGTAAATGTTCAAGTCACTAACTAATCTATGCCAATACTTAGTTCAGGCTTTCTCCCTAATTTTGTCCCTGGTCTTCTATTTATCTGACAACCCTTTCCTATTCCCATTCATTTTGATTCTTTGCTCTTGCAAAACTATCCAACTTATCACTTATCTTCACGCTAGGCTAGTCTTGTATTTATCCTCTGAGCCATTGCCAGAAATTAGCTTCTGAAAACAAAACCAAGTGTGGTCAAGTTAGCCCTTCTAATTGGCTTTTGAAGTCTTCCTCATGTTCCCACGGATCAAAAACACCTTGGCAAGGTAACAAATCCCAAACTAAGACTCCTGGCAGTATCCTCTCCAGCAATTTTCACTTTCCCTTCTGTGTTTTCACACAAAACGATAGGTTTTCGGTGTCTACTTCCTCCTTCATGCCTTCTGGTGAGCTTCCCTCACTCCAGGTGCAGCACAAACATTGCCTCATTGTTGAAAAATTACACACTTTTTTTTTTCCTCACCAGGTGCCATTAACAAGAAGACAATGTGTAGAAATATTAAGCAGACTAGTTTCTGTTTTAAAAGTCACCAGGAGACACTGATAATACAATACTAGCTGAGTTGTAAGGTAACGGTTACAAATGTTTGGGGGGAGGCTGACAAGATGGCGCAACAGGTAGAGGTGACTACTGCCAAACCTGATAACCCGATTCTGATTCCCAGGAGCCACGTGATGGAAATAGAAAACTGACTGCCGCAAGCTGTCCCCTGAGCTCCATATATGCACCGCACTGCGGCATGTTCATGATGCACAAATAAAGAAATGAAATAAGGATAAATAAAAATCAATGTTACTTTGGATTTTATGTGTGTTTGGAGGCATAACAGAGTTTAAGACATATTTTCTTGCTTAGAACTGTACCGCCCATTTGGCAGAGAGGATACAGTGTTGAGAATAAGACTAGAGATACCTGGACAGGCAGATGGCATTTAGCACATGTGAGCCATCTAGGAGGCTGTTGTTAACAGCACTGTTTTTCTCATTTACAGAATAAAAGTATATCCACCACAGAACGTGGTTGTAAAGACTTTTCATAACAATAACACTCATCGGAACAGTCAGCTCTTGTGGTACTTACTGTTAATGATGTGTTCAATTGTCCTGTGTGTAAAAGGAAGAAACTTGCTGTGTTTCCCAAAGACTAATCATTGAGGAGAAAGAAGTGAGCTAGAGAAAAATAAGCAAGAGTGGATATCGTCCTTGTAAAAGGTACCCTGGTCTATCTCGGAAGAGAGTTGTAGACATCCTCAGTAAGTCTCTTTTCCTCCACGAACTCCCAAATTTAAAAAGGAAGCCTCCACTCAGTAAACCCTTCCTGGCCGTTGGCTAAGACAGGTGTCAAGATTGAATGCAATCTGAGGAACCGGTCTAACAAACTCCGGTCTGGAGTTTCATGTGGTAACTATGCAGCCAAATGCTGCCTGGATTTCTGTATGGCACCTTACATGCTACTGTGGACTGCTTGTTCTTAAATTTTCATTTTCTCACCTAAACTTCCAGAGAGAAACCGTTAAAACTGTTTAAACTGGAACTGTTCTGATTGATGCTCAGTGTATACCAATCCCTTCCTTGCTTTTGTTTGTTTGTTTTCTTTTTGTGTTTTCAAGACAAGGTTTTTCTGTGTAGCCTTGGCTGTCCTGGATTCACTTTGTAGACCAGGTTGGCCTCAAACTCACAAAGATCCTCCTGCTTCTGCCTCTGCCTCTGCCTCTGCCTCTGCCTCTGCCGAGATTACAGACATGCTCCACTGTGCCCTGGCCAGTGCTTTCTAACCTACAGCATGCACTTCCTCCCTCCCTGACAGGGTGAACAGGAACGCAGCCCAGTGGTCCAGGACAGCTGCTTCTCCTTCCACAATGCTTCACTTTAAGGAGCATCAGAACCTTGGAATCACCTTAGGAGACCTGACTTAACTTGTTCCTCCGTTTTAGAGTAAGATTAAAGTGCTTTTTTTTTCCCACCTACTCCCTACCCCCCTCACCCCCGCCCCCTTAATCCTCTATCCGGCTGATTCACGACATCTGCTAAATAGCTAGACATTTAGGTAAAGGCAGACAACCTATAAATCAGTGCATGTGATATAATAACCAGCTCTTCGAGACACAGCCTGCTCATGCTGTCTTGGTTTGCTATTTTTATGCTGACTTCGGCTGCAGCGTCTGTATGAAGTGGTTTAAAGCAATTGTAAATACTGATCTCCAGGATGCCAATGTCAACATGGAAATATGTACAACCAGTGATGCTGACAGTTCATTCAGAGAGATCGGAATAGGACTTTATGAGAACATACATGCCCTCCAAACCTGTTGAAAGTCTTCCTACTACCTGACTGAATATTTGATAGGACGGTCTTGGCTGTGAATGACGGAAGCCAACATCAGCTGCTTTCAGCATTAGAAGATACAAGCTGTTGCAGAGATGCTGCGGTACCTACGGTAGGAAAGCCTAGAAGGCTATCGAGAGTCTCTGCGTTTCGTCTCTTTCCAAGTCCACCCACTCCTTCTTCTCTCTGTTAATTTGCTTCCTTCACGTAGAAGACATTTCTGGTTTAGAAAATCCATTTTCCTTTTCATCTGAGGACATACCAGGATCGCATGTCCTATTAATGTAAACATGTAGCTGCATTCTGGCTTCTACTTCAGGGGCTGGTTCATAAGCACCTAATGCCCGTCCCTACTTCTACCTACACTCTCCATCTGCTGCCAGGATAATGAAGACTGAGACCTTGAAGGAAGTTGGCTGGAAACCAAATACTCAATTCTAAACAGAGCAACCTCTACCAGGAAGCTCCCGCGACCCCACCTTCAGCATCTGCCACGAAGCTCCTCCCACTTCAGCATCTACCAGGAAGCTCCCCCCACCCCACCTTCCGCATCTCCCAGGAAGCTCCTTCCACTTCAGGCATGTACCAGGAAGCTCCTCCCACTTCAGCATCTACCACAAAGCTCCTCCCACCCCACCTTCAGCATCTCCCAGGAAGCTCCTCCCACTTCAGGCATGTACCAGGAAGCTCCTCCCACTTCAGCATAACTAGGAAGCTCCTCCCATTTTAGCATTTACCAGGAAGGTCTTCCTTCTTCTCCATGCACTTGATATGAATGAGAAGTCAAATGCTATCCTAACTCCTATCCCCTCAAGCTACTAAAAATTGGTATTTCTCCTTATAATGAGTAGTTATCACTATAAAGCATCCATCTTATTATGTTAATTGATCTCTTTTCTTAAATTTGTGAACTCAGATGGACTCCTGACCCAATAGGTCAGTCCTATGCTTGAAAGGAGCAATTTTGATGAGGATGGTGGATTGTGATGATCAAAATGACCACTAGAGGGTTTACCATGTGAACATGCATTTGTTAGAATACAGTAAGCTTGTGGTTTGTTTCAAGTCCACTGCTAACTCAGTGAGCATCTTTACCCACATATGTCCTCTTGAGCAAGAATTCTAGATGAGCTTGTCTCCAAAGTCTTTTGCAACTGTAGTATGTTCTTAATGCTTCCTACTACACCTATAAAGCAACTCTTACTCAGTGAAAGAGAGTTCTGCTGAATGCTTTCTGCCAGTTGATATTCTCATGATGAAAATGTCAATGGCTATTTTGGGATTCAGAGATACCCTGCTCAGTGTCCTAACATCGTGGGAACAAGAAGGGATACCACTTAAAAGTTAATCCCATGTTTTGTTTTGTTTAGTTGGTAGGTGGGGTATACCAATGGCTCTCTCCCTACCAATCCTTTTTAAAGGTCTCACAACTTCTCGAATTACTGTAACCCAAGATTATACAGTGTATGATCATACATTACATACTTACAACTACAGAAGTCAAAGTTAGATTGTATGAATTCAGGTCTTAATTCTACCATGTTTTTTAACTGGAAGTTAATATTTACCTTAGAAAGTTTGACTAAAGGGTTTTAAAACACTACACATGCATGACTCAAGCACCTACAAATTCATTATATAATTGTGCTATTTTTGAAGTGTATGTTTATATCTCTATATCTCTATCTTCACACCTTTAAAATCTAGATACCAAATTTTATCGAAATTATTGCCATTCAGACCATAGTCTAAGACCTGGTTGCTAAATATTGTTTTAAATGAGAACATAAATGAAGGTATGTCCCTACGTGGAACACTGGTGCTCTTGACAAAGAGCCAAATAGTATTTTTCTCATTAAAATTTTTTTTCAATATATTACTAGGTACTTGAAAGCTACAGGAAATCTACTCGAATCCACCTATCAGGTTGAAGGGACTCCAGATAAGAACTGCGATCAACAACCTAAGTTTCTCACCTATTGCCTATTTCAGAAGGTGGGATTCCTCTCCCTTTCCCTAGTTTTGGCACTCCCCTTCCCCAACTACCAAAGCCTGTTATCTCTCTCTCTCCCTCCCTCCCTCCCTCCCTCTCCTCTTCCTCCTTGCCCTCATGACTCACTCAGGCTCTAACTCCTCTCCCCCTCCCTTCCCTTCCCTTCCCTCAAATAACCCTTCTGGTATCAGACCTGATTCGTGGCATGCAATTCCTCACATATATTATAATAAGGATTATCCCTTTTAAGGCAGAGGGGCATTCCTCTATGTACAGCCCTGAGGGATGCCTATTGTTTTATGCAACACTTATGCACATATGGCTGTAGATAGCATTACTTAGGAGCTTGGGAGCTCTTTAAACATTGGGCCTGTGGGTCAAGATAGTTTTAATAGCCCACAAGGTATCAGCAGGGTTTGAGCCGCTAATGTGACCTAACTGTTTCAATGATATCTCAAGCACGTGTTTGCTTCGTTTTGTAACTTAGAATTTTCACCCTTTCTCTTGATCAATATGGCCAATTATGTGTAGTACTAGTCAGGGTTCTCCAGAGAAACAGAACCAACAACAGTTGTAATTTTTTTTTTAAGTTTTTCGAGACAAGGTCTCTCTGTGTAGCCTTGGCTGTCCTGAACTCACTTTGTAGACCAGGCTGGCCTCGAACTCACAGCAATCCGCCTGCCCCTGCCTCCCGAGTGCTGGGATTAAAGGCGTGCGCCACCACCGCCCGGCTAACAGTTGTTATTTTTAAGGACTTGGCTCACACAACTAGGGAGGCTTGAGGAGTTCAAAATCTGCAGGATAGGCTAGAGAGCTGGAAAGAGCTATCTTCCAACGACATCGAGCTTTTCTACTAAGGCTTCCAAGTGATTGAGTGATGTCCACTCATAACAGGAAGGGTAAATTTAGTCAGTCTACCAATGTAAATATTAGACTCATCTTTCAAAAGAATCACTCCCAAAATCTACTGTAATATTTGTCCAAAAATGTGGGTAACTGTGGCCTAGCCAAATTAACACATAAAATTAACTATCACAGACACATGGGGCCCCAGTTTTTGTCAGCACGATCCATTCATGCTCCAGCAGGCATTGCTTTCCCATAATCCCCCTTCCCAGTGTTGGTGATGACTGCTCTCCCAGGAGCAGAGAATGCAAACCTGAGGTGGGAGAGTTAAAAGGCTGACTCACAGCCCAGCTCTCACAATAGCCCCGGGAGCATTCTGCATGGCTGCCTCTATCTGCAGGAGCTCTCTTATTTCACATTGAAATCCCTGTGAATGTCTCGCAGAAAACCCAGCAACTCTGTCTGTCAAATGAATGTACACATTCATCCATTCTTATGGGAATTACATCCAGGAAATCTAGATTAATCCCAGATCAAAACTGTCAATGTAACCAACAGATGCTCGCTGGAACATAGACATAGTAACTATGTCAACACACAACTGCACTTTTCCAAAAATCCTGCATCCAAAATTTGAAGCTTGACAGAGTTCTTAGGGAGAAGTTTGTAGTGTATTTTCATGGATACATGAACTTCTATGTTAGGCCTTTTTAAATACCTTTACAGGGTTGGTTGTATTGCTTCCTGCTTGTAATCTCATCACTCAGGAAGGTGGACTAGGAGTTCAAGACCCTTCTCAGTTTTATCTTGAGTTCAAGGACATTGTCTCAACCTCTCTCCACCCTAACATACATACACACTAAATCCCTGTACAATCCTACCTATGATTCCAAAACCAAAAGTAATTGCAGGAAATATTACTGTTCAGCGTTAGATTTTATTTTGTCTGGACTGCCTATCAGAAAACTAGAGATGATGTCCAGGCTGCCAGCACTGTTGGGGTTCGAGCTGCTGGTTGCGGGCTCATGCCTGCACAGGATCACAAGCCGGCAAAGTGTGTGCCCGGCAGGGCCTACCTGGTGCAGAACGCAGCCCCGGGCTTCAGAGACCATGGCGAGCGCCACCATGAAGTACCTGAGCCAGGAGGAGGCTCGGGCCGAGGACGAGGAGATATTTAATGAATACCAGTTCAGTGTGAATCAATGCTTATCTCCCCCCACGTCCATGTCCATGTCCAAGAGCCCCCCCTACTGTTTTGGTCATCTGTGACCCCGGAACAAGGGAGGTGATGGCCTGGTCTGTGTGTGACACCTCAAACTTTTTGGTTACCAGCCAACTATCTATTACCCCAAAAGACTTAAAAAAAAACAAAAAAAAAAAACAAAAAAACTCTTCACTGGGCTAGTGACTCAGTGTCAGAAGATGGGCATTCCTTTTCTTGGTGAAATGCCCCCAGAGCCCACGATGGGTGATGAGCTGTATGAGCTGGTGGTGGATGCCATCTTTGGCTTCAGCTTCAAGAGTGATGTTCGGAAGCCATTCCACAGCATCCTGAGTGTCTTGAGTGGACTTGTTGTGCCCATTGCTAGCATGGACATTCCCTCAGGATGGGATGTAGAGAAGGGAAATCCTGGTGGAATCCAGCCAGATTTACTCATGTCACTGACAGCACCCAAGATGTGTGCAGCCAACTTTACTGGCCGACATCATTACCTGGGGGGTCGTTTTGTACCACCTGCTCTAGAAGAGAAGTAACAGCCAAACCTACCATCCTAACCTGACACAGAGTGTGTCTCCCATCCTACCCTGACACAGAGTGTCTCCCATCCTAACCTGACACAGAGTATGTCTACCATCCTACCCTGACACAGAGTATGTCTACCATCCTACCCTGACACAGAGTGTGTCTCCCATCCTACCCTGACACAGAGTGTGTCTCCCATCC
>OU015743.1:149434726-149495755 GCA_907169655.1 Acomys percivali
GTGTCTCCCATCCTACCCTGACACAGAGTGTGTCTACCATCCTACCCTGACACAGAGTGTGTCTACCATCCTACCCTGACACAGAGTGTGTCTACCGTCTACACTAAGGGAGGTGGGCGGGCAGGTTTCTCAATAAAGACTTGGTAGCCTCTCTCTTGAAAAAAGGAAAGAAAGAAAAGGAAGCTAGAGATGTATAATCTCGGAATTATTGGACATGTACTGAATTCACTGAACTCCCAGCATTATTAAATAGGTTTTGTTTAAAACATCTGCAAAACAGATTCAGTGGCCAACATGACTTTTACACTGCAAGTTCCGATGTATATGTTCTTTAGAATGAAATAGAGCTTAAAATGGTCATTTATGGTTAATCTCAAATGTTACTGAACAGATGTATATTTTAATACAAAGTCTCTCTCGGGGTCTCTCATCTCTCAGTCTTTCTCTCTCTCTCTCTCTGAATGATCTTTAGTTTGGTTTAATCTTGTAAATTTTTAAATGTGTCTTTGTATAATAGCATCTAACTTACACATTCATATGCTGAACCATACAGCACCACTGCAATTAGGCTAAATTACCAATAGCCTATTATTAATAGTACCACTTATTAAAAAGGCAATTACTGATCCTGAATTAATAATACTGTGCAAAGGTCTCAACTTCTGCTCAGGCTGAAGACGGACATAAACTGGCGGCTCCAGACTCCAGGCTTCGCTCTTTCCGTTGATTCCATGAAAACGGAAACTATGCGTTAAAAACCTAGTTACAGCCTTTTTCACCAGGAAAATTGTTGGGCTATGTCTTTAAATCAAATTGAATTCAATTTAGGTATATTTTCAAAGCTGGCCTTAAACTTTCTTGTTGCATAAGGAGCAATCTTGACAGATTAGAGAAACTCGATTCCACATCGAGCCCTGGGAACCATCTGAATATAAACACAAAACTATCCCCTTCCCGTACTGCCTGGGAAGTAGAGGCAGCTCATCCCACAGACCCAAGCTTCTGAGCAGTATGTCAAGATGACCTACAAGGTATATGGTGAATACTCATCTCCTGCCAAGACGGAAACCATCATCTCTCTTCTTAGAAAGGATGTCTTCTTGCTCCCTGAACTGGTTCTAGAATTGCATCCTCTGCTGTACAGAAGGATCTCAGCCAAAAGGGTATCAACAGCCAATGAAAGAACCCGTCAGGCAAGCTAAAGAGTTAAAGCAGGAAGCAGACGGAAGAGAAATAAAACTCAGCAAAATAGATTGTGTTTGTGAGAGTTGTGGAAAGCAATAGAAAAGGAAAAAAACATCTTCAGAGCACTTTTTTCTAAATATTTATTTAGTATTATGTATATCGTGCTCTGCCTGCATGTATAACTGCAGGCCAGAAGAAGGTATCAGATCACATTATAGATGGTTGTGAGGCACCATATGGTTTCTGGGAATTGAACTCAGGACCTCTGGAGGATTAGGCAGTCCCCTAAACTTCTGAGCTATCTCTCCAGCCCCGCTTCAGAGCATTTCTGAAAGGGAAAGGGAAAATAATTAATGTTTCCATTGCATTTTCCAGTGAACTGAAGAAGAATTAAATTGCTTCTCAATTGTTTTGAATGTTCCTCTAGATCCAGATGTGAGTTCCTGCAGAGATAAGTCTTAGGGAGGCTCAGCTTATTTAGAGGATATTACATAACCAAAATAATGCACGTATTTTTAATAATTGAAGTTCTGAATTACTTCCTTCAGTTGTACCCTGGTGTCCCTAAGAGGAGAGAAAACATCAAACTAAAACTCTCTTGTAGGGAATGACTACGCCCTTGATGACCTAAATACTGAACAGTGGTTACCAGAGAGCAAGAAGAGAGGATAAAAATAAAGGGAGGTTGGAGTTGGTAAGTGTATGTCATAAGAATTCATCGCAACACTACATGGCATTCATTGGTTCTCAGTTGCTATGGCAAAGCACCTAAGGCAATCAACCTAGGAAAAGGAAAGGTTTGTTTGGCCGATTCTTTCAGAGGTTATACTTTTTTGGCTGCGCTGTTTTTCTCGGCCTGTGGTGACACAAGTCCATTTTGATGCGTGTCCATCTCAGGGGGCCAGAAATCAAAAATAAAGCAACAGACCTGGGTCAAGCAAATGTCTTCCAGCTGGACTCACACTCAGACATTTCACCACGTCCTGACGGTGCTATAGACCGGGGACCAGGCCTTGACTATGTGAGCATCTGGGGAACATTCAAGTGCCAAAATGGACCCTTGCACTGACACTCGTTAATATACAATCCATGCATATCCCGCATTTTAAAAGAGAACTTCAGAATGCCTGACTTTGTTTGCTATAAACACACATTCATGTGACAAACCACTGAATGTGCAACGCCATGGCTTCCAGCGGTCATCAATTATAGGGCTTGCCTTCCTTCACTGGGCTTGTTACAGTGTCATTAGTACCCCACCCTTCCTGGGCTAGGCCATGCACAAATGTACTCATTGAGTTAGAAAATCTCTGTCCAGTCCCTGTGGGATTTCATATTTTTTCAGTTATGCCACTATAGGAGAAAAATAGCTGGATACTGATTAAAAACAACAACAACCAAAAACAACAACAACAACAACAACAAAAAGTGCTCTCAGAGTCTTTGTCAGCTTGAGGATTAAAGTCCTTTCTGAAAAGAACCTCCCAGGGGAAGAAACGCTGTATCTGGTTCCTTTGGGTGCCTTTTTCAGAAGAAACCATGGACGGGGTGGGTTGTTACTTCTGAGATGTATTCTAAGTTCATACCAGTGTTAACTGCTTTCAACATACAAAGGAAAGCCGGCTGCTAGAAAAACTGCTAGCCTTTCTTCTGGTACCTTCTTGCCTACCTGTCAGCTATTGGCCTCAGGCAGATTGTGTAACCTTCCTGGACCTTCTTGCCTCATCTAGAAAAGAGGATAATGACGTTGCCTGAAGGCTGGGCACTGCTCCAGCTGGTCCCGTGAGATCCCTTCCAACTCTGAGATGATTTCATCATAATCCCACCAAGTTAACAAACCCTCTAGTGGTCAGCACTTTGTGTGATTTCTCCTTCCCTCTCCAATCTGCTGTCCACTTGAAGCCACACAGGGACACCTCTCCCTTAGTGCCGTTTCTAGCAGAATTTAACTTGGAACATTTATCTGAGAAAGTTGCTTTCTGCACAATTTAAAATATACTTGTTTTAAGATAATTAACCTGCCACTGTCAAAACACCAGGTATGTATTAATTATCTAGTTAAGTGGGTGCAGTTGAAAAGAGTGGGCATGACTAGAGAGCCATACTTAGGAAATGTAATAGTAGCCACTTAATTTAACTACCCGCTGACCTCATCTAGAATGCATGAGAGTGAAGTGGAGTGGTAGAACCTGGCAGGTTTCACCTGCAGTGGGAACAGCTCAGCAGAAATCATTAGTAATATCATCTGCAAAACTCAGGAGTTACAGTCCCATTCAAATCGGATGGATAACCCCCGTGTCTGCAATGTCAGGCTTGTTATCCCAGCACTTGGGAGGCAGAAATAGGAGGAGCAAGAGCTCAAGGCCAGCTTTAGGCACATAGTAAGTTAAGGCCAACTTGAGCTATGAACAATCAAAGTATCTACATATAAAAATTGACCTGTTTCCACCCATCCTGGCTATTAGCTAGACCTAAAATATTGCACTCTGTTCCTATGGCCTCTAACATTTTCCAAAGTAGAACAAGGTATTTTTTTTTTTAGACCAGAATGAGATTGGTTTAAGTAACCTCTCATACTCTGAAGAACTCTTGTTAACCTCTGAGAACTACATGCAAGCAGCTTTCCTAGTACCAGGCTTGTGAAAGATGTTACGTTTGTATCTTGCCATGCAGATACATGGCTGAATGACATATTAAAATCACAGCGTTAGAAGCAATCATCTCCACATGACTCCTGCCTTATGGGATATTAAATGTTAGGCAAATACCTTAAGTTTCCTCATCTACAATGATGTTAAAATATCCGACATGGAAGGCTGCTGGGGATAAAAAGAAATGAGGTATATAAATCATGTGTCTGTGAGTTCTTTTAATAAAGAAATTATTCCTGTGTGTTTTCTATGTGCCTGGAATAATATAAGTGCTTAAACTATCAGGGGACCACCTAGTCAAGCCTCTACCTTCATTAGGATGACATTCCAGGAGCCAGTCACAAGCTTTGTCTCTCAGGAATTGCTCATCAGTTGATAATTACTCATTGTCATTACTATCACTTTCATTATTAAATTCATTTTACTTTATATTTGGTTTTGTTACTCTTTTCTGAGTTGGGGATTGAACCAGGGGTCTTGTGCATGTTAGCTAAGTCCTGTCCCACTGCGCAATCCGCTCCTAGCCTTTAAAATGTATGTTATTTTAATCCAAAATTACATGTTAACTTTTAAATACCACTGAAAGGTTTAATGGCACAGCAATAAAAATATTGTTTACGGTGACATTTCTCACACCCACATACAGCTTTTCTGAACTCAGTTCTTAGGCCAAGGCTAGAGTCCTGAAGTACAGACAACAGAACTAGCGTTCCATCAGAAGAAGGAATTTAACATGAGGTGTAAGATGTAAGTGCATTGAAACTGGCCAGAAGAGAACAGGGCAATGCTTCAGAAGGTGGATGCTCTAGCTCTGCACTTACCTGTTCGACAACACTGGACCATCTGTTTCTTTGCCAGCACTCCTCCCTCTGTTTCCCAGTCCATCCAGACAAGAGCAAAGAGGCTCACACTCTCATCCTCACAGCCACAAGCCTTCCTGTTATGCCTTCTCTTCCATAGAGGACCTGGGAGCTAAAAGAAATCCTTACTTCCTTCACTAAGTTAATTTTGTCAGGTATTTCATCTCTGTAGCCAAAAGGTAACTAGTACAGATATTTCCTACCCCCAAAGATTGCTGTGTATATTAAGTGAATTAATTCAGGCATGGAGAGATGGCTCAGCGTTTAACACTTGCTATTCTTCCAGGGGACCCACATGGCAGTTGTAAACTGTACCTCCAGTTCCAAGGGATCCAACACCCTCACATAGACATGCATGCAGGCAAAACATTGATGCACACAAAATTAAAATGAACAAATAAAAATGTAAAGTGAATGAATTCACATTATCTCTTACAACACTTCCTAATGTTAAATTATGCTATTATTCTTGTTGCTGTTCAAGAGGACACATGACTCTCATCACTGACGTGTGGAGATAAATATGACACAAAAATAGCCAATATAAACCACCCACCTTCAGGTGACATAGAAGTAATGATTCAGAGCCCTGCGTGTGTTATGTTTGGTTGCTACAATCCAAAAAAAAAGAGGAAGAAGAAGAAGGAGAGTTTTGCAGCCCATAAATCTGGGAAGAGTTATTCTCCTAGTATTTAAAATACTCACACGCCAGGTAAGCTTCAAAGAAATGGTCTCCTCAAAATTATCTTACCAAGTCTCAAAATTTAGTATTAATGGCAATAAAATTTGGGAACAACAGTTTTTTCATGGACATAGAGCAACTGTAGGACTTCCAGATTGGGCGAGGCATAGAGATAGTGGGTAGTGGGACTGTCATTGGTGCTGGTTATTTAGAGCCTTAGTTAGAACTTTCCCCAAATTATCTCATCCAGAAAGCATTTGATCAATAAGTTTTGTCACGCTTTGAAAGGCCAAGAACAGTAAGGCTGGACAAAGGTAGGGCTGTCCTGAAGAATTTTAGTTTGGAATCGCATTAGACAGTATGTTCTTCAGAATGACCTGTTTACAGGTCAAGTCAATTTGCATTATTCAGAAATTTGAGGCTAAGTCAGCTTTTTGGTCTAATATTATCCTCCAATTAAAGAAACCGAAACTTAGATTCAACAGTACAGGCTCTCAATGATGGAACAGAAACCTTATAACAAACTTGTAATGTCCATCTGGACGGGACTTGGGAGACGTCAGATTCACCATAAATGCTCACTGCTCTGATACACTTTCAGGGACACAGTGAGGTATTGCTACACTTTTTTAGTTGTGTTTAAAATTTAATCAAAGGTATTAGAAGAAAAGAAAACAGATGTTTCTTCACAGATAAGGCACATTAAGTTGTTTTACCCATTGTTTCTTTGGGGACAAAGTCTGAGTCTACCCTTTCATAGTTGATATATTTGTTGATTTCCTAGCATTGTATAAAAGACTGTGTATTTACAGAGACTCAAATCTTTTTGAAACTAGGGCAGGGCGTGGTGGCACACGCCTTTAATCCCAGCACTCAGGTGGCAGAGGCAGGTGGACTGCTGTGATTTCTAGGCCAGCGTGGTCTACAAAGTGAGTTCAGGACAGCCAAGGCTACACAGAGAAACCTTGTCTCGAAAAACCAAAAAAATTAAAAACATTAAAAAATTAAAACTAGTTTACATTTTTTTCTTACCAAACAAAAGTTATTTGCTCAGTTCTTCCCACCCAATTGTCTTATAAAGTTCTTATAAAGATTATATTCTGTACACAGCATGGGATCTCTTGAGCAAACAAGCCTGATGCTAACTTGCTACACGACCAATGACTAGTTCAGAGAAATGGACCCCGGCCTCTTCCACCTTGGTACACACCTCATGTCTAACAGGAACAGCACATCCTAACAACACATCCTACCATCCGGTGACCAGATACCCTCTCTAGATAGCCTTAACAATATTTTCCTGACATAAGCCTTCGCCTTTTATTGTTATATTAGTATAAGATAAAATGGCTGTATTTTCTCAGTGTCTTTTACACATCAGCCTCATATCTACAGAAAGTTAAATTCGTGGCATATGTTACCTGGTCAGGTGTTTTCAGAAGCATGTTATGTAGAGCATTCATAGACATTTTAACAGGGGAGGGGAGGACAGCAATAAAACTCATGAAACCAGCAACACATCAGCCAAATGACAATTTCCAAGAACATGCTTTGGTAACTAACACCATCCGCAGTTCACAGGGTGAAAGCACCAAGAAGCACCACTGACTTTCCCAGAACCCCTCGCACAGACATGAGAGGACACAAGCAGGCAGCCCGTATACGGGAGATGAGAACCTTTACCTGACTGGGGCTTTGAAGTACCATTATGTGGACTCCCCACATCCTGAGGGTCAGTAACAGTAAGTGGTACTGTGCTACCTAACTTTGTCAGTGGGACTTGGTACCATGATCCTTGCACTTTTATTAAAACAGGAGATAAAAGTGGGACAACGGTGCATCCCAGAATGACCAGAACGTCATAGTTTCCAAGAGCTTATTTTTTCCTCCATGATAACGCTTTTATATTTCAGATCAGATTTATCTATTTGATTTAGGAAAATCAAATCACTTTAGACAGAAGGTACATGAAATTTAGCAATTAAAAAAAATGACATTTAATAAAAAGTTCACTGAGGGCATACAATACACCTGGCCTGTGTTAACATCAAAAGGTGATGACTTTTAGTTAATAGGGCATCAAATGACAAATGACAAAACCACAAATGACAGCTAACTCGGAAAGATCTCACAGTGTTGGAAAGAGGGATGTTCCAGACAGCTCTAATAGAGGGGCCGGAGTGGACAGAAGTGGGGTGGGCAAAGCAATCCTAACATGGCAGAATAACTTGAAAGGTCTTGATTATAAACACGCCTGAGGAGCTGAGGCAGAAAGCAGGAGGCTGGAAGCGGCCAACCAGCTGGGAGCCGCTAAGGATCCAGAGTATCGTAAGCAGGGATTGGGGATTCAGAGATACTCGGGTTCTTTGGGGTGACGAACTTTGCGTTTCAAGGCCCACTGAGGTGCTGAGTGGAAAAGAGGTGAGAACGGAGGAAATGTCAGTTGGAAGGAAGGCTGCGGTAGGCACGCCCAAAGGAGGGCTGGCGCAGGCACGCCCGGAAAGAGCCAATTATGGCAGAGGCTAGGGGAACGGGCAGGATTCGTGAATTAGCAGGTCTTTTGTGTTGATGTAAAGACAGATGACCATTTGCCAGACCGAGATACCAGTGAAGAAAGCACTTGAAGGGGAAGAATATGTTAACATAAATGTGCAGCTCTGGTCATCGTGACTGTATCTCTTAAGTTAGCATTCTGCACAAACCAACTGCAATATGCATGTTTTACACGTCTGTAGACCTCCTGTTGTACTGATAATGTTAGGTATTTCTTATCTTTAACTCTTGTATATTATATGCCTTTCCTGGAGTTATGTATATTTTAAATACATTAAAAGAAAAACTAAAAGTTTAAAATTGTCTGGGAGAAACAGTTTAAAATTGTGACCTAGGGATAGATTAAAATTTCTGTCTTTTTAAAAGTGTTCTGCGGTTTTGGTCTTATGCTTCCTGATTGCTTTGAGTTCCTTTTTAGAATCTTTTTTCTTAACAGTTGGTTTTAAAAAAAAAACAAAAAAAAAAACTCTATGTGCTAATGCCTACAATTATAGCAGCTGGTGTTTGTATCAACTGACAGGGCTGAGTTAAACAATGATTATCTCAGTTCCATTGTGGTTAGTGAAAACAAAACCCTTGAGGAAAGCACCGAGTCTCAGATGGTCCACTGGGGACCTTGTCTCCTGGAGCTGAGTTACTAACTAGTCTTGGGATCAAAACTCCCAGCTTGGGAAACTGACACCCAACAGCAAAGCACTGCAGGACACAAACCAGAACCAAGCTCAGTGTCCAGCTAAGCTGGAAATGTCTCTGCAATGTACATGTCAGGAAATGTTTTATGTGTCTGATAAATGTTTAGTATTGAAGAATCAATATAAACTCTTACCTCTTATTATCCCGAAAGAATATCAAAACAACATTAATTTATTTTTAAAATGGCCCCTCCCACTGGAGAGCTATATTTTTATTTGGCCAAATTTTGATTTATCCCTACTTTTATATGGAATCAGATTTATTATTTTATTTATATGAAAATGGTAAAGAAAAACTAAAGAGATTTTATTTACTTCTCTCTATGTTTGTGGAAACTGCCTCCACATAGGGTGAAGCATTGTTGAGTGGTGAAAACAATATTTCCTTACACAGAATATCTCAGAACTTAAAAGTTCAGCCACAAGGTCTAGAACCTGTTGCTAGATAGGCCATAAACTCATAAGGAAAAGTACTACTATTATTCTGCTAAATGGACATTTTTATCAATCCAGCTTCTAATGACTTCTTGTTACACCCATAGATTAGTGTATCTCTCAACCCTCATCAAAAAAGCATCTTTTGCAGCAGATGGAGATTAGCACAGAGAAATTAGCACCTCTGCTCAGGTGCAGAGAATATGTGACTGTGCAGCATTCAGCCCTAAAGGAGACGTTCTCACCCCACCCTCCTCCTCCCAAAGCTCAGAGATCCCTGCAGAAGAGGCCAGTGGGAAGACTGTGAGAGCTGCAGGTGGTGGGCGACTATAAGGAGAGGATTTTCTGGACACAATAGGGCAATTGGACACATGCATTCACAGTATGCACAAGACCTGTGCAAGCTCAAGCCAGAGAAAATTCCCTCGTGCACGAGGCAGGAAGTCCCACCCTTAGCTGAAGAGCTACTGGCACTTGCAAACAGCTGGGAAAGGGAGAGTCTTTAAGGGTGTGATCCCGTGTAGGGGAGTGAAATAGTTCGCAGAGTTATTGGAGCAGAAGGGAAATTGTCCCAGAAGGGCAGTTAGTTATTATGGGAGAAAGGATTGATACAAGAAGAAATAGGTAAGTGGACAAAGCTATATAAATATAACTGGGAACATGAAAAGTAAAGATGTATCAAAGTAAAAGTTGCAGCTATACCTCACACCAAAGAGTGAGAGTGTTTTGGTAGTATAAACTGGACCTAGTGTTCATACTGGGTTTGAAAAAAGGGGTCACAAAGCTGGGTGGATATGAGATGGGGGTTGGTATGGGGAGTGGGGAGGAGGATAAATATGATCAAAATTTAACATATAAAATTCTCAGAGAATTAAATATGAATCACCAAAAATAATTAGTTTTTTCAAGAAAAAAATTATAAAATTTAAAATTATAATAACCATCATTCTACTCCATCTGTGTACTGTTTTATCTCTAGAAAGGGCCAGTCCTGCAGATCCGAAGCTGCAGACTCTCCGTGACACAGGGCAGCAACAGAATATCCAGAGCAGTCTCTGTGAGGCCCCAGACAAGACTCCACGCGATGAACTTTCGCAAGTAAAGCTGTGTGGACAAAAGGGTACGCTGTGTGACATGCCAGATGGTTTGATTGACTGACTGACTGATTGTTTGATTGGTTGATTTCTTTTGTGGGAACAGTTGCAAGGGCGGAGCATGGATATGGAGGGGTGGGGAGATGGGTGGGATTAGAGTGCCTGATGTGAAATTCACAATGAATCAATAAAAAGTTTTTAAAATTTGAAATTCAAGAAGTGGGTAAAATACCATAAACATCAAAACACTGGAGTTGTTAAATTGATTAGAATTCAATACAAAGCATTCAGACTAGTGTCCAGCAAAACAGGAGAAAAAATAAACAGAGAACAAACAAAAGAAGAATCTGGAATTCAGACAAAAGTTCTTACAATGTGTGTCGGAAGTCCCTGTAGACTACAACACCGACCCAAACATTTCCAGATGATGAAAGACGCTGGTGAAAGTTCTTTACCTAAGTGTAAAGAACTCTTTGTCCCAAGCAGGATAAATGCAGAGCAAACCAGCCATGCTTATACACGTTACAATAAGACAACTAAAAGCCAAAAAAACAAAGAGAACAACCCAGGAGCACTTAGAGGAAAAGGACACATTGTCTTCAAAAAAATCAACAGCTGACTTCTCACAGGTTTCAATAGAAGTGTTATAGAACCCAGAAGAAAATGAACTGACATCTTAGAATGCTAAAAAGAAATCACTGCCAACTTAGAATTCTGCGTCTGGGGAGAACAGCCTTCTAAAACGAGGATAAAATTACTGTGTTCAAAGAAATAGAAAAGAACTTTGCCATCTAGTGAATGAAATAGTTCACAGAGCTATAGAAGCAGAAGGGAAATTATCCTAGAAGGGCAGTCATTATGGGAAAGAACAGATAATCAAAGCTATATAAATATAATTGGAAAAGTGAAAAATAAAATAGTATGAAAGTAAAAAAACAATGTGGATTCACAATCTCTACCAGAGCTGAACTTTAGCGTCACATTCCAAGTGTTTGGTTTTGATGGGCATGAATTCAGGATGCCTGGAAGGGCAATGCGGACATCTAGACACCTTTGAGATGCAAGGAATACTTCCCAAGGAGACTGCAGCTCCGTTGTCTGATTCCTCTCTTCCAAGGGGTCTTGCCCCTGACAATCACACCACCCAGTTCCTTCTGCGTTGTAACTTCTTAAATCAGGTTGTTTGTTTGCACTGTTTTCTCTGACTTTAAATGCAAACATCCTCTCAGTCTCATCTCCTAAACTCCGTATAGCTGATGACTTGGTGTTCCAGCTCCACTGCCCTTACCATCTGAAGCCTTTCCTGCCCGTGGGCTACCACCACCTCTGACACTTTGCCACGCCAAACTGCAGGACTTTCTTTCTTTAAAGAATGATTATGAAGATGCCTGTTTCTTTTATGGAAGCTTTTACAGTCATTGATAAAAATGGATTTTGCTGATTTTCATCTATTTAATTCCTAGCCCAGGTCCACTGCAGCCTTTTCTCTCATTTATACCTTTTTTCATTTTGATCATAAATATTGAGCCACCAAATACTTCAGGAGAAACATATTCAAGCAAGTAAAAATCTCTCATGGCTGTTTTAGTCCCTCAAGCCAGTTAGGAAGGTACCATTATCTGCAGGGGGGTTGGGGAGTTGATGAAATTAAGGTTTATGAGAAAAGATAGAAAGTACAGAATTTTTAAAAAGAAATTTAGCTGGCTTATAATTTACAGGGGAAGCTATCAGGAAGTGTTGTTCAGTGTGTATGTTTATGTAGATGAAAGCAGAAGTTATAAAGAGCAAAGTATAATGAAGACAAAATCCTGAGTTGTTCTTTTATGAAATGAAAATGTTCCACAGTTAAAGAAATGAAATTTATAAAAATAATAATAATAATAATTTACATTCAATCAAATACAGGTAAAAGCTGACAGCCACACCAGCAGTTTGGAATTAAATGCTGTCTGAGCCATCACATGTACAATGAAACAACCTCAACCAAGCACATATATTCCTGGCAATTTTTATGTTTAAATATTCAAGTAGATATCTATGCATGTGAAAGTTGATCATCAGTGATTTTTGTTTTGCTAATTGGTGGCGTTTACGATGACCCCAATGATGTGTGTACATTAAGTGAGATTTTCATGAGCCTCCAAAGCAAAGCTAGAATCTAAAACACACACCATCAAGTTCATTGGGCCTCCCTAATACTTATTATTCATTTTTCCTAATATTCATGCTTTTGTTGGAAACATCAGCGTCTCGACTGAAAATGAAACAAAGCACACATTTGTTCTCAGTTTTAGGATGAGATTTTGACTGTTTCATTTTAGACTCAGCGATGCTCTTGGAAGCTTGAGCTCCCCATTTTCTCCCCTCTGCCAGCAGACATACTTTTAAGCTGCAGAGAAGTTCTGAATGCAGGGCCTGGGGGAAGCCAGAGGAGCTGTCTTTAGGGTGGATTCGTGCTTTTCCTTGCATTACTGTCATTTTCAGACATTCTTAAAGAAAATAAATTACAATGAGGTTAGACTGGAACTGTTGGCATGCCTGTTGCAGAGATGACACAGCTGTGAGTAATGTTATTGTTATGTTTCTTCAAAAAAAAAAAAAAAAGCAGCAGGGCAGTGCACTCACCGCAAGCTAATTCCTCCTGTGCACACATATGCACATTTTTTTGGAAGCACTTGTTACAGTTTTAAACATCACCGAGCAGATGTCCAAAAGGAAACTTATTTTTTTTTTTTAAGATAGAGTCTCACTATGTAGTCCTGGCTGGCCCAGCACTCACACCATATAGATCAGGCTGTCCTCGCGCTTAAAAAGATTTTCCTGCCTCTACTTCCCAAGTGCTGGGATTAAAGGTATGTACTACCAAGTCCTGCTAACATGTATTAAAATCTTTTGGATTTTTATTTACTACCCAAGGGATGGAGGTATTTCTTTTTTTCTTTTTTCTTTTTTTTTTTTCTTTTTTTTTTTGGTTTTTTGAGACAGGGTTTCTCTGTGTAGCCTTGACTGTCCTGGACTCACTTTGTAGTCCAGGCTGGCCTCGAACTCACAGCCATCCGCTTGCCTCTGCCTCCCGAGTGCTGGGATTAAAGGCGTGCGCCACCACGCCCGGCTGGAGGTATTTCTTTATCTTTTCACTTTTGGCCTATAACAAGGAAAAATGTAATGACAGGGAGTGTATTGTGAAATGAAGCTGCTCACTTCCTGGTGGCCAAGAAGCAACCGGAAAGTCAGTCGGAGTCTAGGAACCAGATACATCCTTCCAAGAAGGACTTCTTCCAACTAGGCCTGGCCTTTAATGGACCATTCAACTGTGAAGACATCCATCAATTGAGTTTCTGTCCACCCACTTCATTCATTGTTCATTAGCGCCACCGCTCAGAACCAAGACTTCTGTGGAGACACTTCATATCCAAAGCACCACAGAGTGTGCATAAAGTTTCCTAATCTGTTGCTTCTCTCAGTTCTAAACTGTTGCCTCCCGTCAACTGCACAACAACCCCATTTAACGCTTTGGCTCCCTGGAATGGCCACCACAGACGTCTCCACTGGCCATGCACACCACCTCCCCAGCAGCTGTTTATTTAAAGTTCTAGGACAAGCTCTACATGGACTTTTAGTCTCCTAGTTTCCTCAATATTGTTTCCACCGTGCTTGGCTCAACAGGACGAGGCATGACATGATGGGTGTCAGGAGGAGTCAGAAAAAAAAAAAAAAAAAACACATCAGGGAAATTTGTGAAGGGAAACAAAGCACAAAGCCTCCTGCCAGATAGTTCATTGCAGATCTGCTGGAAATTCCGACCCACCATCATCGGCTTCGGCAGTCAAAGCAAATTTTGAATGGTGCTAAGAAACTTTGACATGTGCAAATTGGCAGCCCGTGTTGCTTCTGATTCAGCACAGTTTCCTGAGCTGCCCAGCATGTTGACGTTAGTAGGCACAGCATCTCGTGTCTCTTTTTTAAAAGTCAAAGATCCTTTTTTGTGATTGTGACAATTTACAATGGGATCAGGAAAGCTGGCAGGAGCACTTCCCACAGCTGGGATCACAAGGCCTTACAGGAGAAGAGGCAAGAAGAGAGCTGTCACTGCCCAGGTGCTCTCGAGTCTAACACACAGCCTCCTTCTGTGCTGCTTCAGCCCCATGGTGTTGCACTGTCAAGGGTGGATCCTTACTGACATCTGTGGATCTGAATTAGGTGCTCCATGCTTAATGTGACCTCTATGACATCAGCGACCAGTTGTCTGTTTAGAAAAACATTATTTCCCCAAGAAAGAGTTTAACTCACGTTGCCCGCATTTTAAACTTGCAATTCTTTTTCTTTGTTTGTTTTTTTGTTGTTTTGTTTTTCGAGACAGGGGTTCTCTGTGCTATCTTGGCTGTCCGGGACTTTCTTTGTAGATCAGGCTGGCCTTGAACTCACAGCGATCCGCCTGCCTCAGCCTCCCAAATGCAGGGATTAAAGGCAAGCATCACCGTGCCCAGCATAATCCTTTATGGGCCTGATTGAAACCATACATTCAACTATCAGCTCCTGGAGATACTGTAGAAAAGACAGAAGCATGCTGGGAGAGCAGGACAGTTTCTCTAAAGAAGTGGCTCTCAACTTGTAGGTCACAACCCCTTTGGAAACCCTCTATTTCCAAAAATACTTACATTACGATTCATAGCAATAGCAAGCTTATGAAGTAACAATGAAAAGAGTTCTATGGTTTGGGGTCACCACAACATGAGGAACTATATTAAAGGATGGTGGCATTAGGAAGTTTGAGAACCACTGCTCTCAAGTGTGTCCTCAATACTTGGTCTTGTGTTCTGGGACACTATGATGAACCTTTCCATATGTTGTGTTTGGCTAAGCTTCCTGGCTAGCCCAGAGGAGGACGACAGTGGTTCTAATCTCAGGGTTTAGTCCAAATTAAAATTGTATTCACTTAAGAAGTCTTAAGGGCAATCATAAGGAATTCTTGTGTGGAAGGCATCCAATGTCACATTTGTTGAGAGGTACTATACAAACCAGAACTATTCTAGACTCTGTAGATACAGCAATGGACATGAAGAAAGAATAACAGAAAAATCACTATGTCTTGAAATCTGGAGAAATACATAAAATATATGAATTATGTAAAAATGATAAGAACAATAGAGAAGAAGTAGAAAGATGGATACCAGCCAGGCGGGAGGGGTCAGTTTTAAATAGCAAACTCTATAAAAAAGAAGTCGACATTTTAGTAAGCATCTGAGGAAAGCAGGTCACGGGTCCTATGGAGATAGGTGATAACCAGTGTGCAGGGAGCACAAGGTGAGCTCACAGAGAGAAAGGGCTCCGTGGAAAAGGACGTTGTGAGCCGTTATTAGATGTCTTTTATTCTGCAAAAGGATGGAAATCCACTGGAGGATTTTTTTTTATGTGCTTTATGACAGACATGCTATTGGAATAACTGTAGCTGTGTTTTGGTTTTGGTTTTGGTTTTGACTGCAGAGCAACAACCTGGAAGCTGAGATTCTATGCAAGACGTCATGGTGATGCTCTAAAAGAGACAGAAGAGTGACTTGGAACCTTGCGCATCATCAAGAAATGATCCGTTTCCAAGCAGATTTCCTCAACTACAGCTGCTACCATTTCCTGGTGAGAAAAACAAGAGGACCAAGTGGGGTTCCAGTGTGTTGGGATGGAGGAGCTGGAAGGCCGAAATGTCGTGTGTAAGGGGAACTTCCCAGCCAAGAGCCCAAGGCTGGCACTGGTGGATTTATGTATATGCAGCATGCAAAAGAGAGCTGATATGGTGATCATTTTCTTATATCTTTCATAAATCAGCATCGCTCAGCTATTGGGTGTGTGTGTGTCATTAAAAGAACATGGTCTGTGCTCATTCGAGTTTCATAACAGTACATAACTATCCTTGGCTCACTAACTGAGAGTTGACATCATCCTGTCTGTGGTTCAGTCTTGCAGGGAAAATGCTACTGAGTTGTCTGCACCTTAGAAAAATAGTGGGGGTGGCGGTGGGGGGGGGTAATATAACTAAAACCAACAGCTACGGAGGGGGAAATGCAAATGCGTGTGTGAGTAGAAATGAAAGAACACAGCAGAATGCTTTGCAGTTGAGAACAAATGTCTAAATAAGTTCTGCTTGTTGTAAAATTTAATTCATAATATCTTTTCTTTGAAAATCTATCACTTTTCTTCCTTTACTATAGTTCTTATATTTTTTGGTTGTGAGCCTAGCCTTTAACAGCTGAGCCATCTCTCTAGCCCTCACAATAGTTCTTAATATTTTTTGCTTCTAAAACACAGGCAAGGAAATAAAAAGCTGGTTTTTAAAATTGGGCAAAATTAAATATATAACATACGTTATTCATTCCACCCTAATAGACTGTCCTAACTACCGAAAGCTCCCTCCAAGGCTTAATTCTAATATTAAGAAATTACAAACCTATGACAAAGCAAGAGATCACTGTTTTCTTTTGCGGTTTATAGAACCTAAGTTAGCCTCATGCCTGAGATGTGGCATGGCGATTTCAAAAAATTCCCACTTCAAAAAAATATATGTGAAAAAAGGTTAAAAGTTGTAGAAAACCTAAAGCAAGTCAGACTCAGAAATGTGTCTGTGGCAATTTAATGAAAATTCTATATGCTGTAATAGCCGTAAAGAATAATATTATTCAATGGTAATAGATAGGGAATCCAATAGACTTGTTCTAAAGCTCAGACTAATGGAAATAAATGCATAAAGCAGCAATGTAAAAGCCACAGATGTAATGGAGCAATGATTCCGCCAGTATGTTCAGACTATACAAACAAAAACCCACTTGAAACTGTCGCCTGGTCTTGGTGAATTTTGTTTTACGTGTTTGTTTACCTGTTTTTCAGATGGAATCTCAGAAAGGCCTAAAACTCACTATGTGCCTACATCAGCCTTCATAGTGCCACTACAGTCACACGCCAGCCGCCATGCTCCATCCAGCACTGTCAGCCACGTCTGTAAGGAAGTACAGTCACACGCCAGCCGCCATGCTCCATCCAACACTGTCAGCCACAGCTGTAAGGAAATAGTACTTTGAAATTGGCCTGTGTTGATTAATAAGAGGGTTGCCTTAGTCTATAATAAAATAAGATCTACCTTATAGGAACAAACAGATGAGCATTCCTTCATTTCTCCTGTGAGCTTTTCCCTCCCTTTTTATAGTCCATACAGGAGGGTATTACATGTTTTATGAACACAATCTGCCTGCAATTTGCTTGCTAGCTCTAATTCCTCCCAGAAAAAATGGCTGCATCTGTTCCAGCCCTGGGATTTTTACAATATCAAGAAATGACATCTTACCCCTACCCAGATCTAGCCAATGGACAGGACAGTCTCCACACTTGAGTGGAGAGTGGGATATGACTTTCTCATGTACTCTGCTGCCTCACATTTGACTATGTCCGCTGGAGGTGGAGACCTAGTGGCACTCAGAGGAAGGACAGCAGGTCACCGAGAAGAGACTTGATACCCTATGAGCATATACAGGGGGAGGTAATCCCTCTCAGGAATAGTCATAGGGGAGGGGAATAAGGGGAAAATGGGAGGGAGGGGAGAATGGGAGGATACAGGGGATGGGATAACCATAGAGATGTAACAAGAATAAATTAATAAAATAAATTAAAAAATTAAAAAAAAAAAGAAATGACGTCTTAAAGAAAACAAGGCAATAACACTGCAGTACCCCACGCAAGAGAAACAACTTCTCTCAAAACATCATTATCCCTGAACCAAAGAAAAAAGCATGGTAGGTATTGTGTCAACCTCCTCAGCAGAGCTGCTTCTGTCTTTCCACAACAGACTCACCCACTTGCCTCCCTGATCAAATGGTTAAGCTCTTCCTTTCAAACTGCTCAGAGTTCCTCCCCAGTGGCTTCCCAAGAAGGGAAAATAGAGACACAGATATGTTCATATGGGAACATATGACACAGACATATGTTTGCATAGACAAAAGGTGGCCCTCTCTACACAAATCCCTCCCACACATCTCTCAGAAGGAAACAGCTCTGCCAGAGCTTTGATCCCAGAGTCCCAGCCTCAAAGACTAATACATAAATAAATAAATAAATAAATAAATAAATAAATAAATAAATAATCAAATGTTTGGTTGTTTAACCCAATCAGTTTGTGGTACTTTGTAACAGAAGCCTTAGCAGATTCTTACACTGTACAATCTACCTACTGACTGTGTCCAGCTCAGTGGGTATGCTATTTCTAACTATAGGCAACAGTTACCACAGTCATTTTTTAAAAGTATCTCATCACAATAGAAGCTCTGTATTCCTTAACTCTCAACATACAAATAGCATAATTTCCAGAGCACTAATCTACTGTTTGGTCTCCATAGACTGCCTCTTCATGGACATGTCATGCAAACAGAATCATGCAATGTGTAGTAGTATGTGATTGTCCCCTTCACTCAGCTGTGTTCAGGAGTCCTCATTGTTGTGACATATATGAAGAAAGCACTCCTTATTGTGTCAATCACCTTGTTCATCTGTGAACTGATAGATATTGTTTCCATCTTTAGATTGTTGTGAATAATGTCACTATGTGCATTCATGCAGATAATTTCCTTTTTGAGTGGAAAGCATGTTTTATTGATCATAGTAATGAAAATGCCACTCAGTTTTTGTGAGATGTTTCCTGGCGAATTTCTACCTCTCTTAGTTTCCCAAAGGCCCTTCCATCATTGTAATTTTAAGATTTATTTTTATTATTTACACTGTATTCTGCCCACACATGTGCCTGCACACTAAAAGAGGACACCAGATCTCACTATAGGTGGTAATGAGCCACCATGTGGTTGCTGGGAATTGAACTCAGGACCTTTGGAAGAGCAGACAGTGCTCTTAACCTCTGAGCCATCTCCACAAATCCTTATCATTGTAATTTTAAGAACTTATACTCTATCCTACAGGATGACTCTTGGTCTATTCAATAACTTTCTATCACCAAGATGTCTGAAAGACACATGTCGCCAGGAACCATTATGATGTCAGGCAAAGTAGGAAAAGTATGTGGTAAGCGAATTTGTGGCTGTGGGTGTGAAAGGGTGTGTTTGTACTCAGAAAAATACAAGAACCCCCTAGGTGTGTGGAAAGGTTGGCTGAAGAACATTAAATTTAAACGCAATGGTTGAAGCGCTGCCAGACAAAGAGAGGTATGTGAGTTAGGTGCAGCACACCTGGCCCATTAGCTCATCAGGCTGCTTTTCCGTCTTCACATAAAGATGTTATTTGTAAGAATTCCATTTACCCATTAGTTGTAATGCGAGCCTATAAAGCACGAAGGTAGAAAAGTCGTGGGAATCTTGATGTCTGCCAAACTAAATCGTGAAGAGTCTGAAAGAAGAAATTTATGAGTACACAGGTGGAGCAGGTCACACATCTTGCTCTTGACTAAGACTTTCTTTCTGAAATTTTGGCATAGCACTGCATTTTTTAAATGACAGCATTCTCACAGTAACGCCATACAGGTAGCAGAGTACATTGTGTCTCTGCATCAACTTTGTGAGAAGAAAAAAATGTGTCAAAATGTTGGTTCAGCAACTTACTATGCACTAGACATCATGTCAGATGCTAGAGATGCTGTTAAGAAATAAGATAGACAGTGTCCCAAACAAAATTACTCACTGATTTGTGGGTTACAGAATTGTACTTGACACGTCGACTGGAAATTCCAGCTCTGATAGAATCTGTTGAGACACCTGTGTGTGCCAGAAACGGTGTTGGGCACAGAAAGTCTAAGAAGGATCATACTATCTGGTGCTTGGCTTCAAAGAACTAATGATCTATGATGTGCATATTCCCTGTACAAGAGACATTATAAACAATGGAAAATTGTGGAATAGTGCTATTCAACTTAAGAGCACACAAATCACTCAATTTTCAAATGCAGCTGGTGTTTTTCAAGGGAAAGGGCTGAGCAATTTCACAGAAAAGGGCAGCCTGCCTGGACCTCGGAGGATTTTGAGGATTTGGATAGATAGTCCAGTAAAGGAACTAACTGGAGAGAGTTGCTTGAGGCATGGATGCAGTGTTGGTTAGGACAGAGAGAATGTAGGCCCTGTGCTGACTCTTTTGCCTCCCTGTTTCCAGACAGGACAGTACAGACCTGATCCACTTCAATGGAAAGCTAACACCAGTC
The DNA here is from genome assembly GCA_907169655.1 of Acomys percivali. NCBI lineage: Eukaryota > Metazoa > Chordata > Mammalia > Rodentia > Muridae > Acomys > Acomys percivali. The sequence goes on from OU015743.1 coordinate 149,455,056, forward strand.
TGTCACTTCTCATTTGAACACCTGGGAGGTTTCAAAGCACATCAAAGCAGATGCAGGATTCTAAGGCTTACAACATATTGAACTTGGATGTCAGCAAACGTAGAAGACAGGCTTACTAGGCAAATAATATTGATTGACAGGATCCTACCTCATCAACACAAAGTAGGCACTAAAGCTTAGAAAGTACTTATTTCTTCTTCTGGGGGGGGCGGGTCGTAAGGGTGGGGAGCAGGCATGCAAGGACTGGGAAATTAGTGTGATGGGGTGCATGATGTGAAATTACCTAAGAATTAATAAAAATATTATGTTAAAAAATAACACAAATGATACACAGGGAAAAAAGAAAAAGAAAGGAAGGAAGGAAGGAAGGAAGGAAGGAAGGAAGGAAGGAAGAGAAAGAAAGAAATACGTACAATATGGGGCCAGAAAGAGAGTGGGTAAAGGCCCTTGCTGCTTTGATGTTCAGGCCACGCCAGATAACCTGAATTTGATCCCCAGAATCTACATGATAAAAAACAAACAACTCCTGCAAGTTATCTTCTAACCGTACACGTGTGCATGCACACACACACACACACACACGCACACTCACACATACTCTCGCACACATACTTACACTCACACACACACACACACACCCCACATCCATAAAGACACACACGTATGCCCATATCATCATTTGCATCATTATAGGCCCAATGGGACTCATATGCTCATAGATAGACATACACAAGCCCAGCACTCAGGAGGCAGAGGCAAGCAGATCTCTGTAAGCTCAAGGCCAGCCTGGTCTACAGAGCTAGCTCCAGGACTGCCACGACTACATAGGGAAACCCTGCTAGGAAAAAAAACTAACAACAACAAAAAGTAACTTGAGGAAGGGTTACTTGAGTATTGATGTCTACTGCCAGCTGGTAATGTAAGTCTTTGTCTAAAAAAAAAAACAGAAAAAGAAAGAAAGAAAAAAATTCAAGTTATAAGTGCATGATATTAAAAATATGACATGTTCAACAACTTCAGCCATCAAGCAAATGTACTTTTCAAACTCCATGAAGACTTCATCTCAGTCAGTGAGAACAGCTGTCATCCAGAAAGGAAGAGCAAGAATGGATGTGTGGAAGGAAGGAACCCTTACATACTGCTGCTGGAATGTAACTTAGCTCTGCGGACAACCTAGTGATTCAGTTTTCCATAGCATAAAAAAATGACATGTAAACTGGATGCCATGGCGTATGCCTGTAATCCCAGCACTCAGCACTCAGGGAGGCAGAGGCAGGCAGGTCTTAGTGAGTTCAAGGCCAGCCTGGTCTACAAAGCGAGTCCAGGACAGCTAAGGCAGTTACACAGAGAAACCCTGTCTCAGAACAACAACAACAACACAAAACTTAAAAAGTTAGGTGTAAAACTGCCACATGATCCAGGCATACCACTTGTGCTCACATACCTAAGAGCAAACTCCACATATTGTAGAAGCACATGGGTGCTCACACGTATACAGCAGCCACAATAGCCACGACATAAAATTAGCCTAGCTGCCTCTCAGCAGATGAGTAGGTGGAGGACATGTGGTATCTACACACTGAGTTTTATCTCACCAGAAAAAAAAAAAAGAGTGAATCTGTGGCATTTTCAGTAAAATGGATGGACCTAAGGGTTCTCAGGTAAGTGAAGTAAGCCAGTCTCACAGGAGCATTGTGTGGACCACAGGCAGAATACCAGGCTTGTGGAAGTAGAAAGGATAATAGAGGCGACTATGATGAATCCTACGCAGGCCAGAAAAGAATATGACAAAACCCATTATTTTGCACAATTCATGCTAATTAAAAAAAATCAAACATGACACAAATAAGAAAAAGCAAAACAAAACAATAAAGACAAAAACCGAAAGAAATAAATACATTCTGATAAAAAAAAAAAAAGTCAAACACAATGAAGTAAGTGAACAAACAAACCGTTCTGTCACATTTGAGTTCCCTGGATCGCTGCCCATTTTCCTTCTATTTCTGCGCCTCTGGACCTGTGTGTAAATGGCTGTCTGAGGTTTTAGCGTATCTGCTTCATTCACTCTGACCTCATTTTCCTAGAGCCTGGGTTAAGAGAACATTTAGCTATTACTCACTGCTGATGTGGTCCCCAATATTGTCCCGGGGTCTCTAGAGTGTCAGAACAACCTAGCGACACAGATACCCCTATTTCTTTCATATGTGAAGAACGCAGGCTCAGAGCTGTTAAGCGTGTTTCACAAGTCAGGAACTTTAGCATTCAAGGCCTTACTCCAGAGTGGCTCTGCCTTGCTTTGTTTTTGCAGTTAAGTTTGAGTACCAAGTATGTACCCAAGGTTTAATGTGTACATATGGTGTAACTCCATTGGTAGGGATGTACTGATGAGCCAAACATACTATGATAAATGTGTAACTAGCTAGAAAGTTTGAACCAATTAAAGGAAGGTCAGTTAGCAGTCATATCTTCAGAGGAAGAAGTAGAAAACAGATTATATCTGTCTCCTAAATTCAGTTAGCTATTTAAATTTGGAAGACATCTATGTCTAATCACTATACCATCACCTATGCTAGGATTTGGATTTCAAATTTGGGTAAATGATATGACCATTCTGTGCTCCAGTTTTCCCACCTAGAAAGTGAATATGCAATTTTGGAAGAACTGAACAAACTGTATCTATTAAAATACATTTTTCCAGAAAAGTTTAATGGATGTGTACATAGTAACTGTTTCTATTTATAGGATACAGTGTGACACCTCACCCGGATGTATAAGTGATGGTGGAATCAACATAATTGTTACCATGTCTTCTTGTAGAGAACACACAAGATCGTCTCTACTAGCTATTTGGAGATATCATTCAAATGTTATTAATTATAGTTATCTTACTCTGCTAAAGGACATTAAGAGTTATTTTTCTTTCTTTGCTGTAGCCTGGTACCTGATAGGCATCTTCTCTGCATCCTTACCTCTGATAAGTGCCATCTTATGCTTCCACAAGGCCCAAACATGTACATGAAAGCATACCACATTGATGCTTCTTGGTCTGATATTTCACTTAACACGAAGCTTTAAGAAAGATTTCTAAATACCAAATCACCATCACTATCTCTGTAAAATGATGTTATTTACAAGGAATTTACTATGTTTGCCTATTAAATTTTATAACAGTCTTTGCAACACCAATAAAGGATGCAAGAGTCTGTTGAAGGCCCTGAAACATGAACTTAAAGTTCGGCAACAAAAATAAAGCAAGGAGCAAACTGCAAAGTAATTAGAGCTAAGTCTAAGATGACTACACAACATAGAGGCTATCCTTGCTCGTGACAAATCTCATTTTGTTTCATGGTTTATGGCAGCCATCAAGAGGGAAGAAGTCCCACCCACTGGTGGCATGCCAGGGTCCACAAGTTGAAAATCAGCCAATTGTCCATATGACACAGAAACGGAGCAGAGATGAATTTCTGCATTGGTTTGCACAAAAATGTGAACGGTGTCCTCAGGAATATCCTAGGAATCCACACATACTTTCCTCAGCACAGCCTGATCATAGCACGTTAGGTTATGATTATATAAAATAGCCCTGGGAACCCCTCACTGGGAAGCAGTCTATGGCTTTCTGACTCTCAGACGTAGGTCAGTTTTTAGAAGTTCTAATTAAATCAAATAAAGCACAACCTAATGCTAACAATAACAATAGTAAGATGCTCGTTATAACAATAGTAAAATGCTAATAACTAAACTTTTCTTTGTTCAACAGTCATTGAACAAATACTCCATGAAATAGCCACCGGAGACAGACATGAACAAAACTCATAAAACGTCCTGATCTTGTGGGCTTTCATTTTGAGCAAAGAAGGCACGAAATGATAAGATGTCTGGTAGTGATAACCACTACAAAGTACATAAACAGGAAGGTAGGATAAAAGAGCAATACCGGAATTACAAGTCACTCACGCAGCTCATGTCATGAGAGCCCCACAGCATATACATGAAACATTTAAAGGCTAACATGAAGGAGCATTTATATTTTTTTTCCTGTGAGTGGCTGTCAATTAAAAGTTCTTGTACACTGTATGAAGGTTGGTGAACATATTAGTAGCATAAACTTAGCACTATAGAAAGTGAAATCAGCAGTGGAAACTTCGTTTGAAGCTACTACAGTGTGGGAGAGAGGCTAGAGCTCAGCCTCAGCCAAATGTATTAAAACAAAAGACCTTTTGGGGGCTGGGACAAGCAGTTGGGAGAGTTCCAGGGGATGTTGCTGGAGGGGTGGACTTGGTGAGGCTGAAGTGCACTGAGTTTGCAAATGCTTTTGTCTGTGATTAAGTCATCTGTGCTTCTAATTGCTCCTCAGTTAGTCTCCCACTTCCCAGAGAAGAGGAAGTGAGCAGCGCCACACTCCTGCATGGTTTCATTTCAAAAGAAGGGTGCCCAGGTCCTTATGGAAGGCCTCCTGACTTGTAAAATTGGCAAGAGGACTCTTTTAAAATTATTATTATTATTATTATTATTATTATTATTATTATTATTATTATTATTAATTCACATTATATCTTGATTGTAATCCTCTAGTTCTTTCCTTCCCGTTCCCACTCTCCATCCCTCTTCTGTCCTGTTCCCCTTCCCTAGACTTCTGACAGGTGGGGTCCTTCTCCCCGACCATCTGACCACCCACACAGCCTATCAGGTCTCATCTGGATAGCCTGCATCCCCTTCTTCTGTGTTCCCACAGGGCTTTTCCACCAAGCGGCAGTGATCAAATCACAGGCACCAGAGTTCCTGTCGGAGTCAGAACCCTGCTCTCCCCGACCCCTTCCCCACGTGGAGAATGAGCTGTCCATTGGCTACATCTGAACAGGGGTCTAGGTTCTCTGCTTGCAATGTCCTTGGTTGGTGCATCAGTTTGTGCAGTTCCCCCTGGGTCCAGATCGGTTAGCCTTGATAGTCTCCATCTGGAGCTCCTGACACACCTTCACCACCATCCCACTCCTCCCACCATTCCAACTGGCAGCACTTCGCCCAGAGTCTGGCTGCAAGTCCTAGTACCTGTTCTGATCCACCGCTGGGTGGAGTCTCTCAGAGGACATCTCTGTTGGGCTAAGATCCACTTATATATACTACCATGCGTGCCTTTCTGGGTCTGGGTTACTTCACTCAAGATGATCTTTTCTAGTTCAATCTATTTACCTGCAAATTTCAAGATTTCCCTGGTTTTAGCAAGAGGACTCTTAAAACAGATTTGTATATCATAGGACGCCGAAAAGGAATGTTCAGTTACAGGAGTTCTAAAGTAAATGTTCTAAGAAAAAGGTTAGGAGCTTTGGATCAGTGAGAAGCTTGTCAAATTTCATAAAGCTGAGGGAGCCCAAAGACCTTGCTGGTCAATGCGTAGACAGTCATACGCAGTTGCTCACAGTTTATTTTCAAAGTATTAGCGATGCTGGTGATGTTCACATGCTTACTTATTGTGCTATATTTACTTGCTTAGAACATGAACAATAAGCATTTTAGAGTATGTTTTAATTCTATGAAAGTCACTTTTTCTCACAGATGACAGCAGATAGCAGATTACTAATAGGATATAGGCAGGCCAACGTGTACACTATCGATATTCAATAAATTTTTGTCGGTTGATATTTGAAGATTGTTTGATTATAAACAGTATTTCTTCCTGAAATACCAAAGCATGGCTATTAAACTATTCCTTATTTTTAAAAAAACATTTGCAGAGTATTTCAGAGTGTATCGTAAGACAATTTGCAGCCGTGTGAGATACCACACTTATCACACCCAAAGCCTCCAAAACAGCCAAAGAAGAAACTGGATGTATTTACACAGGCTAGGTCTTGGCGTTCAAGTTTCTACCAGGTGGAAGATCCAGTCAAGTCAAACACAGTTACTTCTCCATCCAATGAGAGATGAATTTAACAATCTCCCCTGGTTCAACAATGAAAAGACACAACCAGTCAGGAAGCATCTAAGAGTAACCAAGACAAATCATTTCAGATGGTACAGAGACCAACAGAGCGAGTCTATCACCTTCTTTCAATACACTTTGTAAAGACCATAATAAAATCTTTCAATGACCAAAGAAGGCTTTTGTTATTACTAACACAAACATATGAAAATTGGCCACAGTCATTTGGTGACACTAAGGTTCATACAGATTAAAGTTTATGGGAAATTGAATTTTTAGAGAAGAGAAAGTTAAAATAGGGCCAAGCCTGATATCACCAAATAGCAAGTATAAATCTAACTATTGGAAAGGAAGAAAAAAACTTTTGAAGATATCCTACAAATTTTTACTTGAAATCTGCAAGTCATTCTGCTTAATATCTTAAGCATAATGGGGGAACTCAGTTTTCATTCCAATGCATACCTTCAATTACTCAGCTGAGACCTTGATTAATTGCAGAGATAAGAGACCATCCTGGGTATTTAAGTTGGGAAACCAGGTCTGAGGAGCTCCTAGATGATCACCGTGGATAAAACATCAATGCCAGGCAGAGAAGATTATCAGGGTCATTCCAGGTCGCTCCCATAATGTTTCCTGGATTCCCTGCCACCTGTTTCCGCTGTACTTCAAAGCTGAATGTTAAGATATTGTTTCCCAAGAAACAGAGAAGCAAAGTATAAGGAACATTGGCAAATGGGACTCTCCAAGCTAGTGACTGAAGAACATGGCTTATTTTTTAAAAATACAGGTCAAGATTAAATGTAAAGGAACTAGCTAAATCTTGAGTGTAAAATGACTCTCGTTAAGACTAGACTCCACTGAGAAGACAGGAGCCAGCCTCCTTCCCTCACCCCCCAGCTGTCCCCCACCCCCTGCCAAAGCATAAGGTCACATGCATGGTAAGCCTATGCTAACACAGCATGGCCCTCTAGCCTTTTGTGAAAATGGAGGCATAGGAAGCACTAAATCTCTCCCTGTTCTTTCCTTGTTTTTATCCCACTCGCTTCCACCCATTGATATCATGTGAATGAGATAATTATGTGCAAAAGGGAAGGACAAATGGTCATGTGTGGGCTTCTGTACTTATATATCTAGCTTGGGTGATGATTTCAACAGGGACAGTTCACATATGGAAAAATACATCAGGAGAGATAAATAATCTCTATTCTTTTGGCATTCTAGAAATTATTAAATAGAAGGTATCATGTATCTCCTTAGTCTACAATTTCTTTCCTTAAAGAGAAACAGTCAGCTTAAATTAGCATGGAATTGTTTAAGTGAAGGTTCATTTGTCTCTCACAGATGTTTTATTTGAGGTGGGGGTTTCTGTTTGTTGAGTTTTGTTGTTTGTTTGTTTGTTTGTTTTAGCTCTCCAAGTGTTTTCTATTCTTGACAACCCCATGAGCCATTGGTACCTGGTTAATTACAGTAGACAACCATTCAACCTAAAAAGCCTCAGGAAACTGGCAGGTGTGTGATGCTGAAGCACAGCAGAGGCTCTCCAATGGCAGAGGGGAGTATCCTGCGCTGGTTTCCCTATTAGTTTTAGTTGTAGTTGCTCATTTCTTCCCCTTGGAAAATACAGATCACATATAAACTGTATGACACATCAAGGTTTTTAATCTCAACAAGGAACGTTGTACTTTAAAAATTATTAAGTAGAGAGTGCTACACTTAAATTCCAGGAGGAGGGGAGGAGAAAATAATTAATCCATAGAGTTAATAAGTTAATAAGCTGAACCTGACAAGGACTCGGGGCTTGTAAATAAAACACATTGTTTCTTTTACCTATCATGAGAAAAAAAATTCTAAAATACACAGACAGAGTTCTCCATGGCTTGAGGCTTTTGTATTGCTAATGCATTTTGACAGTGCGTTACAGCTTATTTAATCCAATTGAATTTGATTATTTCTGTCACTAACAAGATACACAGGTTGACAGAGGGAATTTTTTTCAGCCACTGGTTCATATCATTGTCTGAAAATTCAGTTGTCCAGAAAAGGAGACAGGATGGGGGAGAAGCCAGTGAGAAGACAGACTATTCTTATAATTGGAATTTGACTGTGGAGAAAGGATTGACTGTTAGACTATTAACTTTATTCATCTAAAATAAGGATAAAATTTTTGGTGAAGTGCACACTTCCATCAAAATTTAGTCCCAAGCTGTATTATTAAGCATATCTGGTTTACTATACATGCACACATGTACACACACACACACACACACACACACACACACACACACACCTTGGTGTTTCCTAGATATAACCATTTCCACTTTCTTTTTCCATACCATTGTATGTTATAATTTCTGTGCTGTTTGCCTAGAATGCTGCTGGACTGACAAACTTCTGATTCCTCAAAAAGGAGGAAACTGGTGTCTGTTCAGCGATGTCCTCTAGAGTTTCCTCAGTGCCCTGAGATCTATAAGTCCTCCTACTCCTTGACTCTCAACATTTTTTCACACATCCAAATCCCTGGGGTCTAACATGGTCCTGTCAGTCATGTAGCTCAGTGGAACTCCACATGAAAAGAGGCATCAGCGGCAGAGAGATGGGGCTGAAATTTCATTGTCTGAACATAGTCTGAAACCTCAGCACTTTCCCACCATAATACCAACCCATCATACATCCTGATATGGCCATCCTTGATTCCAGAGCCAATCACCTCCCTGCTTTTTATTTACTTGATTTTGATTGGTCAAGGTGGGATTGGGACACTGGCCGTGAACTCACTATGGAGACCAGACTTAAATTCTCAACGGCCCTTCCACTTCCGTGTCACATGGGCTGGAGTTATAGGCCTGAGCCACCGTACCCCAGTCTACAGCTGCGGTTATTACTCTCGCCTTCCTCAATTGCCAGATGGAGCTGATCATCACCAGCCACCCGTCACCCTGCCCCTCCTCCTTCTGGAGGTCCCCTCACACATGGTAGGTGATCAATAGATATCTGTTGAAAGAACCCAGAGAATGAGTGAGTGAATCAAATCCAAATAAAACAAATTAGAGGAAGAGGGAGCGTCTGACCAAAATACATTGCACACAACTCTCAAAGAACTAATAGTATAAAAGAGTGGATGCTGAATTAGTTTTGAAATTCAACAAGTTTTCTGCACATTTATGCAAGAGGTAAAAACAAAACATGTCCTGCAAGTGAATGCTTGCATTAACTGGTAGGGTAGCCCCTATACATGTTCAGGCTCTGTCTCTTGCTCTCTTGCTCTACTTTATTTATTACATAAATTAGACTGTGCTTTGTATGATTGGTATTTGTTTCGATCTATAGCAATAGCCGGAGTATTTTATACCATTTTGCCACAAGAATCACTAAACATGTTTCCACATGTTAATTTCATGACACCATCCTGAACGGCTTGTGTTAACAACCTACTCCAGATTTTCTATCGTTAAGAAAACCTTAATCACCTCAAGGCAGGCAGAGGTGATTCCAGAGGAAGCTGCGGTGGGCAGTACTGTGTCTCCTCCCCACATGCACACTTCAACACTTAATTCATGTGCTGAAGTTCTAGCCCTCATGTGAGGGTATTTAGAGGGCTTGGAAGGTGGATAAGATCATGAGAGTGGTACCCTTTATAACTGGATTAGTGTCCCTATATAAAGGATCAGAAAATTCATGGTAAAGCTCTCCCCATCACCATATGCAGACATTGCATGAAAAGTAGCATCTTCAAGTCAGAAAGAGACTCTCACCAGAACCCATTCACAATGGTACCTCAATCTCACCTTCCAGCCTCCAGACTGTGCAAAGCACACGTTTGTTGTTTCTGTCACCCAGCCTATGATATATATTGTAATATAAGTCTAAGCAAACTGGTGGAGAAACTCATATTTGCGAGTGTTCAGCATAGAATGCAGCCCTTTACCTACCACCTAAACAGAATGGCTATGCTGCCAAGATGTTATTTTGTTTTCTCTGTACTTCAAGGCATAGATTTCTAGTCTAAAGTTCATTTGTGAATTTCAACGGTTATCTGTCAGAGCTGCATCCTTTTTTTTTTCTGACACGAGGATTCATCGCCATCATCAACTCTCAAGAGGAATCTGTGATCCAAACATGATTTTAAAAAGATTGTTTTGTCGTGTTTCCTTTGGGTACCTCAGTTCATAAAGCCAAAGAGGAATCTCAGGCTTCTGCACATTGCATAAATAATTGGGTGTCAACAAGTGAATAAATGGAAGGAGAAGGGAAGGGCGGGATGAGAGGAAGAGTGTGATGAGGAGCCAAGGAAAGCGCCAGGAAAACCAATGGCCAAGGAAAGGCTTTGAATCAACGCATTGGTTACTTTTCTTTTTCTGTGATAAAGAAGCACCATGGCCAAGGCAATTTATGGAAGAAACAGTTTATTTTAGCTGAAGGACCCAGAGGGTTCGGGTCCCTATTGGCAGGGACGGCATGGCACCAGGGAGCACACACAGTGGCTAGAGTCTGAAGCTGAGAGCTCACACCTCAAACTCAAGCACAAAAGAGAGAACACACATGAGCATAGCATGGGATTTTGGAACCTCAGAGCCCATCCCTAGTGGTAATAGTCCTCCACCAAGACCGCACCCTGTTAAGCGTCCCTTCATAATGCTGTCAATGGGGGATCAAGTACTCAAATATTTGAGCCTGTGGGCGACATTCTTATTCAAGCTTTGAGGAGCTTAGCACTGAGTGATAGGGAGGTCATCTTGAAAAAGCACATTTGAACATTCGGGTGGCTCACTCCTCTCCCCCTTACTCATGTCCTTACTTCCTGAGTTTAACAAGCCCACCAAATGCATTCGTTCATTAAAGGGCTTTGTTGTTCAGTCTCCAACTCTGAAGATAGCTTATTTATGCCCTAGGGTGGTGAGGCTAGATGTCGGCCTATACGTCAATGTGAAGTACACAAACACCTATTGATCGAAATACAGATATCTGAGAGACAACTGGAACAGCCTATCACTTTCAGGCTTCAGAAATACCTAGATGTGTCAGCAGTGTGATGACTATATTAGCTACTTTTCTCATTGCTGGGACAAAGTACCTGACAAAAACTACCTAAGCAAAGGTTTGTTTTCCTCCCAGTTTGAGAAGCATCCATCATGGCAGGCAAGAGCTGCTCAGGAAGTAGTGTCAGGACCATGAAGCAGCTGTCCACATTGTGTCTGAAACAGGAAACAGGAAGAGAAGAGTGCAGGGACTAGGCTTGCTTTCTCCTTGTCTCTCCCAATCACTCTGGGTCCCCCAGCCTATTGGATTGTGTCACCCACATTCAGGTAGGGTCTCCCCTCCAGTTAATCCTCTCTGGAAATTAATTCCCTCACAAACATACCTGGATGTGTGTCTCCTAGGTGACTCAAAATATAGTTTAGCTGACATTGAAGATTGATGATCACAATAACTGATTAAATTCTAATTTCTTCCAGACAACTGGAAATTTTTGGATAAAACTTTTGAATTGTTTTAACACTTTTTAATCATACAAATATTTGACAAAAATTTAAAATAACTTGTAAAATGGAACTGTAATATGCTTTGATGTTTGATGTGACTCCTTCCTTAGTGTATAGGCAATGTTTTGTTTGGTTGGTTGGTTTTGGGCTTTGCAAGATAGGGTTTCTGTGTGTAGCCTTGGCTGTCCTCGACTCACTTTGTAGACCAGGCTGTTCTAGAACTCAGAGAGATTCAACTGCCTCTGCCTCTGTCTCTGCCTCTGTCTCCTCAAGTGCTGGGATTACAGGTGTGCACCACCAAGCCCAACTTAGGCAAAGTTTTTAAGCAGCTATGTCAAAAACAGCTGTGTGTCAGTACTAGTAGACTTGCCCCTTACCTGAATTTGTATTTGAAAATACTGTTCATTTTTTTAATATATATATCCTGACTGCTTTGTGCTGGAGTAGACCATTTCTGGGAAAAGAGAATTTGGTAGCATGGTCAAGTGGGGATACTGCTGCATACATGACACACTGCACTAAACTCCACGCTACCAAACTAAAGTTTCCAGCTCATCCATGTGAAGACAGGGCTTTGCTCTTGCTGTTGCACTTTCTATTTTGTTCTGAATTGTTCTTAACTCCCTGGTGAATGAAGTGGTGCTGTCATCCTGCTTCTCTGAGTAAGCACAAACCCTTTAGTCTTCTTGTCTGAGTCACACTGAGGAGTGCTGGGAACCACTGTGGCTGGCTCCTTAACTTGCTCATAGTCCTAGGGAAAGAGCTTGGAAGGTGCTGAGTCACTGCCCAGTGAGTACACTGGTTTTCATGTTCATATTTACTGGGCAAGCTTTCTTCAAGTTTTTAAATGTCTTTAGATAAATTTAGATAATCATGAGAAGATATCAGAGAGTTACTGAAGGCTGAACGGAGGATTCAAGTTAAAACCAAGGCTCTAATTCTTGATTCGATGGCTTTAAGTCTCTTGCAAAACTTGAAGATAGCTTGCCTTCTTCCTTATGAGATTATAGAACAGACAGAGCAACTTGTACAGACACACAGACAAATGATAGATTTGCTGATTATTGAACTAAAGCTGTTTAAGATGCTGTGCCCATTCCCACATGCTATGGAGTCCAGGCAACTAACCAAAGAAAGAACAAGCTAGGCTAATGCACGTTAGGCAGAGGAGTTTCAGGATGCTGTGATGCCAAGGGAAAGCTCAGAGAAGAGCTAGCTGGGTGCTGCCTAAGAAGTGCCTGGGGCTGCAAAGATTGCTTACCAGGTAGGAATGCTTGCCAAGCCAGCCTGACAACCTGAATGAACTCAAACCCCAAATCCCCTGCTGGAAAAAGAACTGACTCCCAACAGTTGTCCTCTGAACTCCATGCATTCACTATGGTGTGCATGCGTCAACACTCACACACACTTAATTTTTTCTTTATTGCTATAATAACACACTCACCAAAAGAAAGTTGGAGAGAAAAGAGGGTTTTTTTTGCTTTTTGTTTTTGTTTGTTTTTTTAATCTTACAGTCTAGAGTCCATCATCAAGGGAAGCCAGTTCAGGAAGTCATGTAGGAGCTTGAAGCAGAAACCACAGGGGCACATTCCTTACCAGCTTGCTTTTCATGGCTTGCTCAGCTTTGTTATATAACCTAGGACTGTCCGTCCAGGGGTGGCATCACTTAGAGTGAGTTGGGCCCTTTTGTATCAGTCATCAGTCCAGAAAATGCCCCATAGACCTGTCCACGGGCCAAGCTGATGGAGGCAATTCTTAGTGGTGGTTCCCTCTTTCATCTCTTGAAATTAGTGAGGGAGATGAGGAGGGAGGAGGTTTTATGCATCCCAAAAGCATTCACTGTTCTTGCAAAGAGAACACTGTGAAAACAGACAGCCTAACTCAGAACTTCTCAAGGTTGTGGTGGAATGTGTGCTCTAAAAGAACTTGAGGTGAAAAATAAATCCCTGACTCCATATGCTGACAGTATGAGAAAATGGGGTCTTGGGGTTACTAACAACACAAGACGATGATGACAGGACCCCTATTGTGGCACTAATGGCTTTATGGGAGAGAATAGAGACCCAAGTGTTCTTGTCTGGCTCCCCACTCCATTTCCTCTGCTTTGTTTGATGCTTTGAGACTGCCCTTGACAAAGATACACTTAGACTTCCTAGCCTCCAGAACTGTGAGCTGGATAAGCCTCTGTCGCTCACAGTTTATCCACTTCTGGATATTCAGGTTCAGTAAGAGAAAATAGACATTGGAAATCAGAGAGGATAGGTGTGTACAGAGCACAGAAACTCTGAGTGAACATGTGAGGAGCAGAGTACTGAATGAGTATGTGTTGTTGACATAAGCAAGGCTGTGTCAGGGACCCCAGTGCCTGAAACCCATGGGAGTGACAAACCTTCCCTGGGTGAGACTCAGAGGCATGGCAAAGCCTTCCTGTAGTCCAGTGGTTCTCATCCTGTAGGTCATGACCCCCACAGGGGTCACAAATCAGAGATATACATTACAATTCCTAACAGTAGCAAAATTACAGTTATATAAGTAGCAAGAAAATTATTTTATGGTTGGGGTCACCACAACATGAGGAACTGATATAAAGAGTCACAGCATTAGGAAGGTTGAGAACCACTGCTCTAGTCCAGGAGTGTTATGAATGATTAACCAGGATATGCAAAAAGAAGCTACCACAGTTTTCTCTTCTTGGATGAGTCAAACCTGAGACAGCTGGCTTATAAACACGCACGCACACACACACACACACACACACAAGATTAACTAAACCTGTCTCCTTGCTTAGTTCTATACCATGAAGCTGGCTCCTCATTTGGCTATACATGATAAACCTGCCTCCTCAATTCAGATGTATAAAATAAACAGGCTGAGTGTTCAGTTGCTGCTGCCTCTGCTGCTATGGTTAGTCTCCTCCGTCCGAGTGAGCACAGATCATCTCCCATCTTGCCTGTATGCGTAGTGTTTGTGTGTTTACTCATTCTTCATCCCCTGTCTCACCAGTTAGGTCAGTCCCTGAAGACTGCCATGCAGAGCATGACAAAGATGGAGTGTTGTGAGATGAATCCGAAACCCAACAGTCAGGTTGTAGAGAACGTGGTTAACCATGTTGAAAATAATGGGTCAACTAAACAGCATCTTTCCTCTCCCCTCCCCCTGTTGTCCTCCTCCTCCTCCTCCTCCTCCTCCTCCTCCTCCTCCTCCTCCTCCTCCTCCTCTTGTGGAAGGTACAGCACGGGAGGCAATATGACCATGGGCTCAGGGGCAAGTTAGGATGTAAGATGGTATGACTGTAAGTGATGACTTATTCTAGGAGCCGAGAGAGTAAGATGGAGTCAGAGAATTACTAGACACTCAGATGCATTGAAGGAAAAGGAAATGATGAACAAAGTGTTGGAGGCACCAGAGAGATGGCTCAGTTGGTGCTTGTTGTACATACGTGAGGATCTTAGTTCAGATCCCTGGGATTTACATAAAAGCCAGCCATGGAGGTCATGCCTGTAACTCCAGCTTTGATGGAGTAGACATAGGTGGATCCCTGGAACTCACTGGTTGACCAGCCCAGCATATCAATAAACTCTAGGTTCAGTGAGAGACCGTGTCTCAAAAAATAAGGTGGAGATCAATGAGAAAAAGCCTCACATTGACCTCTGATCTCCATGTATATACATGCACACACCACCTGAATGCATAGATCATGCATGTATACACATGCCTACACCACCTGAACACATATATCATACATGTATACACATGCACACACCACCTGAACACACAGATCATACACAAAAGAAAGGGAGAGAGAAAACTGGATACATAGGACTTGAGATGACTGGCTTGAAAGCATGGCTGTTTGCTGGGCTCACTGGCGGGATTCCAGAAATTTAACACAGAACTTCTCTTTTCACAAGAGAAAGAAAGGAGGAAAGAAAGAAAAGTAAAGGAAGAAATAAATGAACAGAAATGATCTTCCTGATCAGAACACCAACAGTTCAGGCTGTAAGATCAACAATTAATAAATGAAGCTGAAAATCTTCTGTAAGGCAAAAGACACTGTCAATAAAACAAAATGGCAGCCAACAGACTGGGAAAAGATCTTCACCAACACTACGTGTGACAGAGGGCTAATATCTAAAACATATAAAGAACTCAAGAAATTAACCACCACCAAACCAAATAACCTGAATTAAAAATGGGGTATGGAATTAAACAGAGAATTCTCAACAGAGAAATATCGAATGGCCAAGAAACAATAAAATGCTCAACATTCTTAGTCATCAGGGAAATACAAATCAAAATGACTCTAAGATTCCATCAAACGCCCATCAGAATGGCTAAGATCAAAAACTCAAGTGACATCACATGTTGGCAAGGATGTGAAGAAAGGGAAACATTTCCCTATTTCTTCTGGGAATGCAAATTACAGAGACTGAACCACAAACCAGAGAGCATGTATGCGCTGGACCTAGACACCATACACATATGTAACAGATGTGCAGCTTGTTCTTAATCTGGGTCCCCTTTCAATTGGAGTCAGGGGTTATTTCTGACTCTGTTGCCTGTATTTGGATCCTTTCCCATAGCTGGGTTGCCTTGTCTGGTCTCAGTGAGAGAAGATATGCTTATTCCTGCTGTGACTTGTTGTGCCATGGTGGGTTGGTACCCACTGGGGTCCTCCCCTTCTTCTCAGAGAAGGGGAAGGAGAAATGGGAGGAGGCGGGGATGTGAGGTGGGACTGGGAGGGGAAGAGAGAGGGGACTGTGATCAGGCTGTAAAGTGATTAAATAAATAATGAAAAGGGAAGGAAGGAAGGAAGGAAGGAAGGAAGGAAGGAAGGAAGGAAGGAAGGAAGGAAGGAAGGAAGAAAGAGGGAAGGAGGGAGGGAGAGAGAGGGTGAAGAAACCTCACTTACTTTCTGTTGAATGTTTCTGTTTTTTATAAATCATCTGGTGCTAGAGACAACCTAATTTTCAAGTCATCTTTAGCTGTAAGTGAAACTTACAGTACAATTTGTAAAACATCAGATGAAAGTTTATAAATCAGTCCTCAAAACAGGGAAAGATGTCCTGGTTTGTAAGGTGGATCCAATGCAATCTCAGAGTTATTGAGTGCTAAAAAGGGAGGTGGGAAAGTTGGTGTCAAACTGATGCAGCAACTGGCTGTGGCTGACTTCAAAGATGGAAGAACCCAGGAAGCCTTGAAAGCTGTAAAATGAAGACCTTTCCCCAGATTCCAAAAGCTATGCAGCTTGCCAACACGTTGACTTTAGGTCAACACCGTGCTTCCAAGCCTCAGAAACAAGTCTGTGATTTCAAGGGAGCTTGTCACTATTTTATAGTACTATCGCCCTTGATTTTGATGTACGTTTTGAGTTCCAACTTAGAAGAGTTAATTGCTTCAATATGCAAATACTTGATCATAGTGGGTCTCATAGTTTGAAGGGAAGCAATAGGATACAATGGTTCTGATATCTTTCCTAAAAATAAATTTTATTTCTTCTTATTATTGTGTACCTCATACATGTGGCACATGACACGGCATGAAGTTTAAAGACATCTGTGGAGTCAGTCCTCTACTGGGTCCTAGGGATTGAAATCAGCTGAGAGATCTCAATAATCATAGTTTCTGTTTATATAATGACCACCATTTCATCCACTCTCTCCTCTCCCAAATGGTTATGTGCACTGATAAGTTATACTTATAATTATACAATATATGACCATAAAAAAATACTCACCCTTATATGTATAATAAAGGAATTTTTGAGACTTCAACTCAGTCATAAGATGGAACTTTTACATGTCTGAAGAGGCAGAAGGATCCCCACCAATACCATTCTTTTCCATGGACTCAAAGTTAATAAATGGGACTTATATCTTGAAGAAATCTATAACAAACTAGGAATAACTGTGGCCCTCTCTATACAAGCCCTGTTATGGCACTAGTCCTTTTGTCTGCCCCACAAAGTAATGATATCTCTTGAAATAAACCTCCTCCCAGGAACTGCCATCTTTGTCACCATGTAGCCAAGCTTCAGAACTGGCTCCAAGTTCCTTCGGGGTATCAGACACCCACACCAGCATATTCATGACAGGTTTCATATGTGTTCCACTAACTATATAGTAAATCCCACCTGAAAACTATGAATAATGTCTCGCTGTGCTAATTGCTTCATCTGGCAATGATCTAGACTGAGGCAAAAAACTGCCTTGAGCAACTTCATTTTAATCCTTTGTTCCAATAACTGTAATCTACAGCTTACTACGGAAGCAAAATATACCAGCATTTCTCATAAAGCTTGAGTCCTATTTAGCTGAAGGTCACATTCTACAGGGATATGAAGTGAAAGGAGGTTGATTAGTAACACGGCAGCAATGTTTACCAATCCCTAGTTTCACTGGTAAGGTGACAGGGCAAAGAGCCGAAACAGCTGTTCCTTCATCCCTTTGTCCCTTAACGCTTTTCCAGTGACATGCAAGCTCTGCATGGCATCTAGGGTGGAGCTTACAAGGCTGGCTGGAGAAGCACCCTTTCCCTGGTAGGGCTTCCCTCTGCCTTCCCCTCTGGTCCAGCAAGTAAACACATCAGTCCTTCTGTCCCTCATGCCCAGGTCAGGGTTCAAGCCCTTTCATCCTGAACTTCATTTCCGACTTTCTCTACTGATTAACTCAGAAAGGAAAAAGACCAGTAGTTTTCTTCTTCTCTAGCATGTCCAGTAATTGTTAGTGCATAGCCTGTCTATATTGGTGGTATGGAAATACAGTATTAATGGGTGTGTGTGGGTGTGGGTGTGTGTAGTGTGTGTGTACATAAAATGTCATTTATTCTTACATTATAGGTCTGTAGGTTCATAGTTTGGCTTACCTGGCCTCTATTTCATGCTGTACATTAGCTGATCTTGGCTCCCTGCTGTAAGTTCACTCCAAATCTGTCCCATATATGTTTATTCTAGAAAACAGCTATAAAGTCCATGTTCTTATTCTGAAATTCTGGAACACAAGAGGACAAAATGAGAATTCAAGCACATTTCTGTTTGGGGTTTTGTTGTTGTTGTTGTTGTTGTTGTTGTTGTTGTTGTTGTTGTTTTCTGTCATCAAGATCCTTACAGCCAAAACAAGTTACATGTTTAAGCCCAAAGTTGAGGAACAGGGAAAATGTATCTCACTAGCATGAGGGCCAGATGAGAAAGAGAATAGTGCAAGTTGTATCACAAGACAAAGAACCACAGAGGCCAACACACTGGTCCTGGCTTTGGGGGATGCACTGCATTTTCTTGTGAGCCAAGTTCTGGGAAGAGCAGAAAGGAGAAAGGAGACGAAGATCAAATCATGTTTGTGATAGGTTTAGAATAGCTTAGTTCCCAGCAAGAAATCCTAAGACAGTTCCAAATTCAGATAACATTAGCAGGCTTTATTTGGTAGCAAATTTCATTCTTGTTCCCTTAGTATAAGACATCCACGCCGTCTCCTCCAGCTGCTTTTCCCATGTCCCACCCACTCAGACATTGTGCGACTAGCACTGAGATACATGAAAACTCAGCTAGATCCGGAGTTTGAATGGCGTGGTTTTCACCCATTGACACTGAAGGTAGTTGTTGAGTAACTCTGAGCAAGCCCTTCGTTATCCTGAGCTTGTGTTCTTGTTCATCTTTCAAGTCTGATGACACCTGCTACAAATTTCTTATAAAGATTATCTATAATGCAGTATGTGTGGCACATAGAAGGGGCACAATATTATAAAAGCTAATTTTTCTTGTAACTAGCACTTAGACTCTGCCCTTCTGTCCTGTAGGTCACTCAGGACTCTACTGCATAAATATCCGAACAATCAACAGACAGCAGTGGCCATCTGAGTGTGACACTGGGGTTGTTGAGAGTACACCTGTAATATAAATTATATTGCTAAGCTGTCACGTGCTCTTTATGCTTGATGAGCGTAAGAATGAGAGACAGTGCCCTTACCTCAGAGGCAACATGTCCTCTGAGACCCCTTGTCCTGGGTCAGGCTGACTCAATGACTCTATAACAGGAAGTAGAGAAGACAGCAAATGACTCATGATATTAAATACATGTGCCTTTGGGCAAACAAGATGGTGCAGTGGGTAGCAGTGCTTGCCACCAAACCTGGTGGTCTGAGCTCAATCCCTGGGCCACACAAGGTAGAAGAACAGAACGGACTCCTTAAAATTGCCTTCTGATGTCCACAAGTGTGCTGTGGTATGTGAGAATACACACACATACATACATACACACATGCACACATGCATCCACAAACACAAAACTAAATAAACAAATATAATAAACATTTAAAAAATTAATAACAGCTATAAGGTAAACCAGTTCCAACTGAGATTACTACTGTTCGTACAATAGAATGGAAAACCCATGGCGGAAATGAGACACACCCCTCTGCTCTACCTGTAACTCAGTCAGGAGTCTCAGCATGGCAGTTCCATCAGGGCTTCCCCAGTCATTTCTGCTGGATCCCATAAGCTTCTGACTTGATGTTTTACCATCTATGTGCTATCCTCAGCTTATTCTTTTGCTTTTGCTTACTACACATAGTTAATAAACTCACTTTTTATTCAACAATGCACGTTATTGAGAGATTCCTTGTTTCAATATCTATTTACATCATTGTAATGACTATACAGCATCCCATAGCATGTACTTACTGTGTCCTCTAATGTCAGATATTCAAGATGTTTTAAAAACCCTAGTGCCATATAAAAGACAGCGAGGATGACAGGAGCTAGCAGCTCTTCAATTCTCCCCAGAAACAAACTTCAAACTAACTAAATTGAAATTGCTGAACTCTCAAGCCAGGCCAACTGGTCAACAATCAAACTATAGTGCTGTAGAAAATATAAATGGATAATAATGTTTATTATTGAAAGCCTATAATTATTATGGTGGTTTTATTTAACCCTCTATCAAACAATAAAAGACCCAGACACCTGATTGAATTTTAAATAAGCCTTATTTCACATGGGGCTGGGCAGATTAAAAAACCCCTAAGATACCTTGTTACATCCCAGCCCCACATCGCATGCCACCTACCTTAATCATTCCTATCTGGGCTACTTCCATATATAATTTCATAAATACTTGCTTATGCTTTTCATCTGGGCTGTTTCTCTCCAACATCACCTCACAGTAAATTCTCTCTACACTAATCCATCCCGATCCACTTCCTTCTTCTCTTCTCCTGCTTGTCTCTCTCCTTCCCATAATCCTTCAGTTCTACAAGCCCTTGAACCTTAGCTCCACCTCTTACTTCCGCCCTACCCAGGAATGTAGGCCTTTTATTCAGCCAATCAGGGATAATTTTGGAGGCAAGGCTGCACAGCATTACTTAGGGTAGGTGATAATCTGCAGACAGCAAGCAGACCTCAGAAAGTGAAATAATTAACAATCAAATACAAAGCACCAGACCATGCCATAGCACTATAGATTGGTTATTCCTTGACCAGACATGAATGTCCGACTGAACCAGTCAGTGTCCTTAAAGATCATCCTATTCATGGGTGCTGTGGAACTTCTGGGGAGAGATGCTTATTCATCCCAGAGAGTACACTAATGACATATGTAAAAAATGATTCACTCACGTTTAGCTCAGTCAACTGTTACTTTATTTGGACGTACTTACAGAAGCATGGTTGAGGGGTTACTTTCAAGATCAGCTCACATGCTCGCTTCGGCAGCACAAATACTAAAATTGCAACAAGGTCAGCTCACAAAAGCTACATCTCTAGTGGTCTCTACACAACTTGGAGTCAGTGCCAGAGGACAATCTCTTCTCCCAGCAATTACTTGTGGATCTTGTAACTTTTATGAGTTTTTCAAGCCTTGTAATTTTCTGTATCTTTCCAAGTCCTGAGCTCCTTCCTGTCCCCGACAAAGCCTCACTCCACCAGGGAACATTTCAATACACACACACACACACTGCACAGCTTAATAGGAAAGTGCTACTCAAGGTCACAGAGTGCAGTAACATTTAGAGATACCCAAGACAACTATTGGTAGACCACCAATAGCAGCATCTTCTTATGAGTAATAAATTGTTATCAGGCCTGAGGAGATGGCTCAGTAGGTAAAAATTCTTCCTGTGCAAGCCTGAGGATCCGAGTTCCATCACCCAGCACCTATAAAAGGCCTGGCAAGGCTGTGTCTGCCTGTAACTCCTGAATGCAAATCTCAACAGCTCACTCACTGGCCAGACAGTCTAGCCTAAATGGCAAAAGTTCCGTTAAGCGAGAGAATCTCTGCGTATGCACTGGGGATGCTACTGTAAACAGAACAGATGCCCCTTCTAAGTTTGGGGGCCTTATGTTTTTGTCAGGAGTAACAAGCAACAGAATAAACAAGTATTAAATTTTAAGTAGTGAAGAGAAATGTGGAGGAAATATTAAAAGGTAAAGGAATGATAAATGGTCAGGCAGATTGGCTTCAGGCTACTCAGGAAGGTCTAGGAATGTCTTTGCTTTGAAGGAACCCTTTCTGCACCCTTTCTATGGGACAAGAAGATGAGCATGCAAAGAACTAGAGCTGTATCATTCTGGGCAGAATAAATGACAAGTGCAAAGGCCTAAATGGAGGCCAAACTTGGTGCATAAGAGGGAGCAAGCCCAGGCAGCTTTGGCTAAGTGGGCTGAATGGGGTGATTCACAGTTAGTTGAGGAGGGTCCACTGCTGTGATAAAACACCCATGACCAAGGCAACTTACAAAAGAAAATATTTAATTTGGGGCTCATGGGTCCAAGGAGTTCGAGACCAAGGCCATCATGATAAAGGGGCATGGTAGCTAGCTGGCATGTTACATAGCAGTGAGTGAGCTCACATCTGAACCCAGGACAAAAAGAGCTCATCGGGATTTGCATGGACTTGTGAAACCTCAAGGCCTGCTCCTGGTGACGAATCTCCTCCAGCAAAGCCACACCCACTGATCCTTCCTAAATAGTTCCACCAACTGAGCATTCAAATGTTTGAACATATGGGGCCATTTTCAATCAAACCACCACAGTAAGCTTGGGCTAAGGACTGCCCTTGTTCTTGGTTTCACAGCAAGCCATCGCGCAGACTATTAAGCCAAGCTGACTGAACACATCTATGTTTTGAAAAATGACCCACCCCATCTTCAGAGAGGCTCCCTTCAGCAGCAGAAGGGAATAGATTCAGAGACCCACAGCCAGACATTATGAGGAGAGAGAGTCTAAGTTGGAGGTCTCTGTCAAATCCCTCACCTCAGAGCTTAGGGAATCTTGCAGAAGAGGAGGCAGATGATTCTAAGGGCGAGAGAGGGCGGAGGACACCGAGAGAACAAGGCCTTCTGAATTAACTAAGCAAGGTTCTTATGCACTCACAGAGGCTGAAGCAGCAAGTACAGGGCTGACACAGGTCTGTAACAGGTCCTCTACAGATGCGCTGTAGCTATTAGCTTAGAATTTTTATGAGACTCCTAATTATAGAAAAGGTGGGTCCCTGACTCTTTTGCCTGCTCCTGGGACTCTTTTCCTCTTGTTGGGTTGTTGTGTCCAAAACACTTTGTTTTGGTCTTTGGTTTTTATCACGATAGGGTTTCTCTGTGTAACAGAGCCCCAGCTGTCCTGGACTCTCTTTGTAGCCCAGGCTGGGCTCAAACTCATAAAGATCTACCTGCCTTTGCCTCCTGAGTGCACCACCATGCCCGGCTGATATGAAATTTTTTGCTTCCTTTTTTTATAATTTATTTTATCTTGTTTGTTATCTCTTAGAATCCTGTTCTTTTCTAATGAAAGACAGGAATGGAGTAGATCTGGAAAATAGGGCAGGTGAGGAAGAACCGGAAAGGGTGAAGGAAGGGGTCACTATAAGCAGGATATATTGTATGAGAAAAGAATCTGTTTTCAATAATAGTAATTTAAAAAAAGAAATGTGAAAAAAGAAAGATAATCTACCCATGTGTAGAAAATTCATTAGGATGACATAGAAACAGAAAAAGGAGGGTCATCTAGAAAATTAATTACACTTCACAGCCAGGTATAATAAAGACAGAATTGGCTTTGCATTGTGGTGCACGTCACCTCTCCATCCTAGTAATCGGGATGCAGAGGGAGGTGGGTCTCTGTGAGTTTGACTCTCTGAGTTTGACTCCAGCCCAGTCTACATAGCATTTCTAGGCCAGCAAGTGCTACACAGAGAGACTTTTTCTAAAAATAATAATGACAGAAGGTGAGGTGGTAAGACAGTCACAGTCATGATATGCTTTGATGGCTGAACTGTCAATACTTATTGATGGAAAATTTGATGATTTTAAGAAAACAGACAAAAATAAAGACCAGGGCTGGCGCTAGGTGGCAGCATACATGTCTAGCATGTAGAAGGCTCTTGGTTCAATCTCCAAGGACAGAAGAAAACAAAGTATGAAGGAAGCATGGGACAGGAGGAAAACAGGGAGGAAGGACAGGCAGACCTAGATATCTGAATATTTGATTGTGTAATACTGAGGAGAGTGATGCCATGTGCTGGGCAGGGAATCTCTGTAAAGAGCAGATGAAAAAAGAAAATGAAACAATCAACCTTTGACTTAACTTGTGATGTGTTCTGTGCAAACCAGCAGCAGAGCATCAGATATTCAAACCTGGAGCTCAGACACTGCTAGTGGGAAACTGTTAGCACCATGAAGATGCTGTTTGAAGTTGTGGACTTAGATGAGAATGCCCAGGGAATGAGGTCAGCAGGGAATGTAGTGCCAAGAGGTCAGCAGGGAATGTAGTACCAAGAGCATCCAGCTAGAGCAACCAACACTGGGAGCTTAGAGTGAGGAAGGTGTTTACAGAGACAAACTTGGACAGTGTGGTGTCTACACCCAAAGGAAGGGTCCAGAGGAAAGTGCTTCAGGATGGCACTGGTCTGGTCGTGTCAAAGATTGTACAATGTTGCATGCATCTCTGAGCCTTCCTCAGTTGGGATGAGGGTAATGTCAAAGGGCAGAGGGGTACAGTCCTGGCAACTGTGAACTGAAAGCCACCCTGGACCTCACAGCACTTAAATTATCTGAATCACTGGTCTTAGGAAATTATGTTGCAATCATGGGTTTAGGCGTGTGCCTACAACTGCCCCAGGGGAATTCTTTATCCTTTTATTCATGGAGTCCAACACAGTGCCTGGTATGGATCAGGTGGCTGGTGTCTGATACACCAAAGTTAGCTGCAGGAAAAGGGAAGGACAGTGTTTCGTCGTCTTATAGTGAAGTAAAGGCTGAGGCGACTTTTTCTGTTAGCATTTCTGGATTGTAGCATTATCTGGCTGGAACTAGTGTAAGTATGCTAATGCTTGTAACCATGAACAGTGTTTTGTTCCCACAGGTGCTCTTGAGAGGTGTACAGAGCGCACACTGAGTTAGTCTCCTCCCTCAGCACACTGGACCTGCTGTCCAAACAGAAGCCCCTGCACCTCTGGCAAGCAGGCACGTCCCTTCCCCTGCTCTCTGGCACTTACCTGATGCAGGTCTCACTTGTGCTTTGTTGCTCCCAGGGCCCAAAGGCAACCGAGCAGTCCTCCCTAGACCAGATCCTTAGCTCTGTAGCCAAAGCAGTCCATGACCCCAGTCACCATGGAAACCAACATAAGAAATGATATGCACTGATGGGTAAAAGCCCAAGGAAAACAAAACAAAAACAGAGTTTTGTCCCTTTTTTCAATTCTTGGAAATAACTAAACTAGCTTCAGCCAAAACTTTGTGTATTAATATATATACGTATATATATATATATATATATATATATATACAATGTTATAGGAAGAAATCAATACTTCTAGCTTACAGCACACATTAAACATCATTTGGCTTAAGGATATGAATACAAGAAATATAAGAGCATTCAAGAAGAAGTATAAACTACAAATAAGCAAAATAGAAAAAGTTTAAAAATTAGATTTTTTCTTATTCAATGGTTATATAAATATTATTGAAAAGGTGCTTGAACTACTGAAGTATTGTGACTTACAGCAAACATTTTGCAAAGTTATACTGAAATGTCCTTTTCTTATAAATTTCATGTTTTATCTTTAGCAATTCTATTTGCTAAACAAAAAATCAGTAGAACTAATTAAAAATGTTTCAAGATGTTCATTGTAGAATCATGTACAGTTATAAAATAATAACAAATCACATGCTCTAAACCAGATCATTGCAGTGCGGGCTGGTGAAAGATGAATGACATTTTTAATAGCTGAAATTCAACAACTCCACGGAATCATTAGAGATTATATTATGAAATTTATACAGCCATGCAGAAAAGAGATTCATACAGACAATTGCGAAAAGCTTAAAATTGTGTGTAAACTGAGATTACATCCAATAAAAACAGAGACTACTATGAAATGAACCATACTTCTAACATGATAGTTTAAAGTCTGGTAACTAGGTAGCCAATATTTACTGAGCACTTACTATGTAATAGAGCTTACTCTAGGAGCTGTGGATATTTAATCCAGCATAATCCTCAAGCAAGCTTATGAAATAGTGTTGCGTAAGTGAGGAAAATGCACTGAAGACAGGCTGATGACACTTGTCAGGACCACACAGCTTCAGAAAAGCACAGAGAGAAATCAAACCCAGGTAACCAGCCTCACTATGGTAGAACCACAGGTCACTCACCCTTTGCAGGATGTCTTATGCTACACTTGTAATGATGGTTAAATTGCTGGGCTGGGTGGCATTCTGTTTTGAGGAATTTTCAGGGCTAAAAATAAATGGTTCTGATGTTAAGAGCACATGGTGTTCCTGTAAAGGATCTGAGTTCAGATACTACCACCCAGTGGGGCTGCTTACAAGTAACCACCAGCAGCTCCAACTCCAGGGAATTGGATGCCTCTGGGAGAATGTGCTTTTATGTGCATGTGTGCACACATGTGCACACACACCACAAAAAAACACAAGCACACACACATACAAACCCACATATATATACCACACACATACATACCGCACATGCAAACACCATACACACAATTAGAAACAAAAATCTTACAGGGTAAAATCTTTTTTCTGCTAACTAACATTATCTTTTTTACATATACATTTATATTATTACACATATATACAATAAACTACATACAGCAAGAAGAACCATGAAACAATCAGGAATTAAATAAGTGTTGCATTCATAATGTTTTGGCTATTTGTATTTGGCAGCCTTTAAGAAACATCTTTCCAGCCAGGCATGGTGGCACATGCCTTTAATCCCAGCATCGGGAGGCAGAGGCAGGTGGATGGCTGTGAGTTCGAGGCCAGCCTGGTCTATAGAGAGAGTCCAGGATAGCCAAGGCTACACAGAGAAACCCTGTCTCGAAAGAAAGAAAGAAAGAAAGAAAGAAAGAAAGAAAGAAAGAAAGAAAGAAAGAAAGAAAGAAAGAAAAAGAAACTCAGCCTGAACAGTCACCCAAAACTCTATAACACTGGAGCATCATCTTCAGCCTTCTGGCCCAATATATCTGATAGAAATATTTGTGAGGCAGGAACTATTGAGGACTTGCTTACCCTGTCTTGGCAGAGTTTGGCCTTCAATTCTTCCTGCATCCAAGCTTGCCCATTTTTAGGCAGAATTCTGTCTGTGGCAGAAACAAGGACATTTTGCCCAGTGTCTGGTTTGCCACATTTGATGCCATCTCCATAAGGAGGTTCTTTGATGCTCATCATCTTCTTTCAGGTAGGTTGGGTGTTGCCAGTAGGCCATATTCTGTAGGTCTCTGAGGTTTTTGAAGACCTTATCTAACTATTTTACCTTATCTACCTGTAGAATCATATCTATGTGTTAGGATGTGTATTCTTGTAATATAAATAGACTAGTAATTGACATGACCATGA
Source organism: Acomys percivali (assembly GCA_907169655.1). NCBI lineage: Eukaryota > Metazoa > Chordata > Mammalia > Rodentia > Muridae > Acomys > Acomys percivali. The sequence continues at coordinate 149,482,305 of OU015743.1, forward strand.
TTCAATCAACTAACAATTAACTTATATAACATATTTATCCTAAACAGCATACAAAAGCATTTTCAAAGTATTGGAAGTAAACCTTTTATTAGTTGAGTTGTATGGGTACAATACCTCATATTAGAGTAGAAATATATATAATGTGTGTAAAGAATAAACTTAAATTTGAATTGTATACCAATGTATCAAAATTAAACTTATTTCGCATCAATATACAAAATTCTATACCAATAGATAAAAATTACCTTGTGAGCAACAATTAAGGCATAAAGTTGAGGAATAGATTCAATAATCTACTTTTTGTCCTATCATCCCTATATATTTCTGTTCCCCCTACATTCTTTTCAACCCCTATCTCCAAAACTAAGAAAGAAAGATAAAGGAAAAGAGAGACATCCCTGAGTCCAACCTTGTTTTCTCTGAATAAGACCAGTATTAACTTATAACCAACTCCCAATGAAAATAACCCTCTCTATCCCAAGAAAGCAAGCAAAAACCTATCCAACCTCCCTTAAGGGAAATGGAGCATTGTTCTCTTTAGTTTTCTTCCAGCTGATTTGGGATGAATAATACCTTTGTAGGGGCCCAAATAAGATTTGGTAAAATGGTTAGAATATGACCTAGAAAATGGCTAGGAATAGCATTTGTGGTCCAGTTTCTAGATGTTGAGAAATTCCAGGCTTAATAGAAGTCCTGTGTAGGACAATCTGAAATGCTGGACCAAGTGGGATTGGAAGCTTTCTTTAAAGCTGTCCTGTTCTGATGAGGAACAGCAACTGAAGCACTTGGTGCTGGAACATGAAAGATGAAGGATGTTAGCATCCAGCATGCTGAGAGGAATGAATCCTGTCAGGTCTGTTCCAGGGTCAGTGTCCGGTTCTTTTGTTCTGAAAACATATAATTTCTCACAAGCATTATACAGTCCTAAAATTATAAATATATGAGGTATGCAGGATGCATAGAAAAATTAATGCTAGTTCTCTGCTCTTTGTATGAGCAGAAAAAATATATCTGTAAATCTTCATGCCATACAAAGAATGGCATCTAATAATAAGTCACAGGGATTCTGTGACCAACATGAAACCTTTTCTATGCATAGACAGTCATGTCTCAGCTGGTCTCAGAGATATTTCCATAGAGTGGGATTAGCAATATGAGTTACCTGCTTGTTCTTCAGTTTGAATTCTTTGCATCCCAATTTTAGACCCCTCTCTCATTGCCTCCTGATCCCAACCTTCCTCCATCACCTCCTCTGCCTCTCCTAGTCCTCAGAAGGGGGAGCCACTAATATCTGACCTCAGCCTATCAAGTCTCATCTATACTACCTGTATCCTCTTCCTCTGTGGTCTGGCAACGCCACCCTGCAAGGGGGAAGTGATCAATGTTGAGGGGTGCAGAGTCCATGTCAGAAGTAGTCCCTGCTCCCCATATTGTGGGACCCATCTACTACATTTAATCAGAAGGTCTAGGTCCTTGACATGCATGGTCCTTTGTTGGTACATCAGTCTCTGCAGCAACCCCTCCTCCGCCCAGATTATTTATTTATTTATTTACTTATTTATTTATTTATTTATTTATTTTAATTTTTAATGATGGAAATGAAAATATACCTAAAAGTGAAGCTTCTGGAAAAACCATTTGTTCTTCCCTGTCTTGTATCGTTCCTCAAACTTGACCTTGGCCTCCCGCCGGGCCTTGCGTTTCAGGGCTGGGTCTCTAAAGACATCCTTGTTGACAACAGTCTTGTCCAAGGGGATATCCACAGAGTACCTGGTAAGCATGAGGTGATTGTAGTTATAAACTTTCACAAAGGACTTGATCTTTGACCTCTTGGCGATTTTCTTCTTGCTCATGGCAGCTGTCACTTTTCGGGGATAGCGGTCAATTCCAGCCACCAGGGCATGGCTGTAAGGGCAGTCTGAGGTGCCATCATCGATGTTCTTCACGATGACGGCTTTGCGTCCAGAGTAGCATCCAGCCAGGACCAGCACCACTTTGCCGGGTTCCATGAACTTGCCCATTTTGGCAGCAAGCAGCTGGCATCCAGCCGAAAGCCGCCCAGATTTTTTAAATGTATATTTTATTTATTATAATTTATTCACATTACATCCTGATTGTTATTCCTTCCCTCTTACTTTTCCATTCCCTCTCACTCTCCCTCTCCGGCCTACTCCCTTCCTCTAGACCTCTGGAAGCAGCCTAATAGGTCTCATCAGGATAGCCTGCATCCCCTTCCTCTGTGTGCCTGCTAGGTTGTCTTGCCAAGGGGCAGTGACCAAATTGTGAGCACCCAAGTGCATGTCAGAGGTTCAGCAACACTCACCCCTCCCCCCACCACATGGAAGACTGGCAGTCCATCAGCTACATCTGAATAGGGAATCTTGGGTCTCTGTATGCATTGTCCTTGACTGGTGCATCAAGCTTGTGCAGCCCCCCCCCCCCCCCCCCCCCCCTACCCCGATTCGCAGCAGGCCCTGAAGCACCCCCTGCTGAGCTCCAGCTCCCTCCCGGACCTTCCATCCCCGACTCTTCCCTATAACTCTCAGCACTCTGCTCAGAGTCTAGCTTTGAGACCCAGTATCTGTCCCAATCTCCTGCTTTGTGGAGTCTCTCAGAGGACATCTATGTTGGGTTAATATCCACTTATAAATGAGTATATATCATGGATGTCTTTCTGGTCTCAGTTACTTCACTCAGGACAATCTTTTCTAGTTCTATCCATTTGCCTGAAAATTTCATTATTTCCTCATTTTTAATAACTGAATAGTATTCTGTTGTGTAAATGTACCACGGTTTCTTGATCCATTCTTCCACTGAGGGACATCTAGGTTGTTTCCAGATTCTGGCTATTATGAATAAAGCTGCTATCAACATAGTTGAGCAAATGTCCTTGTTGTATGGTGGAGCATCTTCCAGGTATAGGCCCAGGAGTTGTATAGCTGGGTCTTGAGGTAGCACTATTCCCAATTTTCTGAGAAACTGCCAGATTAATTTCCAAAGTAGTTATACAAGTTTGCACTCCCACCAGTAATACAGGAGTGTTCCCCTTTCTCCACATCCTCACCAGCATGCGCTGTCACTTGAGTCTTTTATCTTAGCCAATTGAATAGGTATAAGAGTTCAGAGTTGTTTTGATTTGCATTTCCATAATAACTAAGGACATTGAGCATTTCTTTAAGTGTTTCTCAGACATTTGATATTCTTCTGATGAGAATTCTCTGTTTATCTCTGTACTTCATTTTTTAATTGGATTATTTGGTTTGGTGGGGCTTAATATCTTGACTTATTTATATATTTGGGATATTAGCCCTTTGTCAGATGTAGGGTTGGTGAAGATCTTTTCCCAATCTGCAGGCTGTCACTTTGTTCTGTTGACAGTGTCCTTTGCCTTACAGAAGCTTTCCAGTTTAATGAGGTATCATTTATTAATTGTTGATCTTAGAGCCTGAGCTATTGCTGTTTTTTTCAGGAAGTTGTCTCCTCTGCCAATGAGTTCTAGGCTCTTTCTCACTATTTCTTCTAACAGATTCAGTGTGTCTGGTTTTATGTTGAGACCTTTAATCCACTTGGACTTTAGTTTTGTACGTGGTGATAAATATGGATCTATTTGCATTTTTCTATATGTAGACATCCAGTTAGACTAGCACTGTTTGTTGAAGATGTTGTTTTTATTTTTCCATTGTATGGTTTTGGCTTCTTTGTCAAAAATTAATGACCATAGGTGTGTGGGTTTATTTCCGGGTCTTAATTCAATTCCATTGAGCAACTGACCTATTTCTATGCCAATACCATGCTGTGCTTATTACTGTTGCTCTATAAGACAACTAGAGATCAGGGATGGAGATTCCTCTGGAAGATCTGTTGTTGTACACGATTGTTTTAGCTATCCTGGTTTTTTTTTCCATATGAAGTTGAGAATTGATGTTTCAAGGTAAAAAATTGTGTAGGTATTTTGACAGGGATTGCATTGAGTCTGTAGATTGCTTTAGGTAAGATGGCCATTTTTCCTATATTGATTCTCCCAATCCACAAGCATCTTTCCATTTTCTGATATCTTCTTCAATTTCCTTCTTCAGAGACTTGAAGTTTTTTTTCATGTAAGTGACTTGCTTGGTTAGAATTACACAAGAAACTTTATATTAATTGTGGCTACTGTGAAGGGTGTGGTTTCCCCAGTTTCTTTCTCAGCCCATTTGTCTTTAGTATACAGGAGGGCTACTTACTTTTTTGAGTTGATTTTATATCCAGCCACTTTGCTGAAGGTGTTTATCAGCTGTAGGAGTTCCTTCATAGAATTTTTGGTGTCACTCATATATACTATCATATCATCTGCAAATAGTGATACTTTGACTTCTTCCTTTCCTATTTGAATCCCCTTGATCTCCTTTAGTTGTCTTATTGCTCTAGCTAGGACTTCAAGTGCTGTATGAAAAGAGTGGACAGCCTTGTTGTGTGCCTGATTTTAGTGGAATTGATTTAAGTTTCTCTTCATTTAGTTTGATGCTAACTATAGGCTTGCTGTATCTAGCCTTTACTATGTTTAGGTATGTGCCTTGTATCCTGGATCTCGCTAAGACTTTTAACCTGAAAGGATTTTGGATTTAGTCAAATGCTTTTTTGGCTTCTAAGGAGATGATCATGTGGGGTTTTTCCTTCAGGTTGTTTATATGGTTGATTACATTGATGGATTTCCATATATTGAACCACCCCTGCATGCCTAGGATGAAGCCTACTTGGTCATGGTGGATGAGATTTTTTATGCATTCTTGGGTTTGGTTTGTGAGTATTTTGTTGAGTTTTCTTTTTGTTTTTGTTTTTCTTTTGTTTTTTATTTTTTGCATCAATGTTCATAATTCTTTCTTTGTTGGGTCTTTTTGTGGCTTAGATATTAAGATTACTATAGCTTCATAGGGTGAATTTGGTAGTAATCCTTCTGTTTTTATTTTGTGGAATAGTTTGAGGACTGTTGATATTAGTTCTTCTTTGAAGTTCTGTTAGAATTCTTTGTTGAATCCATCTGGCTCTGGGTGTTTTTTGTTTGGGAGACTTTTGATCACTGCTTCTATTTTCTTAGTGGATATGGGACTGTTTATTTCTTTGTCTGATCTTGATTCAATTTTGGTAAGTGGAATTTATCAAGCAAATTGTCCATATCATTTAGACTTTCAAATTTTGTGCCATATAGGCTTTTGAAGTAAGGCTTAATGATTCTTAGATTTCCTCGGTATCCATTATTATGGTTCCATTTTCATTCCTGAGATTGTTGATTTGGATACTTTGCCTTTTGGTTAGTTTGGCTAAGGGTTTGTCTATGTTGTTGATTTTTTCAAAGAACTATCTCTTGGTTTTGTGGGTTCTTTGAATTGTTCTCTTTGTTTCTAATTCATTTATTTTTGACCCTGAGTTTGAATATTTACAGTTGTCTCCTCCTCTTGGGTGTGTCTGTTTCTCTTTCTTTACTAGCGTTTTTCTGGTGTTCCACTAAGTTGCTTGTATGTGATGTCTCCAATGTCTTTATGAAGGCACTTAGTGCTGTGAACTTTCCCATTAACATTGCTTTCATTGTGTCCCAAAAGTTTGGATATGTTGTGCCTTCATTTTCACTGAATTCTAGGAAGTCTTTAATTTCTTTCTTTATTTCATCCCTGATCCAGTTGTCATTAAGTAGAACATTGTTCAGTTTCCATGTGTGTTTAGGCTTTTTGCTATTTCTATTGTTGAAGTTCAGCTTTAGACCATGGTGGTCTGATAAGATATAGGGGATTGTTTCAAATATTTGTACTTGCTTTATTACTGATTATATGGTCAGTTTTGGAGAAGGTTCCATGTGGTGCTAAGAAGACAGTATATTCTTTTGTGTTTGGATGAAACTTTCAATGGGTGGCTGTTAGGTCCATTTGATTCATGATCTCTGTTAGCTTCATTATTCCTCTATTTAGTTTGTGCCTTGAAGATCTGTCCATTGATGGGAGTAAGGTGTTGAGGTCTCCCACTATTAATGTGTTGGGATTGGTGTGTGATTTAAGCTTTAAAAGTGTTTATTTTACGAATGCAGGTTCCCTAGTATTGGGGGTAGCCATTCTGTTAGTCTGTGTCTTTTTATTGGGGAGTTGAGGTCATTGATGTTGAGAGATATTAGTGATTGTTGGATTGTTGGATCCTTTTATTGGGAAGTTAGCAGTGATTTTGTGTGGCTGTGCTGTTTTGGTTTTGCTGTTATGAGATTATATATTGTGTTTTCTTTGGTGTAGTTGACCTCATTTTGTTGGGGTTTTCCTTCTAATATCTTCTGTAGAGCTGGATTGGTGCATGGATATTATTTAACTTTAGTTTTTTCGTGGAATATTTTGTTTTCTCCATCTATGGTAATTGAAAGTTTTGCTGGATATAGTAGTCTGGGTTGGCATCTGTGGTCTTTTAGTGTCTGGCTTTCATGGTCTCTATTGAGAAGTCAGCTATTCTGGTGGGTCTGCCTTTATATATTAGTTGGCCTTTTTCTCTTGATGCTTTTAATATCCTTTCTTTCTTCTGCAGATTTAGTGTTTTTATTATTATGTGTTGGGAAGAATTTCTTTTCTGGTCTACTCTATTTGGTGATGTGTTGGCCTCTTGTGTGTTCAAGGGCATCTCTTTCTTTGGTTTGGGGAAATTTTCTTCTATGATTTTCTTGAAAATATTTTCTTGTCCCTTGAACCTGGCATCTCCTTTTTCGATCTATTCTTATAATCCTGAGGTTACACCTTTTCATGGTGTCCTTGATTTCTTGGATGTTTTGTGTCACGAATTTTTCTGTTTTAATATTTTCTTTGAGAGATGTATCAGTTTCTTCTATTGTATCTTCAGCCCCTGAGATTCTCTCCTCCACATGGTGAATTCTGTTAGTGACACTTATCTGTTCGATTCCTGATCTCTAAGTTTTCCATTTCCAGAATTTTCTCGATTTGCATTTTCTCAATTGATTCTAATTCCACTTCCATGTCTTGAACAGCTTTACTCATTTCCTTTGCCTGTTTGATTATGGTTTTCTGTTTCTCCTCGATGGTCTCTATCTGTTTGTATTTTCCTGAAATTCTTGGAAGGATCTATTCATTTCCTCTTTATAATTCTCAAATAACTGTATAAGAATAGCTTTAAGGTCATTTTCCTGAGATTCAGCTGCGAGTGTCTGTTGTTGTCTGGGCTTTCTGGTCGAGCCATGCTGTCCAGTTTTTTGTTGGTTGTGTTCTTATTCTTTCCTTTAGACATTTGCTGAGGTGGCTCGGGTTTTGCTCGGGTTTTTTAGGCTGGCAGCTGAGGAGGCGAGTCCCTTAGAAAGGCAGCTGCTTTGTTTAGTGGCCTGGCAGACACTGTCCTCCTGGAGCTAGATTCATCAGAGCTCTGCCACGTAGGATCCGGGATTCAGCAGAGTTCCTCTGGCTACTTGGTCTCCTCAGCAGAATCAGCCACAGGGTAGAAAAATAGCTTGGAGTCGAGAACGCTGTGTTGGTTTCTCTGTGCTGATCCTTTGTTCCCCAGGGGCCTACACCAGCTCCAGTACTCAGAAGAGTTCAGGGTCCTTGGAGATTGTGATTCCCAACCCCAGGAAACATTCAACCATAATGGGGAGGGGCTGCGTCTTTTGATCCTCCTCAATCGTTCAGTCTGAGAAGTTCCCAGGACTGTGTTTTGGATCAGCAACCAGTTCACTCGCCAGTTTTGCTGTGCCACCGATCCTCTGATCCCCAGGGGACCTGCAGTCGCTCCAGTGCAGGGTGCTCGAGGTTTGTCACTCCCAAACTGGGAGACGTCCAGCCGCAATGGGGAGTGGGGGGCTGGTGCTCCTCAGTTGTTCCTTTCAGTGTGTTTCTCAGCCTCTACTCCTCTGCTTTCTAGATGCGATACAAACTGGGCACCACCACATTGGAATCTCACAAAGTAAAATCTTAAGAGAATTTTTTTTATAACTTTTTCTACCCTGAAAAAATTAAATATGATGGAAGTCATATCTTAATGGTGCTTTACACAGCCGCATGATTTCTCTGTGAGGGTAATTAAGTTAGAAACGTACCTGGGAACCAAGCACTAGCACCCCACTACCAGAAGAGCTTCAGCTGTAGGTCCCTCAGGGAGAGTTAGTGCAGCGCACTGTCAGGAACAGCAGCTCAGTGGTCCCAGCTGTGAGAAGACCATGGCCATGTGTTTTCATTTACCAGGTGAACACTGACCATTCATACTGCTGTGAGGATTCCCACTTTGTAGTAAGAATTACAGTGAAATTATAAGCAGCCATGCCTTTTCTGACACGCAGGTGCATACAATGAAAAAGCTACAATAGCTGGGGTTTTCCCTTTCACGAATAAAAACCTTCTGGGAATTTCTAACAAGCTTTTTCCTAGATGACATAATCATCAGTTTTGCTTTCACTTGGGGTGCTGCCTGCACAGACACTTACTTCAACTGTATTTAGGGTACAGTCATTAGATTCCGTTTCAAAGTGGGTACACGATTGTGATGACATTTTTGGTAGGTCTTGGGTATCTATTCACCCATGTCTAACAACAAAATCATTTGTGTATGTATTTTTTTAAGATGTGAACATTTAAATATTTCAAGGTCTGTTCTTAGAAAATTTCAGCCATAATGTATGAGATGTTCTAAAATAGGAGAAGGAAGCAATAGCTGCCCACAGACAGGTTTGCATTTGAGACATGTGATGTCCACTGTTGAGTACCTGGAACTGCTTAAGTTGACTGGTTTGTCTCTTAGACTTCACATCAGTGACTCAGATGGTGTTGTACAGCAGGTAATAGGAACCATCAGTTTAACCCACTTCAGAATGACCAAGAAAATTCTCTTACCTCTAAAATTCCAGAAATGCCTTCTTCACAGCACAGGAAGTTAGCCAGCGAAGGCCCTGTGACAGAATGAAAGTATTCCTGGCCAGTCATATCTGCTTTGTTCGGCCTTCTTCACTGGTTAGGAGTCACTTCAGCTACTGGTGTCACTTGGTGGGCAGCCAAGAAGGGCAATCAAAACCTAACAGGCTGCAGTTCCTAATCCATAGCAAGGTTTAATATTTGAAGAGGCAAGGATGTTAATTGCCCTGATTACTTTTTTGTTATTGTTTTAATTATTCATTGAAATTGTCATATATCCATGTACTGTGTTTTAAGCATTTTCACTTACAGTCCTTGCCCTGTTTTATCTGTTACCCCTCCCTGAATCCTTTCTTCATCTTACAACATCCCTGCTACTTTGATGTTTGTTTGTTGTTTACTTTTTGAGCCACTAACTTTATTTAGGGTTCATTGCATAAGCTGAGTGGTGGCTTATTTACTGGAGCAATTTATCAGTGATTACATCACTGAGGGAAATTACAGCCTTCTATGGCATCCACTAACTTCCTGTAGCCCCTCAGTGAGGGCTGAGGCCTCATGATCCCCTCCCACAATGAGCCCCTCCCACAAGCATGATGGTGAGTCAAGATTTTGCAGATAACCATTGAATAGTAAATCATAAGTGTGGTGACTGCCATGTCCACAAGACACTGTTTTAATGTAGTGTTCTGCTGTAGTCAAGGGCTTTTCCACTTCTTCTATGATGTTCAAAAGCCTTGATGGGGGAAGGAGATTTGGATGTCCCTTGTAGGGCCAAGCCCTCAGCACTCCCTTTTCTTAGCACTTAGACCCATTGTGAGTCTCTGTGTTAACCACTGTCTAATGCAAACAAAGCTTCTCTGATGAAGGCTAAGAACTTGCTTGATTTTCTTGAGAAAAGATCTCTATGTAAGCCAGGTTGGTCTTGAACACCAGATTATTCTGCCTTGATGCTGACATTATATATGCCCACCTTCAACCAGCCTAAGTGCCCTGATTTAACCATTACATGTAGTATATGTGTATGTAATTATACTTCAATCCATAAGAAATGCAAATAGTATGTGACAGTTAAGACCTGTGAGAAAGGAAAGCCTACTCCTGACCTATTATTTCATTAATTATTTATTTAATCACTTTACAGACTGATTGCAGCCCCCTCCCTCCTCTCTTCCCAGTCCCACCCTCTCCCCATTTCCTCCTCCCCTTCTACTCCAGGCCTCCCATAGGTAACAACCCAACCTGGCACATCATGTCACAGCAGGACTAAATGCATCCTCTTCCACTGAGAACAGACAAGGCAGCCCAGCTTAGGGAAGGGATCCAAAGGCAACAGAGCCAGAGACAGCCACTACTCCTATTGTTAGGATGCCCACATGATGACCAAACCAAAGAGCTTGACCTATTTTTAAAAGGCACTCTGAATGTTCCTAATGGGATTTCTCCTACAACATACAAAACATACAAAACATTAACTATCTTAAGTCCTATATTGAGGAGAATAATTTGTGACATGTTAAATTTAATATATATATAAAATGGTATTGCTGTGCTGAACAGAAATTTACATATAAAACACATGACATCATATATTACTTGAAGACATATAAAATAGACACCTGGAAGTCAACACTGTCTTCTGGAAAGCCTAGGGTCTTACATTTACATTTTTTAAACTTCTACTTGGGAAGAACATAAAGAAAGTGTCCGCTAAGACAAAGGACACTTTTCAGTAAGATATTATTCAGCATAAAATGTATAGCAGCTAATCTGAACAAAGATTTGTGACCAATACCCTAGACCTTGATTTTAAGGCTTAAAGTGCACTATTTTGAGCCAGTGTGTTTGGTCTTCCTTGGCATGCCCATGCTGTGAGCATCTGATGTGGGGCAGGGGAATGGAGACATGTTTTTTGAAGTCTATGGGAGTGGGACTGGGCTTAATTTCAATGACAGATAGAAGGTTAGAATACATTCTCTCCTAGTTGGGTCCATCCAGATGCTAGAAGCTAGATTTGGCAGGGAGGACATTCCCAAAAAATTTTGGGGGGGGGAAACATCATTGGCTTCATTCTTTCTAAAAACTCACTGGAATTCATTCGCAGTCAAAATTAGTTGCTTCTCGCTGTGAATTCCCACTCTGCCCATATTCTGACACTCTGCTCTGAACTGCAATAACTGTCTGCAGTCTGCTCTCCTTCACTAGACCGTAGGATCCTTGAGTGTCACTCACTGATAGAAACCTGCAGCTTGAGGGCCATATGACTTAATGTCCAATCTTGGACAATTATGAAGGCAAAGGAGGCTTCAAGATTCATTCATTCATTCATTCATCCATTCATTCTTATAATCCTTTTGGGTTCATTTTTTATGACCACACGAGTTTATGCACACTCAATGCATACAGTAGCTGCAGAGGCCAGCACAGGATGATGGATCCTCTGGAACTGGAGTGACACCTGATGTGGGTCCTTTGAATTTGGGAGAAATGCAAGTGCAGTAAGTGCTCTTAACTGCTAAAGCCATCTCCTGAGCCCTCAATAGAGGATTAAATAAACATTGCTGCCTATTTCTCACTGATACAACAACTCAATGAGATAGTTTATAAGAAAGGCTACACGTCATACTGTTCTGCAGAGTCCGTTAATACTTTTCTCAGGACTGTGACCAACTAGCTGATATGAAGTCACATTAGGTAAGAAGGTTTGATTTGGCTCATGGCTTTCAGGGCTACAACCCATGGGGGCTCGGAAGGCAAGTCAGTGGTAGCACTGTGTGTGCTGTCACTAAGTAAGAAAGAGATAAGAGCTCTAGACAAGTGGGTTGCCCCCCCCAGCTTCCTCCTTTTGTACTTTCTATTCATCTGTGGAGTGGAAAGGAACTGGTATTCAAGGTGGGTCTTCACTCCTGAGCTGAGGAAACACCCTCACAGACATACCCAAAGGTGTGTGCCCCGGATGATTCAGAATCCAGTCACATTGACAAAGCATTATGAACATCACATACTGCAAGTACGGGGGTCAGGGAACTGAATCCTTCAATGAAGTCAGATCTCTTGTTTTTCTTCCAAACACTTGGTTTTCATTCAAGTCTTACTTCCTCTCCTTCGTGATCTCCATGTGGCTTTATTACTTTTCTCTGGAACTGCTTTAAGAGTTTGCAGCTTTTATCTTTTTTTCTGCTTTGTTATGGTGGCAGGGAGAATTTTTAACTTGTTCACTCCCTGAGCACGTGCAAAGGATTGCCAACGTCTATGCCAAGAACCTTCCACACCATAGGCCTTCCTATACCTCTACCTTTCTGGTCCTTCCCATGTCTCCTCTAAGTAACTCACTTTGAAGTCTCTTTTACCCATGTAAGCTAGCCTGGCATTTATAAAACTTTGGCTTCCTTGAGTATGATTCCTCAAGACTGTGTTGGCACGATTGATTTGCTGATGTAATAGGCCATGAACTGATCTATGTGATGTGGACCCACAGATACGAGCAACTGAACTGACCACGCGTATGTATATGATGTATATATGATGTGATGCCTTCATCACTATTCTCTGGTCACAGTCTACTTTCCTCTGGGCTCAATCACTATCTTGGTTTCTCTGAGGATTAGTGAGGAGCTTCTTGGTAGTGCTTGGTTTGGTCCACTTTCCCAAGCTCCATATAGTAACAGGGTTCCCAGTATCAGATCCCCTGTTATTACCTACTATGAATAAATTTTAGTCATAGTAAACACAGGTGCCATTTAGTCATTTCGTTATGGTCAAGTTTTTAGAAAGTGATGAAAGACTAGAGAGACATCTCAGTTGTTAAGAGCACTTGTATTTGCTGCAGAGGACCCGGGTTCAATTACCAGCACCTACGTGATGCTTCACAACCATCCATAACTCCAGTTTTAGAGTAACCAATACCCTCTTCTGGCCTCCAAGGACACTGAGCACACATGTAGTGCACAGATATATATATACACAGAACAATATACTCATACACATATAATAAAATAAATAAATGTTTACCAAAAAACATGACCCCACCTCTGCCAATGCATTGGGCAGAGAAATCAATTCCACTAAAAGTGAACTGATTCTTTGTATGTTTCTCATCCGTCAATCAATCCAGAACAATGTTAAGTCATCAATAAGCCATAAGATTTTTAATAGATCTTTGTGGCCTAATATATATTCTATAGAATGCATACATACAGAGGGTTGATGTCAACCCACAAATTAATATGGAAACCTATTGCCAAATTATAGCTTGCCACTTTCAACAAGTGAACTGAGAGAAATTTGAGTAACTTTGAGTTTTCTGGGATTTTACAAATATTTTATTTAATATTCAGATATTCATATAATGTTTTGATCAAGTACACTCCCTATTCCCTCCCCTTCAGCCCCTTTCTTTAGTGGCTGTAAACATGTTTTTGTTTTGATCCCAAGTGTGGGATGTGAAACAGACTTGTGTGAGGGTGTGAGGTGTTTGTCTGCTGGAAACAAACTTGTGAGAGGAGGCGTGGTATTTGTCCACTAAAAGCAGAACTGCCTTTTGTGGGGGCATGGTCTTTGCCAACTGATACACATCCTAGTACAGGCTCTTAGAGC
>OU015743.1:149510211-149543097 GCA_907169655.1 Acomys percivali
CACACACACACACACACACACACACACACACACACACACACACACACGCCTCGAATCTCAGCTAGCAACCTTCACTCCCTTCGCTCTCCCAAAAGTCCAGCTGGAACAATCTCAGCTAGCAACCTTCACTCCCTTCGCTCTCCCAAAAGTCCAGCTGGAACGCAGTAGGGCCTGATTTTACAGCCCACGGGGGCAGCCAATACAGAGCAGAGCTGCGCCACCACGGGAAGTTTTTGTTTAAGAGTTAAAAGACAAAGTGCCAAAGCAGGTCCTAAGTGGCTTCATGTCTACCTTGATCTTGGACACGCCATAACAAGGCATGATAACAGAAGCCACACGCCCCCGCCCCACCCCCCACCCTCAAAGTATCTGAAAAGTGTGCTAAAAGGTCGGGAGGCGGGAACCTGATTTGAGGAGGAGGGTGCCAGGAGAGGAGCCAATCCCGTGCTCCCAGGGAGGAAGAGGAGGAGCCAGAGCCCGCAGGCCCCCTGCACCGCTCACTCCCGCGCTGCTTTGCCTCCGCAGTCTTCTCCGGATCCCGCGCAGCCACTCGCTGTAGCCTTCCCTGGTGCAGACATGGCCTCGGGAGCCGCCTGCCCGGCGGTGAAGGTGAGATCACCCTCCAAGCTGCAGATGAGCCCCCCAACCCCACACCCCGCGCTGAGTTCCCTCACGCCCCTCCGCAGGGGCCGCGCCTAGGGGCTGGATCCCCAGCCAGAGCGCCCCGCGTCCCCCACCCCCCTGCCCACCGCACGGCAGGGAGGACAGGGGCGCTGCACTGACCGCCAGCACACCCCCATGTCCTCAGCCTTTGGACTCCTCTGCACCCCGGGCCCGAACGGTGGTAACCAGTGCTCTGATGGGGTAGAGGAGCGGAGCGATGGGCGGGCTGCCACCCTTTCTTAATACCACTCCCTTCTGGAGATGCTCCTGGCGGGAGCTGACGCGTGGCCCAGCTCCTGCGGCTGCTGAGCCTGTCCCTCTTGCCTTACGGGATTCGCGCTTCCGCTCCCTTGACTCGGCCCACGTGGGAGAGCTGTGTGCACTTGCTCTTTTGCACGCCTCTGGCTTCCACCCCCACCCCTCCCAACACCACCAAACTTAGATTTCCTTTTGCTTTGTTTTACCCCGGTAGCGCAGAGCTGTGGGGGCTCTGAGACTTTTAAATACTGAAACCGAGTGCAGACCGCTCGCTCGCATCGGTTAGGGCCTCTCCCAGCCTGGAGGCCTCTGTCTTTAAACTGTTTTTGCAACCTTGAAAGTTGGAGCTATTTTCTTGAGCCTCGGGTCCCCAGAGATTTCGACACAAGGGATTCTTGTGCTCTGGGAACCGCTGCCCAGAGGAAAGCATGAGTTCTGAGAGTTGGAGTGAGCCGTCCGCCCCCCCGCCCGCCTTTTCAACTCATCCTGATTGAGGGTAGAGAGTGAAGTTACAGAGCACCAGGGAAACTGGTGGAAAAGGCTAAGTCCTTTCTAGGCTGTTTATTCTAAGCCAAGAGCGCAGTTAACTTGAATCGCTTTAAGACTTTCTAGCCCGTGCTACTGAATGCATCCTTTTGGATCCCCTTGGAAGAAACCAATCTCAGCAGTTGGCCTGCAGCCTGCCTTGGGCTACTTGGGCCTTGAAGGCTTCAGGAACTACTCGGGAGGAGGGGAGGAGGACGCTGTGCTCGGACTAAGGGCCAACTCTCCCCTACCCCTTACATTTGAAAAGGATTATTTACATTTATAGAAAGCCTCGATTCCAGTCAGCAGGAACGGGGCAGAAAGAGTCTTAATGTGCAAGGAACGACATGTATTTATAAAGCGGGGATTTTACCACGGTGTTGGCTGGAATGGCTAGACTTATAATGTGTGTACTATGTATACTTGAATTTTTAGGAGTAGAGATAGTTCCAAATTATGTCCGTCGGTATCATTAGGCCACAGTGTCACACCTTTCCCTTAACAGCATATTAGGTGGGGCCAGATTAATAAATCGCCCTTAACTGAAAAAGGGGGTGTCTTGGCATGTACATCCCAAAAGCTCTCACTGAGGTAGAGGCCTATAACTTGAAGATAGATCTATTTTTCATCTCTGACCCACAATGGGAGTGAAACCAAAATGGCTGGTACTCCTTGCTTAGCCCAGTCAGGAGACTACACACAGGGGCGGGCATATCTCAACAGAAAGAATTGGCCTTAATCTGGTTAGCATTGTGCCTGACACACAGTTTCCCTGTAAAATGAATGTGGTCTGCTTAAGAGCAGAAAGAGCTATGTAAATATTGAATGATATGTACTTTTTTTTAAAAAATCTTGGCAAGCTTTTGAAATAAAACTTGAGATACAAGTGGTGCTAAGAGTGTCTGCTGGTTTCTCTCCTTGAGACTGGAGCAGGTGAGAGAGCGCCACTAATGAGAATTCATGATGCCAGCACTGTATGTAGTCCACAAACTGCTAAGGTAGCATTCTGAGTAAAAAATATGCAGGGTTCATCTCCAGACCAAAATAACCTATTAAACAGTCTATCTTAGGGCTACAGAGTGAAGTGGCTCAGTCTCTGGAGTGCTTGCTGCCCAAATGTGAGACCACGGATTTGGACCCCCCAGCACCCGTGGGGCCAGGGGAGCAAGCAGGGAGCTGGTAGCCGAGGCCAGCATCTACTAGTCCTGGCCAGTTTGGTGAGCTCCCGATTTGATGAGAGTACCTTCGTCCTTTCTCATGAAAAGACAGGCTAAGGTTAACTGAGGAAGACTACTGAAGTCTACCTCTGGCCTTCACACACACACACGTAAACACCACACAAACCGTATCTTATCTGTATATCATATGGTAATAGAGTTGGTTTGTTCATTTGAGACCATAAGACCCTGCATATTCTTTCTTAGAGATAACAAAGCTGGGGTCCTAAAGGGCAGCTAACGTGTCGGGCCTAGATAGTTGTGTTCCCAGCAAGTGGGTGTGAGATATTTCTCAGACCTGAAACATGGTCTCCGTGTTGCTCTACTGTGTGAGTGAAGAGGTCATCCTGCCTTTGGAAGCTGCATGCATGCACAGGCCACCTCTGTGAAAACCACTGGGCATTCTGCAAGTATGGGTGTCGGAGGCCCATTTGTGTCTGGCAGGTGCCCTGTGGCCTGGCTCACTGCACCATTTCTTCTGTTAACTGAGAAGCCACAGTTTGGTTAAGTACATCAATGGAAATATTCCTACATTGGTATTGAGGGCCCCAAAACTGGCCTTCTTTCTATTCCAGTGCTACCTACCTTCTGTCAGCAGTGTGTGACCTTAGGGCAGTGAACCCTGGGTTCTCCGATGGAAGGCCAGTGCTAGTCACACCTACTTTGAGATGTTGTTGGATTTAAGTACAGTACCATGTTGCACAGAGCCAGTGCAGCTCTTGTTCCATTACTGCCAACCCTGGTACCTTACTTCATAAGATGGAAATATTTCCAGGGGTTCAGGTTTAAATGTGACACACCCCTGGTTTAAGAGAGACAATAGACCATTCAGTTGAAAAGCCTTTGGCTTGGTATGGGCAGTATAATAGTCTGTATCACAATGAAATCTAGCTGTCTCCTGGCAGAGTCCTACCCAAAAATACTTAGGGAAACCTGCCAGGCTCTGAGAATACATATTTGAGTAAAACAATGTCGCTCTTCAAAAAGTTTATCTTGTACTGGGGCTGGAAGACTTATTAAGCGTGACCTAGTGAGCGTCGTAGGAGTGGACAGGATAGGCCGTTAGGTGGTTGTTTTTAAGCTCTGCTGCCCATGTGGCTGTTTGAGGAGCTTCCATGATGGCAGTAGGATCATTGTAAAAGGCATCAGGGCTTGAGAGTGGCATGGCTGCCACATAAGAGACCATCTGTGAACCAAAGTGCAGGCTCTCTCAGATACCGAATTGACCTTGGCCTTGGTCTTGGTCTTTCTAAGGGCCTGTAGATTGTGAGAAATACATTTGTAAATCTGATGTTACTATAGTCACTTGAGCACAGGAAGACAAGCTGATGGCAGAAACGGTGATGAGCAGCCTTAAGATTACAGCGGGCTGCTAGGACTCATTTGCGCATGACGGCCTTGAACCAGAAACCTCTGTGCCTGTGATGATGAGAATTATCTGGGTGTAGGTCTCCAGGATATAAGCCACTGATAAACAGTTCAATTTGCATACACCCAGCACCCTGGAGGCAGAGGCAGGCACAGGCAGATGTCCGAGTTTGAACCCAGTTTGGTCTGATTTCCCAGTTCTGGGTCATCTGTGGCTGCACAGTAAGTCCCTATCTCAGTAAATAAATAAATAAATAAATAAATAAATAAATAAAATGAAAATGAAAAAATAAAAAGACAAGCCAACAAAAAAAAAATTGGATTTGATTCTAAATGCTTTGGAAGCCATTTAAGGATCCTGAATAGAGAGGTAGTGCCTGATTTATATTTTTAAGTGTTTGCTTGGCTGCTCTGTATGGAATTGCCTGTACTGGATGGAGGAGAACATCTGGCCAGAAGCCATGGCGCTTGTGCCAGTCTGGGCTGGCAGCCATAGAAGTAGTGAGGATGTGCAGGCGGATCAGAGGGAAAGGGTGCTTTCTGTGTCTGCTTCCAACCCCAAAGGTGCTGAGGAATCCTCTCCAGACAGAAGCAGGGAGGTAAATACAGGATTCCTTCTGCTAGCACATTTCTAATTGGAGACATCGTGTGGGATGAGGAGTCTTTCTACGACAGTAGTGGAATAGCTGCAGAGTTGGTCCAGGTTCTGGGGGCGGGGGGTGGTGAGTAGGTGGAGATGATGGAGACAGAGGCCATGAATTAATAACAGCTAGCGTGGCTCAGGGGGCTTCAGGAAAACATTGTCCTGCTTTAGTTATGGGCAAAGCAAATCTTTGGCATCCATAGAGGAAGGGGCTATTTGGGGAGTTGCTTTGTTGATCTGTAATGCCTCTGGCCAGTCTCTTACTTGGGACATAAGGGAACGATGTTAACCATGTTTAAAGTGATAGAGGAAATATGGACCTTCGGTAGGTCCATGACTTCAAACACTGGTGTTAAGGGAGACAGCAAGTCAGGATGTCCTGGTTTAGAAGATCGCTTTTAAAACTCTGGTGCATGCCTATAATCCCAGCAGTTGGGAGCCAGAGGCAGGCAGAAAGATCTCTAAGTTGGAGGCCAGCCTGGTCTACAAAGTGAGTCCAGGACAGCCAGGGCTCTGTTACACAGGGAAACCCTGTCTCAATAAAAACAACAACAAAAAGCTCTCCGTTGGGGCCGTCTTGAGCATGGTTGGCACTGTTCTTCCGTATGACTGTTCTGAGCTTTTCAGTGCACAGAATATATCCGTAAGCTCTCCCCCAACAAAGTGCCTCCTCCCCGCTATGGCCACAGGACATGTTGTATACTCTCAGACGCCTCCTGGGAAGCTATTTCATATTTCGTTAAAGCCCCTTGGGCCATTGCCTGAGAGACTGCCTGGTGAGGAGAAGTGGGTATCCACCTTCCGCCTGCAGAGAAAAGCAGGGAAATAGTGGGCCAGAGTTGCCTTGAGGAAGTTACCTTTTGTTCTGTGTGTATTTTGCTAGAGGTGGTAAGGTATGGAACAGAAATTGATAACATGCAGCAGTTGATTTGATTTTTCACACTGGCTCTCCATGCTAATTTAGAATCTGGCCCACAGAGAAAAAAGGTGAGAAAACAGATTAACATAAATATGTGTATGTGATGGTCCCTAGATCTTTACCTGTGATTCTAAGTGGATTCTAATCAGTACCACGATGGTTTTCAGAGCATGCAATGGATCTGCCTCATCTGGTACCTTACTAGGTATGCAAAGTCCTGGGCTTCAGCCCACTTCTGCTGGGCCAGAAATTTGTGGTGTATGGCCCAGCAATCTGGGTGCTAACTAGCAAGGATTTAAGATGTCCGCTGTCTTATACAACACTGACGTTTGGGAGCTTTGACAAGTATGGACATGATTTGTTCTCACTGTTTGTACCCAGTGGCTGCAAAAACAATTAACTGATTGTTTTAATTAAGCTGGTTGTCTTCAAACTCCAATGTAGTCTCTCAGTTCCAGGGGCTATAAGTCCAAAGTGGGCCTTAGATCAAGAAGTCAGTAGGGCTGGTTCCTCTTTTTCTTTTTTTTTAAATTAAATTAATTTAATCACTTTATAGCCTGATCACAGCCACCTCCCTCCTCCCCTCCCTCACACCCACTTACCCCTCCCCATCTCCTCAGAGAAAGCGAGTGCCCCCACCATGGGTACCAACCCATCCTGGTATATCAAGTCACAGGAGGACTAAGCCCATCCTCTCCCTGAGGCCAGACAAGGCAGCCCAACTATGGGAAAGAGATCCAAAGGCAAGCAGCAGTCAGAGACAGCCCTGGCTCCAAATGTTAGGAGACCCTCATGAAGAACAATCTGCACATCTGTTACATATGTGTAGGGGCCTAGGTCCACCCCATGCATGCTCTTTGGTTGGAGGTTCAGTCTCTGTGAGCCCCTATGGGCCCAGGTTAGTTGACTCTGTATGTCTTCCTGTGGAGTCCTTGAGCCCTGTGGTGTCCTTGACCCCTCCATCTCGCTCAGCACTTCCTCCCACTCTTCCACAAGGCTCCCCAAGTTCTGCCTATTGTTTGCTTGTGGTTCTCTGCATCTGTTTCCATCATCTGTAGAAGAAGCCTCTCAGAAGACAGTTATGTTAGGCTCCTGTCTGCAAGCATGATCATTAAATAGCGCTGCTCTCTCCCATGGGGTGGATATCAAGTTGGGCCAGTCGTTGGTTGGCCATTCCCTTGAGCTCTGATCCATCTTTTGCCCCTACACTTCTTATAGGCAAGTCAAATTTTGGGCCAAAAGTTTTATGGGTGAGTTGGTGTCCCTCTCCCTCCATTGCAAGTCCCACATAGTTACACTAGGTGGCAATGCAGGCTCCTTATCCCCCTCGCTGCTAGGAGTTTGAACTCGGGTCTCCCATGTTCCTCTCCCTACCCCCTCTTCCACCCAGGTCCCTCCATCGACATCAGGTGTCCGTTTTATTTATTCAAACATCCTCCCTTGAGCCCTCCTTGTTGCTGATTCTTTGTGTCTGTGGATTGTAGGACAGCTATTGTCTACCTTATGGCTAAAATCCACTTTAAGTGAGTGTCTTTCTGGGTCTGGGTTACCTCACTCAGGGTGATATTTTCCAGTTCTACCCATTTGCCTGCAAATTGATGTCTTTGTTTTTAATAGCTGAGTAGTATCCCATTGTGTAAATGTACCACGTTTTCCTTATCCATTCTTCAGTTGAGGGACATTTAGGATGTTTCTAGATTCTGGGTACTATGAATAAGGCTGCTATGACCATGGTTGAGCAGGTGTCCTTGTGTGGTGGAGCGTCTTTCAGTGGCATAGCTGAGTCTTGAGGTAGATCTGTTCCTAATTCTCTGAGAAAGAAAGATTGATTTCCAAAGCGGTTGTACAAGTTTGCACTCGGACTGGTTCCTCTTGCAGGATCTCAGGTAGGAAGAATTATTTGGCTTTACTCTGTAGCTTCTAGAGACACCAGTACCTGTTTCCCAGCCCTACAGTCACATCCTCCATCATCAATGGCCTTGGTTTGTTTGTTTGTTTGTTTGTTTGTTTGTTTTTCAAGACATGGTCTTTCTGTGTTAGCCTTGGCTGTCCTGGACTCGCTTTGTAGACCAGGCTGCCCTCAAACTCACAGTGATCCGCCTGCCTCTCCCTCCCGAGTGCTGGGATTGAAGGCGTGCACCACAATGCCCAGTGCCTTCTTCCTCTTAACTTCCTGTTATCTAAACTCTCTAGATCCCATTTAGGGCCCATCCAGATAGTCCAGGGTAGTCTCTCATCTTGTCTTAATTTATCTACATGCAATAACATTTATAGGTTCTGGGGGCTGAGGCATAAGCATCTCTGGGGGAGCGTCTTATAGTTTATATTCTAAATACCCTCTAAGACCTTATATGTGAAAGGCTTACAACCCGTCATGCTGTTCGGAGTCTGGAACGCACAGGAGATTGGCTTAGTAGACAGGAATGCGTGCTGCTGGTGTGCATTGGAGCTGCTGCCCTTCCCACTTACCTCCTCGCCATGGAGATGTGAGCAGCTTTCCTCTGCTCTGCACCTGGGTGACTTGGCCTTGCCCCGGCTCCGCCATGATGTGACCGCAGACTAAAGCTCAGAGCCAAAGTAGGCCTTTTCTCCTTGTGGTTGGGTTTTGTGTCTCAGGGACAGAAAGCCAGCAGAGCAGCAAGGGTGTCATCTACAGCCTGCCATAACTGGTTAGCTCACATTTTAGAAATTTGTGTTTAAGCAGAGCTGTGCGGTAGACCCAGCCAGCAAGCTTTGAACGGAGTGTACGGCTTGACCGTTTATCAGATCCTCCGCAGTTTGGCATTTAGGGGATGCTGATTTCTGTCAGCTGACTAGGAAGGAACTTGGGCCACATCCTGCCCTTATTCACCAGCAATGGAGACTTGGAGTGAACATGGTGGAGTTTGAGGAAAATGCACCTCAGAAACCAAGAGTCGATTTCAGTCTTGAGCTGTACCGGCTTCAGGGTGTCTTAGAGGTCTGTGACCTCGGCCATGGTTGTTCTGCTCTTTCAGACCTTCCAGGCTTCTCTGACTTTTTTATGCCTGTGTCAGGGCGCTAGGGTGGTCTTCACAGAGCCCTGCGGGCTGGACACCAACTCACGGGGGGGGGGGGGGCTGCTTGGCCCAGATAACCAGCCAAGGGGGTTGGTTACTTCTGTGGGAACCCTCCATGGATTTTGGATTTTGGATTTTGGATGGCCATATTTCCATATATTTTGACAACAACAACAACAACAACAAAAACAAAACAAAAATAAAACCCACAAAATCCTCAAAGAGTCTAAGATATTTGAGCCAAGGTGAGTTGTGTCCCAGGAACATGGATACAAGTTGCCCCAGTGTATAAACGGTTTCATAAGGCTGCTTTTGTTATAGAATAGAGTGAAGTCATAAATCGGGCTGTTTTCAGGGACGTTGGTGGGAACTGAGCTCAGACAGTTTACAGCAGATCAGAAGGCTTCTCGGATTCCATCTGATGACGTCCTTAGCTTCCAGCTGCTTAGTGGTCTGCTAAACTAGTAGAGTCCAGGTTCCACATGCTGGTAGCTAGGATGACAGGTAAGACACGGGTGCACAAGAGAACCGAAGGTACAGCCTTAAATTTGGTTCTGGAGGCAGAGGCAGGTGGATTGCTGTGAGTTCAAGGCCAGCCTGATCTACAAAGCAAGTCCAAGACAGCCAAGGCTACACAGAGAAACCCTGTCTCACAGAGAAAACCAAAACAAAAAACAAAAAAATAAAAATAAAAAAAATTGGCTCTGGATCTGCAACATTCCAACTCTTTACAGTCTAATTCTAATCAGTCCATTGGCCTTGTAGAATGCTTAAACTGGGAGTGGCCTCTGCTTTCTGGCAACTTCAGTTCCTTGGCTTCTGTTGGTCTTCCTTCTGGGTATGCCTATTGCAATTTCTTGTAAGCACACCAGGAATTATTTTAGGTTCGACCTTGTCTTCCAATACAGTCACTTAAGAGTACTGAGCATCCTTGTATAAGTTTGGACCAGGACACAGTTCCACCCTTACGCATTCCCCGTGGAGGAAGCTGGCTTAGCCGTTATGTTGGCTTGTGACTTAATCCCTTTGGTTCATGTTGCAGGCTTTGGCCAGACCTCCCAGGCTCAGGCATTTGGCTTCTTTGTCCCCAAAAATCTGGACTTCCTGGTTTCAGTGGGATCCTACAAGACCACACACATAGCACCTCAGTATCTCTTGGTGGTAACTGGAGCTGAAGAGCTGGAGTCCCAGATGAGGAACTCTGCCTGGTCCTCATCTTGAGCTTGACATACTCAGAAGCCACCCATCCTCCTGGCACGAGTTCACCTCAGCTGTCCTGTCTTTGTATGTTGAGGGTGCATCTGGAAGACAGGACATCCGGGGCTCAGGGGGATGGTTCCTGAGACCAAGTGGATTAGGTAACGTCCTGGTTTTGATGTACCAGGGAAAGTGTGTTGGGGGGTGTGGGGGGGGAGGCTAGTAAGCACCCTTTCAACCTTCAGACAGTTGGGTAGGTAGCATCTCCTATTCAGGGAAAGCAGCTGCATGTATGGCATAGCAGATACCTTCAGCCTTGCTGGATGCGGGCATTCATTTTGAGGTGACTGGTAGAAAATTGGGGAGAATTATGAGCAATTAAATGTATCCCTGTTTTAAAGCCTTGTTTTGAGTAGAGAGGATGTGCAGATGTTCCTGGATGTACAGAGCTGACCCGTCAGTTCTACTTCAGCCCTTGAGCCCATGTCTTTGGCATTCTAGAGTCACCTGGACTTGGCAGCTGGCAAGGTGCTGCTGCCTCCTGAGTGTGGATAACGGGTATGTCAACAGTCTCCTGAGGTCACCAGTTCTTATCCAGTGGGCTGCCACTCCTTTGCAGAAGGGGAGGGAGGTCACATATCTGATTAGTTCCATTATGACTCCTGACACTAGCAAAACTACAGTTACGAAGTAACAACGAAATGATTTTTTTGGTTGGTAGTCACCAAGACATGAGGAACTGTATTAAAGGGTCGCAGCATTCGGGAGGTTGAGAACCACCCGCCTTAGATGCTCACCTAGCTCCCCAGAGGCTCTGTAGTGTGCCTTGTCACCTTGGGCAAAAGCTTGTCCTGACCCGAGGGTCAGTTTCTTTATATCATAGAGACGATTTTTTATTTTTCTAGTCGACTGTACTGGAAGACCCAGAGCATGTTGGGAGTTAGCATGCGGCACCCAAGCCAGAAAACAGCTGCACTTCTCTTTCTTTGTTTGTAAAGTGGGAACACGGTTTTAGGACCAATCTAAGAGGGTGCTTGTGAAATTCAGATAGGGTGAGTGAGGCCCTTGAGATGCAGAGCCGCCTCTGCCTGGAAGCTTCATCCAGCTGCACTTTGCCTGTGCAACCAGCAGGTGGTGATATTGGCCACATATTGGCACTGCAGGCAGCTGCCCTCAAGGTTCGGCTCTGGTCGCTTGTAAGGTGTGGGCGATCCAGCCAGTGACTGGGAGAGACTGCTGTGGCCTTCCTGGGCAGCTTGCTTTCGTCTTAAGCCCTGTCCCTTCTGAGGGCTGAGTCACCAGCTACCTAATGCAGGGCCGTCATGGAGCTGGGAGGGTTTGGAGTGAAGCTCAGCAGAGAGAGGGAGTGTGGGTATCGGGAGCTAGCCTGTTCCGGTTGCTGCCTTCCTGCTGTACTAGCCTGTCTGCCTATTCTGAGAGTGACTGATTCCAAAACACTTGGAGATCTGCTTTGTGTTCAAGCCTGAAGGTTCAGTGTTTACTCAAAATCTGAGGTGCTGGGGCCCAGGGAACATATTGACATGATTGAGCAAAGAGGGCATAGATAAAAGAATTGGAAGGGGTTTATTTATTTATTTATTTATTTGGTTGATCTTGGTTATTGTTTCCTGTTGTGTAGCTCGGGCTGGCCTCAGACTCCATAATTGGAAGACAACCTTGAACTTCTAATCCTCCTGCCTCCAAGGCCAGGAGCTAAATTTCTGAAGATGGTGGTCGCTTTAAGTGCTGTTCTTTCTAGTGCCCAGGACATGGGCTGGACAGCCTTTTAGCCCAGGTTTGTGAAAGATAAAATGGAGAAGATGCACCAGCAGAAGTGCTAGGATTTTGTGAAACAGAATGACTTTACATATTTGTTGAACTTAAGTGTATTGAATAAATAACTGTTGATTTGAAAACACCAATGCGATGGTAGGCAGTTAACAATTTTTTTTGTTGTTGTTGATATGAAATACAAAATCTGCTGTAATTTCAATAGTGTACCACAAGGTGGCACCAACGTCAACCGTCTCAGCCACCAGGACATGTAAATCTGCCATTCTACAGGAAAATCTCACAAATTTATGCCTTTTCACCGTAAAAAGTGCTGGGGTCATTTTCTATGAGATTTCTCCTAAAGCCCCATGGTGTAGCTTTGCATTGACCTATTGAGTCCTGTTTTGTTGAGGGAATCAACACAGGAAGAATTTCATAGTGATGATGCCACTCGTTTTTTAATGTTAGGACTTTAATGTTTGTCTTTGTAATTGCTCTTGCCAGCTTCTTAGACTTTGAGTTTGATCAACTCATTTTTATTTTAAAGATTTAGATTTATTTGATGTGCATTGGTGTTTTGTCTGCATATGTGTCTGTACACGATATATGTACATTGCCCTCAGGCCAAAAGCAGGTGTCAGATCCCCTGGAAACAGGGTTACAGATAGTTGTGAGCCACCATGTGGGTGTGGGGTGTGCTCTTAACTTTTGAGCCATCTCTCCAACTTCAGATCAACTCTTTTTTGTTGTTGTTGTTTTGTTTTTTTGTTTTGTTTTGTTTTTATGTTATGTTCATTGGTGTTTGGCCTGCATGTATGTCTGTGTGAAGGTGGCAGATCTTGGAGTTACAGACAGTTGTAAGCTGCCATGGAGGTGCTGGGAACTGAACTCAGGTTCTCTGGAAGAACAGTCAGTGCTCTTAACCTCTGAGCCATCTCTTCAGCCCCGAGATCAACTCTTAAGGAATCAGGTTTCTTTCTCCACTTTTCCAAAGAGCATGGGTTTCTAGAAAGTGAAATAAAATGCTTGAACTTAAAAATTAAAACTACTAGCCGGGTATGGTGGCGCACACCTTAATCCCAGCACTCAAGAGGCAGAGGCAGGCAGGTCTCTATGAGTTCGAGGCCAGCCTGGTCTACAAAGTGAGTCCAGGACAGCCAAGGCTACACAGAGAAACCCTGTCTCGAAAAAACAAAACAACAACAACAAAAATTAAGACTACATCAAATGGCTTATTTTATAAGTATTTGAGTTATGCAGCATATGAAGTACTGTCTTCTATATATGTATGCATATGAATAGCATTTTGATTTAGTAAGTATATAAATTAATGTGGGTTTATTTGTCGTGTTACTTCTCTTTTACCTGCATTCGCTTCCAGTTCTGTGATTATAGTGGCATAAAAAGAAACATTCCTTTTTTATATCGTGGTGTAATAAGAAGAAACTGTTATTAAATAAACAGACCTAAGCTTTCATATCAAGCTTTCTTTACGCCATAGTAAATGTGGTAGAGAAACAACCTTGGTCAGAAAGATCTTTCTACAACCTTTGGGCCCAATATCTAACTGAAAAGTAGCTTTGCTTGTGTGATTCAGTTGGGAGTACATGTGATGATGCAGTTCAAAACGGTGGCCTGTGTTTTGGCTGTTTCAAGAATATGGAAGACCCATCAGCTTTTGTTTGTTTTGTTTGGTTTTTTTGTTTGTTTGTTTTTGTTTTGTTTTGATTCTTTATTTTTAATAAAAGACCTTTAAAGGCTTACTGTTGCTCTTCAGCACTTTGGGGGATCGCCTCCCTTTGGGATTTTGTAGGAATGATGTAAATATGGATAAATATATTTGCTTAACATGAAGCATGACGAAGATGTGAAAATCTTCTTTCTTCTCTTCTCTCCCTTAGATTGGAATAATCGGTGGGACAGGCCTGGATGATCCAGAAATTCTGGAAGGAAGGACTGAGAAATACGTGGACACTCCGTTTGGCAAGGTTAATGTCGGCTATGTCGGCTGGCAGTGTTGGCTTCGGCCTTGCTTATTACTGTTTTGTTTTTTTTTTTTTTTTCTGTCTTTCTTTCTTTCCTTATTTATTTATTTATTTAGAGACAGGGTCTCTCTGGGTAGCCACGGCTGTCCTGGACTCTCTTTGTAGACCAGGCTGGCCTCAAACTCACAGCAGTCCTCCTGCCTCTGCCTCCCGAGTGCTGGGATTAAAGGTGTGCGCCACCACGCCTGGCTGTTTTTTTTTTTCTTTTTTTTTTTTTAAATCACGAGCAACGTTGATTTTGTGTCCCGCCATTGGGTTTCGTCAGCTGAGGTGTCCATAAAGGCCACAGGAGACTACTGTTTCGACATGGCTTTTGAACACACAAGTAGTGGCTTCTCAGTTTCCATTGCTAGAAGTCGTGATGCTCATTTTCAATTCAAATCTGTTTCTAATTTCGAGCCCAGGTCACACAGCACGGTAACTAACAAAGCAGACAGGGTGCCGACTGATTGGATGACTAGTCAGTATGCAGTGCCATTTTCCAGCCCAGTGGAGCCCCGGGATCGGGACACAATTGTTGAGGTTGTAGGGGAGGCTGCCCCTTGTCCCGCTGGGCCAGGTGCATGGGGTATCTCCATTCCTAATTCCCCAATCCTTCTTCCCAACACTGGCGTTCCTCTGACCTGCGAGAAGAGCCCACGCCCTGGCCACGCCCTCCTTCTCAGCACAGTTCTTCCTTGACATGGGCATCTTGGTGCTCAGGTTTTTCCCTGTGTCCTTCAAGTCATCCCCCGGCGTCGTAGGCCCAGTCACCACGAGCACGCGGTTCCACCACTGAGCTCTTGGTGCCTCCACAGAGGTTGCCTAACTGCTCAGCCTTTGACTTTCATGCCATTTCTTGAACCTTCCAAATGTCATTGGTACATGTAAAGTGGATTAATCGGCCGTCAGTTTCCTGGAGCACTTGCCACCATGCCCCTGCAGCCTCCAGAGCCTGCTGAGTCCAAGCTAGCGGGAAGCTCAGTGATGTTTATGGATCAGTTGAAACCTAAGATCCTCTCCCTAAGCTGTATCTTCAAATTCTAGATTCCCCCCGATCTGTTGTGGTTTAACACTTCAAAACTTTTAAGAACTGTTGATGCATGTTTTTAAAATCACTAAGCTATAACTTTTTTTTTTTTTTTTTATTGCGTGCAGCCATCTGATGCCTTGATTTTGGGGAAGATTAAAAACGTTGATTGTGTACTTCTTGCAAGGTAAAGTATTTTAAGTTGGGTTTTTGTTTGCTTGTTTTGCTTTTAAATATTACTATTTCCCTTCAGGAGAACTTAAATTTAATTTAAAGTCCAGGAATAAGTAATGATGTGGGTATGAGTCATAGGTCTGTAAAGTCAGTACACATCAGTCACCGTTACTTACTGTATTTTTCGGACTATAAGATGCCCCGACCATAAGACACACACAGTTTTTAGAGCAGTAAAACAAGAAAAACAGTAAAAACAGCAGCAATTGGACTGTAGGTACACCCTAACTCTCCCCCCCTCACACTTTTGCTGGGCCGGGGTGGGGACAGAGTGTGTTTATGGTCCAAAAAATACTGTAACACTGTGGCTCTAAGATAAGCTCAGATTACAAGTATTTGGGAAACCAAAGATCTCATTGCACATTTTAGTTTTTAAAATAGGTCAGTTTGACTGACATGGAAGCTTCCGTTTCTGTCCTAATGAAAAAAAAATTTTTTTTTTTTCTAACTGTGGAAAGGAGGGTTCAGGTCACTGAAGTAATCTGGGTTGTTTGTGCTTATACACTCATTCCCCAAACAGGGCTGGTGGTGTGCCCTGCCACACGGTAAGCAGCAGCATCAGAAATTCCCCTGACCACGTGTGTCGCACAGGAGCGACTTCTAGAACTCTAGTGGTGGGAAGCCAGTCTCAGGCCCACACTGGAGACCTGTGGGCTACTAAGGACACAAAAAGGGTACTTTCCAAAGCTTTGTCCTCCACAGTGAAGTGGATGGTTCTTGGGAGCCAACAAAACTAAAATGCAGTTTTTCATGGTCCCCTTATGTGGATTTCAGATCAGTCTCATTCCTTGGTCTGTAGTTAGCGCTCGGGGAAGAAATGGTTGTTTAAATTACACCGATGTTTATTTCGTCTGGAAACCTTCTGAGAGCTTTGGAGGCTAGCCCAGGGAAATGTATGCATCTGTGGGAAATGGAGGCTCCTACTCTCTTAGAGGCCATCTACAAACTCAGAGTGCAGTGTGTTAGCTATCAAGAGAAGACATCGAAAGTTCTTTCTAAATACAAACAGGATGATGGATGGGTATCACTTAACAACTCTATAGAGCAGGTAGCGATCTCATTATGTGTTTTACTGTTGGGGGGAAATTCCTGGCTCTGGGTGGGGCTGGGTGACTGGGGAGGCCATAGGGGAAGTAAATGAAAGAACTTTGAACCAAAACGGTTACCTTCCAAAGCCCAAAGTTCTTACTTAAGTGCTTGACTATATTTCCACTCTTTTCCAAATCAAATAAATATTAATAATATGCATATAGGAGGATATTCAAATATATGTGCATATAAGATCAATTTTAAGTGTCCTTTCCAATACTGAGTTAATATGTAAGTTACAAACCTTTCAAACGTTGAACAAAGTCAGGCTGTGTGTCACTTGCTTCCAGCGTTATTTCTGTCTTATCATGGGTAAGAAATTGAACTGTGGACCAAGCTACCCCGGTAAAACATCACCAGGCAGGTTCTCAAGAGGCCTAGATGGCATAGGCGTCTTTATAAGATATTGCTCATAAGAATGTAGGAATTTCATGTAACCAATGTCAATTTTAGAATTAATTCTAAGAGCTGGGCCGTTGGCGGCTGTTGACTGGAGTTCCCCAAATGGCCCAAATGGGTTAGGGTTCAGGCCTGTGCTTTTGTGTTTCAGTTGCTCAGATAATTCTAACCAAATGCATTTGATTGTCCAAGAGAGTGAACTACTTTGATGAGTGCTACTGAGGGAGACAGACAAGGGGAGATTGTGGTTGTCAGTGTGAGCACCAAAGAGACATAGGCAGAGTGAACATTAGTGGAGCGGGTGGGGCGTGGACACAGTGCCTGGAGGACGTACTTCTTGGTCTTGGTGCTGAGATCTAAAGAGGGCCAAGGGCCTGGATGAGAATAAATGTGGAGGCAAGCAAGGCGGTGAGCCTGAGTCAGAAAGGCTAAATAAGTTCAGGCAGCTAAAACTCTGAGGTGGAGGAGTTGGTTCCTCTGGGGGTTGGGAATCTCACAGCCACCCCCCCACACACACACACTTTTTTTTTTAATGTTTAGTAATAATTCTTTTTTGTTTGGTTGGTTTTGGTTTTTCTTTTTTGTATGTTTGGTTTTAGTTTTTTGAGACAGGGTTGCTCTGTGTCCTAGAACTCACTCTGTATAACAGGCTGGCCTCAAACTCAAAGATCCACCCACCTCCGCCTCCTGAGTGCTGAGATTAAAAGTGTGTGCCACCATTGCCAGTAGTAATAATTGTTTATGTGGCTTGTCATGGGTGTGATATGCATAGCATCTTAACGACATGGCATTTAACCTGTAAACCCTTAGGAAAAAAGCAATGCCTACTTGATTTGTGGCTATAAAAAAAGAATGCCAGGTATATTTGGAAAACTAATGCACTAACTGAAGGAAATTGGAAATTGAAATATGGATAGTCTTAATAGGAAAAATGCTTTATGTTACACTGTAGCTTTGGACCCATCTTCAATTGAGAAGCGGTTATGTATAAACCATGCTTTATATTTCATAGTATATCTGTATAAAATGCTTTTAAATAAACATAATTCTCTTATCTACAGAAAGAGTCTAAAAGACATTTAAGTGAAATAATGCTCCCCTTTTCTATAATTACTCTTAAAACCTTTCTTGTCTGGTTTGTAGAAGAGGCTGGGATATGGCTGGCCTGAGCTGAGGTCCTGACCTGTGCAGATTCCAAGAGAAGAGTCATTGGCCTGTCAAGACTTTCACTGTGTAGTTGAAAGGTTAAGGCAAAGCACTTGGGAGGAGGAGGCAGGCGGATCACTGTGAGTTCGAGGCCAGCCTGGCCTACAAAGCGAGTTCAGGACAGCCAAGGCTACACAGAGAAACCCTGTCTCTGAAGGGAAAAAAAAAAAAAAAAAAAAACTTAAACAATTTTAAAAAAAGAAAGTGTACCTCACTTTGGTGTGTGAACTAGTGTAACCTCATTATAGTTAACAGTCAGTGCAAAATCAGGTAGTTGAGTGGTAAGTGTGTTCTCTTCTGGCGAGGAGTCTTAGAGGTGCTCCATTTGGTGTCCGTGGCTGGTTCCCCATTTCTCACTTTGGTCACCCTCTAGGAAATACTCATGCCATTTTTAATATAAAACTGTGGGCTTCCTCCACCTGTGGCTTAAGTCGCCAGACTTGTAGAAAGCTGTGCTTTCTCTTTCTAGCTGGTCACTGCTTCTTGGGGAAAGCCGTCGCTCTCCATAGCATTGTCAAGTTTCAGGGGACCAAATTTTTGCCATTAAAAACTCGATACCCTATGAGCATATACAGGGGGAGGAGGTCCCCCTCAGTCACAGTCATAGGGGAAGGGAGTAAGGGGAAAATGGGAGGGAGGGAAGAATGGGAGGATACAAGGGATGGGATAACAACTGAGATGTAATATGAATAAATTAATAAAATATATTTAAAAAGGAAAAAACTGGCATTATAGTGAACAATACATTAAAACATTAATCAAACCAAACCCAGCAACAACAAAGAGCCCTGTCTCCAAGCACAGTTTCAGCCTGTGGCATGGGTCAGGGTTATATCTATAGTTCAGGCCTGGGCTGAGGTGGTGCATACCTTTAATCCCAGCTCTCAGGATGCAGGGCCAGGCGGGTCTCTTGAGTTTAAGGCCAGCCTTGTCTACAAAGTGAGTTCCAGGACAACCAGGCATAGACAGAGAAACCCTGTCTTAAAACAAAAAAAAAAGAACTTGGATTCAGTGAAGCCCATAACATTAGTCATGAAAGAGCTGATCTGTCATCTAAAACCAGCAGGAATTCATAGGTTGAACAGTTTCAGAGTTTACTCAATTAGGCAGAAGGAGGAAGTCCACCAGGAACTTGATCTTGCTCTGTTTCTTTGTGACTTTGTTTCCCCTGCTCTGGCTGATGGCACTACTTCAATCTCATCCCTTAGACACGGCAGACAACACACCATCATGCCTTCAAAAGTCAACTACCAGGCGAACATCTGGGCTTTAAAGGAAGAGGGCTGTACACACGTCATCGTGACCACGGCTTGTGGGTCCTTGAGAGAGGAGATCCAGCCTGGTGACATGGTCATCATCGATCAGTTCATCGACAGGTGAGTGCTAAGTGGCCTTGTAGCTCACCATTTTCAGCTCTGAGGCGGGAGACTGGGGGCAGAGGGGAGGGGGGGACGGGACCAAGAACAGGATTGCTTCAATCTTTTCGTTGTAGGGGTTTTATTTTTTTAACTGAACTGACAAATAGTAGTTATATATCAAGGAATACAGTTGATGTATATGGGCATTGCACAATGATTTATGTATAAGTTCACATATCACTTCAAATACCCCTCAAATCATTTTGAGTGCAAACACTGGGTTTTGGGGGTTTTTTTTTTTGTTTTTTTGTTTTCCACTATGTAATAGATATACCACATTACCGTACTTATAGGAAATTTCAAAAACTTACTCTTTCTGCTCAACTAAACTGTAATGTCCTTTGGCCGGTTGTCTTCCAAGCTCCGGCAAATGCCATTTTATCCTCAGCTTCCTGGTCCGTGTTTTAGACCACACGTGC
The DNA here is from genome assembly GCA_907169655.1 of Acomys percivali. Classification (NCBI taxonomy): domain Eukaryota; kingdom Metazoa; phylum Chordata; class Mammalia; order Rodentia; family Muridae; genus Acomys; species Acomys percivali. The sequence continues at coordinate 149,529,632 of OU015743.1, forward strand.
GTCCTCTCGTTGTCTTTCAGTGCCTTGCATGCTTCACCTCACAAAATTCCCGCAGGTTCATTCATTCTGCTGTAAATGGCCATTATTGTTTTTTTTCACGACTGACTGATGTCTGTTGTCACTATGTCGCATTTTCTATCTCTGTGAGTAGGCATCAGAGCTGGTTGCGTGGCTTGGCTGGGTGTGCAGGGGTCTCTGTAGTATGCTGGTGTAGATACTTCCGGTGTATGCTGAAGAGTGGCGTAGGTCCTGCTGTCTTCTCTTTCTCTGAGGAACTCTAGGCTGATTCTCATGGTGGCTGGCCTAATTTACCTCCCCACCAACAGCTGATACGGGCTTGCTGTCTTCTTTCCGCATCTCTACCTGCCTTTGTAGCCTGCTTTTTTTGACTTGCCATTCTGAGCAGGCTAAGATGAAATCTCACTATACATTTGATTGACATGTCCCTAATGGCTAAAAATGTTGAACATTTGTCACGTGTTTATTAGTTGTTTCTACTTCTGAGAAGTATCCATGCGGTTCGTTTCCCCATATATCAATTGGTTTGTTTATTGTTTTTTTTTTTTTAATTTAGTTCTTTGTATATTTTGTGTTTTAGTCTCTTGCCTGATGAAAAGCTGGCAAGGATTTTCTCCCAATTTCTGAATACTTTCTGGAAGCGTACTCTGTTGTGCGTGTACTTATTAGCTGGTGCAGTCCTCTCTTCACGCTGCTCTTATTTCCTAGAGTTCTTCAGGAAGTGCTTGCCTCTGCCCGGGCCCTTAGCGCAATGTGTTTTTCCTCTGTTTTCCACCAGCACTCTCAGGGCTGCAGGTCTGATGCTGAGGTCTTTCTTTGATCTGTTTTGAGTTGGCTTTGAGTGTGTACAGGATTCAGGCAGGGGGTGGGGATGGGATCTAGTTTCAGTTGTCTGCGTGCCTACCTGTGAATATCTCATTTCCCCTGCAGCATTTACTAGGAGTTGGCGTTTTTCCGTCATATTTTTGGTACCTTCACCAGGAGTCAGATGGCTGTGTTTCCTCTGATGTTTGTCATTGCTTCTCTGTACTGTTCTCGTTTTCCTAAGTCACTGGTGTTCAGTTAGGTTATTTACTTGAGATCTTTCCTGACTACAAACCCCTTCTTAGAACTCTGTGGTATCTCACAGGTTCTAGTTAAGTCGTATAGGATGTTGTCAATTCCTTCCGTGGTTACTTGCATTGACCCACTCCCTGGCTGCTGAAAAATACCTTGTTTCATCTCTGTGTGTGTAAACATTTCTGGGTTTTATCTTGTTGGTTCTAATATTCGTTCCATTATGAGCTGATAAGATACAAAGAATTAGTCCACTTTCTTGGTATTGGGCGAACAGTTGCTCTGTGGCTTAAAATATGGCTTCTTGGGAAGGCGCTTCTGTGAGCCCAGAAGAATTGTACGGTCCTCAGTCATAGATTAGGATGTCCTGTAGTCCCTATGAAGTCTGTTTGATCTGTAGCGTCCTTTTTACTGGTTATTATTTTTAGGAGACTGGATTGTGTCTGTTGATGAAACTCTTTACACCCACCGTCTGGCACCCGTGCATCTGTCCTTCATGTCCGACACCCAACACTTGATGCATGTGCATTCCTGCTCACTTATGTTTATAGTGAGCTTCCGGCAAACATCATTTTACTCTGCTTCTGAGTGTGTGTTTTAGACTGCACATGTGAGGTCCTGCCGCTGGCTTTCTGCATCTAGCTTAATTCACTTCACAAAATTCCTCCCCGCTTGCTCACCTTGTCACAAATGACTGTTGTCTTTTTCACATAAGTGCTTGTTGGCTGCTGGGAAAGGCATGTTCGCTTGTTAGTGAGAGCTTTCCCTGAGCAGTGCTCGGTTTCTAGTTTGATTCATTGGAGAGAAAACAAATCATTTGAATGAGATAAAAACAAAGATACAGCAAGCCTTTAATCCCAGCACTTCGGAGGCTGAGGCTGGCTAGTCTCTGAGTTCAAGGCCAACCTGGTCTATAGAGTGAGTTCCAGGACAGCCAAGGCTACACACAGAAACCCTGTCACACACACACACACACACACACATACACAAAAGCCTATTACACACACACACACATGTATCTATAGTAAAAGAAAGGGGGAAAATAATAGAACATACTAAGAAAGTAAAATTTAATGTAAGGAAAGGGGGCGAGGGTGGTAAGACACACCATTAATCCAAGTAGTGGGGAGGCTAGCCTGCCTGTCTGCTAGAGAGTTGAGACCAGCCCACGTGCTACATTGTGAGTCCCTGTCTCAAAAAAAGCAGCAAGTGCTTGGGGGCGGGGTGGGCAGCACACAACAGAGTAAATCAAAAGAAATAGTCATACACTTCTTGCTGAGGGCATGTGGAGGGTTTTCTTTCCAGGTTTTGGGGTAAAGGGGGAATGAGTACTCCTTAGATCCAGTCAGGCAAGTCAAATTGTGTGTTGGGGGTGGGGTGGTGGTATGGAGGCTGAGCCTGCTCTGCCTTGCCTACCAGCATTGAGCTAAGAGGTGACTGAGAGGATGCAGGGCTCTGTTCATGCCAGTGACCTTTGTGTGTGCCCCCTCCTGGGAGGTAGACTGCAGTTTTTCTGGCTTGCCACAAGGGTGGCCTGCTCAGACGGTTGCCATTTACATTCCGGGTACCCTGGTTACTGTTCCTGTGTCTAGGAGAAACCAGTGTCTGTAAGCATCCCCCAGCTTCTGTGTGTGAGAGTGATGACCAAACCAAGACACCCTGCGCTGAGCAGGCAAGCTGCTGCGGGTGCTGAGTAATGCTTTGCCAACCCTGGCCACACTAGTCTTTGCCCTAACCCACACGCTCAGCTCATGCCTCAGAGATCCAACAGTGTTGTTTAATAAAGTTTTTACCACTTATCTGTATAATGCAGATGATTCCTTGTACCATAGCTCACATCAGGGAACATAATTTATCACAGAGTCTTAACTTATATTGCTTATATATTAGCGATTAAAATCATAGATGTTAAGTTTGTTATGACTGCAAAGTTATGCAAGTTGAGGCCAGTTTCCTGGATCTATACACCACACTTCAAATGGGGGTTGGCTTCCTGCTGAGCCAATAGACAGCAGAGAGCCTAAGGACTTGAGGTGTAAGACGACGGGGCTTCGGATGTGCCCAGCAGTAAAGTAAGACAGCAGGCCCCACTCGGAATGTCTCCCCATTGTCGCGCCTGTAAGCATTCTGGGAAGGGCCTCTCTTCTCCAGTAAGAGCCGCCCAGCTCCTCAGAGCACAGGTGGCCTGCCTCACAGTGTACTGCTGGAAGGTGCCAGATTCCCTTTTGGAAGACTGACTGGATCCTCTTCCTACTGTGCAGCGGCACACTCTGATCTTGGGCTCCCAGTTTCTCTTATAATTGTAACATCCAATATTTCTGGGTTCCGTGTGGTCCCTCACTCCACTGCTGTGTTGCTGGGCCTTTCCACACACTGTACTTCTGCTTGTAGCTGCGTGCCTGTTACTTTGAAAATCACTGGAAAGTGTTGAATGTCTTTAATTAGCGCCTTCCAGTTTGTTGAGAAGGTAGGATATTGGTAAAGCGTCCAGCTAACATCAGAGAGTGTATTGAGTTTGATGAGGCTTTCTTTTACTTTTTAAAAATTTTTTATTAATTTATTCAGATTATATCTCAATTGTTATGCCATCACTTGTATCCTCCCGTTCCTCCCTCCCTCCCACTTTCACTCTGTTCCCCTCCCCTAGGTCTAAGACTGAGGGGCCGCTCCTCCCCAACTATATGGTCATAGGCTATCAAGTCTCATCTTGGTAGCCTTCTTATTCTTCTTTTGAGTTCCATCAGGCCTTCCCACCAAGGAGAAGTGGTCAAATATGGAACACCAGAGTTCATGTCAGAGTCAGTCCCCACTCTCCACACAGCTGTGGAGAATGTCCATTGGCTAGATCAGAGTAGAGGTTCGATGTTTACTACTTGTATTGTACTTGATTGGAGAAGACCCCCTGGGCCCAGATCCATCCATCATATTCTTCTTGTAGGTTTCTAGGACCCTCTGGATCCTTCTATTTTCCCTATCTCCTATATTTCTCTTACCTAGAGTCCCAGTAGGATATCCTCATCTGTCCCAATCTCCTCGTAAATGAAGACTTTCATGGGACATCCCTGTTGGGCTAGTGTCCAATTATAAGTGAGTATATACCATGTGAGTCTTTCTGCTTCTGGGTTAACTCACTCTGTATGATCATTTCTAGATCCATCCATTTGTCCACAAATTTCAGGATTTCCTTGTTTTTTTTTTTTTATAGCTGAGTAGTATTCCATGGTGTAAATGTACCACAGTTTCTTTATCCATTCTTCAACTGAGAGACATTTAGGCTGTTTCCAGGTTCTGGATATTATGTCATTTACTTTTTTAATGTGGCCACTGGAAATTTCAAAAACTGCATCTGTGCCTCACAGTTTACTTCTATGAGCCAGCCCTACCTGTACCTCCAATTTGTCAGAACTCTCTGGTGGGTTCTGGACCTGCAAAGTGTGGTCAGGAGCTCATGACTCAGGGCAAAGGAAGAGCGAGGAGGCTTGCCGTCCTCACTTCTAAGATGTGGCATGAGAAGATAGTAGGTTTCTTTGGTATTACAGTTCTAGACAAGTATTTCGCTCTCTGTGGTCACCTCAGTGACAATTGAAGAACAGTTGTGTTGCCGTTAAATACCCCTGAGATGCCCTCCACCCACTGGCTGGCCTAGAGGTCATGAGAGCAGCCCAGCACCTGACCTGGGCAGCGCAGTGGAGCTGGCTCTGGTGATGTGGGTGCAGGAGAGCTGGCCTTGCCCCTTGCCAGCAGAGGCATTGGATGAGCTACCTGGGGCAGACCTGGCTAGAGAGCTTCTTCTGGTGATGTGGGTGTGGGAGAGCTGGTGGGCTGACCAACTCAGCTACACCCAGCGCCAGATCCAGGCCTTTGAGTTGGCCCACCCCACCAAACACCTCATGTGAAAGGGTCTGCAGATCCAAAGCTGTAGGACCTCCATGACATGGGGTGGGCTGGGGTGGGATTGGGGTGCATGATGTGACATTCACAAAGAATCAATGTAAAGGTCTTTTAAAAAATGAATAAATAAAGCATCTCATCTGATCCTGAAAGGAGCCTGGTGTGGCTACGCAACCCGAGGACACTCTGACCCTGGCACACTCAGGCTTGCGTGCTGTTCTGCTTTCCCCGGTACAGTGACACTCAGGACTCCCCTTTTCTTTCTCCTCCCAGATTTTGTCTCTGTTGGATGAAATATTGTATGTGAGGGTGGGAAAAAATTCTTGGAAAGCAGTATCCTTTTTTTTTTTTTTTTCCCCCTAAGGATCTATGTTTTATTATTAGAGTGGAAATCTAATACTTCCTACCTGGATTCATAGTCAGTGTCGTCCTCCTCATCTTCATGCCCCCTGTGCTCTAAGGTGCCTGTGGCACAACACTTTGTAAGATGTTTTCATACACCAAAGATTGAAAACAGGGATTCATTACCATTCATAGTAAGAATGCATATAAATCATCTTCTGCCTGTCTGCCTTTTTCCTTTCTCTTCCTTCCTTTTCTTCCTTCCTTCTTCCTTCCTTTTCTTCCTTCCTCCTTCCTTTCCTTCTTTCCTCTTCCTTCCTTTCCTTCCTTCTTCGTCCCTTCCTCCTCTTCCTTCCTTTTCTTTCCTTCCTTCCTTCCTTTGCTTCTTTCTCCTTCCTTCCTTCCTCCCTCCCTCCTCTTCCCAGCCTCACTAGACTAGTGGTCATGTTCTACATACTCACCGTGTTATTTCCATTTTCTTCATGGTCATTAACAGTCCCTTTGACAAGAAAAGGAATGGGACCTTTGACTTGGTCGAAGGGAATCTTGTTTGGCATTTGTTTTAAAGGGTTCTTATAGGGCATCCACGATTTCTAACTTGAGGTTTGTCTCCTGTGCTGCATACCCTCATGTGTGGGTGGATACGCTTACTTCACTGTCATCCTGCCACCTGTGGGGAACTGAAGCAGCCTGCTGTGTAAGTGGGGGTGGGCAGCTGTCACACGGGAGTCAGAGAACCCTCACTTCTCCTCAACTCTGGCTGCAGTGTGATTAAAGATGGCCCAGCCGCTCTGGAGGCTCCAGTTGGGCTTTTAGATGGTGTTTCTTCCTTGAAGTTTGTGTGTGCTTTCATCCCAGCATCTTCTGGTCTTCAGTGTCGCTTTGCCACGTATGGTTCAAGCAGCAGTTGTATGAACCCCCAGTTACTTGCTGAGGGGGATCTGCAGTTACTTCCTCACCAGATGTTAACAGTTCTTCTCACAAGTGTCTTTGAAGGTGCGGTGTCCTCTGAGCCCCACAGGATCTAGGATGAGGCTTCTCATGAGGTCAGACACTGGTGATAGAAACCTCCTCCCTGCCTGTGGCTTGGCAAGGGCCTTGTGTAAATAAGCTGAATTCTAAGAAGAGGCTTAGACAAATTTAGAAGCATGGTTGTGCGGGTTGCTTTGTTGCTTATCAACTTTGTAGCTAATAGTTCGCAAGGGTTGGTTTTAGAGTCTTGCATAGGGGTGCCTGCTTCTCAGGGACTCTGCTGGCTTCTGCCCAGTGCTGGGGCACTCGGTTGTTTCTTCCTATGTTACTTGTGGCCCGTGCTCCCTCTGTTTTCTAAGCTAACCACTGTTAGATACTGTCTTTATTAGGGTTCCTGCTGCTGCTGTGATGAAGGCATCGTGACCAAAAAGCAAGTTGGGGAGGAAAGGGTTTATTTGGCTTACACTTCTAGGTGATAATTCATCACTGGAGGAAGCCAGGACAGGAACTCAAGCTGGCTTCAACAAGGAGGCAGGAGCTGATACCGAAACCAAGGGGGAGTGCTGCTTACTGGCTCGCTTCCCATGGCTCACTCAGCCTGCTTTCTTAAAGAACCCCGGACCACCAGCCCAGGGATGGCTCCACCCACCATGGGCTGGGCGCTCCCCATTGATCACTAATTGAGAAAATGTCCCTTCCTCTTGATGACTCTCACATGTGTCAAGTTGACACACAGAATCAGCCAGGACAGATACTATTACAGATCCTGTTGTCTGTGCAGAAGAAAAGTAATACAGCCGTGCCATTCAAGAGTTTGGGAGGCCTGGGGACAGGGATTTCCACAAGCTTCTACATGTGTCCTTTCTCGCCTGTGCCATCAGTCTCTGCTATTTTACTGAATTCATCGACGGCACAGGGAAGAAAGGTATATGTAGGAATTGTTGATGCAGGTCCTTATTTTAAGGTTAAAACGAAATTCACAGAAGCAGAGCCACTTCTGTGACTCAGAATGCCAGTTGAAACAAGAATGCCAATGAAAAGGAAGGAAAATTAGCTTTTTTTTTTTTTTTTTCCTTTTTTTAATACTAGCCTTCATCAGGAAAGCTGCACAGTTTAGGGTTTGGTTTTGTTTTACAATGGAAAAATAAAGCAAAAGAAAAACCCTCAAGATCAAAGAAAATAAGGTGTCCCTTGCAGTGCTGCATGGTTTCTTTGAAGCCTGGGTAGCTGGTTGCTGATTAGGTAACTGCTTAAAAAAAAAGCAAAGAGCTGCCACTCAGTAAGCAGTGAAGACACCTAGTTTTTTGCTGGCTCTGCCCTCAATGCCTTTGTCCTTCAGTGTCCTTATCTGCTAGTGTAAGAGTTTTGGGAGTGTCAGGTTCTGGTGTGCTCCTTCTCAAGCTTGCTGTTGGCTTTTTTTTTTTTTTCTTTTTTCAGTTTATCCTCTTGCAGGAAGAATAGGAGAGGCCTGACTATGCTATTGGCTTTGCATTCTGACTCATCAGGAAAGTCCCGCAGTAAACACATGGGCGAATAGATTATGCCTGTTTATTTCACCATCTCAGAGACACAGCCCTGCCTTGGGCTTCCCCTGTGATATCATCGTTTAAGGCCGTGATGATGGGGGGTGTGCTTTGGTGTCCGGACCACATCGGCCTCTTTTCATCTTGAGAGTGTATGGGGGGGGAGGGGCATGTGTTCTAGTGACTACAAACAAACTGCCAAGTGGAGTGTGATGGCGTGCACCCATGACCTTAACCCTCAGGAGGCCACGGCAGAAACATTGTGAATTAGAGGACAGATTACATAGTGACAGCAGCACCGTCTGAAACAAAAGTGGAAGGAATGGTGATTCATAATAAAGAGTTTCCCAGGGGCCCTTGCATTGCTCTGTCCCGCTCCTCTCAGAGGCAAGGGCACACAAGACAGGAGCATCCTGTTCCTGCAGCATCTTGTGTGTCTTCCTCACTCTGTGCTGAGAACATCTTCTTCAGTTTTATAAGGAATCGGGTAGGAACTCTTTGGTGTCCACTGCTGCCCGCCTCTGCACGCCCTTTCATCCGTAACCTGTGTCCGAGTTCTGCTTTTGTATGTATCTAGCTGTGCTTAAAGTTAGGTCAACAACCCCCAAGAAGTAGGTTGTTCTTACATTCTGCTCTTGAATCTAAATTAGCTGTAGCCCTTCACGGTATTGCCACGTGTCCCGTTGTAAAAACTGAGCTACGGAGCTGGGTGCCACGGTCCATTAATTACGGGCATGCAGTGACTGTTTTCCTGGTCATGCTTGACGAGACCTTGGTACAGAGATAACGTTACATGCCAGCAAGTGGGCCCTGGGGGACTCAAACTCAGGTGACTCTCAAGCCTGTCACCTCAGCTCTGCCCACCCCAATGATCGGGTTTTATATAAACATATATAAATCGGGTTTTATAATTGTCTTCTGGCCATGTGCTCGCTGATCGTTGCCGGAACCATCTGTCTCTCTTTTGTCACTGAGTCTTGTCTGCGCATGCTCAGGCCCGCCCCCCCCCCCCCCCCCCCCCCCTCCCCCCCCCCCCCTCGTTCCTGCACGCTTTCTGGATAGTACTCCCCTTTTCCATTTGACAGCCCTGTAGTTGCTTTCCACACACCTTCCTGCACGGTGTACGGACATAAATCAAGAAACTACCCCAGGTGTTTACTCCTTGTGGAGTTTATCACAGGTCAGCAACTCCCATGGGGCTGTTTCTGGGGCTTTGAGAGGCAGAAGCTACTCTCACAGACTGACTCAGTCCTTCCTGTAATTTGGTGTGACTTGTTCCAACGTACGGACCTATGCTTCGTGGACTCTCGCCACTTTTCTAGAAATGGCTTCCTTAGAAGTTTATATTTAGGAAGCCCTGGACCTTTGCTTGTTTCTTTCTTTTCCACATTTGGTCTTCTGAACAGGACATCAAGTTACCTGCGAATAATTCCATAGTGAATGAAAATGTCACCTCCTGCCTTTTGGACATTACGATTTCTTAAATGTAGCTGTTGCCGTTAGACACAGACCTTTTAAAAGGGCAGTCTGACCCCTTAGTGGAGTTTAAAATGCCAAAGCCTGTCCAGCCAGCTTTCTGCCACTTTTACGGTTTGTAAATCCCAAGCATCAGCTCACTGAGTGGTATACTTCTTTCTACCTGCATATGCCTGTGTGTGGCTGTTGTTTCCTGGGTAGACAGCCTAGGGCAGTGATTATGCAACCTGGTAAAAAACTGTTTACATTAACCTGGAGCAAGTCTGGGATATTAGGAAACAATAATATTATTTAATAAATGCTGTTGTCCACTTTTACAGATGCACAGCTGTGGTCTGAAGTCTTCTCTGACCCTCAGATTTTGGGTTGAAATCCGTGTAGTTAAGGGGGTGATGTCAGATTTGTTTCTGCTGTGCTACTCCTGTCAGTTAAGATTTTCGTGATTGTTATTTTCGTGTTTGGGGTTTTTTTTTTAATATAAGAAAACATTTTTTTAATGTTGCTTGAAAATATTAGAAATGAGCTGGGTATGTGGGTTGCCCATCTGGAATCTCAGCACTCAGGAGCTGGAAGTCATAGCGCTACTTGAGAGTTGGAGACAGTATGGGCTCCGTGGCAAGATCCTACTGGTCTCGCTGCAGATCTGGTCCACAGAGGGTCTTCAAGAGCTCTTCTCCATAGGGAGCCAAGAACCCAAGCCACTTCCGGGACAGCTACAGCATAGAATGCCACGCTGGAGGCTCAGTGTGTTGGTCAAGGCAAAGGATGCTGCATAAGAAATGGGCCAGGAAGCTGGGTGGCCAGGAAGTGGAGCCTGGATAGCCCAGAGGCCCAGAGTTAAACCAAACATGACAAATACGAAATACAAACCATCAGTAAACATACGGTATTCATTCCTCCTGAGTGAGTGAACGAATTCAAAGTTTAAAATGTAACATGAGCTTTGCCCCAGACTTGCAAACCCTGAAAATATATAGACTGAAAAAAAAAAGCGTGTTTTTTTTTTTTTAAGGTTTTTAAAAAATGATTGATTTATTTTCTGTATATGAATGTTTTGCCTGTGTGCATGTGTGTGCATCATGTGCGTGTCTGGTGCCCTCAGTGCTCAGTTTGGTTGTTTCTTTTTTCTCTCTCTCTCTCTTGCTTTTTTTTTTTTTTTAATTTTGTTTTGTTGTTGTTGCTGGTGTTACTGCTTCTTGTTATTGTTATTGGTGCTGTTGTTACAGTCGTTAATCAATTAGAAGTACTCCTGAGATTGGAGCATTGGGATGGCCCCCTTGAGCTGGGAGAATCCCTTTTCTCAGAAACCATCCTTGTGAAAGCTAACTGACTCATGTGCTGCACTTGCGCTGGGGCTTGCTAGGGCCGAGGCTGCCTTTGGAAAGCACCTCAGGAGGGTGGTTGTCTTAATTAAGAATTAATGTAGGGAGGGCTACTGCGTTGTGGGCAGCACCCGTTCCCTAGGCAAGGGTTCTGACTAATATGAGAGGGGAAAGCCACCTATAGGCATGCGTTTACTCTCTGCTGTGTTATGTGGATGTGATATGCCCAGCTTTATCAAGCTTCTGTCACTGGCCTCCCCACTAGGAGCCTGGAACTAGGAGCTAATCTCTTTCTCTCCTAAGTTGCTTTTTGTAGGGCACTTAGTCACAGCGACAGACACAAAGCTGGAAAAGCATCTGCCCCTGCTTGGCACCCTCAAGCAGCTTGAGAGGCTTCCTCAGTCGGAGCCCCTTCAAACTGCCAAATTCACCTCTTGGCAGAAGAGAGAGCAGAAGCAGATGTTCCGTGTGCAGTGGTGGCCAGTGCTAGACCCTTGGGTCATATTATCTCATCCCACCCTCACATAGCCCATGTTGGGTAAGTGACTCTGTCTCCCTCCCCCACTTTTAAATATAGGAAGATCTGAGGTGTAGAGGTCAGAGTGACTTTCCCAGAAGCAAACAGCCAGTGAGTAGTGAAGCCAGCCTGATAGTAGTTCCCTGAAACCCATGTTTAATTGAACACAACGTTAATCTCTTTACTTTGGGAGAAGGAGCTGAACTTTGGCAGTGGTTCTTTACTGCCGTAGAAGCCGTAACTAAGGTTGCTCAGGTATCTCACTATATAGAAATGAGTGTATCTGCTCCCTGTTGCTGCTAAAGCAAATTACAAGCAAGCGTAGGGGCTTATTGCAGATTTATCATCTTGTTATTATTTAGTTAGTAGTTTAACATGGGTTTCACCGGGCCTTTTAAAAACTAGCTGTTGGCAAGGCCATATTACTCTCTGGGGGTCGCTTAAGATGGAGTCCATTTCCTGACCCTTTCTCCTCTGCGTTCCTTGGCTTATGGCCCGCATCCATCCAGAGCCAGCATTAATGGCATCTACGCATCTGCTGCCACCCTCTTTCCGCACAGTAAGGACTCTCGTAATGATGATGTTGTTCCTTCATAATTAATTAATCCAGAATTATCTTTCTACTTTGATACCCATCTGCTGCTTTTGTTTCCCTCTGCCATAAACGGTAATGCAATCATAGGTTCTCGGGGCAAACCTGTGGACATCTTGTGGGATGGGCGTTACCTAAATGTAACGTGGAGGTGGGATTGCATCTGAGTGTATTGACGGGCAGCCACGGCAGGTGGGTATTTAGTCTTATTTCGGCTGCTATGGCAAAATACTGTAGATTGATTAGCTGCTAAACAATAGAAATTTCTCATTTAGAAGCCTGAGAAGATCAAGAAAAGATACCATGGATGTGGTGTCTGAGAAGAGCTGGCTTTCTTGGCATCATCTTGCCGTGTACTTGGGTAGTTAAAAGGGACCAGCGTAGTTCCATGGATCCTCTTTACCAGTCATCAGATGCTGTGTGGATGCTACTTATGACCTGGTCTTAGCCTCCTACTACTATGACCTTAAGGGATATGATTTCAACATGGAAATCCTGAAGGTTGTACGAGCCTTATACGTCACTGTAAGGGTTTTGCTTTAAACGTATATAGGGTTTGGAGTGTTAAGGAGTTTGTACAAGACACATTTTGTTTAAGAAAAAAAAAAATCAAACTAAAAGATAAACTATGCCCCTTGTCCATATCGCTCAGGCAACAATTGAACTACACAGTTCAACTGTAATTGTGAATCCAGACAAGCTGGTTTGGTTGAAAATGGAAAAGTGACCTTTCAGGCTTTGTCAGCACGCTCTCCTCGGAGCCTGCGTCTGCTAGATTGTTCCAGGCTTTGGGCTGAGTTCTAGAAGATGCAGCTGGTTTCTCTGACAGATTCCCAGTGGAGGGCAGGTGCTCCACAGGTGACACACATTTTGGTCTAGGATTTCTTCTGGGGTTGCCTTGCATGTTTCTCAGCTGTGGTTGTTAGCCCCATTGCCCTCCTGGAATTCATTTCGCGCGGACAGTTCCTCTGTTTATGATGTATGGGTGTGCTCTGTGTCACTAACCATTTCACTGAGTGCAGTGACACTTAAGGTAGTGCTGCAGATGCCACCAGTCTGTATCTTCATTGATTTTAATGTTACTTTCTCTCTCTTCCCTGGGGTCAGGTTCTCTGGGTCCTCGGCCTGCAGCTTACCCTCAGGTGTCTCTACTGAGTTATCGGGGCACCTTGATTGACTTATTCCTCCTGTTGCTTTTATAAATGAAGGGATGAGCACTGTGGGTTATTTTTGTATGTTTGCTGTTTTGTTTTGTTTTTTAGTCTCATTATGTAGACCAAGCTGGCCTTGAACTCAAAGATATCCACCTGCCTCTGTCTCCTGCGTACTGGAGACACATAGCACCAGCCTGAGCAAATACTATGTTTTATTAGAAAATGGGAGAATGAAAAATATACAGAATATAACTATGTAACTTGTAATCAGATACCTTCATTTAAAAAGGAAAATGTGAGCTGAGTGGTAGTGGCACACACCCTTAGTCCCAACACTGGGGAGGCAGAGGCAGGCAGATCTCTGAGTTCAAGGACAGCTAGGGCTACAAAAAGAAACCCTCTCTCAAAAACAAAATCAAGAAATAAAAGAAAAACAGATGCTGTTGTATTTTAAGGAGTGAATAAAGACCATTCAACAAGTATCAAGTAACATAGCAAGATGTGTGGAATCAGAGAAGCAGTGGACATGTTGATGCTATAGGTGTTCCTGCCTGGGCTCCTGTTGCCATAGCTACTGGAAGCCTGGACTCCTGTTGCCATAGC
>OU015743.1:149552585-149596891 GCA_907169655.1 Acomys percivali
GTGTGTGTGTGTGTGTGTGTGTGTGTGTGTGTGTGTGTGTGTGTTTTCACCTTTTAAGTCTGTCGTTGCTGCTTTTGAAGACGTGTTGGGGTGGATAGCACGTTCTCTGCTGCCTGTAGCTGTGGTCATCTCTGCTTACGTTCTTCCTTTCAGAACATGGCCCAGTTTTCTGTTTTACCACCAAGGCATTAAAACAGCATGGCTGCCGTAAGAAGACCTTCTACTTCCAGCCTTTGGGAGATTTTGCTTAAACAAAAACGGGAAAGATGCAGCCTTCATGCCTTTGCCTAGAGAGAACATGTGGTAAGAAACAGCGCACTATTAGAGACTCCGCGAGATCCTGACTCCTCCGTGACGCAGGAGGAGAGCCAACAGCCTGCAGAAATGGAAGGGAACAAAGCCCAAGATCCATCAGTCTCATTTCTCCCTATTAGTGAAGAACAGTGAGAACATCCACTTCCCTATGCTGCTAACGAATGAATATGAGCTTGAAACCGGACTGTATGATTGTAAATTGGCTCCATCTTCCTGGAGGGCAGTTTGGTACAATGCATCTGTGGCTTACAAATACTCAATGCACTTTGGTAATCTAGGAATTTCTCTTTAAGAAATTGCGGGAGATTTATTCAAAGAATCATCTGTAAAGAAGGACATTACCTGTCATAGCAAAATATCTAGATATCAAATAAGTTAGTCATACTGTTTCCGTTGTAGTTAGGCTATTGAGCAACCAAGTATAGGTCGTGTTTTGTTATGTTGAGGTTGTTGTTTTAAGTAAGTATACTCAAATAATAAAGTTGTAAAAATTAAACTGGACTTAGAGAACTTCAAAACTCTCCTGGTGGCGAAATAAAGATGGCAACATAAATGTACTGTGAATGTGATTCAAGATATATATGCCAAATAATCCCCCCCAAAAAAATAAATAATAAATAAATAAGGTGTTTTGTGAGGGACTTACATCTTAGCTTAAGAAAGATCTTGGGTCACCACAGAGCTACAATAACTTGGGATTGTAACTGAGAAGGCGAGTATTTGATGTTAAAGTGTCTAAAAGTCAGACTACTTCAAGGGTTAAACTGGGGTGACTCATTACAGTATGTCCGATACTTTTCTTAATTACTATTTGTTTCTTCTCCCTTTTAAGAGTTGACACATTATAGTGGCTGGCAATGTTTTATTTTAAAAAAAAAAAAAAAAGGAAAGAAAGAAAGAAACCAGAAGCCTAACTTTTTGTTAATTCAATAGGATGCTTTTTTTTGTTGTCTGTCATGGGGAAATTGTAGTATTTTCCTCAAATTACTGCTATTACAGGTGCCCTGCAGCTCTTGTAAAGAGTCTGAATGTGACTGTGTCTGCGAAATTGGCTTCAAGAAACTAAGCTGCTGATTGTAAGCAATAAGAGAACCAGCTGCTGTAGCATTGATGTTGACTCCTGGGTAAGCGCCATTGTCACATCTGGCCCATGCTACCCTGCTTCCAGCTCTGGCTGTGAGCAGTTGTGGAGGCTCCCTGAGTCCTGACCAGGGCTCCTGGTGGTTTTTATTTCACTGCAGCAAACACAGTTCTTTCCCTCACTCTTAGTAGTTGTCCAGGAATGTAAATTGGACAGTTGTCTTGTGGCCTTTAGAACATGCAGTTCTCTCCAGCAACATGGAGCAGTGGCTTTCTACAGTGGCCTTTCTAATGTCGTCATGTGCAGGCTTTTCTTTTTCCTTCTTCGTTATGATAAAATATCCATATAATAACTTACTAGATCTACCACCTTAGCTATTTTAATTGGCATTAAAAATATATTTGTATTGATCTCTCTTAGTGTGTATTTACTCGAAAGCAGTGGGTTTTCTGTCAGTTCCATATTCATATCATGGTGGTCATCATTCATCCCACGTTATATCTTCTTGTGTTCCCATCCTTTTCCTTCTCCCAAATAGTGATCCTGCTTCACTGTCATTTAATCCACATTCTGTATACGAGAGAAACGTGTTTGCTGTTGAGTCTGGCTTAACATGATGCTGTCCAGTTCCATCCATTTTCCTACAGATAGCATAATTCCACTCTTTTTTTTTTCTTTTCTGACTAAATAAAATCCCATTGTGTATCAATACCACATCCTTTACTCATTCATTTGTTGGTAGACATGTTGGCTGATTCTGAAATGTGCCTGTTCTGAGTAATGTTGGAATAAACATGCATTTGCAGAGTTCTCAAGTGGCTAGTTCATGCTTCTGCTTTTGGGTCGGGTCTTGGCTGTTGCTGTGAGTAGAGAGGCTCCCCTGTGAGAACCACTGTCTACACCACTTCTGTCTACGTGTCCTTGAGACATATTCTGGACCCCAGACCTAGTCAAGGACATCACTCGCTCCATTGTACTTTTTTAAAAAGATTTATTTATTTATTATTATTATACAGTGTCCTGCTTCCATGTACACTTGCACACTAGAAGAGGACATCAGATCACATTATAGATGGTTGTGAGCCACCAGGTGGTTGCTGGGAATTGAACTCAGGACCTTTAGAAGAGCAGGCGGTGCTCCTAACCTCCTGAGCCATCTCTCTAGACCCTGTACTTTAAAAAAAAACAAAAAACAAAAAACCTTTTTATTGGTTCTTTGTGAATTTCACATCATGCACCCCAATCCCACTCATCTTCCCTTTCCCTCATACCTACCCTCCACCCTTTCAAATCCCCCACCCCTCAACAGAGGGAAAAATCTCGTTGTGGAAGCTGTGGCATGTCACAGTGTATCCCACAGTACACCCTTTTGTCCACATTTCTTTGGCTTTGCAAGTGTTCATTGCAGTGAGTGTGGTTTGAGGCCTCTGGCTTCTGCTACACTATCAGTACTGGAACCTCACCAGACTCCTCTTGAATATCCTGTTGTTACCCTGAGTCGTGGAGATCCTGTAGGAGAAAACCCTTCATGTACTCCAGCAATTCATAAATAGGGTTGATGTTGGGATGGGCCTGAGAGGCATCTGAGTTGATAAGCCTGCCAGTGCTCCCGCACTCACACCACCAGGGTAAGAAGCTCTCCTAGTGTGTTGGCTGGCCCCTCCAGTGCTGCAGCCAGCTCTCCCACTCTCATGCCCGTGGGGCCGGGATGGGTCACCTCTCCTTACACTCTTGGGGCCTCCTTTACCCACAGCCCCCTGCAACCTGGGCCAGCTCTACACTACTGCCAGGCAAGGTGCAGTGTTGGCATAATGCTATTCTGCACTGTGTAAATATCCTTATGTTATTCAATTGCTAATTTATCTGCCCCAGTATCTGGTTGCAGTCCGGACATTCCATTGTAATGCTTCCTCCCAGAATCTCCTGTCTCAAGTTTGTGTAAGCATTGCTCCCCATTTATTCTCTGATTAGTCAATAAAAGCTAAAGAGCTAATGACTGAACAGAGGGAAGCAAACGGGCTGGACTTCCAATTCCAGTGAGGGAAGGAGAAGAGAGGATTCAGACATGAGGAGAGATCCTGAGAAAACAACTGGAGCAGAAAAATAAATAAATAAAATGCAAATATTACAGGAATTTTGGCTGGAAGGTAGTCAGATTAGCTTAGAGGATTAAAACAGATTAATACTGCTTAGTTGTGTCGTCAATCTTGTTGAATAAAACTATAGTCTCCATCTTGATTATTCGAGTGCTAGCCAGGTTAGAAAAAACTGCCACTTTAAATTTCCTACAGCAGTGCAGGGTCCATTCTCAGAGTGTTGCAGCTGGTGAGGGACAGGGCCAGTCCCACTGTCATGACCTCAGTGCCTGCCTAGGTGGCTAGGGACAAGGGAGGGAAGGAAGGGGGCTCTCCCGTATCCATTGCCCCACCGCACAGCAGACAAGAGGCAACACTCACTCTCCCAACACTCAAGTCCTCAGAGCCGCCTCAGCCACGACCCCCATATCCAGGGCTGTCTCTACTATGCTGCTCAGTGGAGGGGCAGGACCAGCTCTCCCACTCTGATGACCCTTGGGGCCAGCTGTCCTGCCTGCCCTACGTGGCAAGGGGCAAGAGTAGGGTCCCATCTCTCCCTTGCCCGTGTCACCACACAGCAGACAAGTTGCAGGGCCAGCTCTCTCACGCTCATGCCCTTGGGCTGGCTTGCCTCACCAGCACCACCACCTCCACCCCCAAACCACCACCAGGGTCACCTCTAAGACCATGGATGTCAGACCCCTGCTGCTGCAGAGCCAAGGACACAGACATGGCCCCAAGTGGCAGCACAAGCCAGGATCTAGGTGGCATCACTGGCTACTCACATTAGGTGGTTCCTCACTACCCTTAATTCTCCAGTCCGGCCTCTCTTCATTGTGCCCACATTCTTGTTTCTCTTCCATGTCTTCACCACTTACTCATTCCTCTTAGTGGCAGCAAAGGCCTCTGAGAGTCTGGGGTCATCTCAGTGCTACGCCCTGCCTGCGCATTAGGACTCCAGACAGGTTTTCTTGGGCATGGTCTACCCCCATCCCAGGCCTACATAGCACTGGACTGGTGGTCATCTCAGGCTAGCTCCCTGTCTAGGCCCTATGGCACCAGACGACAGTCATCTAAGGCTTGCTTCTTGCCCAGGCTGCCATGTGGCCCCATGTGAAGATCATCTGTTCTGGACTCACTCCCACCTTAGGGTTGGGGCCTTTATAGTCTTCAGCTAGCTCCCCACCCTGGGAGCCTGTCAGGGCATGCTGGTTGCCAGAATGGTGTTCATCTTGGGCTACCTCTCTGTCTGGGTTGGGGTGGGGGAGGCAGGGGCAGGGGTGGGGTGTCTGGGGCCAGACTGGTGGTTGACTCAGGCTGGGGAATATTACACTGCTAGTCATTCAGAAAGTCACAGTTGGGTGTAGACATGGCCTCTCTCCTCCCTGCCATCTACTGGCACACATGTAACAGCAGCCACACCTGCAATGCCTCTAGGGGCAAGGCCATTGTACTTTTGTTTCAACTATTTCTCACTCGTTATTAGGTCATTTAGCACACAAATATGCTTCATTGCTCCCTTCCGATGTGTGTATGCATGGTGCTGTGGATCAAGCCCAAGGCTGTGTGCATGCCAGACTAGACTAGTACTGTACCATGGAGCTAATACTTCTTAGCTTCCATTAAATTTTTTTTTTTCTGATTTCTTTATCTCACTTTGGAATGAAATCCTGTCTTGGTTTGGTATGGTTTGGTTTTGCCTTAGTGTGTATAAAAATCTCTTTGTTGCTGTGACAAAAATACCTTGACAAAAGCAATTTAAGAAGTGTGGGTTTTTTCCAGCACTCAGGGAGGCAGAGGCAGGAAGATCACTGTGAGTTCAAGGCCAGCCTGATCTGCAAAGCAAGTCTAGGACAGCCAAGGCTACACAGAGAACCCCAGCTTCAAACAAACAAGCAGAAAGTATGGGTTTATTTTGCTTCAAGGTTCAAGAACAGCCCGGAACTTGAGGCAGCTGTTCGCACCGCATCTACAAGGAAGACGTCAATGAAGGCTGGTGCTCAGCTCACTTTATTATTTGACACAGTCCAGGATGCCAGCATGGGGAGCAGTGCCACCCACAGTGGGTTGACCCCTATTGCATCTTCCCACTTTAGTGAACCTAATACAATCTTTAATGGGCGTGCCCAGGGTTCATCCCCTGGGTGACTCTAGATCTCATGTGGGGTTGACGACGGATGTTAAACACCACATCCTTTATTCTCTAGCTCAGTTGAGTTCAGATTGTGACACCATCCCTTTATCTAATCTGTTCACTGACATCCTCTGTATTTCCTAAACACCTTGTTCTGTTGTTGTCACAGTTGTCACCATCGCCTAGTTCATTATCCGTTTGGTTGTATTCACTTCAGTATCCCCAGATTCTTGACACAGTGACTAACACAAAAGAAGTACTGTTTGTATTTCTTAAGTAAGTGTGCAAGTCTATGAAATGTCAGCCTATTCATATTTCGTCCATCTCTATCCAGCTGGAATTACATTTCATAGACCTGTTAGGCAAGCCTAGAGTAAAAAGCCCTGTGTATTTTCAGACCACCTAGAGTCTGTGTTACCCAAGGACCATTTGTCATAATGTACAACATAAAGCTCTGTTGTTCTGCCTCTTAACTAGATAATAAAAAACTAGAAAAATAGGAATTCTGAAGAAAATCGCTTATGTTTTAGGAATTCAATAAAAAACACCAATGAGTTATTTAATGTATTGCCTGATTTTTGAGTTTTGCTTATATTGAGTGCCTAATAATATTGTTCCTACAATAAATGAATGAAGCAGTCCCTTCCTCTTTAAACTATGTTTAAAACTATCTGTTCTTAATCCTTTGATTATATTTTAAAATCATTTTTTAAACCTACTTCCTGGAGACCTTACTTGCCTTGTGTCCTCGTAGTTGATCATGAGAATGTCATCTGTGTGTATACACACACATACACTTGCATATATACACTTTACATCAGTGTGTGTGTGCAAGGGTGCACATGCCACTGCAAGTGTGTGAAGGGCAGAGAACAAGTATATGAGTCAGCTCTCTCCTACCATGTGGATGCTGGGGATCAGAGCTCTTTATCCACAGAATCATCTCACTAGCCCTTTTCTGTTCCTTTGGTACAGGGAATGTCTTCATCTTCAAACTCTCACCAAATGTAATTTACAAAACATACTCCTGGGTTTTGTTTTGTTTTTTTTTTTAACCTATGAGACAGATCTTGGGTAATTATTTAAGAAAAATTCTTGATTATTTTGTTGGGGGGGAGGGGTTGTTTGCTATCCTTTGGTCATCAAGCTAAAGAAAAAGGCAGACTAAATCAAACTGCTATCAAAAGCTGTACTGTGCCGTATACAATGAACATCAAGGACCTTTTTTTTTTTTTTTTTTTTTTTTTTTTTTTAATCACTCTTGCACATTTGAAGACTAGGAATGATTCCTATAGATCAGAGCTTTTCAGTGGGTTGTAAGCCTGATGGCCAGAGTCCTAACAATAATCTCATCAGTAGTAAGTGATCTGCCTGCCTCTCAGTCACAATTCCATTCATGACAAAAGATTATGGTGGATACTTCAGTGAGTGCTCTACCCCAGAGTCCATCTGTAAACTATTTCAATGGAAAGGCATAGAACCCTCCCAGGCCTCTCACCAATTCATGATTGGCTGTTGATGGGCCAGTCCTGTGTAGGGCCATTGCAGGCAGCAGCAGCTACTGTCCCATAACTGCCGGGGCTGTGCCATGCCTAGAAGACAGCATTTCACAGACTTTCTCCCTGTCTCTCTGCCCTTACATTTTTCTGACCCCCCTCTTCTACAGTGAGCCTTAGAGATAATGATGTCTGATAAGTGTTCTGTTTAGAACTAAGCACTCAACTGTCAATTATTTTCAGTACCTTGAGCCTGGCTTCAGTGGACAGTTCCAAGCTCATGGTCATACAGATGATCCTGTGTAAATTCAGTTCCTCTCAAAGCAAAAAGAAGACCACTGTGTTTGAAAAGAAATTACAGGGATGGAGCTAAAGGCGGTGAGAGGCACAGTGGAGAAGGATGGGGGAAGGGGATTGGAGAGATTAGGGATTAGGGATTACAGAATATATGTGTATGAAATTGCCAACAAATTCAATAAAGGTTATATACTTTTTGAAGATAACTGTGCCCTAGTATGGCAGAAACCAAACATCCATGTGTCCCAATAAGGAAATAAATTGGTTCCTTAATCAATTGAGTGAGTTGGTAGCTTAGTGTTGCTAGAGCCCTGTTACTATTTTTTCAGTTTGTGTCTCGTCACCTTAGGCAAACTAAAGGGCGGTAAGGATATACTTGTGTTCATAAAGTACCCAGGATAGAATGAACTGGAGCTTCTGCTTATTAGATTTTGAGTTGACCAAAGAAAACATCACAAAATTATTCAATTGTCTTGACGACTACTCACTTTCTGCTATTTGCGGTGTCATAATTGGAGAAACCGGGTTCTGTGGCGTGACAGCCACTCTAGACATCACTCCCAACAGTGTGCAAATGCCTTGGTCTTAAGATTAACTGTTACAGGTTCCAGCTAAGTCCTCCCAAACTTCACGTGCAGAAAACTAATTCCTTGTGCAATAGTATTGAGGATGGGGATTATCAAGTGATGAAGGTCCTTAAACACCCGAAAGGACCTTATATGTTCCTTCAACTATGTTAGGACACAGCAGGAAAAAAAACAAAACAAACAAGCAAACAAACAAAAAACTGTTCATTTTATGAATCAGAAGTAGCCTTAAATATGGACTTCCATATCCAGAACTATGAGCAATACATTTTTGTTTCTGTTTTACCATGTAAGGTATTTTTGTTATAACAGCCCAAATGGTTGAATTCTATAGTCACACTGCCAGTCAACAGTCTAAACTGAACAGCCATGGAAACGGAACCGCAGTTATATTTTCATATTTCACCAAATTCAACAAGGAACTGAAAAAAGGGACTAAGTGGTTTCTTAACACCAGCCTCCCGGAATTAAAAAACAAAAAGAAAAAAACAAGACAAAACAAAAATTTGATTTCATTTCATCTGTAGAAATTTAAGAGAAAAATGTTTCAGTGTTTCCAAACTGGCCTCAGGTTTAGGGATGGTTCTGTCTGTGGGTCCTCACATCAGAAGGTTGTGATGTATTTGCTGTTGTTCTCTTTGTAACCTCACGCCATATGAACATCAGGGTTCCAGACACTGAAGCAGTAACAGAGAAGTCAATTTCAGAGAGTTATAAAAATGTAAAGAGTCCCATGTCAAACCACAACTGTGCCAGTCAACGTGGCATAAACCTGGACATCTGGGAAGAGAAGGCTCGACTGAGAATCAGGCCTGTAGGCAAGTGTGCAGGACATGCTCTTTATTGCTGACTGATGTGGGAAGGCCCAGCCCACAGTGCATGCTACCATCCATCCCTGGTGAATTGTCCAAGGTGGAGAAGCAAGCCAGCATGTAGCACTGTCCTTGCCTTCTGTTTCAGGTCCTGCCTTGACTTCTCTCGCTGATGGTGTTGCAACATGAAACAAATCCTTTCCTCCCCACATCGTTTTGGTCATGGTGTTTTGTCATAGCAAAGAAAGAGTGACTGAGACACCAACACATTACCCAGTTAGTAACATTTATTTATTTGCTTGGAGGGGGGTGGAGCATGTGCCATGGAGCACATGTGAAAGCCAGGACAACTTTTTGGAAATGGGTTTTCCCTTTGTACCATGTGGGTACCAAGGATTGAACTCAGGCTGCCAGGCTGAGGCATCTTGCCAGCTATCATTACCCTATTTCAAAAAGTATCACTTCATAATCTGTATCTTCTATAATCCTATCTACTACCCACTTCCCATATTAATTTGAGGAATTTTATATGTTGCATCTCTGAGGATTTCAGTGCTAATTTTTAAAAGATTTATTTATTACTTATAGAGTATTCTGCCTGCATGTGTGCCTGCCTGCCAGAAGAAGGCACCAGATCTCATTATAGATGGTTGTGAGCCACCATGTAGATGCTGGGAATGAACTCAGGACCTTTGGAAGAACAGACAGTGTTCTCAACTGTCTGTTAAGTAAATTTAAATGCCTTAGGCTCAGCAATTCATAACTATTCAAAACCCTAATTTTCTTATAAATGCTACTTTTGCACATTATTTTAAACCTGATCCACTGAAGGGCACATTTCTGTAATAACAGCAGTGAGAAAGCTGAAACAAGCCAGCTTGAACTACATGGAGAGATGCTGTCTCAAAATAACAAACAACAGAAAGACCCAAGTAAGGACTGGGCATGTAGGTCCATGATAATACTGCTTGTGTAGCATTCCCAACCCCCTGAATTCAAAACCCAGCACCCTCTAAATCTAATTAAATCTCAATTGGCTGACATTACTTCATGATTCTTTCAATCTAGACTCTCTCCTCCTCTATATCCTTGAAGTTTATTTCTTGAAAAAAAAAACCAGTTTCATAAAATCTGCATTTTTACTACATCCTTAAAATATATTTTAAATCTTCCTTTGTTATCTTTTAATGTTTAATAAATGCATTATCACCCTGTTATAGGGTAACTCCATTTAAACTTTTGGGTTGGGTTTGTCTTTGTTGTTGTTGTTAGTCATTTTTTTTTTTTTTTTTTAGACAGGGTCTCTTTATATATCCCTGGTTGGTCTGGAACTTGGTGTATAGACCAAACGGGCCTCAAACTCAGAGATCAGCCTGCTGCTGTCTTCCTAGTGATGGGAGTAAAGACCTGCTCCACCACAGCCATTATATATATATATATATATATATATATATATATATATATATATGGAAGCATCTACAGTAGTAAGTTTCCATGTGATTTTTTCAAAAGATCTTTATGTTAATTATCTCTCCTAATATGACTGAAGTTGTTGGCCAGTAAGGTACCAAAAAGGGTACTTTAGGCACACCCCCAAACATTGCAGATTATTTCCTATGCTCTTGCTTACCTCCAGAACTGGATGCTAAAATTCTATTGTTAAAGAACTACACAGGTGGCACTCAGAGGAAGGATAGCAGGCTACCAAGATGAGACGTGATCATATAGAGGAGGAGGAGGTCCCCCTCAGTCACAGACATAGGGGAGGGGAATAGGGTGAAAGTGAGAGGGAGGAA
Organism: Acomys percivali; assembly: GCA_907169655.1. Classification (NCBI taxonomy): domain Eukaryota; kingdom Metazoa; phylum Chordata; class Mammalia; order Rodentia; family Muridae; genus Acomys; species Acomys percivali. Next base: position 149,563,179 of record OU015743.1, read on the forward strand.
GGAATGGGAGGATAGAAGGGATGGGATAACAATTGAGATGTAATATGAATAAATTTATACACACACACACACACATATATATATAGATATAGATATAGATACACACACACACACACACACACATATACACACACACGCCTTTAATCCCAGCACTCAAAAGGCAGAGGCAGGTGGATCAATGTGAGCTGGAGGCCAGCCTGGTCTACAAAGTGAGTCCAGGACAGCCAAGGCTACACAGAGAAAGCCTCTCTTGAAAAACCAAAAAAGGAAAAAAGAAAGTGGAAAAAATCAATCCGGTACTGGTTGACTTAGAAGCTTCTTCTGTAATGACTAGCTTTCCAAATTCAAGAAGGCTATGCACACTACCAGAGGAGAAAAGTAATCATCACCTTATCCAGCCATGAACCATGCCAGCTGTAATAGTGTCTGGCCTGGCAAGACATGTCCACTGATGCAGTAGTGCCACAAACATCATAGGAGTAAGTAACCACCCACATTATTACTGGGTTTAATTCCTGGTACCATTATCTGGGCCATGACTCTGTGGATAGTCAATTTCTAGGCCCCAGATGAGAACTTATTATTCTGTTTAGTGGACATATTAATTAATCTTACCACTATACTCATAGCTTAGTGTATCTCTCAGCCCTCATCAGAGAAGCTCCTTACAGTAGGTGGCAGTTAACAAGACTCAACACAGGCCAAGGTGCAGAGAATAAGAGACTGGAGAGTCAAGGTATGCACACCAGAACACCAAGAACTGATGTCCATCGAGGCGCTTATTGAGGTATACACAACCACTGCATTTCATCCAGGACTATGTGAGCTTCTGACCAACAACTACCTTCCTGGCACAACTAAAGAAGAAATTAACTGTATTCTAGTATTTCAGGCTTCAGCTTTGCAGACAGACAGATATAGTTCTAAACTCAGGATGGATGCTTGAGATAAAAGAGAGGTAGCCAGGCTGTGGGAAGACGGTGCAGCAGTTGAAAGATGTTAGATGAGGATGAGAATCAGGATTCCTTGAAACGTGTGTGTGTGTGTGTGTGTGTGTGTGTGTGTGTGTGTGTGTGAGATGTAAGGTAACATATATATGTGTGTGTGTGTGTGTGTGTGTGTGCACATGCACACATGTGTGTGTGTGTGATGTAAGGTTATATATATATATATATCCCATATATATAAACCCATATATATATATATATATATATATATATATAAAACCCATATATATATATATTAAGGTGGACATGGTAGCCTGTGATTCTAGCCTGGGAAGGCAGAGAAAAAGGTGGGCATCCCTGAAAGCTGGCCAGTAAAACTCAGTTGGTTTTACCGAACAATCATGACTTAACCAGGTGACTGTGCCATTGAGAATGATTTCGTACTTCATGCCCGGCCTCTGCATACCAAAACATGTATATACACAAAATGTATGGAAAAAGCAAAATATGATAGCTAACTATATGTATACCAGGAGTTTACCTTTTAGATATTAGGACTTTGAACCTAGAAGGAGTAGCTAGTTATATGTGCTTACCCTCTGGCTTTATGGTCAGGTTAAAGCCCCTGCTCTTGGTCCATCTTTACCATAACTCTGAGCTGCCCTCCTGGTCTTTTGTGTTGTTGTTGTTGTTGTTGTTGTTGTTGTTGTTGTTGTTTTCTAAGAAGTGACAAGCAGTTTAAGAGTTGCCAGTTAAAAGTTTATTTGGAAGTTTTAAGTTGATCCTTCAAGAATCTGCCTCACATTCCAATTCCCTAACCTCTTGCATATCTCAAAATTATGGTTTGTACCTGAAGTGTCCCTTACAGGGTAGTGTTTTGAGCTCCTGCTCCAGTCGGCGGTGTTGTCTGAAGGTCATGGAGCTAGGCTGGTGGAAGTCACCCTTGGAATACCTACCCTTGCTTCAAGGCTGTGCTGTATTTCGTGGTCCAATATACACTGACTGCCTCAGATGGAGGTCCTTTGCCCTGCCCACACCACATGGATCAAGATGGGCCTTCACCCATAAACCAACACAAACTTTTCTTCTCTTAGTTGTTTCTGTTAGCCAGAGCAATGCAAAATTAATACATGTTATCTACAGGAAACATGCTTTAGGTGAAAAATACAAGTAGGTTTAAAGTGCATGTATATAAAGATATATTGTACAATAATATTGTATACAAACATCACTTCCCAGAAAACTGGAGTGGCTACATTGTCTGAGGTAAGGAACATTGAAAAATGTAACTAGAAACAATTAATAACATTTTGCTTTATTTTTTATTTTATATGCATGACTATTTTGCTTGAACGTATGTATGTGAACAACGTACATATCCATAGACGAGGATGTAGGGTGCCCTGGAAATGGAGTTAGGGATAGCTGTAAATCTCTCCTGGGCACTGGGAACCAAATCTGGGTCTTCTAAAAGAGCAGCGAGTGCTCTTCATTACTGAGCCATCTCTCTAGTCCCTAGAAACATCTTATGATAATAAAAGTGTCAAACTAAGAGGAATAGATAACAACTATAAATATTTGTGTAACCAATAAGAAAACATAAAAATACTTGGTGAAAACTGATAAAAGGGACAGGAGAATAAAGTAAAGCATAATAGTTGGAAATTGCAATAGCCCACTTTCAATAATGCATACAATGAACAATTAGCCAGAATATAAGTAATGAAGTAAAAATAATTTAAAAGTATAAACCAACAATATATAATTGGTTTAATAGAGCATTATGTGGAATAATGTCAGAATACACATTCTCAAAGACACAAGGACCAGAGACTATATAATAAAGCTAAATAAATTTAAAATATGAAGGAAAGAAATAACAAAAACATTAAGGGGATAGAAGTGGTATTAAGAACATATGGGCAAATTAGAAATCGTTAACAGAGGGAAAAGTTTTAACTTAACTTATTTAGCTTAACTTAATTTAACTTAACAAATTAACACACTCTTAAATAACCATTGAGTCAAAGAGGAAATCAAGTGGAAAATATGTGGTTGAATGAGAAATGTCCCTATAAGTATTTGAACTCTTGGTCCCCATTTGGAGGTGCTGTTTTGGGAGAGTGACAGCATGCTTTCCCTCCAAGGTCAAGTAAAAGATAATGATATCTGGTTGCATCATTTCTGTCCAACACAACACTGAATAGTAATTACAAGAGCAATTAGGCAAGAAAACGCACAAAAGAGTAGAAAGAATGTAGGAGCCAGAGGATGAGGAGGAGTGCTGTGAAATGCTGTGTTCCAGACATGATGTGGCTGTTGCATGCATAAACTCACTAACTGGGCTTATCTGCACAAGACCAAGTGAGTTAAAGATTGTAGCCTGAAGGAGAGGCTACTGAGGCCTCAACCCCATCTGAGGAGGTACTGGCAGCTGAATGCTATTGGGGTAGGAGATTCACTTTTCTTTGATGGATAGCTACTGGTAGGTTGTCCAGTGGATGACCTCATACTCATGTATATGTGGGCAGCACTAATGGGACTCAAGATTATGAAAAAAAAGGAAAGAGACCATGAGCAAGGGAGTGTAATATATTAGGGAGTAAGGAGAGCTGGAGGGATTAAGGGGTGGGTATAACTAAATGATTATATAAATGTGTGAAATTTTCTTTTTTTTCTTTTTTCTTTTCTTTCTTTCTTTCTTTCTTTCTTTCTTTTTTTTTTTTTTTTTTTTTTTTTTTTTTTTTTTTTTTTTTTTTTTCTTTTTTTTTTTTTTTTTTTTTTTTTTTTTTTTTTTTTTTTTTTTTTTTGAGACAAGGTTTCTCTATGTAGCCTTGTCTGTCCTGGAAGTCACTCTGTAAACTAGAATGGCCCTGAACTCAGAGATCTGCCTGTCTCTGCCTCCCAAGAGCTAAGATTAAAGGTATGTGCCACCGCCACCCAGGTTATCTATGATATTTTCAAACATATATATGTATATATATGTGTGTGTGTATGTATATATATATATGTAAACATACACATTATATGTGTGTGTGTGTATATATATATATATATATATATATATATATATATATATATATATTTACTCCTGAACATAAAAAAACATAATCAGCAGGTGTAAAAGCAACCTCTGAATGACAGAAACATTTGCAAACCATATATTTAACAAGGGGTTATATTGTACTAGCTTTCCTTTCTGTTGTCATGATAAAACACTGACTAAATGCAACAGGAAGGGAAGGGTTTACTTGGCTTACACTTTCACATCACAGTCACGATTGAGGAAGTCAGGGTAGGAATCAAACAGGAACTGAATCAGAGACCATGGCGAAACAAGACTTGCTGCCTTGTTCCCTCATGAGGGCCCTCTTAGTAGAGTTGTGTCTGTAACCACCTTCACAGTCACACCCAAAAGTGTGATTAACTAATATCCTAGAAAATTAGTTAACTCAACCAAGATTAATTATCACACCATGTTTTCAAAAAAAAAAAGATGTATTTTTATTTATGTGTCTGTGCCAGTGTATGCTACATGTGGGTAGGTGTCCATAAAGGTCAGAAAAGGGTGCCAGATCCCTTGGGGTTATGGGAGGCTGTGGGCCACCTGATGTGGGTGCTGAGAATCAGTCTTAACTACTGAGGCAGCTCTCCAGCCCCATTTTCCATTTTATGACCATTTTTGGTTTCTATTTTTATTTTTCCCCCTCTGTCCACATTCTCCCCTCCCCCCAACACCCTTGCCTTGGAGCTGAAAACTGAACCCGGGGCCTTGTGCTTGCTAGACAAACACTCTACCACTGAGCTAAATCTCCAGTTGCTATGACTTTGGACTAATCAACTGGATTGACTCCTGATGGATTCATAATATGGTGGCATTATTTGGAAGAAGGAAAAAATATTATGTGAGCTCAGTTATATGAGGTAGCTGAAGTATTATATCCAGATTTTTCAGACACAGAAATAGAATGGTGGTTGCCAAAGCTTCGAGGAGACAGAAATGGGGCTTTGCTAGTCAATGAGCATGGGGTTTTCATGCCTCAAAACGAAGACATTTTGGAGAAAGGGCTCCAGCACAGTGTGTTGGCTACACTTCTCATTGATGTGGCCAGATACTGACAAGAAACAGCTAAGGGAGGGTTCACTTCAGCTCATGGTTTAAGAAGACGGTTTATGAAGATAGGGAAAACCTGTCAGTGGGAGGATGAGGCTGCTTCCTCACAGCTGGGGGATCAGGAAGCAGAGAGAGCAGACGGTTGATCATCAGATGGCCTTTCCTCTTCCTCTTCTTATCCAACTGAGAAACCCTGCCCATAGGATGGGGCAGGCCAACCTCAGGATGTGTCTTCCCCTCTCAGTCAACAGCTATGGAAATATCACAGACACACCAAAAGCTTTGTCTCACTAATTTTCTAGTTATCCTCTAATCCAATTGAGATGGTAACCTAAATTAGCCATCTCAAGTTTACCCTTGTCCTGTTTACTCCTCAACACCGCCCTTTCAAGCAAGTGTGTAACAGGGCCCAAGACCTTAGTTGGCCTAGACTCCATGATGGAAGCACCATTCAGGCCGTAAAGCTCAGCACGTAGACAGCACCACCTGCCAAAACTAAAACAAAGGCCTAATCCATCAAAGCTCGCAGTTTGAGGAAAGTCTCTCAATGTTCTAACCTTGCTTTGGGAGTTACGTAGTCCTGCTTCTAGCTAGCTTTTCTCGTTAACTGAAGTATGTCAGCCCAGAACATGATTTTTGTATGTTAAAACTTACCTCGGAAACTGAACAGCCATTGTACTCACCTGTGGGCCAATAAAGACTTTCTATTGGCTTAAACCCGTGCTCAAGCAGTCTTCTCTAATGAATGCCCCAGAAGTGAACAATAATTAGCTCTGATTAATTGGACATAGTTAAGGTGGTATACGTGGGGACTGGAGATGTTGTTCAGTGAGAGAACACTTTGCCTAGCCTGTCCAAGACCTTAGGCCCAAACCTCAGTATGAAAACTGCACTCTGGGTTCTGTCACAATTTAAGTCATTTTTCTATGCAGTAACAGGAAATGTCCATTCTTTCAAAAAGCATATGTTGTGCGCTACGCTTAAACAAGTGTTAAAGTAAATATTGCTGAGGCTTTATCCTCTGACTACAATACAAAGTAAAGTTTAAAAATTAAAAAAAAAAAAAACTCTTGTTAAATCTTATCAATTGGAATGGTACAGGATCCACCAGGAGAAATGCACCTGGACTGGAGGCTTAGCCACTGGGGAAGCGTGCTGGGACATAGTTCAGAGCTGGCCTTCATCCCGCTGGTGCTAAAAGAATCTGCCATTCCCCCTGTTATAGCTGATATTCTTTCAAAGTCTTTTTTTTTTTTTTCATGTTACTGGACAGTCAGATCCCACCTGGCAGTTTCTGCCAGGCAGACACCAGATCATATGTAGTACCTTTATTAGCTATGATAAATTACCCTGATTAAAGCAACCTAGGGGAAACATAGGGGCTTTTTGCTTTACACTTCCTGGGAGACAGCGTTCATCATGGCAGCCACTGTGGAAGGCAGGCCTCCCGTAAGAGCAGGAAACTGACTGGTGACATCTCATCCATACTCAGGAAGCAGAGAGTGAACAAGACATGGGGACAGACGACAAAGCCCCAAGACTCAAGCCCAGTGACTCACTTCTTCCTGTTCGGCTCCGCAACTAAAGATTCTGCAATCTTCCCAAAGAGCATCGTGAGCTGGGACCAGATGTTCAACAGCTGTGCGGGTCAGCTCGAATGGGGTGGGGGGGGATGACCAACCCCTGCTATACTGACCCATGCTCACTCATAGGGCTAGAAGTTTAACAATTTTGCGTAAGGCCTGACTGTACCTGATCTTATCTGCTCTCAAAAGCTAATCAGGGTCAGACCTAGATAGTACCTAGCTATGAGAAATTTTCCAGATATGTAAAGTGGTTATTATATAGAGTGGTCAAAATGCATAACAATGTCCTGATAATTACTACATATGACTCACTTCTGAGTTTGCTATATAAATCAACGAAGTGAACCCAGATTGCAAATTGTTACTTATACAAATGCAGACTTTTGGAATCAACTACATTTCATCCAAACATACATACATCAGTAACCTTGCATTTATCTCCTAGTTTTAGTAAGAACACTTAAAACATAGATACATTCAGGTTTCCTGGATCAATTTAACTTGATCAATAATAAAATTCCAAATGCTTGCTTTACAGGAGTACATAGAATAAAAATCCTTACGTAATTCACCATCCACGAACAACAAATAATTATTGCTAAGGAAAAAAAAAAAACACAACACATTCTACTTACTTTATTAAAAATTAGCCAGTACATGAGTAAAGATTCAAATTCCCAATAAAAATATTTCTAAACCCTATGTATATGGGTATTTTTGTCTACATGTATGACTGCACACTACACATATGCCGATGCCCACGAAGGCCAGAAGACGGCATCAGAAACCCTGGAAATGGGATGCTGGAGACTGTAGCGCTGAAAACTGTAGTCAGCCACCATATGGGTTCTGGGAATCTAACCAGATTGCCTAAAAGCAAAGCCGGTGCTCTTACCTGCTAAACCATGTCTCAGGCCCCAAAACATAAAAATTTAAGTGATAAAAGTACATATGAAAAGTAATTAAAATAATAAACTGCAAACATTACTTTTAAAGCCATGATGAAACTTAATTCAGTGGAACACACAAATGTCCTCAGATGGGATTGTTACTTTCTTCCCGGTACAATGACTAAAAGTAAGGAAGGTATCTGTTTCTCAGGAGTTGGGTGTTGCCTTATTTAGTAGATTTCTTCCCTATGCCATTTTAAAACATGTGATTGTAGAGTAGCAGGCCCACCTCTGATCTGTTCCAAAATCTGAGTCTTGGAAAACCCTGCATCTGTGACTCAGCATTAATGGCCAACTAATACTTGCCATGCAGCGTACTTTTCCACTAGCTCACTGCGCATGCTCCAAGGACCCTGTGAAAACCCAGCCCCGTGCCCTTCCAGTTCAGAGGCCGCCACCATTCTGTGTCTCCCCTCAGCAATTCTCTTGTGTGAGGTTTGTTGCATGATGTGACTTCATGACGTTCCTTGGCTCCCAACTGCCAAGATGACCTTGTGCTGGGAAAGCCGTTCAATTGCATTTAGAGTACTGTTGACAGAGATCATGGGTAAGGCATGTGTAGGCTTGCCTCAAAATGACGATCCTTGCATGTTACGGTTGTTAATCTGATACATGTAAGTCAGGGAGAAGATGAATATATCTCAGCTCCAATTTTGCACCCATACCTAGAATTTCCTTCATGCTAACCTGAGACATGAAACTTAAAAACTGATTGGAGATGAGTAACCGGAAACGGGGGTGGGGGTGGGGAGATGGGAAACAATGAGCAGAGCCACCAGGAAGAGAAAGTCCTTTCCGGCTATATTCACTGTTCCCCAGGACACTCTGGGCTGCTCTGTGCACCTTCCTCAAAAACAACTCTCCCCTGTTCTCGCCTCAGGAGCCCCAGGCAGTGAATGTGAGTCACTGTCTACCATTAACACAGACATTCCTTAGTAACTGTTCAACAAGGCGAAGAAACTATCCTCCTTCTGAGAGTTAGCAGATTCATGAGATTGTTTTGTCGCTCACTAATCGGATGGCATGTTCCTTCAAATCACAGCACTCCCACCAACTTGAAACATTTGCTGCAGGAGGGGAGAGGCGGACCATAAGCCTCCTGTCATCAACAGGTGGCAAACAAAAGGCTACAGTTCAGAAGAACAAAAACTAGAATGATTCTTGAGGACATTGGTGCAAATATTACTTCTTTGGTCTGTCATAGGCTTCCTTTCTGGGTTGAATAGATTGCGTGCGTGCGTGCGTGTGTGCGTGCGTGCGTGTCTGTCTGTCTGTCGGTCTATGTGTTGCATCACCCCAGAAAAAGTATGCTACACAACACTAACATTCAATAAGAAAATTTTAAATAATGTTTTATTAGTTCCTTGATGATTTCTTTTTTTTTAATTTTTATTATTTATTAATTTATTCTTGTTACATCTCTATGGTTATCCCATCCCTTGTATCCTCCCATTCTCCCCTCCCTCCCATTTTCCCCTTATTCCCCTCCCCTATGACTGTTCCTCAGAGGGATTACCTCCCCTTGTATATGCTCATAGGGTATCAAGTCTCTTCTCGGTGACCTGCTGTCCTTCCTCTGAGTGCCACTAGGTCTCCCCCTCCAGGGGACATAGTCAAATGTGAGGCACCAGTTCCTTGATAATTTCATACAATGTATTATTTTAATTTTTGAAAGTATAATATAATTACAGTATTTCGCTCTTCCCTTTTCTCCCCCCAAACCCTACCATATACCCCTTCCTGTTCTCCTACAAACTCATGGCATCTTTTTTATTGTTATTGCATAAATGTATGTGTATGTATGCATTCCTAAATATAACCAGCTCGGTCCATATAATGTATGTATGTTTCCAGGACTGACCACTTGGCACAGAAAAGCCAATTGGTGTCCTCTTCCTGGTGGAGACTGCCTCTCCCACTCCTGCTTCGTCCAGTTTCTCGTAACTCTTTGTGTAAGTTGGGGCCGCACAGGCTTTTCCTTGTCCTCTTTGGCAGGTCTGCTGTGCGTTCTCGTTCAGTTCGCTTTGGGATCGTCATATTGGTAAGACCTTATGGTTGTAGTTCCTGGCATTATTAGGAGACACAATCTCACAGCAGATTTACTGATCCTCTGACTCTTACTGTCTTTCCATCCACCCTTCTGAAATGTTCCCTGTCTTAGGTTTGAGAGTGTTTTGTAAATGCATTCATTGTGACAGCTTCACAACTCTGCATTTTGTTGGTTCTGTCTTTCTGTAGTGTTCTCCATCTCTTTCCTTGTTGAAGGGGGTAAAAACTACGTTTATCTGTGGGTATAAGAACAAATATTTACATGTTATGGTTAGGTATTATGCTGGTTTAGTAAATTTGTACTTGTAGATTCTCTTCCAATAACCATGAGACTTTATGAGCACTCAGTAACTAGCTGGTTTCCAGTACCAGGCATGGTCTACCTGCTGTTGAGCAGGTCTTAAGCTCAATTAGAGAGCTTGGTTACCATCAAGCTATCTGTGTATGCCACTACTGCACTCTTAGGGTTATGGTGCCATGAGGATCACTCATGTGACTCAAGGGCATCATGTTTAGGTGGGACTACTGGTTGCTTTCCTCCTTCAGAAGCATAGTACATTTTGGTACCATTCTCAAGAAGTGGGCAGCTCAGGGAGTTCCAGTTCAGAAAGTCTCTTGGCACTGTCTCTGATATGCATGGTGTCTTCAGCAATAGGGAATTACCATCTACCTCTGGGAGGCAACCAAGGGTCAATAGGCTATATTTTAGGGGGAATCTCTTGCAAAGCTCTGGCCAACAACTCATTTTGTGTTGGCCAACTACTCCTAAGCATGGTTCCTGTCCTAGGGTGTGCCCAGTATGTAGATATCACACCATTAAAGAAAACTAGCTTCCCCTATTCTAGCATCAATCAAATACCAATAGTGCCTCAGCTATGAGTAGGACTTAATGCACATCATTCCTTCAGAATGATGAAATTTGTTTGGCTTGATCTTGCACGGGTCTTGTGGATGCTGTCACAACCACTGTAAGTTCATATGTATATCAACCCTATTGTGTTTAGGAAACACTATTTTCTTGAGATCATCCACTACCTCTGGTTCTTCCTATTTTTTCTGTCCCTTCTTTTATACAGATCTCTGACCCTTGAGGGGAGGAACATCTCATTTAGATCTGCGTATTCTGAAGTTTTTTCTTCTCTGCACGCTGCCCAGTTGTAGGTCTGTGTTAATCACCAACTACAGCAAGGAGAAGTGTCTCTGATGAGGGGTGAGTTGTATACTGACCATTTTTACCCTGTACCCTAAGGTGGTGTCTATCTTTGATGGTTTTTGGAGGTAGCAAAAAGATGGATCTTGTGTTTTATTTATTTAATTTCATATATGTGTGCTGCCTTTGCATTTTCTTTCCTTGCAATTCTTCCTGGGTCACCTCCCTCAAATGCATGTCCTCTTTGGTTATAAGTGATATATATATACATATATATATATATATGTGTGTGTGTGTGTGTGTGTATGTATATATATAATATTTGTGTGTGTACATATATATGTATATGCACAACCTGCTGAGTCAATTTAGTGTTGCTCATATGTATATGTTTTAGGGCTGACCACTTGGTATTAAATAATCACATAGGAGGCTTATCCCTGGGGGGAAATTATATTTTTCAACTATCATTAAAACTCTGTGGCCATTCATCTAGGAATGGGGTCTTATAAAATTTCCTCCTTCTATGTTGTCAACTGATGTGGCCATTGTTCAGGTATTGTTTAAGAAGCCATATTGTCGAGACTTTGGGGATACAATTTCCCTGTCGTATATAGACAACACTATCCTGTGACAGACATCTTCCCTGGTTCTCTGTCTCTTTATAGTCTTTCCACCTCCTCTTTCACAATGTCCCCTGAGCCTTAGATGTAGGGGTTCTACCGTAGAATTATCAACTGGAGATGGGCAACCTTGGGTAGTTGCTCTCTGCATTTGGACCAGTTATAGCTTTCTATAATGGCTTCTGTCTCCTGCAAAAGAAGCTTCTTTGACGAGGAGTGAGAGCTACACTTATCTGTGGATATAGGGATAAGTATTTAGAATGTACTTAGAAATTCTACTGGTTTAGAGAAGCGGCTGCAGGATTCTCTTCTAGGAGCCATGGGTTGTGGTCTAGGTCTATGGCACCTGACATCATTCCCTCTTCTTGAGTGGACCTTTCATCTTGATCCTCTACTTTATCCTCACATCCTGGCATTCTATGTTCTCCTTGATTTATTCTCCTGGTCAGACTTTGACTTGAGTTTTCTATTCAGATTATTGGGCTTTTTATTTCTATCTTTATTTCCCCTTGAGCCCTCTTCAGTATTTCTATCTTTTTACTGAATTCCATTTTTAAATGATGGATTGTCTTTATCATTTCCATCAGCCTTGTGTTTGTGTTTTCTTGGGTATTATTCAAGTGTTTATTCTCTTTAAATTCATTAAGCTGGTTCACTGCATCTTCTTTAGACTTGTTGGATTATTTGATAAAGTTTATGTGTGTTCCTTTAAACCCTGACTATAGGGTTTTATCTAGGTAATTCTTTTTTGTTTGTTTTTCAAGACAGGGTTTCTCTGTGTAGCCTTGGCTGTCCTGGACTCACTTTATAGACCAGGCTGGCCTCAAACTCATAGTGATCTGCCTGCCCCTGCCTCCTTGAGTGCTAGGATTACAGGTATATGGCACTGTGCCTGGCTAACTAGGTAATTCTTATTGGCAAGCATTCCTATAGGACAGGTAAATTTGAAAGGAAAGATATTGCCTTCATCTTTCATATGTTTTCATTTTTGTGATGAGATCTGGGTGTGTGACCTATTTTTACATAGTTATTGTCTGATATGGACAAAACAGGTTGGGGCGGAACACAGGATATACTGGCAGAGTTGAGGCTAGTGTTGAATAGAGCTTAGGTGGGATGAAATCGAGTGGACAAAGGGGAGTGGGCTGGCATGAAGGATAGTCATCCTGGTCCAAGTCCTGAGTTTTGGAGATAGATCTGAGGCTCGGGGAGAACACATGGGTAGGAGGATCCATTGGACTCAACCAACTAGACCCTGGCACGAGGTATCCAGGAGCTGAATGGACAGAGAAGTTGAATGTGGTGCCTAAGGAGCTTATAGGTTGTAGGTGGCTGGGACAGGTCTGGGTCTGAGCCTGGAGATGCTGGGCCACTTCCGCAAGGCTGTCTAAGCTAGGGTGGGCCACTGGATGTGAAACACAGACTTTATCCGAGGGTTCTGTTGGGTGAGAAGAGAGGAGGATAAATCCGAGTCACCCAGCTAGAACCTGGCACAAGATGTACAGGGTCTGGCTGCACAAAGAGGTTGGATATGATGTGTGAAGGGCTTGTAAGGAGGCTGCGAAAAGTTTGCTACTGCATAAATGAGATTTTGATAAAGTGGAGAAGTCCTAAAGGCTCCAGAAATAAGGAAGCACAGGTACAGGAAAGCTGACGTGAGAAGCTTCTGTTTTAAGGAATCAGGATGGGCTTCCTAACAGCTCAATGACATAGAAAAGACTTCAGTACAAAGCACTGAGTGATCAGAACTGGATTCTCCACATAGAAGTAGATTTTTCTAAGAGATAGGATGACAGCTGGCAAGATCTAGAAAAGGTTGAAAAGGGAGAAAAAATATGTTGCTATACATGATGTTGATGAGGAATATTATTTGGTCGAAATGTCTGTCCTTTGGGTGGGTTTAGTATTTATTTTGGTTACATGGTCCCATTTCCTACCTACGAGTCATGAAAATAATTTAATAGCTGGTTATAAACTGGCAGTGTTCATTCTTTTAATAGAGAATATCTGAAGCAAAGTGATACAGAGGATTTCATCTAAAATCTAGATGACACCTGACTTTGTGGATTAAGTACAACTTAAACTGGTGGTATAATCCCTGAGACTTGGCATGCCATTTGGCTGGTAGGGCACTTGCTGAACAGACATGAAGCCCTGGGCTCTATCTCCAGCTCTACATATAACAACTTTCTTGTCACACACCTCTAACATGAGCATCCTGGAGCGGGAAGCAGGAAGGTCAGGGTCTGAGGTCATCTTTCCCAGTACAGGGAGTTCCAGGTCAGTCTGGCATGTACCAAATCTAGCCTGGACAAGAAAAAAAAAAATTGGGACTGGAAAGACTGCTCAGTGGTTAAGAGTGCTTCCTATTCTTCTGGAAGTCCTGAATTTAGTACCCAGCAGCCACATCAGGTGGCTCACAACTGCCAGTAACTCCAGGGCCAGGTGATCTGATGCTCTCTCCTTGCTTCCTGCACACATGTGAAAGTCTCCTTACACATTTACTCAAGACTGCCTAGGCTCACCACCAGTTTCATTGTGAAAAAAAAAAACTGTCTAAAGGCTATGTAGGGTAAATTTCTATTATTTCTTAGACTTGCATGTAAATCAATAATTAATGTTAATTATTACAGTAAACTTGAAATATTTTAACAGGGCTTTTTACTGTCTTCCAAGAAGGTACGATTAAAAGAAATGTAATTTAATTACCCTATCTCCTTCTCCCTGTGCTGCGGTTCTGGACTTCTGCACAGTTGGTGCTGCCCAGGCACAGGAAGCATGGCCCTCCTGAGTCTGGCTTTTCTGTGCATGTGTCTGTGTGACTGTTCTTTCTTTATTCCCTCGTTGTCCTAGTCAGGTTCCAGAGCCAATTTATATGTGGTTCTAAGAAATAATATTGATTTAATCTGGAAAGGTTAGTCAGCTTTCAACAATGATGGTCTCTTGAAAAAACAATACTAAAACATCACAACTAGGATATTAGTTTGGACACAATCATGAGACCATGGAATATTCTACTTACTAGAAGGTCCCCTCGAGCTATTATTTTATAGTCAAATGTCTGGTCCTCCCTCCTGTCTGTTAAATCACCAGCAACCACTACCAATCTAGCCTACACTTCTGTAAGTTCATCATTTCAATAATATTTTTTAAATTGAATCATACAGTATATAGTCTTTCATTCAAGACAATGCTCTGGAGATTCACCCAGGATGTTGATTGAGTCCGTGCCTCTGTTCCTTTTCATTGCTGAGTGAAAACAACATGTGGTATGGTTCCATTAGGTCATCTGATTGGCCTCCAGGTACCGATCACTTCCAGTAAAGCTCTGTCAACACTCATGTACAATTTTGCGTGGGATATACCCTCTTTTCTATGGCCTTCGATTGTTGGTTAAAAAAAAAACTTTCCATTTGTAGTTTTAGTTCAGTGACTACCAAAATGTTTTTGAAGTATCTGTACCATTTCACATTTCCCACTAGTAATAAATATAGTATCATCTTGTTGATGAAGAGTCTATCACGTTTTACTTTTGATGAAGTTAAATTTATCAGCTTCTCGTTTATGGATCTCGTGTTGGTGCCAGATATAAGAACTCTTTGGTTGGTCCTAGATCTTAAACATTTTTCACAATGTTTTAGTTAAAATGTTGCCCTACACATTCTGAGGAATTATCATACTTTCAATTTTGAAGGAGTGAGTTTATTATGTACATAACTAGCCCAAGAAAAATAAGTAAATTGCAAGAGCAAAAGAACAAAAATGCTAAACATCAAACCAGACACTCAATATACGCACAAAAAAATAGATTGAGGGAAACCTGTTTTAAGGAAAATCAATTGCGGTTTTCTAATAATGAGAGTTGCAAGAAAATCAGAGTGTCCCCTGGGGTGAAGCTTCCAGGTAAAAGAGCAAATAACAGTAAGATGATGATGACATCAACTTCTCAGCTTGCAAATATTCAGTGGAAACTACATAGGATATGCCAGTAGATAGTTCCACAGCCATGGGCAATGCTAGTTGGACTTAGTGGGTTATTTTTTTTTAAGACATAAAGTTTGGAGACACCTAGAAAGGGGGTAAGTAGGAGATACATATGTTCATATTTCATTGTACACATGCATGAAAGTCTTAAGAAAAACAAATTTAATAGAGTAAGATTAAAAACTGCAAATGAGGGAGAGAGGAAGAAGAAGGGATGAAGAGGCCCCTTTAAGGAAGTTATCTAGAGCTCTTAACAGAGAAAGTCCCTGGGCAAAGCAAGGTTCTCTTGAGTGAGGCTTCCAAGTAAAAGAATAAAGAACTACAGAGAAAGATGACGTGATCAAATTAGGTGCTTACAGTATCCTGTGGAAACTGATCGGAAAGTGGAAACGGTCACCCAGAATTAGCAGTTGGGCTTTTCTCCCCATGCATGCGTCTTCCACTGCTGAGCTTCTGGCTTCTCACCCCACCATAAGCACTTTTACGTCATGGGAAAAACAGCAGTAACTGCTATTGGAAATGGTTTACTTTCCAACTGTTCTCAAGGACACAACATTGTACTCTTGGGTTGTTTTTTATGGACCTCTCTCTTCATCAGAAATCCAGAGAGGTGATCCCATCTCAGGCAAGCAGTGTTGGAGACCAATTTGAGACAAGCAACTTAGGTTCCCCTCCAAAAAAAGGTCAGGGTAAGCAACCTTGCTCCATAGCCAGTTTCTTAAACAACATATGACAATTCACCAATATAACATACATTATAAATTACACCGTTTTTCATTTTATCACTAAAAAAATCATCTATTTGAACTAAGTTTTTCGGGGGCTGGAGAGATGGCTCAGAGGTTGAGAGCATTGGCTGCTCTTCCAAAGGTCCTGAGTTCAATTCCCAGCAACCACATGGTGGCTCACAACCATCTATGATGTGATCTGATACTGTCTTCTGGCCTGCAGGTGTACATGCAGGCAGAGCACTGTATACGTAATAAATAAATAAATAAATAAACAAATAATATATCTTTAAAAAAAAAAAGAACTAAGTTTTTCTACAAAGTATAAGACGTGAGCCCAGGCTTATCTTTCTGTCAATGGATAGCTATTTTTGCTAGCACCATTTACTGAAAAACTGTCTTGGCTCCTTCAACTTTTGCACTTCTGTTTTAGGTAAGTTGAGAGTAATTACATGTAGCTATATTTCCAGACTTGCTGTCCTGTTCCATTTACCTACGTGTCAGTCTTTCTTACACCACCACTATCTGTCCTTTAGTAGCAAAGTTGTATAATGTATCTTAAAATTAGGTAGACAGAGCCATGCCACTTAACTTTTATTTTTCATTTTTTAAGGAGTTAGTTAATTTATTGTATGTGTATTAGTGTTTGGCCTGCATTAGACATGTGCACAATGCTTATGTCTAGTGCCCACAGATATCAGATGAAGGCATCAGGTTTTCTAGATCTGGAGTTTATAGGTGGTTTGTGAGCCACCATTTACGTGCTAGGGACCAATCCCAGGACCTCAGCAAGAGCAAGGGCTCTTAACCACTAAGCCATCTCTCCAACTCTCTTAAGATTGTTTTTTGATGGTGTAACTTCTTAATTTTCCACATGTTCTTTAGAACTATCTTACCTAATTCTATTTGGTGGCTTAGTATAAGTCTTTCCATCTATGCACAAGGTGCCTCTCTCTAATCCTTTCAGTCTTCCTTACTTAGTATTGTTTAATATTTATCATGAAAGTCCACATGCATTTTTATTATACTTATAACTAGACTTTGTTACTTCTAAGTAACTATAAATATTTTTTTTCAATTTTGCTGCCAATCACGTACAGATAAAATTGACTCACATGTACAGATAAAATTGACTTTTATATGTTTATTTTGTATCTTTTCAGCTACTTCTCCAGGACAATGTCTGTCTGTGTGCCGCCATGCTATCTACCATGATGGCAATGAAGTAAATCTCTGAAACAATCGGCAAGTCCCAATTAAATGGTTTGTGGTCATGGTGTCACTCCACAGCAATAGAACAGTGCCAAAGACAGATGTCGCATAAATTTCCACATGGCCATGTTAAGTAGTCAGCCAGGTATGAAAGTCTTGAGATCTGGAGTCTGCGCTAGACACAGAAAGTAGAATGCAGTCTACACAAGGAAGGCATTTTCTGCCATAATGTGGCACAAGACCGAAGGATATCACCAAGGAATGAAGTGCAGGGAGGAGAGCAAGGCCTGCCTTGAGTATCCCCTCACTGGGAGGTCAAGGGGAGGACTAGCCAGCAAAAGGAGGAATGGCAGGTGAGGTAGAAGGGTGCAATCGTAATGTGTATCTTAGAATTCTCTTGAAGAAAGGAGAACGTAGGGGTGCATCAAAGTGCAGCATTGGAATTTCAACATTGGTGATAGGAAAAAATAAAACAGACAATGAAATTGATCATTGAATTTAGTATTAAGAAATCATTCTGGCTGTGATAAACACTTTCATCACTGTTGAAGATAAAAATGTAACCATAGTGTAGTTAGAACTGAAAGGAAGAGCAGATAGACTATTTTAAAATAAGAATTATATTTCAAGTAGATAAGAATTTAGAGATTAATTGAAATGAAATGTATTTACCCATAACTGATTCAAGCAAATTTAACTGTGGCTAATCTTGTTCATTGATTTTCCCACCCACTCTCTGCTTGCCAGATTATCTTGAAGTGTTGTAACTTGCTTAAACTCTATAGTCCCTCCTTTGAGACCTACCCTAGTTCCTAGCATAACTGTAGATCTTCCTCTGTTAACATCCGCTGTTGTCTTTATCCTATCAGAAGCCATTTTTGCCTCCAAGTCGCCATTTTGCCACCAAGTCTCCCTTTTGATCATAAGGTAAAATTAAGTTCAAGTTCTCAGGCCCTATATTCTTGAGACCAGGACAGTTCAATACATGCTGCTTGGACTAAAACAATAGATGATGAACACATGTTCTGCTTGAGTTAAAGATAAATGTATGTTTTATTAGAGTTAAGATCTGCTATGTTTCCTTCTCCTGGAACAACGGGGATTTGGAAAGTCGCAAAGCCTATATCCTAGCCAATCAACTTGAGATGCTTTGTCTAGCTATCTAGATACAATGTACTTGGAAATTCTTTGTTTTGTTTAACTGGTCAAAATGATGTAATGCTGCCCCCCTCTCACTTCTTATACCTGGCTACCTGGTTATGGTTTTTCATATAAAAAGCCTGCCTTAAAACAGACCAGCATCAGTGTCTGGCTCCCAAGCCAAGATGATGGCCCTGACTGGTCAGCTTTTGTTCGACATTCAACACATTTCCATCCATATGAATCTGGTGTTCGAGCAGTCAATGTGTGGATATTCCTGAATCTGTAACAGAAGCAACTTTGAGGCATCACTTAATCTTATTCATAAAAACGTATCATTGGGGTTACAGAGATGACTCAGCAGCTAGGAGCACTGGCTGTTCTCTCAGAGGACCCAGATTCGATTCCCACACCAGCATGGTGCCTCACAACCATCTGTAACTCCAGTCCCAGAAGGTATAATATTCTTTTCTGGATGCCACAGATATCAGGCATTCACCTGGTGCACAGATATATACAAAAACAAAATGCTCATACAGGTAAAATAAATACATTTTAAAAATTAATATATCAATTTTGAGCATGTCAAGGATTTTTTTTCTTTCTGTAAAAAGAGTAAAGAAGCAGTTGGTAATGTGCAGGTAAAGAAGAGTTAAGGAAGGTCCTGGGAATCCACTCAGGTGTGTGAGTTCACTGTAAACCAGAAAGATGGCTGTGCTTAATTGGGTTGTAGGTTTTGACAAGTAGAAAAATTTAAGTATTTTAGTGTGTGTAGGGGTGCATACCTGTAATCCCAGCACTTGAGGCAGAGGTAAAAGGATTTTTGTTAGTTTGAAACCAGCCTGGACTACATACTGAATACCAGAATAGAGCTACATAGTAAGACTCTAACTTGAAAGAACCAAAAAGAAAGGAAGGAAGGAAGGAAGGAAGGAAAGAAAGAAGGAAGAAAGGAGGGAGGGAAGGAAGGAAGAAGGAAATATATTTTTTGTTTAATTAATTTATTCAGATTTCAACTAAATTGTTATCACTTGTATCCTCCCATTCCTCCCTCCCTCCCACTTTCACCCTGTTCCCCTCCCATAAGTATAAGATCAAGGGGGACCTCCTCCCCACTATATGGCCATAGGCTATCAAGTCTCATCTTGGTAGCCTGCTTATTCTTTCTTTGAGTGCCACTAGGCCTCCCCACCAAGAGGAGGTGGTCAAATATGGGGCACCAGAGTTCATGTCAGAGTCAGTCCCTGCTCTCCACACAACTGGAGAATGTCCTGTCCATTGGCTAGATCAGAGTAGGGGTTCGATGTATACTATTTGTATTGTCCTTGGTTAGTGCAATAGTTTGAGCAGACTCCTCTGGGCCCTGATCCACCCATCACGATGTTCTTCTTGTAGGTTTCTAGGACCTTCTGGATCTTTCTATTTTCCCCATCTCCTATATTTCTCTTACCTAGAGTCCCAGTAGGATGTCCTCACATCCATCCCAATCTCCTGGTAAGTGAAGACTTCCATGGGACATGCCTTTTGGGCTAGTGCCCAATTATAAATGAGTATATACCATGTGACTCTTTCTGCTTCTGGGTTAACTCAGTATGATCATTTCTAGATCCATCCATTTGTCCAGAAATTTCGGGATTTCCTTGATTTTAATAGCTGAGTGGTATTCCATAGTGTAAATGTACCACAGTTTCTTCATCCATTCTTCAACTGAGGGACATTTATGCAGTTTCCAGGTTCTGACTATTATGAATAAGGCTGATATGACATGCTTGAGCATATGTCCTTGTTGCGTCGTGGAGCATTTTCTGGGTATATTCCAAGGAGTGAACTAGCTGTGTCTTAAGGAAGCCCTATTCCCAGTTTTCTGAGAAAGTGCCAGATTGATTTCCAAAGTGGTTGTACAAGTTTGCATTCCCACCAGCAATAAAGGAGTGTTCCTCTCTCTCCACCTCCTCACCAGCATGTGGTGTCACTTGAATTTTTGATCTTAGCCATTCAGGTGGCAGATAGTGAAAAGGTGACATAGCCACACATTACACATCATATTAAGTATGAAGGAAATGATCCAACATAGGAGGTTAGAAGGTAAGGTGAATGAAATAGAGAATATGATATTTGTGGTTGCATGACATGATGATCTAGGATATAAAAATACAAATGACATAGAGTGGAGGACAAGGCACTCAGAGGAAAGACCTTTGAGGCGAGGAAAAGCAAGAAAGCAAGGTGTGTCATTTACTGACACACCGAGAATGAGACAGGAAGGGGTTTAAAGAGAGACTGAGTTCAAGAGCTAAAGCAAGTGAATGAGTCACCTGACTTACAGAATGAAGTAATTGATGGGTTTTAGAAAACAGAAAGAGTTCTCAGCATAAAACTGATATGTCCAGAGAGAGCAATGGGAGCATAAAATCAGCCATCTCCTGAGTGCTGTAAGGGATACAGCAGTGAGAGATGACGGCGTTCCATTAGAGCAAAGGAACAGATCATGCTCCACTGTGTGATACAATTTTTTTTCCTACATATTTTTTCTCTTATTTGTGAGCAGGTCAAAGTATTTAAGGCCTCCAGCTTAGTTTGTTTAGGGGAGTTTTTCTTAGAAGAAACCTTACAGGAGCACTGTACCTTTCACATTAGCGCCAGGCAATTCACATGTAATCATGAGAGTGAGCCTGTTACCTACTCTCCTTGAGATCTTGAAAGGAGCCATTAAGAATGGTTTTCTGTGCGTGGATGTGGATTTGTGTAGTCTGTCTTTCTGAGATTTTGGTCTAGAACATGTGACTAAAATACTGTTAAGAGACTGAAGAGATATCTCAGGACATGAGAATACTTTCTGGTTTTGTAGAGGACCTAGATTCAGTTCCCAGCTCCCACATGATGGCTCACCATGCATAATTCAGCTTCCAGGGAGTTGGAAGCCTCTGATCTCCTCAGGCACTAACACACATGTTGTGTACATATGCATTCAGAAAAACTTTCATACAAATAAAATACATATAAAAACTTTAGGATTATTAAATAGTATAAGTATCTGGGAAGCTAGAAAAGGGAGCATCACCTCGGAAAGATTTAAAGGCCATCTTCTCTGAAGCAAGGTGATGTGCTTACATTCTGAGCAGGAAAGAACATTGTATCATATTTCATACCTTTGAAGGTTTATTTATATTCTATAGAAAGTACCCAAAGGCTATAAAACCATGAGTCTCCAGACTGCAACATTCTTATCCTGTGTTGCAATATCTAAAATGACACATGACCTCATCGCATCACCCCGTAGGGTGGAAATGGGGTTTGGGGTGAGGATCTAACCCTACAGTGCTTGGTGAATAATAAGCAGCTGGTGTTAGAGATTTGATTCCTGACAGAGCGTACATATA
Source organism: Acomys percivali (assembly GCA_907169655.1). Taxonomy (NCBI): domain Eukaryota; kingdom Metazoa; phylum Chordata; class Mammalia; order Rodentia; family Muridae; genus Acomys; species Acomys percivali. The sequence continues at coordinate 149,585,042 of OU015743.1, forward strand.
TCAGTCACAAACCTTAGCAAGTGAGAGATTTGAAGTTCTAGTTTCATAAGTCTTATGATAAGTCACTCTCTTGAAGGTGATATAGAAAACTGAACTGAAGAAAAGAGAAAACAGAACTGTGCTGTTGTCCAGATGTCGTGCCTCAAACCCCTCCTATTTCCACTCTCAGTTGTGACTGATCTGAGATTTTAACTGTGGCTCTGTGATTATTGTGCTTTTAAAGTGAAGTCTTCTGGGACTAGGAACTGGTGTTGATAATGTTGATAAACTAATTCATTTGGTTTGCACTGCCTATGAGCACGCGCTCCCTTTCGGAGCTTACGCCTCATGAAGAAAGGAGAGGTCAGAACAGTAACACAAGTTTGTCTATTCTTGATCAATTCAGAGCAAAACGCCAACAACCGTCTTCTTCTGTGTACCCTCTTCTGCCTTCCTTCTCCTCCTCCCTCCTTGTCAGTTCCGTCTTCACACTTTTTCTTCTCTCCTGTCTCTTCAGATTTAGTTATTTAATCGTCTCTTTTCTGCCTTTACATTAACCAAATTATACCAAACTTCTCCAGTGCACCACTAGATGCCAAGAGCCCCCCCGGAAAGATTACTGAAGCAGGAAGTTAATTAAAGGTCACGTAATACATGTGACCTTCCTTTGGGGTGTCTCATCAGACATTGTGTCTCCTGGCTAAAAAGCCAATTTTTTTTTTCAACCTAGTACAGCCCAAAGTTAAAACCGCATTTTTATCAAAGGAAAGGGAAATATTTTGTATAAGTGTGACCGTTCTGGCTGGAGAGACAGTGTAGTTAGTAATAACACCTGCTGTGCCACCATGAAGACCTGAGTTCAAACTCCCAGTACCCACATAAAAGGCAAGACAGGGTTGCTTGTTCCTGTAAACCTAGTGTGTCGTGGGTTGAGATGGGTGTCACTGGTGTTTGCTGACTACCCAGCCTAGATCCAGTTCCAATGAGAGAATCTGTCTTAGGCAAATTGGGTGATAAGTAATAAATCAGAAGACTTTATATTCTCTTGCAGCCTGCACATAGATCAATGCTCCGGTGCATACTTTTGATGCACCATTCACACACAACACACGCACATACACACCAAATTCAAAACATTTAGTTATTTCAATTTTGGAAGAATTAATCAGAGTTTAAAAGAAAGACAATTGGCAAATCTTATCACATGCTGTGGTAATTTGATGTATAGAAGGTAATTTGATGTATAGAGGGCTGAGTTATATCCAGAATTAGAGCAAATTAAATTAACAGATGATGTAGTTCAATAACTGTGCGTAACAGTCTGAAATGTTGTATAGTTGAAATTAATATTGGGACAGACTCAATTTTGTTACAAATAGCTTTTTCATAAAAATGACAAGGAGCAAAATTATCTTGTTTGTTTTTTGTATTATATTTGGTCCTAGATATTGCTAAGCCCAAGTTATCACAAACAAGGAAATCCTTGAAACAAAAAGGTTTGTTGAACTTTTGCTGTCTCAAAAAGGGGTTAGAAGAAATTTCTACAAAGTACCAAAATCAAGGCTGGGTAGCAGCTATGAAGAAAGGAGTGTCTTCCAAATTTTTTTTACAGGGAAAATGTAGGGGCTGGAGAGATGGCTTAGTGGTTAAGAGTGCCTGCCACCTGCAAGGAGGTCTCCCTCAATCACAGACATAGGGGAGGGGAGAAGGGGGGAAGTGGGAGGGAGGGAAGAATGGGAGGAAACAGGGGAAGGGCTAACAATCGAGATGTAATATGAATAAATTAATAAAAAATGTATAAAAAATAATAAAAAAAAAAGAGTGCCACCTGCTCTTCCAGAGGTCCTGAGTTCAATTCCCAGCAACCATATGTTGGCTCACAACCATCTATAATGTGATCTGGTGCCCTCTTCTGCAGATAAAGCACTCATCTACAATAAATAAATTATGTTTAAAAAAGGGAGAAATGTAATAAGACTGAGGGACAGAAAGACAGAAGATGTTGTAGTCCTGTTTCAGGCATTTGGAGAAACCTTCATACTCTGTTCCACACAGGCTGCACTGAGTTCCATTTCTGACCATGTATAAAGATTCATTTGTCTCCAAATCTCCATTGACATTCATTTATAATTAATATATATCCTAGTTGGGGTAAGATAGAATCTCATAGTGTTAATTTGCCTGATAAATGAATGGTCAGGGTGATTTTCATACAGTGGTTGGCAATTTGCATTAGTCCTTTGGTAAATATTAATCATCTTTTCAGTCCTTTGAACTGCTTATTTTCTTAAGTTGAGTTCTTTATATCGTCTAAACCTCTGTTGGATAAGTACATGGCAAAGGCTGCAGGTGACTCTTTCCTCTGTCTGCTTTGGTGCATAGAACTTTTGGGTGTAGTGTACTTGCAGCTGTCAACTCTTGCTTATTTTCTCTGCTTTTGAAGTCTTATATCCAGGAAATCTGTCTGTGCCAACACACCGAAGTGTTTCTCTTCTGCCTTATTCTGGTAGTTTAAGTTTAAACCTTAAAGTCTCCGGTCTACTTTTTAATAAAGTAAAATGCAGATCTAGTTCCTACATCCAGTTTTTCCATGAGCAGTTGTTGAAGAAGCTGTCTTCTATCCAATGCATATTTTAGCATCTCTTACTGAGAATCAGGGGCGGAAGAGACACTGATTTGAATTCATTTGTGTTCCCCTGTTCATATCTGCTTTTATGCCAATAGCATCTTCCTTTGGTTACAATGGCTCTGGTAATGTTTTTTATTATTATTAAATTTTCTTGGCTACTTAAAGTCTTTTATGCTCTCACATGATTTGGGGGATTTTTTTCCTGTTTTTGTTATACTAGAGCCTCAATGACTTTTTCATATCCAGTAGTGAATTTTGTTTTGTTTTGAATTGTTTTAATGAAGCCACATGCTGCTCAAACATTTTTCACATGTGGATTTATGATGTTGCGTAGGCTTACAACTTTTAAAAACCTACATTACTTGGGGTTCCTTAATGCCTATACTTACCTTCCAATCCACCTACCCTAGAGAGAGAAAACAGGCTAATAGAGATAGAAATAGACCTTTTTGGATTCAGTTCCTTGGAGTAATTCCGTTCTTTGTTGGCAGGGTTCCAGCAGGCCTGTTAAACAGCAAAGCAATAATTCAAGAAAGGTGATTGCCATTGTAGCAGCTGGAGCCTGGAACGCTGAAGCATTCTCTGTGTTTCTGTCTAGAAGCATCTCCAAGTGGAGCATCTCCAAGCGATAGAAAGCAAGGCAAAACGCCAAAAGTAAACCCTCTGGTTTGGGCATTTTATATATATATATACTCTCAGGGTATGGACTAGGATATTTGTCAGTTGGCAAAGAACATGCCCCCACAAGAGGCAGTTCTTCTTCTAGTGGACAAACACCACATGTCCTCTCACAAGTCTGTTTCTAGCTGACAAACACTACAAAACCTCACACCCTCACATAATCTGTTTCACATCCTACACTTGGAATCAAAACAAAAACATGTTTACATCCACTCCAATGTTTCAGTATTGTTTTCTTCATGTAGTGTTGGATATATTTTGCACACTCCTTCTTCCTTAAATGTTCATTTGTTTACTGGAATATTATTCATTATGCAAAGGTTAGAATCAGCATAGGTGCCAGTCAACAGAAATAAAGAACATGTGCATTAGTCAGCATTCTCTAGAGTAAGAGAATTTACTATCATCTATCTATGTACCTATCTGTATGTATGGGATTTAATATACATTCACACATATAATATTAAGTCTTAAAGTCATAATTTTATAAATAAAATTGTCTTTATGAGTATTTACAAGTGTATTATACCACACTCCTTTTCACATGCTGAAAGGACTTTCCATCCTTCCCCACAGATACTTGCTTAGTCATGTCCATTGCTATTTTGTTTACAAGCTAGGAAACAGAAACAAATGACTTTCATTAGACAATGAAACATGATACATATACACTATGCAAAACTACTCAGTTTTAAAGAAAAATGAAATGAAATTTTCAGAGATGGATCATATTGAGTGAGGTAATCCAGACCTAGAAAAACTAACATTTGCTGTGGAGGTTCTTAGCTCTAAATTCAAATCCTCTTGAAGGAACCATAGAAACTAGGAAAGTGAAAGAGGGACCACTGCCAGGTGGGGTTGGGTGGGGGAGCAATAAATGGGAGAATAACAGAGTACAAGTGATCTGATAGGGAAATGGGAAGGGAGAGAGAGATAAAAACTAGTGGTAAAAATTGAAAAAGTCATAAGGAACCATACTGTTAACTACGATAGTGGTTTGAATAAGCGTGGCCCCCAAAGACTAATATTTGCATGGTTAGTCCCCAGTTAATAAAATATGAGGGAGGGATCAGCAGGTGTGGCCTTGTTAGAGTAGGTGTTTTGCTGGGAGTGGGCTTTGAAGTTTATATGGGCTGCCTCCCCCCCCCCCCCCCCCTCTCTCTCTCACTCACTCACTCACTCTCTCTCTCTCTGTCTCTCTCTCTGTCTCTCTCTCCCTCTCTCTGTCTCTCTCTCCCTCTCTCTCCCTCTCTCTCTCTCTCTCTCTCTCTCTCTCTCTCTCTCTCCCTCTCTCCCTCTCTCTCTCTCTCTCTCTCTCTCTCTCTCTCTCTCTCTCTCTCTCTCTCTCTCTCCCTCTCTCTCGGCTTTTCCAGCACCACACCTGCCTGAGTGCCACCGTGCTCCCTGCCATGATGCACTAACCCTCTGAAACTGTAAACAAGGCCCCAGTTAAATGCTTCCTCTTATAAGAGTATCCTATAAGTAACCTCCGTCCTGGTGTTCTCTTCACAGCAACAGAGCATAACTGAGAAAACTACCCCCAAATATATATAATACATGTAAGTTGGGGAAAATTTCAAATTTTCCTTTAGAACTATGAAAGATGGTGCCAGTGAGATGGCCCTTCAGATGAAAGTGCTTGCCACACAAGGCTGTCAACCTGAATTTGATCTTGGGAAAACAGATTTTTTAAAAAAGATGGATATAGTAGTGCACGTGTGTAACCCTGCATAATTCCTACTGACAGAGTGGAGGCAGAGACTCATGTATAGGGACAGATACCCTGGAGCACACAGCACAGCAAAAATGGCAAAAGGGACCTGCCTTCAACAAGATGAAGAGAGTGTACCTGTCCTCCCCATGTGTGTTAGGGCATGTACATGCCTGCACTCTCATACATCACGTACACACACACACACACACACACACACACACACACACACACGAGAGAGAGAGAGAGAGAGAGAGAGAGAGAGAGAGAGAGAGAGAGAGAGAGAGAACTCAGAGTCAGTTTGATCAAAACATCAGTTTTTCTCAACCTGATTATAGATACAAGTGAATTATTTTTGTTATATTTACAAATAGCTCTCAAAGTTTTTATATCAAGGGGTAAAAGACTGATAATAGCCAACTGCAGTTCAGCCATTTCCTCTGAAACATTCCCTTCTGGAGGGAGGGAGAAGGCTCGGGAGACTAAGTAAATAAATCCTAAAAGTCCAGGAAAGCCAAAGCTTACCAGATTCATGAGGCCCCACCCCAAGGTTATAGAAGATGTCAACAATTGCTGGTGAGAGTCAGCGTGCGCTGACTGAGCTGCCTGCAGGACGCTCTCTGACCTGTTGAGCTGCCTTCAAGTCACAGGAAATCTGGGGGTTGGAGCTTGAGTCATGCTGAGATAGGCTATTTGGTGATGCAGCTGCTGTTGAGTCATCCCCCGAGTCTCCTGCTTGTAGTCCTGCTGGGTATAGGAAAGCAAGTTAGGTCCGCACTCACAAATGCCCTTCCTGCATCTGAGCACTCAGACCTTGTGAAGAGTCAAATATTGGGAAAAATGAGAGCTATGTGGAAATAGTCCAAGATACCCCTCAGGTCCAACCTTTAATTAAGAAGGAAGAAAATTCATGCTCAACATTCAGACAGGGGCTTTAATAATGGCTGTATACAAGAAACCATGGAAATCAGGAATACTTAATACCCATACTGTTTGAATTGGGAAAAACTTAAAAGAACAATTAAAGAGCCTGTGCTGCAAAGTGGAGAGACAATAAAATAACTATCTGGTCCTCTTTAAGAGGGCATAACCTCACTTTACATCCTGTTTGTAGCATCATGCCCCTCACCCCCCATTCCTACCCTCCCTCTCTTCCTCTCCCCCTATTCCTCAAAGAAGGGGAGCCCCCCTTCCCATCCACCCCAGATCAGGCAAAGCAATCCTGCCAAGGGGAAGTAACCAAAAATCTGGCAAAGAGTCCATGTCAGAGAGAACCCCTGCTCCGCTTACTAGTGGACCCACATGAAGCCTGAGCTGCCCATCAGCTATATCTTTGTAGGGGGCCTAGGTTCAGTTCATGCAAGGTCCTTGGTTGGTGCTTCAGTCTCAGAAGGCCCCTCTGGGCCCTGGTTAGTTGGTTCTGTTGGTCTTCTTGTGAAGATCCTGTCACCTCCAGGTCCTTTTCTCCTTACCCCAACTTTTCCGCAAGGTTCCCTATGAATCACCCAATATTTGGCTGTGAATTTCAGCACCTGATTTGAGGCACTGCTGGGTGAAGCCTCTCAGAGGACAACTCTGCTAGGCTCCTGTCTGCAAGCACAGCAGAGTATCATTAATAGTGTCAGGGGTTGGTTCTCTCCCATAAAGTGGGTCTTGGGTTGGGCCAGGCACTGGTTGGACATTCCCTCAGTCTCTGCTCTATCCTTACCCCTGTCCATCTTGTAGGCATGGTGAATTTTGAGTCAAAAGGTTTGTGGGTGGCTTGGGGTTCCCCTCCCTCTACCAGGAGACTTGTCTAGTTAGAGGGTGTCCTCTTCTGTCTCTATGACCCCAATCTTAAGGCAACCAGGCCCTGATGGACCGGCTTTGTTTTCACATCCGACATCTCTCCTCCTCTGAAAACAAGAGAGAAAGAACAGGCCTGCAGAAGGAACTAGGTATCAGCTTGGCAATGTCTTCTCCACACTTTGCTAGGGCCATATGAGACTGTTTTAATAAGAGCATTAAAAAAACTGACTCAGGCTGGGTGTGGTGGCTCACACCTTTAATTTCAGCGCTCAGGAGGCAGTGGCAGGTGGATCTCTGTGAGATCTCTGTAGGCCAGCCTGGTCTACTAAGCAGGTCCAGGACAGCCAGGGGGCTACACAAAGAAACCCTGTCTTGAAGAAAAGAAAGAAAGAAACTAATTAATCAGAGATTATATCCATACAGAGCTGGTATGAGGCTTACATGCCTTTGCTGAGTTGCCAGGTGTGACACAGTCTATGAGGCAGGAGAGGCTTTGCAGACCTGATTTATCAGGATGCACATATAAATTGAATTCATAAAGTATTAAAGCACACAGGAGGAGATGAGAAAAAAAGAAAGCAGACAAAAGTGGAGATTATCCCCTTCTGTGTTACTCAGAAACAAATATGGCAAGATTTGTGCTGATCTGGTGTCTCTAGGAAAAGAATTGAGGGAAAGTCAAAGTCTCTAGAGCCTCTAGAAGGCTTTATAGCAGACCAGCTGAAAAGAGGTAAAGGATGCAGAAGACAGGACAGGGTAGAAGAGATCCCCGCAGCAGCTCATGCTACAGAGAAAGAAGGTCTTCTCGGGGGTAGGAACCAACTTAGCTACTACTCTGGTGGTGTGGGCAAAGTTGCCTACAATTGAAGGCCGTACACAGTGACCAGAGATCCCACGTAGAATTGTAGATTTATTAGTCCTCTACTAATGTGCAAAATACTTAGGCTTTGTGGCTACTGAAACCATGGGTACCTTGGTTCATGGTAGCTCCCTGGAACACCAGGGAATATGGGTATCAAGTGATGGGGCATGCATATAAAACTTACTACACTTGTCTGGTGGGAGATTATCTTCTCTACCTCCAATAATGTGCAATGTGCATTTCTCTACTGCAAGAGCACACTCTGGGGGTGGATTCACTGTGGAGACATGCCCTGCATACCATTATTTGCAAGTTTTGCCTGAAGACAAAAAACTGTGAAGACAGGCAGTCATACTTGGTTGGGCAAGATGGAAAACCTGTAGGACTGCCTGTCCCTAGTAGGGTAGTGAATATGACACAGTATGGACTGCCTAGGGCCTGTAATGACAAGACAGAAGCCATGAAGGAGATAGGATGGGTAGGGATTATCTGCCCAGCCCTTTCAGCAGCCTAGAAAACTGAGCACAGGAGTTCACTGCATAGTGTACCTTGAAATCAGTTCCATGGGGCGTCTCTCCTGGCACTGATATCATTTGCTGATTGTATGACATGACGAGGTGGGTCATCAGTCTTCTAAATATGATTAACTTCCTGGATCCTCTGAGTCTCTTTCCTTCCTCCAATGAGAGAATGTTTTTATTTAGAGGGACTAGTTATACAAGCATGCTGGAACAAACAAACCAGATAGTGAGACTTTAATGTAAAATTTAAGAAGTGATTTAAGCCAGTTGTTTAAACACATACATTATTTAAAAATTGTTTTGTTTTGGTTTTGTTTCTTCTAGGCAGGGTTTGTCTATATAGCCCTGGCTGTCCTAGAACTTGCTTTGTAGACCAAGCTGGTCTCAAACTCAGAGTTCCCATAAAAACACTAAACTGGAAGTCATAATACATACACAAAGAACCTGTAAAGTAAAAAGAGAAAAGAATAAATAAATATATATATATAAATATAAAAGTAAAGTAAATAAGAGAATGATGCCTCATTTCCCTTAAGTGGGGTTGGGTAGGTTTTGGGATGCTTTCTTCAGTGACAGATGTTTATTGTCACTGGGATTTGGTTATAAGTTATTATTGGTCTTATTTAGAGAGTAAACATGGTTGGACTCAGGGATGTCTCTCCTTTCCTTTATCTTTCATTCTTCGGTTTGGAGATAGGGGTTGAAAAGAAAGAAGAGGGGATATAGAAATATAAAAGGATGATAGGACAAAAAGTAGATTAATGAATCTACTCTGCAACTTAATGTCTTAATTGTTACTCACAAGGTTATTTGTAATTCACTGGTATAGAATTTTGTATATAGATGCAAAATAAGTTTTATTTTTAGATACACTGGTATAGAACTCAAATATAAGATTATTCTTTACACTGTATATGTATGATATATATTTATATATGTATATATATACACTCTGATATGTGGTATTGTACCCATACAAGTCAATATAATACAAGGTTTACTTCCAATACTTTGAAAGTACTATTGCAGGATGTTTGGGATAAATAAGTTATACAAGTTAATTGTTAGTTGATCAAATCATGGTCATATCAATTACTAGTCTACTTTTATCACAAGAATATATATCCTAGATGTAACAGATAAATATGAATCTATAGAAAGATAAGGTAAAATAGTTAGATAAGGTCTTCAAAAACCTCAGAGACATGCAGAATATAACATTTAAAGATGTTTTTTATTATTTCAAAGAGAGATTTACAATGAGACAGGCTAACTTCTGGGCAACTCCCAGCCTACCTCAAAGAAGATGATGAGCATCAAAGAACCTCCTTATGGAGATGGCTTCAAATGTGGCAAACAAGCCACCAGGCAAAATGTCCTCATTTCTACCACAGACCGAATTCTGCCTAAAAAATGGGCAAGCTTGGATGCAGGCAGAGTTGAAGGGTAAGCAAATCTTCAATAGTTCCTGACTCACAAGTGTGTCTGTCAGATATATTGGGCCAGAAGACTGAAGATGATGCTCCAATGTTATAGAAAAATTTGGGTGACTGTTTAGGCACTCTTATCTTCTCATTTGGGAAGCTGCTAACATGTAATCCCTGAGTACTCAGAAAGCAGCGTTCTTTGTATGTAGACCTAAGATTGAGGAATTGTGTCTCATCACAAAGCATAAGAAGTAATTTGTTCTTGGTTGGTGCATCTGTCCCCGTAACACCCCCACCCAGATTTGTTGGCTCCATTGATGTCCTTGTGGAGCTCCTGTCCCCTCCTTCTATCCCTCTACTCTTCCACAAAACTCCCTGTGCTCCACCCCAAAGTTTGGCTATGAATCTCAGCATCTGCTTTGATCCCCAGCTGGGTGGAGTCTTCCAGAGGACCTCTATGGTAGGCTCCCATCCTATTCCTTCTCTTCAACTGCTTCTGGTCTCTATTCTATTTGCCCTTCTGAATGAGAATTAAACATTCTCCCTAGGATCCTCCTTCTTATTTAGTTTCTTTAGGTCTGTGTATTACAGTGTGGTTATCCTGTATTATCTGGCTAACATCTGCTTATAAGTGAGTATATACCATTCGTGTTTTTGTGGGCCTGGGCTCCCTCACTCAGGGTGATCATTTCTAGTTCTATCCATTTGCCTGCAAATTTCAAGATTTCCTTGTTTTTTAATAGCTAAGTAGTATTACATTGTGTAAATGTACTACAGTACCCCCTACTTAGGTAATAGTCACTAGGTAGCACAGTCTCCTTGCATGTTCCATAATATGGGGAGTAGGAGCTACCTCTAACATGGACTCTGGTGCCCACTCATTGATTGCTTCCCCCTGGCAGGGCAGCCTTGTCAGGCCACAGAGGAAGAGGATGCAGGCAGTCCACATGAGACTTGGTAGGCTGAGGTTAGATCATGGGGGAAGAGGGCTCCCCCTCTCTGAGGACTAGGAGGGGGGATAGAAGGTATGAGGGAAAGAGAGTGGGACCGGGAGGAGATGAGGGGGGGAGGCTACAATTTGGAGGTAAAATGAACAAACTAAAAAAAAAAAAAGAAGTACTTTGTCAAAATAGTGTCCAAATTTTCTATTATTAAGATGAAGTTTGATTATTGACTCCCTTTGGGACCAGAAAGAATATTGTACTTGTTAGTGTTTACTGTCAATTTGATACAATCTTGGAAGAGGAAACTTCATTTAAGGAATTGCTCATTTAAGGAAATGCTGTTGCCATGGCTGTAACAAATTATCTTGATTGATGATTGATGTAGAAAGACCCAGCCCACTGTGGGTGGCACCGTCCCTAGGCAGCTAGGTCTAGGCTGCATAAGAAAGGTAGCTGAGCATGAGCCAAGAAGTGAGCGGCCTCTTCTGTAATTCCTGCTTGGGTGTCTGCTCTCACTTCTCCCAGCCATGCACTGGTACCTGGAAGTGTGAGGGCAAATAAGCCTTTTCTTCTCCTAGGTTTGTGTTTGGTCATGAAGTTACCACAGCAACAGAAAGCGAACAAGGGCAAATACTTTCTTCAATGATTAAAAAAAAAATCAACAGATTTGTAGCAATGATGCTACAAATATTTGTATAGGAAAGTTTTGGTCTTTGTCATGAGTTACAAGTCAGGCATGAGATTATATGTAACCTTTGAATTGGAAGAATAAACAGAGCATGCTGTTCGAGATCAGGGCCTTTTCTTTCCAGCTAGAAAGATTCCGATAGGTACACAGAATAATATGGAGAGAATAAATCCAGAATATAATAAAAAGGCTAGGCTATTGATTGATAAAATTGTGTACTTTGTGCCAAGAAGGCAGAGGACCAAATCTCCCTTCTCACTGGAGGGTCTAGACTTATGCAGTAAGTATGGTAGCTCGGGTTCAGAGAGTGTGAGCCAGGTAACTTCCAGCATTCCTCCTACAGGAAAGCAAGTGACCGGTAACTCTGAACAATTTTTAAACCTTTTTATAAAACATATTGAAAAAAACAACAATTTAATAAGGCATGACTAAGGCAAACATCAAAACCAAACCAAAACAAATAAACAAACAAAATAGAAAACAAAACCCTTAAAACCCAGAGAGGTAGGAATGGCAAAATTTATTTTAGACTCAAGGGCACTTAGTGACCACAGCAAGACTGATCTGTTCTCTTTCCTTCCTTCCTTCCTTCCTTCCTTCCTTCCTTCCTTCCTTCCTTC
>OU015743.1:149596901-149607486 GCA_907169655.1 Acomys percivali
TTCCTTCCTTCCTTCCTTCCTTCCTTCCTTCCTTCCTTCCTTCCTTCCTTCCTTTCTTTTCTCTTTTCTTTCATTCCTTCTTTTGTAGTACAAGCTATCTTTGTGGTCTTTTTGTGGTCCTTGCTGTGGCCGTAGTAGCCCAGGCTAGCCTTGAACTTGCAGCAATCTTCCTGCTTCAGTGTGCCTATCCCCTTTTATATCAATGGTCTTTGAAGGAAAGAAGTGGAGGTAAAGCAGAGAGCTGATCCAGGCAGGATGACTGATAAGAGACTTTCTTCTTTTTCCTCCAGTGCAGGTCAGCTGAATTGTACCCTCCAGGCAAGAGGGAATTAGAGACAAATTGGCCTGTCCACATATCTGCAGCCCAGATGCACTTTGTCCTAGGGAGTCATGGGATACCAGAAGCAAAATCCGATTGAGGTACCCCTGAGTAGGAAGCACCCTGCTGCCAGGCAAAACAAAAACGAATTCTTCCGGACTCAAACAGCTTCAGGGCAGTCCTCTAATTGTTTTTACAAATAAAAATTTCAAATTCTATAATACTTTATAAAGTTTTTAAAAACAAGTTTCAAAAATATACCACGTGATGCCATAATATGTGGGAATTCCTAGAAATGGCCCACAAAGATTTCAGATATTAACAGCTTGTGCAGAGGCAGGCATGGTGGTGACCCTGGGACCCCAGTCTTTAAGACATGGTGAGAGTAAGAGGCATCTTACGTTCAGAGTCGGCCTGACATATATACTAAAACCCTGTCTCAAAAGCCAAACAAACAAACAAAAAACAAAGGCAATATGTGCAGGCTTCCTGTGATATCGTTGCTATCTCGTATTACATATCTGTGTAAGTGTCCAACTGAACGCGAGCTCAAGAGTGCACATGGACAAAAGAGAGAATACAGAAACGTTGGATTGTTGTAAGGCAGACTGCCAACCAAGAGTAAAAATGCAATGACACATTTAGAAAAGACAACAATGAGCAAAAAGAGAAACAAAAATATAAGTGGCATGTGTGGAAAGGCCGTATAGATTGGGCAGAGTGGCCCCCTCTGGGAGAGTGCTGTCCAGCACGTGCAAAGTCCTTGGGTCCCTCCACAGACCACAGAATGAATGTTGAAGATCATGGTAGAGGTTTGTTTTGTTTTTGTTTGTGTTTGTTTGTTTGCTTTGGTCTTTCGAGATAAGGTTTCATTGTGTAGCCTTGGCTGTCTTGGACTCGCTTTGTAGACCAGGCTGGCCTTGAACTCACAGCGATGCACCTGACTCTGCCTCCCCAGGGCATGGTAGAGTTTTAATTGACTCCAGCTCTCCCCATGTCTTCCTGTATCCATATTTGGTGACTTTAGTATGGCTACTGCGTTCTTACCCCGAGTCTGTAGCTTCTCCTTACCTATGCCAGGTCCGCAGCATCCTGTAGCACTTGAATTGATTCACATTGTCTCAGACCGTGAGGTGCAGCCTGTGTAGGTTTTCGGGAGCTTACAAGTAATCTCCCATAACAAACTACTCATGCCTTAAGACAGGGGACACAGTTCCTTTGTCTTCATCTTAACTTTGTAGATCTGATTTGATTGGTGTTTATGTACAGCTATTTAAATGGTGAAAGGATTTTATTACAACGGTTGCAAATCTGACACCATCTCCAATTCATAAATGTTGTGGATGACTCAGCTAGATCTCTAGTTTCTTGGGGGGAGAAATTTCTCAGAAAGGGGATTTTTTTCCCTAGTGGGAGATGCCTTAGAGATTCAGCCAAAGTGAGGGTTAACACCATTAGTTATAAACCATTAGTTATAAATGTTATCCCACACACACACATAAAATAAATCCTGTTATTTCTAGTTTGGTAAGCTAGCACGGACCTGAAATCCTAGAGCTTGGAAGACTAAGGAAGGACTGTGAGTTCAAAGTCAGCCTTGACTATATAAACAATCCCTGGCTCAAATCCAACAAAACAAGTATCGTTTACTGACTTGTGGCTGTCACACTCAGTGTGGCTCTTGAGGCTGCCCTTTTTGATGTACTGGAGTCCAAAATCCCAACATCAGCACCTCTTCCTTTCTGTAGAGAGGCTTCTTTCATTTAGCATAATCCACTGAGGGAAGGCTCTTCTACATCATTTTTGTGGGCTAGCAGCTCATCATTTCTTTATACCCCTAAATAATATTCCAGTGAATGAATGCGTCAGTCTATCTGTTAGCCAAGGTCATCTTGGTGGCTGTTAATATTTGGCAATTATTTACAGAGATGTGTAATTGCTAGATTGTCAAGTTGCCTTCTAAAGTAGCTATGGGTTCTGTGTTCCCATCAGACACTCAAATCTGAAGTTTGCTGGGGTTTTAGATTTTGGCTATCCTAATGTATGTGAGGCAGTAACTTGTATTTATCAACAGCCCAATGACATGTGATGTTCCCATGAACTCAAGTAGGAGGCGATATGAGAACAAGTTATTAGAGATCACTCTTAGATAATGTCCAGCACAGAGCCCTTCTGTCTGGGTCATTTTCCTGCTGTGACTACAGTGAATGGTCTAAAATACGTACTCATTTAGGACAATGGAAATGTCTTGTCCTATGCTTCTGGAGTCTACACGTGTAATCTGGCTCTTCCTGGGCCGTAAATCAATGAATAGATGGCACACATTTCTTCTGGAGGGTCTGGGAATAGTTCCTTTTCATGTTTTAGAGGCTACATGCATCCTTTGGCTTCTAGACCCCTTCCTACATTTTTTAAATCTAAAGGGCTAAGTCTGTTTCATGTTATTCTCTCTGGTTGTCTTCCTCTCTCACTTCTAAGGATCCCTATGATGGCATCGGGCCCACCTGGATAAAGCTGCAGACTTCAAAGGTATCCAGATCTAAATTTCTGGAACCAGTGACTATATGAAAAAAAGTTTTCTTTTCATTTTTTAAAAATATGTGTTTGCTACTTATCTATCTATCTATCTATCTATCTATCTATCTATCTATCTATCTAATCTAGAAAACCTCCCTTTCAGCACTGTTTCACGTGTTATTTTTAATTTTTATTAGCAAATTCATGTACTTGGTTTAAACTATAGCAATACACAGGTAGAAGAAATATGTTCTGGGGTTCTGTGACAAGGAGAGATGGCTAAATGTCACAGTGTCTATATATCTATATCTATACATAGATATAGATAGATAAGTGTGTGTGGAAAAAATCTAGAAGAGCAATACTCAAAGGCTCCAGACATAAAAAAATGACAAAAATATTAAGTATTTTGATTTGATTTATATGTGTATCATGTACAGTTAACATGTTAATTTGTTTTTGCTTTTCAAATTTTAGTTTTTTATGTATATGTGTATTTGTTTGTGTGTGTGTTTGTGTGTGTGTGTGTGTGTGTGTGTGTGTGTGTGTGTGCCTGTGGAAGCCAGAAGGTGCCACTGAATCCCTGAAGCTGTAATACAAGATAGTGTAAACCTCCTATTGTGGTCATTGTGGATGTTAGGAACTGAACTCTGGTCCTCTAAGAGAGTAGCAAACACTTTTAATTGCTGAGCCACCTTCCCAGCCCTCAAATGTTAATTTATAAAACATAGTTTTAAAAACTGGCAGTAAACTGTATTAAGTACAAAGTAAATTCATTCTTCCATCCTTTCATGATAGAACAGTTAACTTTGCTTTTCTAGAAACATGTTTTTTAAATTTATTTGTTTATTGTATATGAGTACTTTATCTGCAGAAGAGGGCACCAGATCACATTATAGATGGTTGTGAGCCACTCTTAACCACTGAGCCATCTCTCCAGCCCTAGAAACTACAGAATAAGTTTTAGAAGTTGAATTGCTTAGCCAAAGAAACATGCCCTGAAAATTTTCAGAGAAAACTGAGTGTGGTGGTACATGCTGGTAATCAAGTACTCAAGCATGTTCGAAGTCAGTCTTGGCTATACAGCAAGACTCTCTCTCTAAATAAGTAAATACTAGAGGTAGTTTACAGACGACTGCTAACTTCTAACCATAAATGCTATGCTGTTATTTTGTTTTGTTTTGTCGTGTCTTGAGAAAGGTCTCTCTATGTGGCCCTAGCTATCCTGGAACTTCCTATGTGGACCTGACTGGCCTAGAGCTCACAGAGGTTTGGCTGCCTCTGTCTTCAGGGTCCCGGACTCCAGGTATAAACCACCACTTCTGGCCCTGTTTAGCTATACCTTCCCCAATGCTGTGAGAACATTTTCTTGTATAAGATAAAGGAATAAAAAAACAAAAAAAAATTTGCCTAGGACACACAAAAGCACTAAAAGAAAGAAAGAAAAAAAGAAAGGAGGAAAGAAAGAAATGGTTTGTGAGGAGTTATGGTATCAAGTCTCCCATTAAAAAAAATAGTGTCACTTCCCAGTTGAAGCTGAAATCTGTTTCTATTTTACTTTAGACACAACTGATCTACACACCTGCCTTGAAGCAGGCTCTCGCAGTCAGAATTCAGTGCCCTGAATGCCTACCACTTGCCCTGTGGTGGCACCCAGAACTCACCCTCTTTCTGCCAGTTCCCCATTTCAGATACTCTCCTTTATTAAGAGAAAAACAGTCCACTTTCCTCTTAAGCCTACCATCAATCTTTTTCTCTTTATCTGATTATATAACTTCATGAAGCTTATTTTTCTTTATAGGTGAGAGTCTATAAAGACTGATTTCTTGGTGTCTAAGGCCAAATCTATCTGTCCTCACTGTTTCCATGTAAAGCTTGAAGGTTTGGCAACTCAAAAAAACTGGGTACATGTTAATATTATATATTAATTATATATATGCATATCAGTCTTGATGTCTTACAGGATTACAGGGAAAAGAATCTTAACAGTTACTTCGTAAGTGGCGGTGTAACAATTCAGTTGTTAACAACAGAAATAATGTTATTAACCGACTAAGGGAGGAACAATAGACAGTGGGGTAGCAGTACTCCGGATCTGCAATGACAGGGAGAGGACGGCTCCCTCCCTGCAAGTTCAACAAAGCATAAAGTATTGCTGCGTTCTTCTGTATGGCTCTCCTGTATAGTATTCTCTGTTTATACTAATTTGTTCTCCTGCGCATTGAAAAGAAGTTGACAGTGTTTACCGAGTCCCGGAGATCTGGCTTACGGGACAGTGGAGTGGGAGAGGGATTCCCTGTTCTCTGTGTGAGAGGGGGTCTCAGGAGGAGAAGCTGAAACAATGCTGTAAAGTTTTTGAACACCAGACATTTTGCTTTAAAGCAACAACAACAGAAACCAGTAACTGTTTGATATTTAAGGTACAAGATTCAGACAGCTACTAAAATATTGTAAGACAAGTCACTCAGAGAAGAGGTCCAAAAAGGAAAAAAATAACCCGTTTATTAAAATAAAAACAAACCACAAAATCCAAATCTGCTTGTCTTGTACTTGAGCTTGGCTGCTTCGCGGCTTTGCCTGATCTCAAAGAGTGGGGCAGCTTGGGACGTGGCCCTAAAGAGGTAGAGGGACCCCTCCAGCGACTTCAACCCACAGCTGGAAAAGCTCTAGAATTCTGCTGCCCCAGCCTTTACCCAGGGCACCTCTCTCACTGGTTCTGAAGTTTGCCCTGAGTCTGTGAGCTGCCTGTGAGCTCCGGCCCCAGCCCTCAGGTAACTAGAGCCCTTCTAGCTTGCCAGCGGAAGTGTGATTTCTCTCTCTCTCTCTCCCTCCCTCCCTCCCTCCCTCCCTCCCTCCCTCCCTCTGTCTCTCTCTGTCTCTGTCTGTCTCTGTCTCTGTCTCTGTCTCTGTCTCTCTCTCTCTCTCTCTCTCTCTCTGTGTGTGTGTGTGTGTTCTCAGACTCAAGAAGCCTGGAAGTAGATCTCCAGCGCTGGGCTCTGTAGGAAGCTGTGTAGACCGGAAAGCTCCCAGCCTTCGGCGGTCCTTGGACTTTAGCTGAGGAGGAGGAGGTTGCCCATAAAAAAATTCGGAAGGACCTCCCAGGCAGAAAGTGGGAAGGAGCACACTAAAGTTGGGGAAGGGGGATCAAGTGATCACGGAAATGCATTGGGCTTATTTGAGGACGTCCTTTGTATAACACAGCATATGAACTAAACGTTATGTATGATTCTCCCAGCACTCCCACCTCCACGCTGAGATCTTGAAGTTTCACTGTGGAGTCCAAGTTGGCCTGGAGTACATGTGTGTATGTGCCACCCTGACCCAGTAATTGTACATTTTAAGAATAGGTTTACGTGATGCAGATAAAAAATGCAGATGTCATGCTCCATTGAGCTTGGGTAGCAGTGCAGCATTATACCTGGCCTGGAGGCGCATTGCATTTTGGGGTGTGGATTAGAGAGGTAGCTGGCAACCTCACCACAGGAGCCCAAGGGCAGTTCTTGCCTGAGATGCCAGTTCAGGCAGGATTTACACTATCCTCCAGGTCCAGCTTGCAAAGGAGGCATGAGATGTGGGGTCTGCTTTGACATTAAAGCACAGAACCGCAAACCACATTGCTACTGTAGTCAGGTAATGACCAAAGGCCAAGTGTGCAAACTCAGGCTCCCTCAAATTCCATCCACCATCTTACGCACAACTCATTTACCTAAGACCTGGCTTTCGTTTGATATTTCGAGTCTGTCTATGTTAGGAGGAGGTATACGAAACAAAGGCATCTACTTCTGATGTTGTTTGTGACTTAGTCAAACTGTTAAATTTCCAGTCATGTGTTTTATGTGACGATCTGTGAGTTTCTGGAACCATGCCCTAATGATACATGTTGACAGAAGGGGCAAATAAAAACTATTTTTTTTTTTTTGTTAAGAATCTTGGATCTACAAATTTGTTGGAAATTTTAGAAGAGCCACATAACCCTTTTTGAACTTTATTTCGCTAAGTGGCTGGTCTGGAGTCACCAGTACCGGGTAGAGGCTGGGTAGAGAGAGGCTGGGATGGAGTGCCAGGGCTCACAAGAACCAGTCACAGGTCAGTGCTCGGTTTTATTTCAAAAGACTTTCTAAACTGATACAGAAATAGAAGCTGAAGCAGGAATTTGGGGATAGGGGACGGCAATTCTATGTTAAAAATCAGTTGATATTTCTAAAAGCATTATTTAATTGTGTTGTTTTTCAAAGTCAGGCAGGTCCGAGGGGTCTGCAGAGAAAAGAGAGAAAGCAGGCAGGCATTAGAAAGCAATCCGGGTGTCCCTGGGTTTCCCCATCCATTCTAAGCAGTGTCTGTGGCGGCTGAGTAGAGTGTGCAGGCTGTGGGCCTGGCTCTCTTCCTGCTTTACCGGCTGAAAAACCAGGACTCAAGCAAAAGTGGAGGGCAATCTACGTGCTTGGGGCGGGGGCGGGGGGGGGCGGTTGGCTGTAAAGAGTTGCCTCCCTACCCCATCCCCCACCCCCAGGAGATTGCCAGACTCTGGGAGGTCCGGACCTCACACTACCCCTTTGGATCTGGTCGCCCTCCCCTATACCTAATAATGGGTTCTGGTCACTTGTCGAACAAAATGGACGCTTCTTTTTAAGATCGTCAGGGTTCCCCCACAAGAGCATCCTTGGCTTGCTAGCTGCCCTCCCCTCTGCGGCTTTCCCCTCCACAGCCTTTGCTCTCGTGACCCACACTCCAGCGCACTGGCGGCCTGCTTCTCTGACCACTTCTTTCTCCTGACCACACCCCTCAGCTCGCATTTGCAAACTTGCTCGTTGGAAACGGGTTTCCTCCTGGAAGCCCAAGAAAACAGCTGCGCTCGGAGGAGTTGGACCTAAGGGGAGTCTCTCCCTTCCAGCTTGCAGCTTGGATTCTGTAACGCACAGTGAACACTTTCACTTCCGCCCGGCCAGAGGGAGACTCTCCTGAGCCCTGATGGCATTTGTGTTATTTTCGTGCTTTGCTTCATATATCTTACTTTAATTAAAAATATTTTCTCTTTAGTAATGAAAGACTTTAAGCCTGACATTCCATGACTAGGGGCAGGGGTGGGGGTTAGAGGGATGGGTTCCAAGAAAAGAAAGGCTTCCTGGTTGCTGAAAGGTTTTGGAAGGCAAAGGAGGGTTATACGAATTTGTGGTTTTGCCACGGGTCTCCAAGAGGTGAACAGTTTTAAGTTTTATTTGTATTATGTGTCTGTGCGCACACTCAACAGAGGCCAGAGACATCCGAATCCCCTGGAGCTGGAATTGCAGGCTGTTGTGAACCGCCTGAACGGAGCGCTGGGAGTCGTACTCAGCCCCTGGAGGAGCAGCGCAGTCTTTACAACTGAAGCCAAATCTCCAGCCCCGCTGAAATGTAAAGCTTGAAAAGGTGGGGAAGAAGAAAGGCGCGTGCGTGCGTGCGTTGGAACTCCCTTGGAGGAGCCTAGAAAACTTTCCACTGCGGAGGCCAAGGCTGACAAATTTGCACAAGAGCTGAGGGACAGGGTGTAGAGCAACTGGGTTTGGAAAATTTGCAATCAGTCCACCTGCCACCGAAGCTGAGGCTCTGCTGCTGCTGCTGCTCTGCTGTGCGGTGTGGAATTGAACCCTAGACCTCTGGGCCCTCCTGCCTTTGTGCTACCCAGCCTAGGGCTTGATTGATCTGGAGTTAAGTGGGTGGGTAAAGTAGGGAATTTATGGGACAGCGCCCATGTTCTCAGGATCCTTTGAGTTGTCTCACGCCTCACTTGTATGGGCTGAAGCCAGGCAGGAGACCGGCTGGGCTCAACTGTTCTGTCTTTGAGAAGCTCTTGAACCAGCACCATACTCACCTGGGGGCGGATAAGCAGAAGCTGTGCCTGTTGTAGGACTGGCCTGGGCAGTAGCGCCCCCAGCAACTTGCAGATACAGTAGGACATCACGATGGCCCTGCTCCTGGGCCAGGTCCATCGGCAGGCGATCAAAGGCGTCACGCACATCCAGCCGCGCCCCCGCTTGGTGCAGAACCACCAGAGTGTCCAAGAAGCCCTCCCGCGCTGCATCGTGCACTGGTCTGGAGAGGGTGACTGGGTCCTCGCAGTTCGGATCCGCACCGTAGTAAAGAAGGAGGTTGGCGATTTGGGTGTTGCCCATCATCATCACCTGAAAAAGCCAGAAGGGGGAGTAGAGAGGTCAAGGACAGGAGAAAGAAGCCTTGCCACTAACAACTGCCTGGTTCAGACAACCACAAGCCCTTTAAGGGCTTCCAGACCCACCCTGGAATTTTTCTTAAGCACAGGAGCTTGACCCCCTGTAGAGCATCGCCCTAAGCACAGGCACTGCTTTGGCCTCATTTCAGTTGAACTGAGATTGCGCAGTAATTACTAAAACGTGGTTGGGAAAAAAAAAAAAAAAAAGACAACCAGAATTCTCCCCCAATTTTTTGTTAGCCTTGTTTTCCTGGAATGTTCTACTTTGATTTCTTTAAGTATAAAATGAGAATGCTTGTCCGTAAAGTGATAATGTTTCTTCCCCATCTTAAATTACTGGTCTTCTGAACTGTGAATCTGTTACAGAGAAAAGACATTGTTGACAGCACGTTATTCTGGACTGCCAGAGTAGGCTCAACGTTTTCACAGCTGTCCTGCCAAAGAGAAGATTTAAGCAGAGACACAGGTCAGAGGGAAGATGTAGGAGTCCTGGGCCAAGGACAGACAGACGGAAGCTAGGAGAAAGAAAACAGATTCTGACTTTTAGGAAGGAAGCCTGTGAACTCATTTTTAGACTTCGGCTCCTATAATTACAATATGATAGTTTTGTGTTTGTTTTGGTCTTTAAATGCTTGCTAACTGGCTCCTATGGTGGACCGCTTGCCTAGTGCTTTAGTTTGCTTTCTATTGCTGTGATAAAGACCACAACCAAAGGTATCTTGGGGGAAGAAAGGGTATCCCAGTTCCTCACAGAGCGAAAGCCAAGCCAGGAACTCAAGCTGTGAAGGAACCTGCTTGGAGGGACCAAAGCAGAAACCCTGGAGGACCACTCGCTCCTGCTGGCTAGCTCAGCTTGGATTTTTAATGCTTGCTCACCACCTGCCCAAGGGTGGCATTGCCTGCACTGGGCTGGATCCTCCCACATCAATCAGAAATCAAGAAAATGCCCCCAAAGACTTGCCCATAGGCTGATCTGATGGACACATTTTCCTATGTAAGGTACCTTCTTTCCAAATTACCCTAGAGTGTCATGGTGGCCATAGAATCATCTATAAGACCTAGCAAGTGAAGGAAACTCTGGCTTCAAACTCCAGCAGTGCATGGACTTTTCACACCTGCATTCTCAGCACCTTGGGGTAGAGGGGTGAAGATCAGAATTTCAAAGTCACCTTCAGCTTCATATCAAGTTGGAAACCAGCCTGAGCTGGACAAGACCCTGTGTCCCCTCCCCCCTTTTCCCTTACAAACTTAAGGAGATGAGGGGGAAGAACTGGGAGGGGAACTGTTGTCAAGGCATGTTATATAAAGAAAAAGCCTCTTTTATTATAGTTTGCTAGAACAGTAATAAGAAAACAAAACACTTCTCAAATTTAAATTTTGAAAGGCTGGCTTTGGACTATCAATCCTTCTGGCATAGTCCCCTTTTCAAGTAGCTGTGATTACAGGCTTGATTCCAAGGCTAAACGGAGAAACCTTGTGTCAAATAATAATAATAATAATAATAATAATAATAATAATAATAATAATAATAATAATAATAATAA
>OU015743.1:149617381-149657267 GCA_907169655.1 Acomys percivali
AGAGAGAGAGAGAGAGAGAGAGAGAGAGAGAGAGAGAGAGAGAGTCACCTTGTATCCCAAGTTGACCCTGCTTCAGCCTCCCTAACTGCTGCGATTATAGGCTTGAACCAAGCAAGCTGGGTTTAGTTTAAATAAATTATGTAAATCTTCCAAGCCTTTGCTCTCTCTCCTCAGGTTTAAGAAAATTATGTAAGCTTCCTGAGGTCAGTAAGGAAAATCAGCTAGTAAAGGTCATTGTGGGGAGTAAAGACTAGTCTGTGAAGATCCAGGTACACAGTAGGTTCTCAGTAAATAAAAATTATTCTTTTAGAACACATATATGTTCTTTCATGTTACTGATAAGGGCCATCAAAGTCAATTTCCACTCTTCTCTTATTTATAACTGCAACATATTGCAACAGATGTTATAAGGTCAACAAGTAAACTCCCCTTCTAAGAGTTGTGATTTAATTCTCCTTTTGGGAAGTGAACCATCTAAACACAGCACTGTGGTAACACACAAGTGCCTGCGTTCCAACAAAAGAGCTTCCAGAGAAAAAAAATAGTCATCAAATTACGAGAAATGACTCCGGGTGGGTCCTGTGTGTAGCTATCCTCTGCTCAGGGGCCAGCCACTTTTCCTTTGAGTGTATTTCAAGCAGAAATTTGCATCGCATGTTGGTCCTGGGAAAACTAAGTGAGACATGGGATACAAAGTTTGCCTTTGATAAACCTTTATATCCTACCCACTTTTAAAAAGCCCCTTATGGAGTAGATTTTTCTTAAAAGTGCTGCCCTCCAAATGATAACTAGAAAGAAGAATTGTGCATTTTGCATGTCTGGAATCCCAATTCTGAATTCTAGACATTTTGAGGGGTTTGAAAATGACTTTAATATTTCTGTTCACATAACACACAGTTTTAAAAAATAAGGTATTAAAAGCTGTTTTGCATAAATTGCAGGGGTTAAAAATCCAACAGTGGCCATTGCTTTCTGTAGAAATCAGTATTCCAGGTCATTAAAAAATTTTGAGACCAAAGATAGACTAATAATAGTTACTTTTGGTTTTGATAATGACACTGATTTTCTACTATAGGAAATTATAAATATTATTATCCAGATAGTATATAGACGCATACCCTACAGGCTTACAGGCAGGGCTTCTGTGCAGGTGTAGATTTAAAGCCAGGCAACCTTACACTGATTTCATATAACATCGTATGTTTGATGAGCGTGTCTTACTTGAAGTGAGATGGACATACTCTACTCATTAACAGTTCTCATTAAATAAAGGTCAGAAGCTGCTGTCTCAGGTTTGCAGTTAAGAAAATGGAAGCAGAGGAATTTCTACTGCTCAGTTCTAAAACCACAACAGCTAGCAGGTAAAAGGAAACAAAATCTGAGCACAGGCTGTATGAATACCAAGAATGAGCTTTCTTTAGCTTCATTCCCGTGTTCGGCAAAGGCTCTCATTTGCTGCTTTTAAATCAAAGTAGGAATGGCTAATTTATATTTATGAGAGACCAGTTTAAATTTATGAGATGCAGTGACGAGGGGAACTCAGAAGAGCTTCAGTTATTACTTTATTGCCTTGCGTTTTGAACTTTTCAATGGAATTGGCAAATATTTACTGGGACACATGGGCTCACACAGAGCATAAGAGTGACCCTTAAGCATAGTGGTGCACACCTCTAGTCCCAGCACTCAGAAGGCTGAAGGATGGCTGTGAGTTCCAGGCCAGCCTGGGTTACAGAGTGAAAGTGACCCTGTCTCAAAATACTACACCTCCGCCAAACAACTTACAGTATAGCACTTAGCCAGAAGAGATGAAAATAAGATTGTGTGTATGCGTGTTTGTGTGTGCTCCTAACTCCAGAAGCAACCAAAGTCAGTACTATAGAAATTATTAACCAATGGCATTTGACAGGTTGTGACACTTAATCTTTAAACACAAGACAAGACAAAGTAAAATATCAAAAACATAAGAAAAAACATAAGGACACTAAAATAAATAAGTGAGGTAATGCAGAACAAGTTTCTCTATTAAGCTCTTCATAATCACTTCTGAGAGAAAGTAAAACTTTAGTATGTTCTTTCAGAAGAATGACTAAATGAGCTTCTTTTGAAGAAATGTGGTAGTACACAGAATGTATTTTTTCGTAACCACTTGGCATGTAAAATTCAAAGTCTTCACATTACATGGGCTCTTAATTATTTCAAAGTAAAAAGATACTACTTTTTATATGTGAGGAAGGGAGTCAGATAGCTACTGTTTCTTTAAATTAGATGCAAGAATGACACAAATGCTTAGTCAGATGATCTGGCAACTGAACAGAGGTAAAGGAAAAAAAAATAGTGGCACTCAGAAGAGAAAGTAAAACACAAATTTCCCCCGAATATATCAGCAGTCACTAATGTAACAGGAGACATCTGGTAAGGCCAAAAAAAAAGTCATGAT
The DNA here is from genome assembly GCA_907169655.1 of Acomys percivali. Taxonomy (NCBI): domain Eukaryota; kingdom Metazoa; phylum Chordata; class Mammalia; order Rodentia; family Muridae; genus Acomys; species Acomys percivali. The sequence continues at coordinate 149,619,819 of OU015743.1, forward strand.
TGCATTTGCGAGGGACCTTGAGTTTTCTTATAACTGCATTTTCCTCCAGCTCAAGTGATTCACCTCTTCCGCCTTACCCACTGCTGGGCTTCTACAGATACACAAAGGCCGGCATTTTGTTTCTACAGACACACAAAGGCCTGCATTTTGTTTCTCAGCTTCATTATGTTATGGAAACATTTCACTATTCTCTTTTTATTCCAAATAAGCAATTTAAACCAGGGAAAACCTTTTATCTTCTTTTTAAAATACAAAACAAAACAGCATTTTAGGTTATATTTATTCCAAGTCTCACATGTATATGAAGAGAGACTCATCTGGCACAAAAAAAGTGAAGTACACACAGAATTTTGAGCAGATAATTTTATTGTGGCTTTTCTAAATGGAATCTTCAATCTGACACCATGAACTTTAAAATATCCTATTATATCCTCCCCTCTAACAATAACATCTGATTATACAAATCTTGTATCCCTTAATATTCCATCCTGAAAATGCTAATACCAAAAGGTCTCTTTTTCTTTTTGTGAAGCAATTCCTTCTTTGGTTATTCTAAGTTATTCTCCTACCTGGAGTCCAGGGTACACTTAACTGTAAACTTTACACATCTTCCTCTTTCTACTCTCACTCTCTATTTTCTCTCTTTCTCCCTGGGGTACCCCTTCCCCCTTTTCCTTCTCCCCCCATGCTCATCTAATAAACCCTGTATAATAGAAAAAAACAAAAACAAAACAATTAAGCCAGGAGGCAGAAGCAGGTGGATCACTGTGAGTTCAAAGCCAACCTGGTCTACAAAGTGAGTCCAGGGTAGCTATGGGTGGCTTCTTAAAAAGAAAGAAAAGAAAAAGAAAAAAGAAAAAAACAACAACAAATTAAGCCAACATAAGGTTTTAAACAAGCAATGTTGACCTATATATGCAAATCATGCCTAGGGGCCACTTGATAACAGAAATAACAGAACCCATCTGCGGTGTTCAAGTGCAGATCCCCGAGGTCCACCAAAACCCTGGTGGATTAGAGTTCCTAAGAGTGAGCCAGAGAAATCCACAGGCAGAGCTGAGCCTGCTGCCACACTGAGAAAACTCTGTGCTGTTTTAGTAGTTTCACTTTGCATTAAGAGATTAGCTAACTTTATTCTGACAATTCTAAACTTTACAAAGTAGCTCTTCTTGCATACAATTCCTCTTGGGGGGTGGGAGTGTTTTTCAGTGGCAGAGTCTGTACCCAGTGTGACCACATTTCCATCCCTAACCACCTGGTTTCTCTTGGGTTCTTAATCATTTGAGTAAGCTAGGAGATGGTGATTTGGTAGTGAGGGACAAAATTGACAGTGTGTTGAAGAAGAATTAAAAAGTTCTTTGTAGTAAAATGTTTACGTTTTCATAAACAAGGCCAATACACACTTACTAATCTAAAAACAAAACTATCTAAAAATGACTGTGATGCTTTGAGGATTTAAATCTTACACAAGCTTTGTATTTTGATTTCCCACTTTATCACTTTTTCTTCTGATCATGGTCTTGTTGATGATATACAATGACTTTTGGGGGGCTCATGAAACAAGCAGCTGTACAGAGAGGTACTTTAATCTCTTCTTTTTAAGATCACATTGATATTCGGTAGCACCAACAATTTCAAGTCCACCCAGGCTAGCTGATTACACTGACCCACCCTGAATTATGACATGGCAGATCTGTTGAGGTCTGAAGTTGGAAGGTATTTTTAAGAAGATGTACTCATGGGTTTTCTTGGGCTGTATCTTGCTTGCCATTCTAGAAGTGGGTCTTTCTTTGACCGGAAGTGATGCTCCATTTTGATTAGTAATTTCAAGATCACATTCTGACTGAGGGAATTTGCATTAAAAAATAAATAAAGGGAGAGAAGTCACTACTGGAAAATTATCGCTGGTCCCCTGATGGCATGCTGCACTTCAGGCACAGAAGCGGAGAAGCCAGGGCTCCTCCACCTGCCATGGAATTTGGAAGCATGTTTTCCCCGTGTGTTCCTCTAAATAAAACTGATTTACTCTTGTCCACCACCATCCTCCGAAAGCAGCTGAGTTGGTGACATAGACATGTAAATCTACTCAAGTCTGAGTCGGCCTCCTTCCCTGTCCTGTGAAAGCTCCTTCCTGCAAAGCCTCTAACACCTATCACCTACCCCTATCTGTTTACATCTTATCTGAGGATGCAGCCCTGGGGAGGGAGGGGTCCAGAGGAGACTAAACTGGAAGGAGTGCCAAGGTGGTGACGTGAGGACCTAGGTCTTTAGCAGTCAACTAAATCAGCACCAGCTCTAGGAACTGGGAGGAGGCAGGGAGGGCGGCAGCAGCTGAGGGATGCAGGGACCGGTGTCTGAGCTGTGTGGAGCTCTGCTACCCAGAAGTGCTCTTGGAGTCGCAAGATGCCCGATGCACTCCTATGTAATTAGCTCTGTCAACCAGGGATTCTCAGTCTGATGTCATCCCAAATACCTCAATTTGAGTGTAGCAGGTGAGGCGGGGTGAGAGTGAGCAAAGAGAAAGGATAGCGGGGAGGGTGAAAGGGGACCGTCTCAGCATCTCTGAGAGCCTCAGAGATGGGTTAGAACAGCACAGTGCTTTGCCCTTAAATCTGGTGAACTAGCACATTAGAGCCCGAGGTCACAGCTTTCCCAAACTTTAAAGCCACCTTCATAGAGGTGAGACTGTCACAACTCAGTTCTTGACTCATTTATGCTCCTCTTCCCTGCCCCCACCCCAAGACAGCGCTTCTCTGTGTAGCCTTAGCTGTCCTGGGCTCCTTTTGTAGACCAGGTTGGCCTTGAACTCACAGAGATCTACCTGTCTATGCCTCCGAGTACTGGGATTACTAAGCCTGGCTTCATGTAACACTCTTGTGCAGTTATATGCCTAATGTGCAATTTTTTATGGTTTGGGGCTTTGACAGCTTTGACAGTGAAAAATACTTACTAGTGAGATCAGGTGAGACTACTTAGTAAAACTCAAAAGTATGGTGAAGATGATAAATATCTCCTATTCTCCCAGTCTGAGGAAATCATTACAAAATTGTTTATTACACCAAGTCTTACTTTAAAAATTACCTAACTTGGTGCTGGAGAGATGGCTCAGAGGTTAGGAGCGCCACCTGCTCTTGCAAAGGTCCTGAGTTCAATTCCCAGCAACCACCTGGTGGCTCACAACCATCTATAATGTGATCTGATGTCCTCTTCTAAGTATGCAGGTGTACATGGAGGCAGAACACTGTATAATAATAATAAATAAATAAATCTTTTTTAAAAATTACCTAACTTTGGGAAGTGGGAAGCATGGTGGCACAGGCCTTTAATTCTAACACTTTGCAGAGCCAGGCATGTCTCTAGGAATTCAAGGCCAGTACAGTTTACATAGGAGTTCCAGGCCAGCCAAGACTACACAGTGAGACTGTAGCTCAAGAAAACAAAACAAAATGCTAAACCAAAAAAAATTGCCTACATTTAAGTAAATATTTTACATTGGGTTAAATATATTAAATGTTCTACCAAAAAAAAAAAAAAATGTCAGTCAGAGAGGACTGCAATCTTACAGCGACAGGAGAACAGGGCATTAAAAGTCAACCTGGGCTACATAGGGAGACTGTCTTAAAAATCAAACTCGGTGGTGCACACCTTTAATCTTAGCATCTGGGAGACAGAGGCAGGCAGATTTCTGTGGCTAGAGGTCAGTCTAGTCTACACAGTGAATTCATAGGGAGACCCTGTCTCAAAGAGGGGAGAAAAAGCCTACCCCCAAACCTAATAATTCCCTCATTCTAGATTATAGTTGCTATAATTTTAGGCAACTTTCATTCTTCCTGTGTTGATCTTCATCAGACATTTCCTTTCCTTTTCTGTGGTGGTGTCTACACAGAATAGCTGGACACAGTGTAAGCTTTTATAACGTTCTTATCCCGTGCTATAAAACTGGCTAGGGATGCAGCTCAGTTCATAGGATGCAGCTCAGGTCACAGGATGCAGCTCAGTTCATAGAGCACTTCCCTAGCACTCAGCGAACCCTGGGGTTTGGTACCCAGAACGATATAAACAAGGTGTGGTCGCCCTCTGCCAGTAATCCAAGCACCCAGAGGGTATTCAGATGCTTAGTTCAAAACCTGCCCAGGCTAAATACCTGAGACCCTGTCTAAAAATTGTTTTCCTTGCCTGTAATGTCCTTGTAAAAGGCCATATTAGAGACCAACTATGTGGAAATCTGCAATCTGGGAAAATAAGTTTTATACTTTAAAAATGAAACAATACTCATTATTTACATAATTCAGAATACAGAAAGACAGCATTGCAGAAACAGAGGATCCAGAGTATTCTAGCTAAGGGTTGCAGTGTAAGGTAGCCTAGGGTACTGTAGTGTGAAGGAACAAAAGAGATGTCTTTTTTTTTTTTATGACAATTTGTTTTGTTTTGTTTTCCTTGGCTGTCCTGGAACCAGCTCTGTAGAGCAGGCTGGCCTCAAACTCACAGATCCGCCTGCCTCTGCCTCCCTAGTGCTGGTATTAAAGGTGTATGCCACCACACCAGATTTGAGAGACATCTTTTATGGAGTGAAAACACTGGTCCAAATATTCAGCTTTGTTATTTGCTATTAGAAAATATTTTTCATATGATTCATATCACTTTATAAACAAGAGTGATCCTAATGTCAGGAATAGTGGCAGAGTTTATTTTCCTCACAGTGATTCTAGTAATGAATCAATATAAAATGGCAAACCTGTAAAATGTTAGAGACAAGGCAGTATTAGGCTATCCCCTTTCTACACTAGGATGACAAAGATGTCTTAAATCCCCCCAAAATATAAACAAAGGGGCCGTGTGTGTGTGTGTGTGTGTGTGTGTGTGTGTGTGTGTGTGTAACATACAACTGGGATCATGTACATACTGAAATACTGGTTTATATGAGCTGCAAGGCAGGAGCTCCAAGGCTGTAAACTACAGGGGGAGGAAGACCTATGGAAAGTTCCACAGGCAATGAATAAAGGTATATTTGGTAGAAGAGAACTTAGCAATGCTAAATAGAAATGTGTATTGTGTGTGTGTGTGTGTGTGTGTGTGTGTGTGTGTGTACTGCAGATTGAACCCAGTGCCTTTTGCAGACTACCATTGAATTGTATCGCCACCCCACACAGAATTTTATCATACACATTTGCAGTCAAATAGGAAGTAAAAAGTTCTAATGAACACATCTACAGAAACTTTCAAAAACGTTAAAATACTCACATTTGCACCAATAGTCAATAATTTGTGTAAGGAATCTCTAAAATGTGTACCTCAACCTTTGTTACTCAACATGATTAGCACCACATAAGCCAATCCAACCCTGTTGTATTATATAAACATGAGATACATAATTATACAAACACTGTTAACTGACACTGCAAATAGTTCTATTACATGCTTAGTTTCAAATAGGAAGTTGGGAAATTGTACATATTTTCAGCCTACATTCTACCCATGCTGTATGTTTCATTATCAATATTTGTTAATAACTGGGCCTTTTACATAATGGAAGCACTTCTAGATAGTTTTACAGAAAATTCCTGAAGGCTGATTTTTTTACTCGTGACAATGTTTTCTTTCAACAAACCTATTTGTGTTATTCCTCATACTCTGCATAGTGCATATTCTGTACTACATCTTGGGAAACTACGAATTGATATTTTAACTTTGTGTTTCATGTTGTTTCAGACAGCCCAGCATGGCCTTGGATTATGTAATGCAGGAGACCCCTGAGCCCCACATGCCCTGCCTCTATTACTAGCCCGTCCCCAAGCCCCGTGTTCTTCCCTTCAGGAAAGAGCGACTGTATCCACCAACTTCTGCCTCTTGGGCATGGAACCCAGGATTTTGAGTATGTTAAGAAAACATGACAGCTACAGCCCTTTCTTTCACTTAAAGTGGCTACAACATTGTTTTATATCCCTAAAAATACACAGTTACAACATTTACATAAGCAACAAAATTCTACTTCCTAACCACAGATTCCAAAGGCACCAAATTACACGGGGAGAAATATTAACTAGAGTAATAAAAGAGCCTTTTAATAGAATATAACATTATCAACTACACTCAATCCCACACACCACAACAGGCAGACAAAAAGAAAAAGAAAAAGAAAAAAAAAACAACATTAAGGAAGATGCCGTGGATCCTCTGAATGTTTTTGTATTAACTAAAACCAAAGCTCCAACAAGTCACGAAAACCTTCACAAATGCTCTCTACTGACTTTTGGAAAAATAAAAATTTGAACACCTTTAATCCCAGCACTGGGGAAGCCAGCCTGGTCTACAAAGCGAGTTCCGGAACAGCCAGGGCTGTTGAAAAAAGAAAAAAAGAAACAAAGGAAAAAAAAAAACATGACAGTTTTCCTTTCAGTCCTTTCTTTTTTCCCTAATGTCCAGGCCACTGTTGCCGCTTCTCTAGCCCTGGGCATTTCCATGCCTAAAAGACAATTGGCACTGCAGTAAAGAGCTTTTCCTAGGGGACAGGGCCTTCCCTTTCGGAAGCCAGTGTTCTCTAATAGCTTTGCATACTGTATGCCACTACATACTTTTTTTTTTTCTTTCAGTTTTTCAGATCACCCGATGTGAGGACAAAACATATCACAGACTCTACTTTTCAAGCAATAGGCCTCATTCAAAACCTGTGTTAATTGTGGTCTGGGATGCTTAAAATATGATATTCTGACCCCTCCGGGATGCTTGGCTCGTACAGACTTCTAGGCCTGCAGACCGTGAAACAGTCCAAAACAGTTTCATTTACTTAGGCCTGTGAGTAAGAGGTGTTCGCCTCTATTGGAGTCAGTGTCTACACACAGGCGGAGGAATCTTAAGAAAATAGCAGCCACTAATTATATTTAAAACGTTGGCACGTTGTCTTCCTATTTTAGGAAGTCAACTGTGGCCCTCCTGCTACTACTCCTGCAAGCAGAGTTGAGGGTCTGGTGTGTTGGGATGAAATAAGTTACCCCTTAGAAAACAAGACCGTTAGCAGGTATTCCACTCACCCCAGGGCCAAATAAAGAGCTCTAGAAAACGGCCTTACCTACGGGCGGAGGGGTGGGGGGAGAGCGCGCTTGCAGTTTTCTAACTTACAACGAGGAAATATAAGAGTTACTCATTTCTAAGGCAACAGGTTTAGAAAACCTCTTAGAATGATTGAAGAAGACCTTGGTGGTGGAGCAGACCCCTTTAGACTCACCGTGTGGGACCGAGAGTACTCCACCTCCAAGCAACTAACCGCTGGTGGAAAAGCGACCTCTCACCTCCCTCCTAAAGTCCTCACCGCGAGACGTCCTCCTCCTCCTTCGTGGGACGGAGGCAGGAAAGCACGCGGAACCGCAGCGCCTGTGCGCGCCGCTTGGAGGGCCTTTCCTACCTGGTCCAGGATGCAGCCGCGGCCCTCTGCGCTGGCTCCTCTCTACCATCAACACCAGGGCCACGACAGCCCGTGCGCACCTCGCTGACCTGTGTCGCGAGGATCGGGGGAACTGAACCACGAAAGCCCTCACTCGGCGTTGGCCATCGGCGCTGCGAATCCTCGCTGTCACCAAGAACAGACGGCCCATGCTCCCGCTGCCACTCTCCCCCAGCGGTCGCCTCAGTGTGACACGCGAGGTGAGAAGCGCCGCCCCCGGCCCATTCTGCTAGGAGGCACCCCGCGTCCCACGCACCGCCCCAGGCCCATCCCCGCCCCCCCGGGCGCGCCCCCGAGTCCTAAGCGCGCCGTCCCCAGTCGCGCGGGAAAGCTTCCCAGAGGCGCCCAGAGGGAGGCGCGCTGGGCCGGCGGGCCGCATCCGGGGTCCCGCTGCCTCCCGCCCTGGGCACGCTCCCGCTCTCGCCTGGGCTGCTCGCCGCGCTCGCCACCCCTCGCGGTGACAGCCTGAGCCGGCGGGACGCGTGCGCACCGCCCGCCCCCTGGCTGCAGCCGTCACCTAACGCGACTAGCCGGGCACTTCTGCAGCGCGGGTCCGCTGTCTCTTCGGTCAGCATTCGGGTCCCAGTCCCCTTCGTCTACGTCTGACGCCCCTCGGCGAAGCTTTTCCCGCTCGGAATCTAACTATTAAAAAAAGAAAAAAGGAAGATCAGTGAGGCCTGCCGTGTGCCCGCCCGCCAATCAGGACGCGCGCGGGCGTTTTGAACGCGAGCGCTACGCAGCTGCACTCTACCGCTGGGAACTGCGCGCAGAGAAGAACCGCTGCGTGCTCAGGGAGCTACTAGGTCCTGCGCGCCGCTGAGGACCGGTAAGTGTGGCCCGGCCAGGTCCCCGCGTGATCGGGCGGAGACCAGGCCGCAAGGAGGGGGTGGGGTGGGGGGGAGGTGTTTATTTTCGGTTTTAAGTGCGAGCGCCAGCGGAGCATCCACGGCTCTTCCTCTTTCCCCGCCCCGCGTCGCCTCCCTCCCCCCGGTCCCCTCCCCCGTCCCGGCTGTCCCCTTCCCCGCTACCTCTCCGCTTCTCTGCCGGCCACGGCAGACCCCGTGAAACAGGAAAAGTGGGGGTGGGGGAAGAGGAGAGGAAGGAGCGGTATAACAGAGGGCTGAGTCGACCCGGCCGCGGCTTGGTCAGTGCCGGCTTCGCTAGGGTCCCAAGCTCGACGCGTGCGAAAGCGGGAAGTCGAGCCCTGGATGCCTCTAGCAGGCCCGGGGGCACAGTGCTCTAGGGTCCGGTGCTTACGGGACAGGGGGCCATCTGTCTGGCCCAGCTGTGCAAGAGGACGTGGGACTCGGACTAGCTTTTGGAACCTGGATTTACGGCCCGAGACTCGGTGGCTTCCCGTTCCGGCCTAGTTTTCTTGCTGCAGAAAAGTGGCGTCCACATCAGGGTGACAGCTGGCAGGGCCCTATAGCGCAGTCTCTAAAGGCCCGCACTAGAAGCAGAAGGGTGGTTAGCTAAGCCAACCCAGATAAGGCCTTGCTGTAACTGAGAGGTCAGGTGGGGCCAGCTGCTGCTGTTCCAACTTTACCCCTGGTCTGCGTTTGCAATAGAGCCTCTCAAATCCAGGGTTGAAAAATGGGTCAGCTAAATAAAATGAGATTTGAGGGGCCCTTGTAAGAACCCCCTGAGTATCAGTGTAGAGTTAAAACAAATCCCACCCATAACTTGGGTAAGCTTCACAGAGAATTTGAATTCCCCAAATACCATGCTTGGCCCTGGGGCTCCGGCCACCATACCTGGGACTGCCAGCTTCTCCAGGTATCTGGGCACAAGGCTAGTTCTCACTTCCCAGGAATGCCACTGGAGCAAGGGGCTACTACAGCCTTCCTTTGAATAGTATAAGATTAAAAATCTGGACTTTTAAGTCCCATCCTCTGTTGCCTGATGTCTATTCTCTATCTATTGTATGTGAAGGAATTGTGAATGTTCTTATTCATGTAAATATAATCTTGAAGGTATTGGAGTCCCAAGTGACTTTTGGCTGTGTGCTCTTCAAAAAAGTTAATAATGAACTGGTAATGAATATGTGTTTTTAATTAAACCGGAATCACCCATTTTTATCCTCAGAGTTGTGTGTGAATTTGAGAGTTGTGTGTGTTGTCCTTATTTTACAGGTGACAAGACAGAGGCTGAGCAGCGGTGCAAATCTTGAACATGGCTTTAGGAATTCACACTAGACTCTCGCTGGACTCATTGGACCATCCCTGGACTACCAGGTAGTAAAATGTCTCTTTCTGTTGCTCCAAAGACCAGAGACAACTGGAAATGAGTTATCTGTGAGTCACTTTGCAAACAGAGTCAGTGAAAACTGGAGCTTTTCTCTACTTTCTCCCAGCGGCCTAGAAAACTGACAGTTAGATTTCTATCTTTTATAAAGGAAAACAGTATTCTGTTTGGATTAGCAAACCCATTCTGTAGTGAGGTAAAGGAGAGAAGATAGTCTCTCTACATAGCATTAGAGAGAATGTTTATCTCTTGGGGCCTTTTCCTTTTTTGAGGGGTTCTGGGAGTAGAACCCACAGTTCCAGGCAAACACACCCATCTCTGAGCCACATCTCAGCTCTATAAATGACCAGCTACCATTACATTTTTTTTTTTTTTTTTTTTTAGTATTGCACACACTCAAAACTTAAATCCCTATAGTATAGAAGACACCACAGGGCTGGGGAGCTGGCTCAGTGGATAAAGGACTTGCCATACAAGCCTGAGGACTTCAGGCGATCCCCTGAACAAGGTGGGTAGCTGGACTAGTTCTGGGTTCAACTGAGAAATTTTGCCTCAGTATATAAAGTGGGGAGATTGCCATCTACACAGGCAGATGCGCCCTCACATTTCACCTATACATAAGAACATGAGTACACATGTACTCCTGGACCATAGTCTCTCTCACACACACACACACACACACACACACACACACACACACACAGGTCAAAGGGCAACAGGGCATGGTGGCATATGTTTATAAGCCCAGTATTTTAGAGGCTGATGCAGGAGGATTATGAATTTGAGGCCAGCCTGAGAGAACAAACAAAGTAAGGACTGGGAAAATGGCTCATGAGGATCCAATTTGAATACCTAGAGCTCATGTAAAACTGGGCATACTAGCCTGTCTCTGTAATCTCAGTTCCCGCAGCTGGGTGGTACTTGGAGGCAGGTGAATCTCCTGAGGGCCTGTTAGCTTGACTTACATAGCAGCAAACAAGGTGGAAGACACCAACATTCGAGCTTGTCCTCTGATCCTCCCTCCCTCCCCTCCTCCCACCGCCAACATGTGCCCTCATACAGGGACTTGCATACACATGCACTCACACACAAAGATTAAAAAATAAAACCACCCAAAACTTTAAAAAAATCATTTATTATGTGTTTAAACCCTCAAAAGGTGGAGATTTGAGATGCAAAACTAGGCAAAGAATATAATTGTGGTATCTACAAATGGTCAAACAGTAAGTAAGTCAAAAGATAATGTCAGTAGTAAAATCATATAAGCAGAAACAATGCATATAGCTGTAAGTGGCAAAGAGAAAAGGGAGTTATAGTGTTGTCAGGAAGCAGTCTTCCTGGATGTTATTAAAATTTGCTGCAGTTAGTTTGGAAAAGCTTTACAGTGTGCCAAAGTTGTATGCACACATATACCCTTAGATTCAGGTGTCCCATTCTTGTAATTCACATGTGTCCAGAAATACACAAATAATATGTGAAAAATACACACACATAAGTACTATTCTTACAGACAGCATACAGAAGTATAGGAAACAATGCATGTTAGATGTTTGTGTATATTTATATATGTACATATAAGCTTTGCATCAACAAGTCTAGGACAGCCAAGGCTACACAGAGAGACACTGTCTCAAAAAGCAAAACAAAACAAAAAACAACAAGAAAACAAGTCTAGTATTAAAGCTCAGGTATGAAAAATACATATGTTATATATGTTTATACACACATTTGTAAACATGGGAAGCTGTGTGTTATACATAAGCACAATAGGAAAAATTGTAAACATACACACATAGATGTCCCTTTAGCTGCAGAAATTTCACTTCAAATTATTTTACTCTGTGGATCATGGAAATGTGGGGAAAGGTCCTTTATAATAGAATGCACTAGCAAAAGAAGAAAGAATAAACAAACTTGAAACATGATATATTGGTGATATTTCTGAAAATCATGACTCATTACCCAAACCAGCACTCACCCACAAATACAAAACTATGTAGCTGTGAAAATGGAAGTGCATCTATACATGTGGGCAGCAGTTGTTGTCACAGCGCTCATCCCTGTAGGAGGAAGTAACCAATGTGAAAAGCATGAGCCTACTTGTGTTTTAAATGTGTGTTGGAGTAGGCATGTTTATAATTACATACACAGAGGGGGGGAGAGGGAGAGAGAGGGGGAGAGGGGAGAGAGAGAGAGAGAGAGAGAGAGAGAGAGAGTTTGTGTGTTTCTGGAATGATATTTAAATATTTTCAGTAACAGTTGCCCTTAGACATTAAGAATGATTTAAAAGCCTCAGATTTTTATTTAATACTTGGTGCTTTTCTGACCTCAACAACAAGTATAGTAATCACCACCACAGATCAATTACCATTCAGTAAACCTGGAGCTGATTAGCAATTATGAATTTTTTCCCAGTGTTTTCTGAGCCAAGATTGAGGCCCAATTCTGTTTTTACAGAAACAGGTTTTAAACTTGTTGCCTTCCAGTAACTAATGCGGCCAACAGGATCATGGTATAGACATAATAAGTACTTGGAGTATGAATGGAGTGCCATTTAATTTTTTTCCCAGAAAGAAGACAACATTTCATTCTTTCTGTTTACTTTAAGATTTAAACATACCTAGAGCCACTGGTAAATCCTGGAGTAGGCTTGTTGTGGTAACTCAGTCTCAGTGGATGATCAGGGATGTGGTAGAGGATGCCCAGATGGTTTTCAGGCATGGGGTAGCTTCTGACTTCAGGGCTAGGTCCTCAGGGGAAACAGTGAGGAACACTTCTGTGAGGGAGGAAAAGGGAAAGAGCATCCCAAATCCCTAGATGCAGCAAGAAGCCACCACATACACACCATCTCAGCCTTGGAAGAGAAAAAACGCTGTGTTGTGCCAGCAACTTACTGTAAGTCTCTGGGTTTGTTAGAGTACTGTATTGTTACTGTGTAATGTTTTTTTTTTATTATCTCTTCTAAACATATTATTAAATATGTAACAACATACAGTGAAATATTTACAGTTTACTTAGATTAAAAAAACAACAATAACAAATTTAACAGTATTACATCTAAGTCTTCCACATTAACCTCTGATTGGGAGACCACGGACAGCTATTACAAGTCCAGCTAACGTGTGCCTTGGCCCTGGTTTGCTGTGTGCAGCTCAGTATGACTTACCCGTCACAGAAGAGAATGTAATCCCCAGGGAGGCACGGTTTTCAGGCACAGCAAGGAGACAGGTTTGTGAGAAGATAGGAACTTGGAATCTGTTCCAACTTGCATTTTCTCTTCATCTAAACTCTTACACCAAGAAAGCAGAAAGCCTTGTTATATGAGCACACAAAAACTGCATTTTCAGTGTACTTACATTAACTTAGAATAGCTAACTCCCACAATATTTTCTATATTGCACTTGCCTGCCTAGTTTACTATAAGAAACTAGGTCTGAGAAGAATGAGAAAATAGAAAAAGCAACAAGAAAATTCCAATTAAGAGGAATTGAGAAAGACTTTAAAAACTAAGCCAAGTCTTACTGTTGTACCAGTTTTCATCTCACTTGTCTATTTTTTTAGTTAACCAGAGCAGCACATGCGTGGTGCAGAGGTAGAATTCTCAGTGAACTGATATGTAATATTATAAAGTATTCTCCTCTCCCAGAGCTATAGAATAAATACACATAAAACTACAGATCTCCCCCCTTCTCTCTCCCTCCCTCCCTCCCCTCACCCCTTCCTCCCTCCCCCTCCTTCCCTCTTTCCCTCCCTCCCTCCTCCCTCCCTCCCTCCCTCTCTATCCTTCCATCCATCCATCATATCAGCTATGCAGAGATTTAAAAAGCGTAGAACTTTAGTGATGATAGGAGTGTAGAAAGAACCTAATATAGTTGCCATATTTATATATATAAGAAATTGAGGTTTATTGTAGCCACGTGACTTACCAGCCAGAGGTTAAATTAATAATGTGAAGCAATGCCTAGCTTGTCTTCTCTTCCTTCCCTCTCTCTGTGCAGGGATTACAAATAGAATGGGAGGATGTGTTGAAACTTGAGGTTCAACTGCTATTGTTTCAATTTATCTTATTTTTAAGATATATGAAAATATCTGTCCATCCAAACATCAGTAGTAATAACTGAATGCTGAAATGACACCAAGTTACACCAACTTGGGTTTTCATACATGAACCAATAGTTATGCTAATAGGGGGGATAGGGAGGGGCTGGGGCTAGGAGGAGTGAGGGGGCTACAATCAGGATGTAAAGCGAAAGCATAAATAAATTAATAGAAAGTTACACTAATAATGAGAATGTATCCAGAAAATCAGAATATGGTTGTGGCTGGGTGCTCACATGCAAAGGGGAGCAGACCTCCTTCATTTGGGGACGCTGGCTTCTGACATACTCAAAGATGCTTCAGACGTGTCCTGTAACTTTTGTGGATATTTAATTCTACGTCTTTGTCTTTTTTAGAGTGACAAAGTTTTGGCCGTGGTGAGGCTTATAACCTGCCATGGAAGTTACCAGCGTCCCGTAGACCATAAAAGGAATTATGTAGCCAAACTTTTGTTTAAAAAAAGTATTCAAGGAGTAGTTTTAAACGCAGTTAGAATCCCTATCAACTATCTATAAATATATACAGAATGTGTTTAATATTTCCTATGAAGGGTAATAGAGAGAACGTATTAAAAATTATTTATGTATTGAATAACTGTTGCGCAGCCTAAGAGAAACAGGTAGTCCTGGCCAATGTATTGTTTGCTATAATAAGGAGATAAAATATCTGAAAACATTCTTAAGTAATGCTCCCCCAACACTGTTTGAGATTTTATAAATCTTGGCCTCTCTTTTGAATATGTTTCATTTCTCAGTTCCTAAATAAGTAATCATATTCATTAGAGGATAGCAAGTTTTTATTATAATTTGTCTGCTTTCCTCCAACATCTTCTTAGACAAAGGGGGAAACATGATGACAAAGTGAGTAAGTTATTGAAATTAGAAGCCTGTCTTTCATATCATCCTGGAATGAAGGGTAGCAAATAGAGAGGAAGTTACTAGGTTTATTTACTCTTCTGTAATTTTATAATGGAATGAGGAAAAGGGCTTGAGATGGCAGTTAGCTGCCTTTGTTTGCATGGAATATTTGACTGAATTTCACTGGACTACATCCTGATGGACATGACAGCTCCAAGTACTGCTAACAAACACACCATCCAAACCTGTGTGGCAGGTGGCCTTGAGCCTATTTTTTTTTCATAAGCCACCATTTCAGGATAACCAGGTTTAATTGATGTCCAATAATGTTTGATTTTGCTTTATACAAAAAAACTAATAAAACAATGTACTCAACACTGTGGAGTTCATATTTTTTAAAAAAATTATTTTCCATTAATATCAAGTTGTCACTGAGAATGATCCTACCTTTCTTTACATTGGGAATGAAATAACAGATGTCAGATATTTGTATTTAAGAGACAATCAGTCAATCTTCTTAAACTAGTAAACTCAAATATTTTGGACCAAAAGGAGAAGCTAAGGGATTTTATAACTCAAATAGGAGATTTATATTATCATTTGTATGATTTTTCTTTGAAGCTATTATAAATCAATAGAGCCTGAAAAATTCTATTTTGGCTACTATTGCTTATTTGATAATTAGAAAATGTTCCCATTCTTACAACCCAGTATGAAACTGAGTGCTCTGTAACTTCTATTCAAAAGGCTTTTTCTTAAAATATATTTTGATTGTGTATTTCCCCCTCTCCTAATTTCTCCTAGAGCCTCCCTACCTACCCAATTTTATGTTTCTTTCTCAGAAACAACAACAAAAATGACCAAAGGACAAAAGCACAAACAGCCCCCCAACCACAAAAAACAAAAATCAAAGCAAACAAGCAAAAGACTAATGAAACAAACAAACAAAATGGCAAACAAAGCACAAGGCAACAGTCCCTGGAAAATACCCTTGAGTTCGCATTGTGTTGGCCAGCTACTCCTGGGCATGGAGCCTGCCCTGGAGCCTGCCCTGGAGGCTATCTATTTTGCCTTTGCCTGTGGCTATCAATTGCAGATCGCTTCACGGTTAGGAGTGGGACCCACTGTCCATTTCACTCTTTTAGTGCTTGAACTCATGCCTGCTGCTCCCCAGTCTCTGTGAGTTCTTAGGTGCGTCAGTGCTGCTGTGTCTGGAAGACAGTTTCCTTGTCATCCGTTCCCTCTGGCTCTTACCTTCTTTCAGCATCCTCTTCCATGCTCTGAAGTGAGAGAGGTTTGATAAAGACATCCCGTTTAGGTCTCTCATTCTCTGCACACTGTTCAGTTGTGGGTCTCTGTGTTAGGTCCCATCTCCAGCAAGAAGCAGCTTCCCTGATGTGGGCTTAGTGAGGCACTGATCGTAGGTACAGCAATACGTCACTAGGAGTCATGCTATTGTTCCTTTAGCAGAATAATAGTAGTAGGTTTTTTTTTTACTAGGCACTGACTTATTCTAGTTTTAGGTTCGTGGTCACTTTAGCAGTGTCAGGTTATGGGCTCCATTTCACGGAGTAAGCTGTTATTTACTCCTCACCTTACAAAGATTCTCTCTCTGAGATTTTTGTTTCCCATCCCAACTTTCCTGTTTCAATCTGGATTTCCTTTAGTGATTCCATTTCTGTTTTCATGTCTTGAAATGTTTTCACCACTTCATTCAACTATTTGTGCTTTGACAGTCTTCATTAAGGCATTTATTCATACTCAGTTTAAGGTCTTTGAATGTATTCATAATTGCCATTGTGTAGGCACCTATCTTGCCCTTCAGCTAAACTGTATTACTTCTTAGGGCCTAGTGCAAAGGCTTCTGGCTTCTGGAGGAGGCATACTGTCTTGGATGTTCATGTTTGTGCTTGGATGCAGACATCTGAAGTTATGATCTTTGATGGGTGTCTATTGGTATAGAAATCTGTCTCATCTTTGTCGGGTGAGTGATCCCTTCTTTGGCTGGGATCTTAGACAAGGATGGTGGCTGTGGGGTTTCTTGGCAGTGTGCTTCTATGGGTGGATGAGTGACACAAAGGAATAGAGACCAGCTAGCAGGAAAGGCTGAGAGGGGAAGTGGGAAAGAGCTAGGGTGTACCAAAGGATGGGGCGGGGAGTGGGCACTGCTCAGGCTGCTTCTGGAGTTAAGACTAATTATGGAGAGGGGATTGAGGATGGGGAAGATGGTGAAAACTGCCTACCTGTGTCTCAGCTCAGAGTAGCCGCTGGGAGACCCTGGTAGGAAGTGTTTGTGTAGCTCAGCGGCTGACACAAAAGAATGGGCGTGGGCCAGGAGTAAAGGGGGGCAGGGGGAGGCTGGGCCAGAAAGAGTTAAAGGGGACTCTGGTTCTTCTCTAAGAGGTGGAGTCCGCAGGGAGTGGAGGTGGAGTGGGAGGAGAGTCTCTCGCAGCAGGCTGCAGGAGGAATAAGAGTATAAGATGAAAGCTTTGCTCTGACAATTTGAAGCTTTTGAGTTTCTTTGGGGGAATAAAAAGCATGTTTAGTTCAGTGTTAATACACCCAAGATTTTATATGAGAAGGGCCACTCCCAGAAGATAAAAAGGAGAGCTTGCATTTCTGCACTTTAGAAAAATACCTGTTTTCGCATGTAGCATTCGTGATCTGGAAGACAGGACGGTGCAGTGGAAACAAAACGGCAGTCATTGTGGCAGGAACACCTGGAGTTTTCTGTTACAGCAACACTTAAAATCTGCAGTCTGCACACTCTTTCAAGACGCAAACTTTTTTTGCTCTGACGTTTTGTGACTAGTCTCCCATCCGTGTGCCTCTGTGACTGCCACTTACAAAGCAGCCTCAGTGAGTTTCAGGGTCTGCATCTGTGGGAGGACTTGGGGCTCGGCTTTCTGACACATCACTTTGCCTAAGGTTGCTGGAGGGGATGACTGAGTAACTGCCTTGATTCAGCCATGCCCCACTTGTTCAGGAATCCTAACACTTAGTGTATACTCTATAAATGCAGGTGAGTGTGAGTTATTCACTTACAATACAAACAGCAAGGGGAAAGGTAGAATATCTTGCACACATGTAGGACCTTATTATTCCCCGAAACTTGATTTTCTATGACTAGGTATTGATATTTGCAATCATGAGTTTTGCATCCCCCCCTTGGATAATAATAATTTACAGTTATCTTTCTGTGCATTGGGCCAAGTACATCTCAGATGCTGCATGACTCACAGGGCTATAAAAATCAGTAAGATACAGTTTGGTCATCAGGGTGAACTCAGTATCACAGGAGCCAGAAGATCAGCCACAGTTACGTGTTTTAATTCTAGGCTACATGATCCTGTAGATCATCGTAGAGGGGTGACTCCAGCCAAGATGAAATGAAGGCTCTTAGGTTATTTGTTCAGTAGTTATTGGTAAAGTACGGGTTGAAGTAGGGCTTCATCCAGTCAACAGTAAGTCAGCAGCTATGGAGAGATTTCCCTGCAGGCTTGTTCCTTTAGCCGAGCTCAGTAGCACACTTAAAGGATGACTAGATCCATAACAAAGACATTGAGGTAAAGCTGTATGCAAAGATTTGGGGGGTGTGGGATGTGGCCTGTTAGTGTAAATTAACACCACAGGGTGACACTGAAAGGGTGCAAAAAGGGCCTCTGCTATCCTTTAAATGTGTCTCCCCTCCCCGCAAGCATGTGTTGGCAACTTTGCCCCCACTGGTGGAGTGCTGAGTGGCTGAGTGGTGAAATCTCATGGGAGGTACTGTGCTGGGTTGTTCTTGTGACCCCCGCTCCCCAACGTAAATTAGAGAGTCACCTGGAAAGAAGATACTTCAAGTGAGGAATCGCCTCCATCAGAGAGAGGCCTGTGCAAATCTGTGGAACGTTTCTTTTTATTCGGTTCATGTGGGAGGGCTGAGCCCACTGTGGCTGGTGCTATCACAGGTGTGACACTCCTGGTTTATATGAGAAGCACGTGGAGCCAGCCTGGAGGAACAAGCTAGTGCGCGGCCTTCCTCTGAGGTTCTGCTTCACTTCCTGCCCCACGTTTCTGGTTTAGCTTCCCTTGATAATGGACTACACGTGTAAGTCAAATAAACCCTTTCCCCTTACCCAAGTTGCTTTTGGTTAGTGCTTGTCACAGCAACAGAATGAGACTAGAACAGGTGCTTAGCGCAAGGGAGCTGGCTCCACCTTCAGAAGTTGCCAGTGGGAGTTGCCAAACTACTTGAGAGTCTGACTCTTTTCTTCTCTCCCTCCCACCTCCTCCCTCCCTCTCTCTCCCTTCACTTCCCCCTTCTCCTCCCCGCCCCCCACCTCTCCATCTGTCTCAACATGAATTCCTTTGTCACAAGAAACCCACTGTAGTAGGTTGGCCCTT
Organism: Acomys percivali; assembly: GCA_907169655.1. Classification (NCBI taxonomy): domain Eukaryota; kingdom Metazoa; phylum Chordata; class Mammalia; order Rodentia; family Muridae; genus Acomys; species Acomys percivali. The sequence continues at coordinate 149,638,845 of OU015743.1, forward strand.
GGATACCAGACTTGCCAGTCTACTGTTCCACAAGTCAAAGTTCCAGTATTTGTAAACTTTAAGAGATCCACATTTGGGGGCCAAACTGACTTTTACACAACAGGGAAGGGTTAAGTGTTGAGGGAACAAATGGGTTTTAAAGCATGCCCAGTGTCCCATGTAAATTGTATAAATAAACATGTTGCCCTTCCCAAGAAGATATGGTCTATTTCTTAACTCATCTTCTTTGGTAATATATTATTTTGGGAAAGAATGAACTGCTTGGGCAGCTTTGTGTATTTAGTTCAGAGGTGCCTCCTTCTTGCTTCTCTAACTCTGCAGTTTCCTAGCTAGTTCCTCTTGGCTAGTCTAGATGTAGATCCACTACATTCCACACCTAGAAACATAAAATATAAACCTTATGTTTTACTATAAGTAGATTTAAAAACTAAATTACTGAAATCATTATCAGAATATATGACAAAGGACAAGCAGTGAGCACTTTTGAATCTTTTAACATTTGAGAGTTAGCGGTAAACCCAGGGAAATACAATAACTCTTTAAAACATTGTGTGAAAATGTGAGTGTATGCCATGCATTGGTGCCTGCAGAGGTCATATTATCCTGGACCTGATAGGGTTTCTGGGAACTGCACTCTGAAGAACAGCAAAGGCTCTTAACCACAGAGACCTCTCTGCTGGCCTCAGATTTATTTTAGCTTAAAGAAAGAAAAGAAAGAAATGGTGTGTGTGTGTGTGTGTGTGTGTGTGTGTGTGTGTGTGTGTGTGTGTTTTGTATGCACATGAATGCAGGTTCCTGTGGAGGTAGGGGTATGGAGCTGGAGTTACAGGTGGTAGTTATGAGCCACCTGATATGAGTGCTCAGAACTTAATTCATGTTCTCTGAGCCATCTCTTCAACCTGGAAATACATTTTAATGCCACATTTTCCACATCTTGGAGTCATCTATGCTGTTTATTAAACGGATGTATCATTTGTTTCAATGCTGTAATGCGCCAAGTCACACTGGAAGCCCCAGAGCGCATCCACAATTTGTTCAGCAGACAGCAAGGCGGCTCATGAGTTGTTAAATTTCAGTAAGTTCATACTCAGCCTCCTTTTCAGTAACCTTTGGCAAGTAGCCCAAGGAAACTGACAGGATAAACTCAGCTATCATTTAGCAGGACACCTGGACAAATTCCCTTGAGAAACTATACAGGGACAGCGAACAGAGGAACACCGGATAAGGGTAAAAGCAGGATGCACATTGCCACTAGGAGTGTCATAGTTTCATGAGAAGCTGTGCTTAGGAGGGGTGCGTGCTACAAGGCCAGTACCCTGATGTTAGCTTGAGCCACAGAGGAAAGCACTGCCTTAAAGGAAGGAAAGAAGGGGGGGGGGAACAAAAACAAAACCCAACAAACCAAAACCAACCACCACCACCACCACCACCACCAGCAGCAGCAGCAGCAACAACAACAAAACCAACAAGCAAACAATAAAAGCAAGTTGCACTTCAGGTTCACCTCTGGGGCGGACCAGAAGTTACACTGTTAAAAGTTTTCCTTGTTAAATACATTGTTACTAAAGAACAACTCAAATGTAGGAAATGCCTAAAGGGGTTCTTAAACTATGTTACATCCAGCAAATGGCTACATTGGGCTTTGTGCATGTTGAGTCTGTCAGGACACACAGCTCATGAAGGCAACTGCAGTTCACAGGGTTTATTAGAGAGATCTAGTGTCTTCATCTTCCACTATTTTCCTGGCGGAGCTGGGAGTGAGTCCTCAGTTTCTCTAAAATGCCATTGTGCAGGTGGATCACCAAGCATGACACAGTGCACAAAGCGCGTCAGTGCTTCTCCCTTAGTCTCCAAGTTTTCCCTCTTGCCTGTGGATCATTCGCGTGGGAAGTTCACAGGGGGCGGTACTGGCTGCTTCACCCAAACGTCAATCAATCTCCACTTCCCCCAGTCCCCACAGCAGCATCTTCTTGCGGAGATTCAAGATCTTCCCTTGCTACTTTACACCTGAAAGATAAAGGGCCCCCAGAACTTCACACAATACTAGATCTGCCTGGTGAGCCCTTTGGATGCAGAGTGAGGCTGGAGTGCCCGATCCAGCCGCAGAAAACATTTAGGAAGTTATTTCTGATTGGCTTTGCCTTCCTAAGTAGAGTTCAGAGTTCTAGAAGGCCTGCTGGCTGTGCGCAGATCTTCTTCCTGCTTGCACTCATTCTAGATGGGACTGGGAGGAAAAAGTCCTTGAGGAGGCTGAGGTAACCTGCCATCAGTCTCCGGTGGCAGCGTGCAGATACCTCGCAATATCACGGTGGCCCTGCTCTTCTGCCAAGTCCACCGGCAGGCGGCCCCAGGCGTCACACACGTCCAGCCGCGCCCCTGCCCTGTGGAGCACCACAAGCGTGTCCAGGAAGCCCTCCCGAGCCGCGTCGTGTACAGGTCTGGTGAGGGTGGCAGGGTCGGCGCAGTTGGGTTCCGCTCCGTGGAGCAGGAGCAGCTCTGCCACTTGGGCACTGCCCATCATCATGACCTGAGGGGGGAAGGGAGAGAGTGAGGGTGAGGCTGGGTTATCAGTTGGTGCGGCACGCCTTGCCATTTCATAGAAGACCGTTACCAAACTGAAGTTTCCAGCTAAGGAGCTTGCAAGCCTCAGGTGTCTGGTTTCTCATTTGCTTACTCACTCCACTCCCCACCAATTATAGCCTAGGCTGAACTCAAAATAGATCCCATTTTATTCTCTACAGCAGAAGCAACGAGAAAGGGCGGAGAAATGGCTTATTTCTTATATGGACCGTTGGGTAACAGGGTTGTATTTTGCTAAGTGATCTGGTTAGCTCAGTTTGAACTGGACTTTTAATTAGTTTTCCTTAATGCCCCTCCCTTATCCTGATTATCCCTCTGCTCCTCATAGCTCCTCCCCACCTCCCCTCCCATCCGGACTGATTCCCTTTCTGACTGTTAGAAAAGGATCAGGCTTCTAAGGGATAATAACATAAAATAAGATAAAAACACAAACTAATACATTGGAATGGAATAAAGCAAACAGAAGGGGAAGAGCACAAGGCAGAAGACTGAGACCCAGCGTTCAGCCGCTCAGGAGTTCATAGGAAGGAACTGGCAGCCATGACGTACACACACAGAGGGCCAGGTGCAGATAGATCCCTGCGTACCCCAGTCTTGGTGAGGGCACAGGAGCTTTGCTGAGCTCACTGAGAGCACTTTGTTCTCTTGTTCTTCATCCCTCTAGCTCTTACACTCTTTCTGCCATCTCTTCAGCAGGGTTCCCTAAGCCCCAGGGCAGGGGTGTGATGGAGACACCCACTTAAGGTCCAGTGTTCCCAGGCCTCTCACTCTGTGTATTGTGTGGCTGTGAGTGTCTGTATCATTTCCGTCTGCTGCAGGAGAAGGCTGAGCAAGGCGCTGCTCTCTAAGCACAGCCGAATGATATTCGTATTACTGCTTTATTTATTTGGTTTTACCCCAGGTCCCTGGGCTGTTTAGTCTCTAATTCTTGGCCAAGTTATTGGTTCCATCTTATGGAATGGGCCTGTAGTCAAATCAGATATTGGTTGGTTGCTCCCACAAGGTTTGTGCCAACAATGCAGGTAGGACACCAGGCTCTGTAAAGCTTTATGTTGATTTCCTCTGTCCCTCTAGGTAAGTCTAACCAACCAGACATGCTGGTTAGTGTCTCAACTTGACACAGCTAGTCATCTGGGAGGAGGAACCTCAGCTGAGAAAAGCCTCCATCAGACTGGACTGTAGGCAAGCCTGTGTGTGGGGCATTTTCTTGATTAAAGATAAATGTGGGAGGGCCCAGTGCAGCCTGGGTGTGCCGCCTCCCTCAGGTGGCCCTGGAAGGTGTAAGAAAGGTGGTTGAACTTGAACCTGAGAAGCAAGCCAGTAATAATGGTGTCTGATTCAGTTCCAGCCTCCAGGTTCCGTTGTTAATGCACGGTGGCATTTAAGTGTGAGCCAAATAAACCCTTTCTCTCCAAGGTCCTTTCGGTCATGGTGTTTATCACAGCCAGCACAGAAAGCAAACTAAGACATCACATAAACTACATAGTCCACTGGTGGTTGTTGTTGTTGTTGTTGTTATTATTATTATTATTATTATTATTATTATTATTATTATTATTATTATTATTATAGTTAGAGCAATGCCTTAGAGGTAAAAACAATAAACAAGTCAGTTAAAAAAAAGGTTTTGCTCCTTCAATGCTATGTATGTCTGTGCTCACAAACTGACTGTACTCTGATCATCTGAGCTAGAAGTGGAGATTGGAGGAACCCTGTCATAGTCCAAGCTTATGTAACATTATGAAAATAAATGATTTGTTGTAAATGTTTAGCATCTTATAGCATTTTTAACCTACTATGATATACAGTGGGAAGATTAGACATACAGTGAAAATACACTGTACCATTAAATTAACATTCTATAAATGTGTACAAAACATGTAATGTTAAGTAGTATTTTTCTATATAAAAAGACTGTCTAAAAAGCATGGCTGGTACCAATCAAATCACAAAGATGCAGAATTGAGGAAAAACCCTTGATGTTTTGGAGCTGTAACCCCATAGCAGCTGCTTGTGTATCGTGTTCACCATGCAGATGTTTGCTTCCATATTTTAAGTTAACAATACAACAGTTTTTGGTATCTAATTGACCTAAATAGTCACTGGTTCTTGTGTTCATGTGTCAGTTTTTAATCACATGAACATTAGAAACATTCCTTCTTTCTTCAAGAAACACAACAATCTCTTTCTCTTAGAGAGGAAAAGGCTATTTTTACAGTCCCCAAAGGATTTAAAGGTTCTCAGTAAAGAACATAAAATAATAAATAAGAAAATCTGTTCTTATAATATCTTTACATTCACTTTACAATGTTTTTGTTGCTTTAAAATATTCTTCTGTTAAACATCTCTTTTTTTCCCTAAACATTCAAGGGTAGAATACATATTTTCCCCAGAATCTACACTATTAACAAGCGCCCTCATTTCCTTAGTCCCAGAGAGGGACAGTGAGGTGAGTAAAAAAGGCAATTATAATAATCAGCAGAAGAGCACAGAACCATTGTGTTAGATCTTCAAGAAATAAAGTCAATACTAACTAAAGCAGGATTAGTAAACAATGAACAAACGTATCTCAATAATTAAGAGAACGTTTAGGGAATCCCCGTGTGGTTCTGAAAGGACTCAACCGTTCTCTTGGGAGTGCTTTGTCTGTTTTAATTAAATAGTGGAAGACTACACTGCTAACGTCCGCATACAAGAAATTAAGTGCTGCGTTTGGGAAACCTTAGTCCTGTAAATACGATTACGTTTATGAGAAGAAAAAAGAAAGAAAAAGATTCATACCGTTGTTTACAAATTCACAGTGAAGTCTCCCCTCCAAGCACTACAGTTTTGTGGAAGTCCCTGAATCCAGGCCGTGTAACTGGTAACAATTACCGTGTCGTCCTCTCTATCTGCCCTTTCCTTTCCCACCGTTACCAAGATCCGGAGGCTGGGGACAGGGCTCAGGGGTGGCGCACATGCCCAGCATGGGGCGGGGGGAGGGGCAGGGGTGGGAGGCTGAGTTCCAGACCCAGCATCGCAAAACGAAGAAAAAGCCAATCTAGTGCAGAGGAGGTTTTCGATCATTTTTCTTTTTCAGGATTTTTTTTTTTTTTTCTGTTTCAAAACCTGCCTCCCGTCGGGCCGTACAAGTCCAGCACCAGCGGGCGGCCCAGGAGGTGCCCGGTCCCAACTCGCAGCCGCGGAGGGCACCGCTCTCGTGCGCCCCCTGCCGGCGAGACCCGGGGCGCCCCCGCTACCTGGATCGGGCGCCTCCCGAAGCGGTTGACGGCGTTGGGATCCGCGCCGGCTTCCAGGAGCTGCCGCACCGTCTCCACCTGTCCCCGCGCCGCGGCGGTGGCCAGGCCCGTGTCACTGCCGCCGCCCAGCATGCCCTCGTCCCCGTCCGCGTCAGGGATGGTGCTCCGCTGGCTGTGAGACTGCCACAGCCTCGTCTCTGAGCGGCCGCCTCTCTCCGGCCGCGTCGGTGCTCCTCCCGGGAACGCGCGGGCTCCGGCGCCGGCGAAGCGCACCGCGAGCGGTCTGCGGACTCGGCCGAGTGGGGGGAGCCCGCGGGCAAGGAGCAGCGGCGTTCCGCCCGCCGCCGGCCCCGCCCCCTCATACCACGCCCGCTCTGCTAACCCCGCCCACACACGGTGACGTCAAGAGACAACTGGGCAGGGGTGTGACCTAGCTTCGGAAGCTCTCAGACGCATGCGCAGAACGTTGAGCTCGGAGTCTGGAACGAAACGCCACGGGTTGGCTATTTTTGAATGAGTTGAGCCTCTGAGTTGAGCCTCTGCACACTGTAGGCGGAGACATTAATCTCTTTCTCTTGCGTTCGAGTGGCCGAAAGAAAGCCTTCAGGGAGTTAAAAAAAAAAAAACAACAACAAAAAACTCCGTTTCTGAAGATTTCTGAAAGTGACAACACCTGTCACGCGAGGCTAGCTCATCTCTAGGCGGTACTTGAATTTAACGAGTTTCACACCAGACCGAGCAATTTTCTTTTGGCTATGTCTTGCTATTTAGTCAGCCAGAAAAAAACAAACAAACACTAAAACATCCCAACTATCCTGTTTTGTATGTCTTTAATTTTTTTTTTCTTTGAGCTGTGGTTGTAATTCCGAAGTTAAAAAAATGTTTTAGAGACAGAGTAACGTCACACACACACAAAAGCAGATCATAAGAATTTAAGGCTTCCTGGACGTGTGCTTGTACTCAGCTACTTGGGAGGATGAGACAGGCGGGTCCTTGGATTACAGAAGTTCAAAGACAATATGTTGTAATTAGCCAGGACTCCATCCAAAATCTCTGAGGTCTAGATTCCACGTGTACACTGTATATCTTAGTTTGCCCTCTTACCGGTTTTAACCCACCTCAACAAGCATCTGATTTTTAGTTATCATGTGTAATAAAGTGCATTTATGCAGGGATAATGAAACCATAAAACTCGGGTGTGGTGCTGGGCCTGTCATTAAACAGGCTGAACCTGTCATTAAACTGTCCTCTGAAGATGTAAAGATCAAGTGGTATATTTCTCCCTAATCTTCCTAGGGGGGATTGAATAAACATATTGCTTCAAAAATTTAAATGTTACAACTGATGCTACAGCGAAATAGGAAGAGAGCCACAAGTTGTATGCCTGTTGTCAAACAATCCTGGGGAGACACTGCATGAGACGGGCTGGGCAGTTCTTATTTACAACATAGGTTAAGAGTGCCTATGAAGACGATCTTAAAGGGAGAGGGAGTGTTTTATTTTTAAAAACCAAAGACTTCAGAACACATCTTCTACTACCCTTTTGTCAGATTTACCACTTAGAACTATTTGTTGGTGGCCACTCCACTCTTAGTCCAGCAGGGGAATAGAAGTCTGCTGTGTTTATAAACGGTTTCTATTTTCCCCCGGGACTCAGTTCCAAATGTATTTGCTGTCATAGGTGTGCACAGGTAGAATGGGAGAGGGAGGAAGGAAGGTGGAGAGCGGGAAATCAGAGCTTCTGAAATGAATAACATTGGCGTTTTGCTAGCAAGAGGAAGTACTAAACCAGCAGGTGGATATTAATGGGTGTGAAGCAAATAGATTCAGTCTAGGATATTTTTTTTACCAGTAAAAACTTTTATAAATAATAAAATGCAGAAGAATTGTTTTCTTTTGAAGGAAACACAAGAAAATTACAGTAAGACAGAGAAAAGCCAATGAGCAGAATGACCGAAAACTTTCCACGAAGAACTGGGAGCTTTACTCAAAGCATTTGGGGTAGGGGCACCGCTCGCCAAGCGCGCGGACGCAGTCACCAGCACCAAGGACAGCGACAACCTGCCCTGCCGGTCTGGGTGGTCCTTACGATTTCAGCAGTCAGAATTCTAGGGATACCAACCTTGATGGTTTAATGCTGTCCTCTGCCCACCACCTCCTGCAATCCTAGCATCCCGAAAGCGGTGGCAGGAGGATTGTGGCAAGTTTGAGGCCAGCCTGCACTACAGGGTGAGGCCTTGGTTTAAAAGATCACAAACAAAATAGCAGGAAATACCTCAGAAGGAAATTCAATGGGCTTTCCCCACAAAAACTAACCTGCTCAACTTGTTTTCCAGATATTGTGTTATTTAATATTATCTCTATAAACAATCATATTCACTATATTTGAAAGAAGGAAAACAAACGTTCTATTTCCTGCTCGAAGTACCTTAGAAATATTATTACATTCTACCTCCATAAAGCTCCTATGCAACATACACTGGTATTATAATTTTATAGATAAGACAAAATACTCAAAAAAGCAATTAACTTGTATATTATCTAGTCATTGGAGGTGGGATCTTTCCTGTGTGGCTTCAGAGCCTCTTCCCTTTCCACTAAGTAGTGAATAGCAGCAGCTTGGTAGTCTCAACAGGAAAGAAACAATAAAATGGTAATCAATGATTTTCTACACTGCTTTTTTTTTTTCAGGTTTCTCACACCATAGCAACCCTTAATAGACCCAAACGATGATATTCCACATGTAATACTGATATGATAATACATTTGTCTTGGACAATAGAGTGAGATAATTAAGCCTTTTATTTGTCCCCGGAGCCCAGCTGATTCCGGGATGAAGCACAGCCTCATAGTTTGTGACTCAGACACAGGGACAGATGAAGCAGGGTGGGAACACAGAAGTGTTTTAGCCGCGACTCGGTCAAGTGCAACACTCATTAAGTGAGGATAAAGACAAACTAAATGATAAGTGAGATGGGAGGAAGGAGTGTGTAAAATCAGTTCTAGTGTTGCATATTATGCACATCACAGGAGATACTTATGCTAGTGATGCTAGGTATGGATCCATAAAGGTGTACATAGAATTAGGTAAGTGGCGAAAAAGATGGTGATATAACAGTGCCATTTGTGTGTTCTAGTACAGTGTTTCTAAGACAGAAGAGAAGGGGATGCAGTCATTTCTGGGGATTTTTTTCAAATTATATACAACCCACCTCCTTTTTAATAGTCTTGTTTTTTTTTCTATTTCATTAGTTGGTAATTATTATTCCAGGGCTCACATCACATCTCATTTTTGTGCCTTTTAAAAAAGATTTATCTATCTATCTATCTATCTATCTATCTATCTATCTATCTATCTGTGTATGGGTGCTCTGTTTTCGTGCACACCCGAAGAGGGAATCAGACACCATTACAGATGGTTGTGAGCCACCATGTAGTTGCTAGGAATTGAACTCAAGACCTCTGGAAGAGCAGCCATTACTCCAGCCCCTCATTTTGTATCTTTTATTTAACCATTTTCTTCTTTACTCCCACTGTCCCTCCCCTTCCTGTCCTAGACTTTTGAGACAGGAGTCTCACAAAGTTGCTTAGTCTGGCCTTGCTGTAAATCCCTTGCTGCTCTTAAATGTTTGGCCTCCCTGTCTCAGTCTCCTAAGTGCTGGGATTATAGACATGTATCACCATCACCGATTTCTTTGCTAATCCGTCATATATGTAGGGGGCTGGGGGAAAGTGGTGTCTTGACTTTACTGCCTTTGTTTTCTAGAGAGACTAGCTCCACAGAGGGCCTGCTCTTCACTGCTACTTGGTCATCTACACATAAGAAAGTCAAGACAAGCACTAAGTGTTTATAAATTTCATTTGTAAATTCTTGCTGGGTGGTCATGGCGCACGCCTTAAATCCCAGCACTCGGGAGGCAGAGGCAGGTGGATTGCTGTGAGTTCAAGGCCAGTCTGGTCTACAGAGTGATTCTGGGACAGTCAAGGATACATAGAGAGACCCTATCTCAAGAAAAAAACTCCAAAAATTTCATTTGTAAGTTTTCATGGTGAGTTAGTTATCGCTAGCATATTCTAAAAAATGATTAATGATTTCAAGATTATTGCTATAGATTTAAACAGTGTGCTTCAATCTTCAGTTCTTCAACCCTGTAGAATTCTTGCTGATCTGTAGCACTGTATTTGGTCAGTAGTGCCTGTAAGTTGGTTCCTGAATTCTTTTGGCATGACCCCAGTGGTCTTGCTCAAAAATTTTAATTTCTGGTATTATAGTATGTCCTAGTGTTATCTTGCATGTTTCATGTTGTGTACATATAATGAACAGCTTTTCTGAGCAGTCCTGGGTCTTTTTAGTAGGAAATCATATAGAAAATAATACTGAAAAACCAGTCTAGGAGTTGGAACAATTTTGTTTTGAGGATGGCCACTGTATGTCTTGGTCCTTGCCTTTATTTGCAAAACTTAATTGGTTCTTAACTCATGATAATTATATATAATTTCATCTACGTGAACATCCAGGGGGTTGTTAGCAATTCAGTAGCATAGGCTTTTGGGCATGTATGGCCTCAAAATGATTGCTACAACTAAAAAAGACATGCATTGGATAAATATTCTAAATGCTCCTTAGTATGACTATCTTTGAAAGATAATATTTAAACAGTGTATTGGCAGAGAGAGATGTAATCAAAGAAGTTACTTAGTAAAACCAGAAATTCTCTACCTATTCCCTCTTAGCATATAGATTATTCCTCTTACACAGCCCAGCTCCACTCAGAGCCAGTGTTAGGCAGATCTGAGCTCTTTCCAGTGTGCACACATACAGGGTTTATCAGTCTTAAACATGTAATATCTTGTTTCCTAATTTTATCCATCATGTGTTAGCAGTGAAGCTCATTCTCCCCCCCCCCACCCCATTTATTTGTTAATTCAATCTTTTTACAGCCTGATCCTAGCCCTTCCCTCCTCTCCTCCCAGTCCTGTCCTCACACACCCTACCCCCAACCCCCACTCCCCTCTTTTTTTTTTCAGAGAAGGAGATGCTCCCAAGGGGTATCAACCCAACTAGGTACCTCAAGTCACAGCAGGACTAAGTGTATCCTTTCCCGCTGGGGCCTGGCAAGGCAGCTCAGCAAGGGGGAAGAGATCCAGCAGCAAACAGCAGAGTCAGAGAGAGTTCCTACTGCCATGTTAGGGGACCCATAGGAAGGGGACCCACAGGAAGCTCATTCTTTAAAGTAAGCATATGTAGTTGGACTACAGTGGAGCCTTTTTTGGGGGGGCACAGGTCTGTGTTGGTTTATTCATTTCACTTAATGTTCATCAGCAAGTATTTATAGAATGCCCATTATATCCCAGGCACTCTTCTAAGTCTTTAAAGCACACCAGCGACAAAACACCAGACAAGCCAAAACACAGCACCGTTCCTTGGCTTTAACACTCTAGCTGCATAGTAATTTCTGTGGTAAAATTAATCACAACACAGCTCTGTAAAGTCACACTTGAAGATTATTGGGCCTGTGAGATGGCTTAGTAGGTAAGAGAATGTGCTGCCCAGCCTCACAACCTAAGTCTGATCTCGGGATCCACACTATGGCAGGACAGAACTTAATTGTCACTTAATCTCTATAGATGTGCTGTGGCTCATACCTCCCCACCCCTCCAATTAAAAAAATGTGAAATAACGGTAAAAGTTTATATATTATTTAACACCCTCCATGTGTTATACTTACAATAAAATGGGTTCAGACTGGCTTGTAAGAAATGCATATCCAACCATATAAAGTCATTAAAATATTTGTATTATATAAATGAATAACACAACCATAATCTGAATACTTCATAAACTGGTTGCCCAATCAGCACATCTGAGAAAGCTTTGGCAGAATTAAAGCTGTCAGCAACCAGAACTTGGTACCAAAATGAAGACAGTGTTAAATTCTTTTGATTTTTGCCATTTGCAGATTAGACAAGTAATCATTTAACAGTGAGAAATCCAGACGTCATTACAAACCAAGACGTGGTTGAAGTGAAAGCTTCGAACAGAGGATGGTAAGCCAGGGTTCAGCATCATTATGACAAGAGCAGTTTTAGGATTTTCACCCTGGCAGCCTCTCATCTCAGAACCTCTGATGTGGTTTTCAATCTAGACAAAGCTAAAGTGAAAGTGTCAAACCGATTAAAATCAAGAGTTAACAAAAGCATATGAAACAAATTTAGGATTTTTCATTTGGAATATTGCTTTTAAATTAATACCTGAAGGTTAACAATGAAAGAAATATTAGTCAGCTATCACAGTTCACAGTTGAAATCCCAGAATTTAGGAGACTGAGACAGGAGGATTGCTTTGACTGAAGGCCTGCCTTGGGTTACACAGTGAATTCTAGGCCATTCTAGGCTTCATGGTGAGACCTCATTTCAAAACAAGTGTTTACCAAATTTGTCTTGCTGATTGTGATGAACTTTTCAACTGCCTTAATTTCAGACAATCTTAAGGTAAGAAATGATGACACAATTTAAATTACACTGAATCTGAGAAATAATCTGGGGTGGGGAATCTTTCTAGAAGTGTGGGGCCTAACATAGAGTGAATCCTAGAATTACAAAGTCACCATATTGGCTTCTATCTATGGGGTCCCATCTCATCCCAGTCAGAATGGCCCTTGTTAAGAATACAAACAACCAGTGATGAGGATGTGGAGAAGCAGAAGGCCTTCCCCTATGCTGGAAGTAGTATGGACCGGTGCAGGCACTGTGGAACGATGTATGCAGGCTCCTTGAAGAAGTAAAGTTAAGACTCCCATAGGATCCAGCTGTGCCACTCTTGCGTATGTTTCTGAACAATTCTATGTCAGTACACCACAGAGATGCCCGGACGTGTGTGTGTGTGTGTGTGTGTGTGTGTGTGTGTGTGTGTGTGTGTTTGTGTGTCTGTGTGGTGGTGGGGCAGGTGGAAGACACCTGAGGCTGTGGCCATGGGGAACAGGAAATGATAATGGATGCTATCTATGCAACATGAAAACAGAAGGATGGGGGACTGTTAATGAAGAAAGTGAGCAGTGACATGGGGGATGTATACAGTGTGCAATGGCAGGTGGGCGGGTGACGAAGAACAAAGAGTAATGATGAAGTCACAATGAACCTATCTCTCTGTAAGCTAAGGAGAGCAAGTAATCATTTACTCATCCGTTGACGAGCACACAGGCTGATTTCCAAGCTTGTCTACAATAAATGTGGGTGTGGAGGTTATGGTGAGCTGACTGTGATGCCTTTGTGTGTATATCCAGGAATAATACATAGCAAGATGATATGGATAGCTTTCTTTTTAATTTTTGGAGAAACTATTTTGCTTTTCTTGTTTGCCAGCATTTGTTGTTGTTTTTAAAATAAAAAATTTATTATTTATATATATTCTGCCCACATGTGTGCCTGTCCACCAGCAGAGGGCACCAGATTTCACTGTAGATGGTTGTGACCCACCATGTGATTGCTGGGAATTGAACTCAGTACTTTTGGATGAATAGACAATGTTGATTTTGTTTTTGTTTTTCAATGATACTTATTCTGACTATGGTGAGAATGGACCAATGTAATTTTTGTTGCATTTCTTTTATGGCTAAAAGTATTGCATTTTTCATGTATTTAATAGCTATTTACACTTCTTCATTTGAGAGCTATCTGTTCAGTTCATCAAATAATCAGTTTGTTTTTAAAGAAAATATTTTGTTGTTATTATTTTGAGACAGGGTTTCTCTGTGTAGCCTTGGCTGTCCTGGAGTTACTTTGTTGAACAGGCTGACTTTGAACTCACAGAGATATGCCTGCCTCTGCCTTCCTGAGTGCTGGGATTACAGGTGTGTGCCACCATGCCAGGCTAGAGAATTTTTAAAGGATTTATTTATTTTAATTTTTTGTGTGCCTTGGTGTTTTGCCTGCCTGCATGTCTGTGTGATGGTGGCAGATCTTCCGCAACTGGAGTTACTTAGGAGTAGCTGTTGGTGTTCTTAACTGCTGAGTCATCTATCTCTCTAGCCTTCAAGTATTCTTTTTTTTTTTTTTTTTTAAACAAACAGGTGCTGTTAGGGTTGCTCTAGTAGTAAGAAAACATGTCTGGCTACCTTCTTAAAGCACTAACTATCATGAAGCACAATGAATAAGTAACTACTTATATTTATATTTTACGCAGTCAGTGTGTACTGCTCCACCATGTTTGCCAAATTCTCAGACCATTTATGTTATTTTCTTCTCATTGCTTTAAAAAATAGTAAATTATTTAAAAATGTGTGTTTGTGTGTGTATGTATGTGTGTGTGTACATATGTGTGTATACTTGTATGTGCTTATGTGTGTATGTGTGTGTGTTTGTGTGTGTATGTCTATGTATGTGTGTGTGCATGTGTGTGCATGTGTATATATATGTGTATGTGTGTGTATATGTGTATATGTGTGTGCATGTGTGTGTGCATGCATGTGTGTGTGTGTGGGCATGCATGTGAATGCAGGTGACTGTCAGCCAGGGGCATTGGATTCCTCTAGAATTACAGGTGGGTGTGAGTGGCGTGACATGGGTGCTTGGAACTGAACTTGGATCCTCTACAAGAGGAGCGGGTGATCCCAAACACAGAACTGTCTCTCTAGGCCCAACTTAACTTTATTTTCTTAGTACCGTTTTTCATAGTGACTCACCCCCTTAAGCCTCTCTTCACTTTAAGCAACACATCTAAGACCATGGGTTTGCTGTGCATTTCATATTTTCCCAATGTGCTCCACATATCTTAAGCAAATTCTACTTGTAAGCTGGGTGTGGTGGTGGCCACCTGTATCTCAGCACTTGAGAAGCTGTGTCACCCCATCCCCTGTCTCCTGTCCTCTCCCCCATCCCAGCCTTCCATGCATCACCCAGGACTGGCTCAGGAACCTCCACTATTATGCTATGCTTTGGAAAATACCAATTATCTCGCCTTTCTTGTTTACATCTTTTAAGTAAGCAGGAATGGCATAATTATCTGACTTCACCAATGAGAAAATTAGGTTCCTGGGCAATATTTTGCCCAGGTCACTAAATGACCACAACTGCCCGAGTCATTCTCTATAGGGACCTGATGCTCCTACTGTGCCACCAGCTCCACTAAGGAAGGAAAAGTCAGAATTAAAAGTAAAATTTTATGTGCTTAGACCAGAGAACTTTTGAGTCTTATAGTAATTTAAAGACAGACATAAGCTATGAGCAAGCCATTGCACCCAGAGTAGCTTTCCACACAATAGCTGCTCCGCTTGTCAGCCTTCCCCATCCTTGGCCTCCTGTAATCCCACTTGAGCAGCTGCTCCCCTGATGAGTTTACAAAACCACTGTAATTTCCATCTTATCTAGAGACATTGTCTGCCTTTGGTGAAGCCAGCGGCCATGGGAGAGGTTTACCTGACACAGACAGGAGGGCTGTTTCTGGGCAGCAGCTAGCAGCTCATAGACCGGAACCCTTTCAATTACCCATAGATGCTTAATGACAGAAGTGTTTTGTTCTGGTTTTTAATTGTTGGGGAAGAGGGCAACTTTATTGATGATATGATCCTAATAGACAGAGTTGTTGTCAGAAGGGTTTCAGTGGAAGTGAGCTGAGCTGACCAACCCTGGCCTCAGGCCCCAGGCCCACACAGTTCTAGTAACTGCATCTGACGCTGGCCACGGTTGTTTTTCTTTTCCTCCCATTCCCTCCCCTCCTCTCTTTTCTCTTTCCCTCTCACTGCATGCTGTGTTTCCCCCTGTACTCTTAATAACTAGGATAGTTAGAACCTGAGAGGGAAATGACATTAGACAGTAGACTCCTGCACCAATTATGTGTCATCTGCAGCTGGTTTCTGCACATGTCCTGTCAAGGGTTCACTTGGTGCATATGCAGGTGGTGCAATTGAGGGTTTGGACACTGAACCATCTTAAAGTAGCTTCATCGCTGCCCCTGCCATCTTGAGTTTTCATTTTCTTGTGGGAGTGGCTTTGTTCTTTAAAGAGCCCGCATCCTTGTGTTGTCTCTCTTCCCCTCTGCAGGAAGTTTGTGGTGCAGATCAGTACTGCATGCTGACTTGGATGTGAAGACAGATTTTTTCTTTGCAGGTTTTTCCCCCTGCAAAGCTACTCAACAGTGGCGGTGGGGAAATGTTTTCTGTGGTTTGTGTCCTCTCACACACACCCCTACCCAAGTTTCTCTAGCTGCTACCTTACCTAAAAACAGTTCACTTTTGCACTTGTTCAGTTCTCACCTGCACAGGGCTGGGGCTTTAATAAGTGGAAGGATAGAGCTGTGTGTGTGTGTGCGTGTGTGGGGGGGTGACAATGTATGTCTGAACAAACTGGATCACAAATCTAAGACCTCGTGACATCAGAGCTTCATAGCAGCGCTTCCACATGCACATATGTAAAAGAGGCACACTATAGAGGCTTTCAACAAGTGCTGACAAGTCGGGTGGCAGACTTACCCTGAAACCTGCCTCCCCAATAAAAACCTCATAATTAAAAACAAGCCTGTCCACAAAGCATCACATATTATAACAATTATTTGCAACTGGTACAAGATGATTAGAAAGTTGGAAGTACGCTTTCTCAGGTAAGAGTGCTTTATCTGCACAGCAGGCAGCCATCAGGTTACCATGTGTATCTGAGTAGAAAGGTTCTGCTTGCTCCAGTAACCAACGCCAGCCGACTTTAATGGGAGCTTGAAGTAGTACAGTGGTGCCTGTCCTGCTCTCTGGTACCAAGACTGCGTATCATGTGCCAGGTGCTTTGTTACCTAGCGAATGCGCTGTATCAGTACATCTTCCTTTTAAAACTTACATCGAAGCTGTAAGTGGTTTCTGAGATTCCCCAGTCATTCAAGTAGTAAGTGACAAATCCCAGTCGAGCTACATCCCCATCCCTTAGGTTTGTTTCTTTGGGGATTTTCTATTGCTCTATTTTGTCATGAAACTTGAGTATTCTTATCTTACAAGGAGATAATAAAAGCTGATTAAGAGTGACCTCTATAACCTTGCAAAACAGCGTGGTACTTAGTAGGTGCACTTAGTAAGTGATAGCTATCGTAACTACCATGCTTAGTTTATTATCTTAATTTCTGTAAGACTTTTAGATTGCTTGTTGCCTAACTAAGTTAGTTGTATTTACATTCAACTAACAAATGCTGTCGAAGGCACCTGGAGCTGTTTCGCTGGTTCATAATTAAAGCTCTTTTATCTGGACAAGGAAAAATACTGCAGGCGTTGTGGAGTGAATTACATGTGACTGAATTCCATCATCTCTCATTTCTGTTTTCTCTCCCTTCAAGATCTTCTCAAAACAATTGTAGAGATATTGGTTTCAGTGCTGGTGGGAATGTCTGAGCCTGTCAGGCTTGCTTCTGTGGTGCCGGGAGCGGGGTGGGGTGGGGGGTGGGGGTACGGGGCACTCTTTGTAGCATGCTGCCATCAGCATCGTGCCTGGCTCTCTGCCTGGGTGTTTATAATTTTCCTGTGAAAGGCCAAGGGCCAGCAGCTTGTTTGTGCTGTTGCGCTGGGCCCCACATGCTGTGTAGGTTACACTGGATTTCTGCTGTGTCAATTCCACCTCATTTCTAGATACGGCTTTGACTCATAAGAGACTCTGCGTTTACAGTGTATTTCGGTCATTTTTTTCCCCCTTCCTCTGACTCCTCCCCATCTCCATAACTGCCCAATTTGTGTTCTTTCTCTTTAAAGGAAAAAAAAAAACCCACAAAACACAAAAAACAAAATCAGAACAAACAAGCAAAAGACCTATAATAAGACAAACACTTTTTCTGCTGTTGTTAATACATTTTTGTAGAAGGAGAGAAAGTCATGATCACATCTGAAGGCCATGACCCTTACAGATGTGAACTTACTTGAACAGAGTTTTGGCCAAAAGAGAAGATTGTATCAATTACTCCCACAAAGAAGTCACAGAACAGGGTCTGTGCTATTGATTTAACAATAATTTTAAATGCTTCCTTTTATGCTCAACTCTAACTCTCACCCATGGAAGAGGCGCTTAATTCTTTCCATCTTTCTTTGAAGCCCCTTTCTAGCTCTAATATCTCTTCTTTTCTTTCATGATGAAGATGAAAGAAAAATAAATGCAGATCTATTGTGGGCTGATGGAAGACAGGCAGTCCATGTAATCTCCTAAATTGGGTCCAAATGAACTTTTCTAGTTTTCAATTTAAGTTACACCATGTTTATGGGAATTAATTAGAAAACTTTCAATATGAGGTTAGTGTTTGTAAAAATGGACCCTGAGGAAGGGTCTCAAACAACCAATAGTGTGCAGGGATAATATTAAATATGTTTACACTATCTGCATTTGTATATCATGAGAAGAAAATTAGCAGCTAAAATAAATATTACAAATATCAACAAAAATTATAAAAAATTAAGCCAATACAACTCTGATAGTATAATGTGGTAGTGTTTCACAGATAACAGGTCTAGTCTATATCCTAAATAGTTTGGTTTTGGCTCTTTTGTTTACTACAGTATGTGTGTAGATGTTAAATTCTTTCAAAATTACAATTCTTCTATAATTTGTTCATATTAATTTGTTAATGATTAGGTGGGTTTTTTTTTTT
>OU015743.1:149657277-149676374 GCA_907169655.1 Acomys percivali
TCTCTCCTATTCTCATACAATTATTTGTGTACACATCTGCCTTCCTCACTTGTCTTGAAGGGCAGGGACTATGAGTTATCCATCTTTGTATCATTCCTGGCTTTTAGTACAAGGCCTGGCTCTGAGTGATTGCTCAATGTGTATTAGAGAAATAATTATAAAATAATTATGAATGTTCTGGAAATTTTAATTAGATTCCTATACCTGAACAACCCACTTCCAGCTATTGGGTGGGATCAAGAAGAAATCCAGGGCTCAAGCACATTCTATAAGGTGGAATAGCTGGTAATAGCTGCCATGCAAGTTCAGCACTTATCCCACCAGACATTTCCCATGCTGGGTGACTCTTAGCCCGGCATGTTTGGGCAGGACGCTTTACCTGTTTTGTATCATCTACTTTGGCTTCTAGTTCCAACAAGAACTGTTTACACACACTTAATTTATCTGCCGGACTATAATATGTCATCATTTGTTTTACATATTGCCTCCTCTTTTAGAAACAGGATGGATATCTTTAATTCACACTGCTCCTGTTCCGTGTGCTTCTAGATTAATTTTAGCTTTCTCACTCTTTGGCTTTCACGACATTCAAGATATTTTTCAGCTTTATTTCCTGTAGAAGAAAATATAGACTGTTGTACCACAAAGGGAAGTGGGGATTGGGGGATAGTATTTAGATCATGCAGAGAATCAGATCCTGGTTTGGAAGGAAATAAAAACAAAGAATTGAATGAATTTTTATCTCACCAACTACTCTATATTCAACTTACAGGAAAACACATTAAACTCTTATCAATTTTACTCTGATTTCAGAGTGGGTCTGGAAAAAAAAAACTCTAACAATATATATTTGGGGCTTGACTTAAAACAACAGGCTTAGTACAACTAATTTTTCTACATTTAGGAGGAAATGAATAGGTAGGGTAATAATAATGAACTTTGGGCAGTTTTCTCCCAAGAGCAGGGCATGAAAATTGAAAGCACTCAGGGAAATCTTGCGTAAGTGCTTTGTCCCTTCACAATTCTCTCCTTTATGGTGCCAACACAATCATCATATTTCTTAATGGTTTTCTATGAACAGTGACTTGTCTTTACCAGAAGCTTAGAGATGTAAACATAAGCTTTTCTGGGGGAGATACTTTTATTGTTGCTTGCTTTGCCCTAATAGTTCTCTTTTTAAAAATTTTTTTATTTCTTATTTTTTATTAATTTATTCATATTACATCTCAGTTGTTAGCCCATCCCTTGTATCCTCCCATTCCTCCCTCCCTCCCGCTTCCCCCCCTACTCTTCTCCCCTATGTCTGTGACTGAGGGGGACCTCCTCCTCCTTTATATGTGCATAGGGTATCGAGTCTCTTCTTGGTGAGTTCACACGGAAGCAAAAAGAGTTAAATGATATATACTCACTTATATCGAGACACTAGTCCAAGGGGTACGTCCCCATGAAAATCTTTACCTACCAGGAAAGTGGGTCAGAGGGGAGGACATCCTATTGAGACTTTAGGTGTGAGAAGCCTGGGAAAATGAGGAAATAGAAGGATCCAGAGGGTCCTGAAAACCTACAGGCGGGTCCTCCTCAAACTATGGCACCAGCCAAGGAAAATATAGGCAGTAAACTTCGAATCCCTACCCAGACTAGCCGAGGACATTCTCCACCGTTAAGTGGAGAAGGAGATCTGACTTTCACACAAACTCTGGTGCCCCACATTTGACCATGTCCCTTGGATGGGGAGACCTGGCAGCACTCAGAGGAAGGATAGCAGGTCACCAAGGAGAGACCCTAATAGTTCTCTTTTCTGTTCAGTTTTCATGTCGCTTCTGGAGGGCACAGGAAGTGCAGTCCTGTGTAGGAGGTATGAGTTTGCCACCTAGAGGAGAGTTGTGAAATTCAACTCTTCCCCAAGTTACTAAAATTCTTTAAATTCACTGATGTTTCTTTATTTACTTACTTACTCATATATTATTCAAAATATAAAGTATTTTGTAATATTTTGCCAGGATAAACTTGATGAACCTATTTAAAATAGAACTCAGATTATGTGAAATGTGTTTTATGTTGTCTTTAAAATCTTTTATTTAGAAGAACATATAACTAATCATTAGGCATGCCTAAGCATCTGTGTCTGGGATGAATATCACTTTTAGTTTAGGGGCTATAATAAAACGATATTTTTGATCATACTGCTTTTTTACTTTTTAACATCTTTGAAAAGTTTGATACAGACAGGCAAGTGAAATAGCTTCTTGTTTGAGATGGATAAGTGTAAGATTTCTTCTTTAAAGAAATCACAAGAGCACAGGGCATAGTGGTACATGGGAATGGAGTCAGGCTGACCTCTCTGAGTCTCAGGCCTGCCAGCTCTACAGAGTGAGTTCCAGGACAACCAGAGAGATCCTGTCTCAAAACAAAACCAAAAGAAATCACAGGAGAGTGGTCTAGTGGTAGAAACCAATAATTCTGATGTAGTTTATTCAATTAATTTTAAGATTTATTGATTTCATGTAGATGGATGCTCTATTTGCATGTATAGTCATTGTACATAGCATTAGGCTCCACAAGCACAATTGCTTTCACATATTTAATGTATTTTAACTATAGTCACATTCTCTTCCTCTCTTTTTCTCTTTCTCTTTCCTGCTTCCCATGAGTCTCCGACCTTCTCCTTGTCTGCCTTCTATATTCATGTTATATTGATTCAAGAGTGGTTTTATTTGGCTGTATTTTATTTATTAATTACTTTGTTATTTATTAGGGCTTAATCCCAGGGTCTTGTGCATGCTAAGTAAATACTCCACAGCTGACCTACATTTAAAATTCAAATCTAATATGTTTGAAATGACAGAAAAGAAACTATGATACATTTACACAATGGAATACTACTCAGCTATTAAAAACAAGGAAATCTTGAAGTTTGCAGGCAAATGGATGGAACCAGAAAAGATCATACTGAGTGAGGTAAACCAGACCCAGAAAGACATGCATGGTATATACTTACTTATAAGTGAATATTAGACATAAAGTACTGGATAACCATATTACATATACAGACTTAAAGAAACTAACAAAGAGGACCCTAGGGAGAATGCTTAAGTCTCATTTAAAATGACAAAATAGAATAGGCACCGGAAGCAGTTGAGAAGAAGGAACAGGAAGGGAGCCTACCATAGAGGTCCTCTGAAAAACTCCACCCAGCAGGCCATCCAAGGAGATGCTGAGACACATAACCAAACTTCAGAGCGGAGCACAGGAAGTCTTATGGAAGTGTTGTGGAACAGAAAGACCTGGAGGTGTCAGGAGCTCCACAAAGACACCAAAAGAGCCAACAAATCTGGGAGGTGGAGGAGGGTGCTGCAGAGACTGATGCACCAATCAAGGACCAAGCATGGCGAGGACCTAAACCTTCTGCTCAGATGTAGTACATAGGCAGCACAATCCTCCTTGTGGGTCCCATAATATGGGGAGTAGGGATGACTTCAGACACAGACTCTGCCCACCCCCACATTGATCACTTCCCCCTGCCAGGGCAGCCTTGCCAGGCCACAGAGGAAGAGGACACAGGCAGATCAGATGAGACTTGATAGGCTGAGGTCAGACATTAGGGAAGGAGGGCTCCCTTTTCTGAGGACTGGGGGAGGGAAGGAGGGGGTATGAGGAAGGGAGGGTGGGACCAGGAGGTGACGAGGGAGGGGGCGACAATTTGTAAAGTAAACAAATTAAAAAGAAAAAAAAACAAAGGAAAAAATGACAGAATGTTTAGAATAAATTCAGCACTTGGCAAATTAAAGTATATATGTATATGTATATGTATGTATATGTATATGCCATTTATTGTATATTGATACTTCCAGGGTTAATAAAATATTCTTTCCCTCCATTTATACACAAGCTGTCTGGCATAGTGAATGTGTATTAAGTACTGAAGAAATAGTGATCTCATTGCTGACTTCATTATTTTGGACTAGAGCTTGATTTGGAAGAGACCTAGACACTGGTTTATCGGAGAAAATTCATAGCAAAAGCACGAGTATCTTTCTTGTTAATATTTATTGTCAGTATAATTTAGAATTCAGTTGCTACATAACAAAGATCTTAAAATCACATCTAAATTACAGAGGCCAAGAACCATTGAAAGTAGATCCAAAGGTTAGCCTTGTTGTATAATGGAGGATAATCACTAATAACTAAACCAGAGAACACCATTTTGTCTTAGCAGCTTACCTGACCCCACCCCCCTCTGTCTCTCCTCAATCCTCCCCCTCTACCCCAAATACAACTGTCTGGATACATTTTGATTTTTCTCTCTATCTTTGCCCTACTAAGCTTTATGTGGGAATAAGCCTAGCCTTCCCCCTTACAGGCAACAACCTGCCACTGGTCTGGCTGTGTTTCAATGGTCTAGAGTCTGTTTTGTGTGTCCCTTAGCATCTGTACAGGTAAGCGTAGCAGTGTTGTTGTGAGCTGCTCACTGTAAGGTTCTGAGAGATGGTGGCCAGCATCATTTTATTCACTGTTTGAATAAGGGAACACAGGTCACCGAAATCAAAGAAGAATGGCAGATGGTATTTGGAGAGTTCATAAACTCTCTTTAAAAAATCAGCTTAGAAGTGTGGCTGAACAATTTAGGCGTGGCCCACTGTCTGGTTTCTTTGAGGTCTCAAGCTCTTAAATGAATTTTATCAAACCTTGAAGCTCTCAAAGTTTTCTCACCCTAATTGTTATGAGTTGAACTGTGATTCCTATTTCCCCAAGTGGCATTTTGAATCCCTGATCCCTAGCTCCTCAGTCAGTACATATGTAATTACTTAAGATGAGATCATACCGGAGTGGCATAAGCCCTAATTCCACATGACCAGTCTCCTCCTACAAGAGGGGAATTTTGGCCATAGAGACTTTCAAGTAGAAAATGCCCTTTGAAGATTGAAGTTATGTCACAAGCCAAGACATTACTACAAACCAGAAGGGCGCTCTAGAGGAGAGCCTTCCTAAGAACCTAGGGAGGGGATCTGGGCTGCTGGCTCCTTGTCTCTGATGTTTCAGCCTTCAGTGTTGCGATGCAATGAATCTCTCTTTCCTAACCCATCCAGTTCTTTGCCCTTTGTTACTTTAATGCTAGAAAAATTATGTTATTTCAACTGTGGGGATCAAGGTGGGGTTGTATAACAATGTTGTCGTGTTTTAATTCTTAGGAGAGCCTTTCAAGTGAAGGCAATAAAAGCTTCATCTGTACAAACTAGTAAACAGAATCTCAAATAATCAAACGACAAGTTCAAGGCACTGTGTCAGCTTCATTATGGTGCCAGTGCTCGAAGCCAAGTCCATTCGAGTCCATAGTTGTCATCATCTCATTCCAGATTACAACTGGAGGTGTGGGTGACGCCCATGTGTTGAGAAGGGGCTCCTGGGAAAATTGGACCATCAGTGGAGTAGGACAAGATAAGCTCTATGAAGCCAAGCTACCACCCAGAGTACACTAAATGTAGTGACTTTGCTCATGGACACGGATTTGAAATTTGCCAAAGTCAGTCCGTTTAGCCTCATCATGCAAGAGGAAGCAGGTGGTTGGAGACAGTAGTGTGCTTGTGTCCCTCCTTAGGTGTCCAGTGTCTGCACATCCACATTCACCTGAGTGTAGAGCTATACAAATGTAAATGATTATGACACGAAGGCCTCCTGTCATCCGATTTGATTTTGATGATGTTTTTGTCAGACAGAAAAGAATAATTTTAACCCCCGTAAAGCTGAAGCGGTGAAGAGGCTCTCTGCCCTCTCCACCGACAGAGTAGCCCTGGGTGCCAGCAGGGATTCCACAGGTTTTCCAGTCTCAATCTAATTTTCTATCTTACCAGAGCCAACAGGAGCAGCCTCACTTCCTTTGCCTTCTCTTGTTCGGTTCCAAGTGTTTGCATGGCATTCCCTCTTTCTCATGACGTGATTGCTTACTGAGGAAGACAGCTTCTTGACGATACCACACAAGCAATGTAGCTCCAGGACACTTTTTTTTTCTGTTCCAGAAAAAGTTCCTTAGAAAGGAACAAGAAAAATGTGTCTGGCTCCACTGCAGGGTCTGCAATAATGCAGAGGCAGAGACTTTAAGGTTCTATCACCAAAGGACAACAGATAATACTTTCTCTAAGCTTTGAAATATGCCTGAAAAAAGATACCAGATGCTGATCTTATTTACATACAGTGATTTTGGTGCTTTGTTTTATTTAGATTCTAGATTTCATTACTCAATGTACTTTATCCATTGAAGAAAAAAGTTATGTTTTTATAAGAAGTAGGATTATAATGTAGAACACCAAAAAGTCATATGGGGCCATTGAAGACATCTTTAGTTCTTTTCAATCAGGAGGAGAGAGCTATATGGAATTTTTTTTTTTCCATTTCTCCCCTTCCCACGCTACTCTTCTATGCCAAAAATTGATGACCGGTTATAGACCAGGTCCATCCCATGGTAACAGAGAGAGCATTTGGACCAGTCTCCAGTGTGATGTGCTGCAGTTCTTTGGAGGACACAGAAGGCCGGGCACTGCAGCCTGGTGTCTCTGGAAGGACCATGGGCCTCCAGTGCTGGACTCAGAGCCATGTTGTCTTTTCTGCAGCTCTTTGAACTGTGCGGAAGAATGTGTTCACAGGGTAAGCTACTACACAATCTCCTCTTTACTTGGAAAACCGAAAATATTAAAAAAAAAAAAACAACCCCCCCCAAAGAAAACCACCATGAAGCCCATTAGTTCCATTTACCTAAAAATAAAATAAAATAAAATAAATGCCAAATGTCTGAAGACATAAAAAAAAAGCCAACAACATCTTCCTTCTACAAGAGACTACTCCCCCCTTTTTAGCCTCAAAGAGTGGATTTTTATATGTAAAGTTACATTCAGAAACTGTGATGCTTTGTTCATATGTGAAATCGACACACTGTCTTGTCTTTGTGCTTCTGTATCACATCAAAGGTTTAGCTGAAAAAAAAACTGGACCTTTGTTCTTGGCCAGTAAATCCATGTCACAGGGTGAGTCAGATCTTTAATAATGGTGACTTCTTAACATCTCTTCATGTCAAATTACAAAATATGCTTGGAATCTACTGTTTGAGTTCCTCATAGTGGCTGAGACAGGAAGACACTGGGAGAGGGAGGAAGCCCCAAAGTCATTTAATCTCGCTGCTCAGTTACTCTCATTTATAACAAAGCAAAATAATTTGTTAGGCCACAACCCAAGTAACTGTCTCAAATTGAACATCCTGCAGCTTAAAAATAACTTCTCTGGAATTAGGGAAACTG
The DNA here is from genome assembly GCA_907169655.1 of Acomys percivali. Lineage (NCBI taxonomy): Eukaryota > Metazoa > Chordata > Mammalia > Rodentia > Muridae > Acomys > Acomys percivali. The sequence continues at coordinate 149,664,564 of OU015743.1, forward strand.
AAGCAGAAGCCCCCGCCAGCCCTCTTTTTTTGGGGCGGGGGTGAGTCAACAGATCAACTGTACCCCTGGGGTTTCTTTCTGTATTTGGGCTGGGAAGGTAGAGCAGAGGAAAAGCTGTTCTGCTTTAAACTGTAGGGCTGACATGTAGAAGACATCTTTCTTTTAACAGGGAGTCAGAAAGCAACTGGCTGTAGGAAATTCTGCCAAGTTGTGATCAAGCTTTTGTTTAGAGACGAATATAAAAGCGTCCAGGTAATGAAGTTCTCTGCTCACACTACCCTAACACTCTCACTCCAAGAAGATCAAAACAGTTCAAATAATGGCATTTAATGACTGCTTGCCATAAAAACTGAATCAATTATGTTTGTCCCTAGTTAAGAAAATTCGTAGATTCAAAACCAACTTTCTTATTCTGAGAGAGAGAGAGAGAGAGAGAGAGAGAGAGAGAGAGAGAGAGAGAGAAAAGTGTCACCCAGAAGCAGTGGGGAGTAGCCCTGCTTCCTTGCTTTAATTTATGTGTGGCTAAAGTTCAGCTCTCTCAGTATGCCATGATCTCAGCAAGACTGGCCAGACTCCATGGTGGACAACCGGCTCTGTCTTAGCAGGAAAGATTTGTTCTGGGAATCTGTGAGCCAAGTTTGCTAATGTTACACAGAAGTGGGAGGACTTGCCAGGCTGGTAAGAGGACCTGTTTTACAGGTTCTGTGCTGAGGTCAGGCCAGCTCATTGTTTCACTGGGCTTGCCTGGGAGAAGACTTTGAGTCTGACTGAGTATCTGAAGTTATTTTTTCCTATTTTTCTTCTCCAAATGCCCTCGACCGTCTCTTTAGGGGCTCAAACCTTCATGTACAAATTTATTCATTTGTTTATCAAATATTTGCTGAATACCAGCAGTGCCTCAGAAACTGACCTGACACTAGACATAGAATAGTGAACAATACATTTTCTGACGTCATGGGCATATAGAAAATATTTATAATATCCATGAAAAAATGTTATAGTCCATGGATATCAGCAAGGCACGTCATTACTTCCTGTCTTTAAAAAGCATAAAGTACAGACCTGCTTTTGGAAGTGGCTGGCAGAGAATGGCTTTAGACACTCCAGCATATCACTCTAATGAGCACATGACATGTGGCCCGTGTACCCCCAGGAATCCATCTCCCCACTGTACCCAGGCTCTATGCTGTCCCTGGCCACCAGTACTGCACTTTGGGAGCATGAGTCCAGCAGGTTTCAGTCTACACTGCCTTCAAGTAAGTACTCAGACTCAGTAGCAAGGTGACCATGATGTTAACCTTGGCCTTGTTCCATTAGAGAAATTAAGTCTTTGAGTCCCCCCCCCAAAAAAAAAACTCTGATGTTTCTGCGAGAGTGACCTGATTTTTTTCTTTTACATAAACATACAAGAATGATCATGCTTAAACTCTCCTATTCAATTCTGTTTATAAAACGAGTGATTTGGTAACACATTGTCACAGCTATGAAATGTGCACATGCCTTGACAATCTGCTTACAACGGCACTTTATGATGCTTCTGGTAATATGCTATCATTCTGATGCAATTAATTACAATACTTTTTATATAGAAATTGTATATATTTTTAAGTTCTTAAGGTCTCTTTTTTTTTTTCAGTACAGTTTTAAGGGACTATAGAGTTATTTTGTTTTTGAAACTTTAAAAAAATTATTTCTCTTTTTTTTTTTTTTGTATGTGTGTATATATTGGTGTTTTGCCTGCTTGTATGTCTATGTGAAGGGTTGGATCCCCTGGACCTGGAGTTACAGACAGTTGTGAGCTGTCATGTAGTTGCTGGGGATTGAACTTGTGTCCTCTGGAAAAGCAATCAGTGCTCTTAACCACTGGGCCATCTCTCCAGCCACTTGTTTTTGAAACTTTAAATTACTTATAGAAATAGCATCCATATCAGTCACTTAAGAATTTTTTCTTAACATTACTATAGCTTTTCTATATTGTATGTGGTGTGAACTTTTTTTTTTTTTTTTTTAAGCAATTGAGAGTCTTGAGTTTTAAGCACCAGGACAGGCAGACTCTCTCTCTCAAATAAATAAATTTATTCATTTTACATCCCTTTTCCTCCTCTCCTCCCAGTCCCACCCTTCTCTCTTCTCCCCTCCCCCTCTTCTATTCCGCAGAAAAGGGGAGACCCACCCACTGCCCCCGCCCTAGCTCATCCATTCAAATCAGGACTCAGTTAGTCCTCTTCTCCTGTGGCCTGATGAGGCAGTCCTGCCAAGGGGAAGTGACCAAAAATCAGGCAACAGAGTCCATGTAAGAGACAGCCCCTGTGCCCCTTACTAGGGGACCCACATGAAGCCTGAGCCTACATCTATGTAGGGGGCCTAGATCCAGCCCATGCATGGTCCTTGGTTGGTCCTTCAGTCTCTTCACGCCCCTCTGGGCCCTGGTTAGTAAGCTGTTGGTCTTCTTGTGGAGCTCCTGTTACCTTCAGTGTCTTCTATCCTTCCCTCAACTTTTCCACAAGACTCGCTATGCCTCACCCAATGTTTGGCTGTGAGTCTCAACATCTGTTTTGATCCACTGCTCAGTGGACCCTTTTAGAGGACAACTATGCTAGCTCTTTTCTGTGAGCATAGCAGAAATATCATTAATAGTATTGGGGTTGGCTCCCTCCCATAGGGTGCGTATCAGTTTGGGCCAAGCATTGGTTGGACATTCCCTCAGTCTCTCCTCTGTTGTTGTTAATTTACCAGTATGGCCTAATAATTGTTTGTTATTAGGCCTATAATTATTATTATGGCAATATTTTCTAACCCTCTAGCAATCAATCAAGACACTTGTTATATTTTAAAATAGCCTTAGTTAACCTAGTGTAGAACAGATATCAATCCCCTAAACTACTTCCCATAGTGGGACAGATATGAGATCCCTGCCCCCAATCCCATGCCATCTGGTTCTAATAATTTCTATCAAGCTACCTGCCATCCATAATCCCAGATATTTGCTAGTGTTCTTCATCTGGGCCAAATCTCCATCCATGCCGGCCATGTGCTTCCCTTCCATCTAATCCATGGTGGCCTTCTTTTTCTCCCTTCTCCTCTGGTCTCTCCTCCTCCCAAGATTCTCTCTGTCTCCCCAAGCCCGGGAACCTTAGCCATGCCTATCCCAATTGCCTTGCCCAGGTGCGATGGCCTTTTATTAATTAGCATCAAAATACATCAGACCAGCACCACTCTATCTTTATCCCTGCTCATCTTGTAGGCAGAGTAAATTTTGAGTCAAAGTGTTTGTGAGTGGATTGATGTTCCCCTCCCTCCACTAGGAGTCCTGTCTAGTTAGAGGGTGTCCTCTTCCATCTCCATGACCTCTGCTACTAGGTGTCCTGTTGCTGTGATGGAATATTCTGGCAAGAATGACTTAAGGGAGCCTTGGGTATTTGGCACATGATGCCAAGGGGAGCCACCATGGCAGGAAGGTGAAGTGGGTAGTCACATTACATCCACAGCAGAGCAGAGAACAGTGACCACCTGTAACTCCAGTTCTAGAAGATCCGACACCTCTGGCCTCTGCAGGCATTGGCACACACATAAATAAAAATAATAAAACACATTTAAAAAGAAAGGGACAATGAAAAAATCTAGAGTTGTATAGACTGGGTTAATTAGATATTTTAATTTGCATAAATGGTAGGAACAACAGGATGTAGTATGAAACACTATCTAAAGATTATTAAATGCCTAGGGTATCTCCCCTATTTATCAAGCAGTTGCTTTGATGTTTTCAGAGTGAGCCAATGAAAGCACAGCTTTGTTTTCTGTTAATATACTTGAGCAGGGATGCTTTTAAGGTTCCCTGTGTAAGAAATATATATATATATATATATATATATATATATATATATATATATATATATATATAATACATATATATATAATACATGTGTGTCTGTTTTAAAAATTATTATCATGAGATAGCCCAGGGACATAAGGTAAAACCAAATATTGTTCTACAAAAATGTAACAATAAAATGGCTTCTAATGACATTCTGGTACATTCATGGGCCAGTGCCTTGCTCAGCTGTCATCAGAGATGCATCTTCTTGCAGCAGATGAGAACAAATACAGAAATTCAGAGCCAGACAATGTGGAGAGAGTGAGAGACCTCGGACCACTCAGCCCTACGTAGGATGTCTCCACCACACCCCTTCCCTTAGACCTCAGAGAACCCTGCAGAAGAGGAGGCAAAGACTGTGAGAGTCAGAGGGGATGGAGGACGCCAAGAAAACAAGGTCCTTAAAATTGAGCTGAACAAAGTTCATATGGGCTCAGCAAGATGGAGACAGCACACACAGGGCCAGCACAGGCCTGCCCCAGAGCTGCAAGGAACAGTGGACATATGACCCCATCCCTAACCTAGAAGCTAAATAACCACTTGCAAATGTAAGTTTAGTTTCCTCCAGGGGAGTCTCACTGGGAAACAAACCACTTTGAAGGGTAGACTGCATGCCCAGGGGTAGGTGGCCAACAGGAAATGAACTCAAAGTATATCTTTGTAGGTTTCATGTCTCACAATGTTAACTCAGGGCTTTTTCTTGTAAAAACAATCTTTTAATTTTTAATTTTAACTATATATGTACATATATATTTACACACACATACATATATGTGTACACACACACACACACACACACATTTTTATACCCTATAGATCCTTTGCATGTATATTATGGCTTCCAGTTTAGTGTTTTTATGTGATTCCTGACTGTGAACAAGTGGGCCTCTGCATTTTGTTTATTTCATATACCTTTTTCTTGGCTTCTTTTCCTTCTGTTTGTTTGTTTATTCCTATTCTAATGTGTTAGTTTTTGTTTTATATTATTGTATCTTATTTTATTATTATCCCTTAGGAGCCTGTTTGCTTTATAATGAGAGACAGAGAGGGTGTGGATCTAGATGGGAAGGGAGGTGGGGAGAAACTGTGAGGAGTAGAGGAAGGGGAAACTGTAATCAGGATTATGAGAAAAATATTTTCAATAAGATAATTTAATAAAAATTATTATCATGAATCTAACTGAATCACTAGTAATTCTATACAGGACATTTGTTATTAATACTGCTTAATGTGTAGGTCACTTTAAGAGTGTATTTTCAAGCTTAAATTCACCAGTGAAGGTCAACTTACCCAATTCATCTTCCATTTTTTTATCTTCATAAAAAAAAAAAAGGCTTAGTGAAAACATAGCATGCTGCTCTCCCCTCCCCTCCTTCCTGTGTCTCCTCCCCACCATGTTTCCCTTTCTTCTTTCTATTCTTCTTGGCACCTGGACCTCTTCTTGTGCCAAGTGAGTCACTTAGAGAGGAAATGTTTAACCCACATTTTCACCTTGGCTGAGAAAAGGGTTGGAAGGCAGAAGGTGCCAGCAGAAATTCTTTTAGGATTCTCAGATGGCTTCCTGATTCTTCCAGGAGCACTACTGGCCATTCAAATTAAAACATGCTAAGTGACCCACCTTCCTGTACACATTCCAAAAGATCAAGTCCCATTTTAAGATTTTTTTCTATTTATTTATTATTTATTTATTTATTTATTTATTTATTTATTTATTTATTTATTTATCATGTATACAGTGTTCTGCTGCATGTACACTTGTAGGTTGGCCAGAAGAGGGTATCAGATCAAATTATAGATGGTTGTGAGCCATCATGTGGTTGCTGGGAATTGAACTCAGGACCTTTGGAAGAGCAGGTGGTGCTCTTAACCACTGAGCTATCTCTCCAGTCCCATTAAGACTATTTTTTCTAAGATTGGAAAAAATGCTTACCTGCATTGCATATATCTTCTTACTATTTAGTCTCCTGCGAAGAACTTGTTTTAAAAACATAAACATTAATAATGAAGAGAAAATGATTTTTATTATTTAAATAATGTATATATTTTAATCTTACGTGTATGAGTGTTTTGCCTACATGTATGTCTATAGCACGTGTGTGCCTGGCGCCCACATAGGTCAGAAGATAGCATCTGATCTTCTAGAACTAGATAAGCGCATGGTTGTGAGTGAGCTACCTTGTGGGTACTGGAAAACCAACCCAGATGCCCTGGAAGAGTAACAAATGATTTTCACTAGTGAGCTATCTTTCCAGCCCCACATAGTTATCTTAAAAATATGAATAATAAGTAGAGCCACAGGGTGAACATGGGTGGTTTGTATTCTAGCACAGAATAAGGACCATCTGTGCACTAGGAAATCCAGCATCCCTCCAAACACCCATCTTATGGAGAGCTGTTGTTCTGAATGCATTTAGGCTGTAGATGTGTAACAGGAGAGGTTAGTCCCTTGAACCACTTGCTGACAGTTACTGGTGCAGTGGAATTTTGATCCTCTGGCCGTCTCACCACTGTAACCCCTGCCTGGAAGCAAGCTTGTTTAACAGCAGAGAGCTTTCCCATTTATTGTCACCAAATGCATATGTCCCATTGTCTAAGCCATCAGCACCACTGTGTGCCTTCAATGCCCATGTGGAGCCCTCAGCTGGAGCAGACTTAAGGAGAGAGGGAGATGGAGGAGGGAGGGAGAGAGGGAAAAACAGAGGGACAGACAGACAGAAGCAGAGAGGTGCTCACACCTGGCAAAGCCCCTGTTCGCGTTTGCTGCTTCTCCTGACCCTGCATGTCTGCACCGACTCCCCCTCTTTGTATCCAGCGCAGGGAACTCTTCCGAGTCACACGTGTCTGCTCATGGGGCCAGTCTAGCAGTTACAGCTCCTCATGGGGCATCTAGAGTTTGCGTGCAGTTTTGTCGTTTGAATCTGTGTTTTTCTTAGAGTCATAGGTCATTTTTAAGCCCTTTGAGTTAACTCTTACTTACTACTTCTTTTTCACATTTCCCCCCCCCCCCCCCCCCCCAGTGGACTGGTGAGATTTCACCAGCCATTCATCCCTGCTGGGCAGGAGTAGAACAAATGGATGGTGAGCCAAGATGTGTGGAAGAGCGGTCAGAAGAGAGGAGGCTGGGAAAGCTTGAGCATTTGAAAACGGTCCATCACTCTAACCTCAAGTGTACCCTCTGTTGCCATTTTCTTGGCCGTTTGGACCAAGTGACCTGAGTGGAAAATTGGATTGTTATCAGTACTTGCTTCATAAAGGCACTGTAAGGCTCCAGGGCGGCAATGCTGGACAGAGGTGTCCATGCTTGCTGCCCTGCGAAGGCTCAGCCAATCCTGTCTACCCATCTATTATTATTAAAGTCTCGGCTGGCACTCATTCCCATTCTATCTGTCTAAACCTCTCCAGGTGGCATTTTCTAAATGGTCTCTAATATCTGGGCTAATGTGCTGTGGTGCTTCTTCTCGGGCTCCGGCACTGTGGTTAAATAGATGAAAAGGCTTTCCCCAGTCACAACTTCTTCCTTGGATACCACTGGGATATATGTTCAGCTACTCGGAAACCGCATGAGGTACCTTGGGGAGACAGCAAATCACAACCTTAACCAAATGCGCGTCCCCACACAGTATTACCACACATGAAATGTACTTGTGTTCTGCGGGGAGTGGCTGGAGACTGAAGCACTAACCAAGGACCATGCATGGACTGGATCTAGGCCCCCATACACAGCTGTAGCAGATAGGCAGCTTAGGCTTCATGTGGGGACCGTAGTAAGGGGAGTGGGCACTGTCTATGACATGGACTCTGTTGCCAGCTTTCAATCACTTCTCCCTGGCGGGACTTCCTTGCCAGGCCACGGGTGAAGAGGATATGCTTAGTTCTGATGACTTGATGCAATCGGATGGGTTGTTGTTGCTGGGACTCCCTTTTTCTGAAGAGTAGAGGAGGGGAGATTGGGGGAGGGGGAAGGAGAGAGAGAGTGTGGGACCAGGAGGAGAGGAGGGCGGGGCTTACCATTGGGTTATAAGGTGACTTTGAAAAATGAATAAAACATTCAGATTGTACAAAGCACTTAACGAGATGATTGCCAAGTCTGGGTCTTATTCTTATGCCATTCAAAAATGTATTTACAATTGCATGTATATACACATAGACAATATTCATTTAAACATGTATGTATATATCAGCCTTCGATAGCGTATTGTCTGTCTCTTCTCTTCTATGATTGTTTCCAGAGCCTTGTCATGCTTTAAAGCATCCCATTCCATGGTTCAAGGAGAAAACAGAAAAGCATTCTGGTTGGCTAAAGGACTTGCAGTTCATTAGAGTTAGAGACGGAGCCTCCCAACCCCTTTTGACTTTTCCTCCTTAAAAAATAAATAAATAAATAAATAAATAAATAAAAAATAGTTCCCTGATATGAAAGTGAAATGCACTAGAATTTGGCTATCAAAGAAATTCTGATTGGTAGATAACCAAAGAAGAGATATTTGTGGGTGCAGTGCGGCTTAAATCTAGTTAAAAGTGGGAACTCTGTTGGGAAATTTCACCTTAGCTGACATTAGATGTTGCCAGCCATTCTGGGCAGCCACTGGGAAAACAGCAGGCTGTCAGTGAGAGCTGGGGTGCTTCTTTCCTGGATGCTTCCTTGGGTGGCAGTGGTTGCTTTGACTGAATTCTGTGCAGCAGTTTTCCTGGCAGGACAAAGTCTGTAGTCAGACAATTTGGAGGAGGTATCCATTTTCTAATAACCACCCCAGGCTTTTGGCACCTAACTACCTGGCACTGTCTGTTTCATGCAATTAGTTAAGTCAGTCCGCTTGTCTGATGTTGCTGGGAAACCTGGTGCCGCCTATCAAGTGCTCCACAACAGCTGGATCCAGTGTCTGCCGTGCAGGTGTTCAGGGACCAGGGTCAGGTTCTCTCTAACAAGTGGTGATCAGAGGGAGTTATTAGAAGTTATTCACATTTTGCAGCTTTTCTCTGTGTTTCCATAGTGTCTGTAATCAGGATGTGGTCCCGAGTGAGTGAGTCCAGGAAACACTTGGACATTCATTCTGTCTATCTGGGCTCCTTGAACCTCGTATAGACCGACTTCATCCTGTTTCGGAGTCTATAGCACCGTGTCCCACCCCCACCCCTTCCTGTGCAGTCCTTCCTCTGGTTTGTGGCCTCTGCAGTTGCTTCATCTTCCTCCCTCGAGGGCCACGCTGAGCTGAGTGTGAGAGAGCCTGCCTGGGCTTCTGTTCTCAACTTGTTGTCCAGTAGCAGCCTCCGGTTTGCCTTTCCTGTTCTTGAAACCTGAAGGAACTACTTTAAAAATTTTCCATGGCTCTCTCTCACTTTTTACTTATTAAATAAGAATTGGATCCTACTTCAAATTTGAGTCCATAATGTTTCCATCCCCCCAAAAAAGTTATGCTTATAAAATGGACATAAATGTGTTCAACTTTGGATTGAGTTGGTGGCATTCGTAAACCCCGGAGAACTCTACTGTGCACTTATTGCGAAAGAGCTTGCTTCACAATCTGACAATTTGTAAGAACTTTCTCTAAAACTAATTAGGTACAAAGCCTCTTAAAATTAATGCTCTGAATTTGCTTTTGTCGGCTTTCTCCCGGTGCCCTGGGAGGCTCCTACGTCCTGCACACTGTCTTCTTATGGCAAGCTGAACTGTATATTATTCAAGGGACTTCTATCTCATGATAGCCTGTGTTCTATTTCCCAGAACAAACAAACAACTTCCTCAACAACAACAACAACAACAACAACAACAAAACCCCCTGACAACCCAATCTACCCCTCTCCCACTTCCAGAAAGTTTTAGTGGATTTTAATATAGCGAGGCATAAAATATTCCTGGTCAGTGACCACAGAGACCTTCCCCTATTACGGAGGTTCATAATTATACTCTATTGAAACTTTCCAGAGATTTTATTCTTCGCTCATGTATACCATCTATGTTTCTCATCACCAGCCTTACGTATTAAAGGAGAGTGTATATCAGCTACTATTGGAAACCTTATCTTGAATTAGTAAAGATCCTCTGGATAGCTAGGTGCAGTGGTGCACACCTATAATCCCAGCACTCACTGAGGCAGGGGCAGGCGCATTGCTGTGAGTTCAAGGCCAGCCTCATCTACAAAATCGAGTCCAGGACAGCCAGGGCTGCTCAGGGAAACCCTGTCTCGAAAGAACCAAAAACCAAACCAAACCAAACCAAACCGAATCCTCTGGCTATTCATTGACATTTCACTAGCTGTGGTTTGAAATAAGATCTACTTTATTCTGGAGATGAATGAGGACTATAGCTCTCAAAGCAAGATAGACAGATAAAGAGAATTACTTTACTCTTATCTCTGACTTTCTAATAAGTGTGGACTTGTAACTTTAATAGACTTAGAATAAACTCCAGAGTTGCTTGTTCTAAGTGCTCTAAGCACCGTGGCTTGCTGAAGCATAGACCACATTTGACTCCCTGACTCACTTCCTGTTTTATCCTCCATGATCCCTAGAGCAGAGCACTCACGCAGTGAACAAAATGAATGTACTCGGAAACATTGCATTTTCATGGTAATATAGGATGAGCAGCAAGCAGTGGAGCATCTGGGAGTCAGAGACAGGATTGTGAGAGTTTAAGACCAGCCTGGGCTACATAATGAGTTCCTGAGCATACTGGACTACAGTGTAAACATATTTGTCACTTCTTAAGAAGAGACATGGTCTGGAGTTACAGAAGTATCAAGGATTTCCCACGGCTGGCCTCTCTTGAATTTTGCAGGCAGGTTGTAGGCCCAGGCAGCTCTTCTAGACATTAGGATTTCCCTGGTATATGCTGTGGGTGTAAGCTTGCTGTCTTTTCATCAGAGCACCTAGAATCTGGCCAACTTCCTTCTTTGTCTCTGAAAATTAGTCAGCCTGAAAATCCCTTATTTGTTTGTTTAGTCCAGAGCAATACAATAGAAACGATAACCATTGCATTGGCCTGTGTTTGTGCTTAGGACCAACAGTTGGCATGCGTTGGTTCCTTACAAATCCTTACGGTGGTTTTGTGAGAGAGGTTTGACTGTTCTTTCTTTTTCACAGATGAAGAAATTGGTCTTTTAAAAATTAATTTATTCATCTTACATCTCAGTTGTTATCCCATCCCTTGTGTATCCTCCCATTCCTCCCTCCCTCCCGCTTCCCCCCCTACTCCTCTCCCCTGTGACTGTGACTGAGGGGGACCTCCTACCCCTGTATATGCTCATAGGGTATCGAGTCTCTTCTTGGTGACCTATTATCCTTCCTCTGAGTACCACCAGGTGTCTCCATCCAAGGGACATGGTCAAATATGGGGCACCAGAGTTTGTGTGAAAGTCAGATCTCCTTCTCCACTCAACGGTGGAGAATGTCCTGTCCATCAGCTAGTCTGGGTAGGGTTTCGAAGTTTACTGCCTATATTTTCCTTGGCTGTTGCCATAGTTTGTGGAGGACCCCCAGGGCCCAGACCTGCTTGTAGTTTTCCAGGACCCACTGGATCCTTCTATTTCCTCATTCTCCCAGGCTTCTCACACCTAAAGTCTCAATAGGATGTCCTCCCCTCTGACCCACTTTCCTGGTAGGTACAGTTTTTCATGGGGACAAAGAAATTGGTCTTAAGGAAATAAATTAACTTCTTCAAAGTCACATGATGGGACCGCACTGTAGATGCTTTTCACCACACCCATAAGTGATGCTTCTCTGTATATTTGAGGCACTTATAGCAACCAGGAGAGGCTTAGTGTGTACTATGGCAGACTTTATAAATGACCAAGAGGCAGTGCCAAACAGGCCACAGATAGGCTCTCAGAATTTGTCACAATTCTAATGGCTGCTTATGATTATAAGCCTACTTGACTGCTTGATGATGGGAATTTCTTCTTCTTCTTCTTCTTCTTCTTCTTCTTCTTCTTCTTCTTCTT
>OU015743.1:149676384-149692064 GCA_907169655.1 Acomys percivali
TTCTTCTTCTTCTTCTTCTTCTTCTTCTTCTTCTTCTTCTTCTTCTTCTTCTTCTTCTTCTTCTTCTTCTTCACTTTTCTAGACAGGGTTTCTCTGTGTATCCTTGGTTGTCCTGGACTCATTTTGTAGACCAGGCTGGTCTTGAACTCACAGTGATCTGCCTGCCGCTGCCTCCTGAGTGCTGGGATTAAAGGCGTGTGCCACCACGCCCAGCTGGGAGTTTCTTCTTATGATAACTCATTAAGTTGTTACAAAAGAGATATTTCTTTGTTTTACTAATGAGATAAAGTGCTGAAAGGCAAGCTATTGGTTTAGGATGATGTTAGTATCACTGATATAGCTGAAGATGAACTCTGGGTTGGATCTTGATGAAAGCCCATACCCTTTCTGCTCCCTGAATTCTTTTTTTTTTGCGATTAAAATCAGTTTTTTTATTTACCAGCTTTCTTCCATTTTACTTTAAAAATTTTTTATTTTTATTGATGCATATGCATATAAATATTTATTGCTCTTAGATGATGCTTTAAGACATGTATAACATCATAAAATGGTTAAATCAGGGTAGTTCACAGTCATCACTGCACATACACATCAGTGTTTCTTGTCAGGAGAATGTTCACAATCCACTTCCACTGACTGACTCCTAGGATCCAAGGCTTAGACAGGTGCAGATTTATAGTTGCAACTTGCTTTTTTCATGTCCAAGATTTTGGGAAAAGATTAGTTTAATGAGTCTTTAAATAGTCATTAGCACACATTCAGCTAAGGCACGACAGCAAAGCTGCTCACGTCCCCCCTGCCTTCTCCTTTTCTTCTTTCTCCTGCTATAGTTGTAAAACACGAGGTGACAAAGAAGCACCCGTTCCTGTGAATTATCACTCTCTCTGGGTTTCTACAGAGAGCTAGGAAAATAGATAAATAATTCCTTGGGATTGGGTGTGGCTGATCCCATGCTGGTCACCAGAACCCTGAAATGATAAAAGAAGCTGTCCTTTGAAGATAGTGAAGATAGTTTTGAGTCTTTCGAGAGTCATGTGCTTTAGTTTGATCCATTTCAAATCTTTACTGAAGACCTATTGCATGCCGTGCACATGAGTACATCATGAGGATTGGGGCCTGGAAAACACTGTGACTGGGATGCAAGGATGGATAGAACCCCCCCCCCCACATATATGCAATTGTTATGGAATAAAACAGAATAGAGTTTGACATACAGTGAGTGGTCTGTAAGGTGTTAGTAGGGTATGAGAGTGCTTTTCCTAATGGAGTTGGGACTTGCTCCGTCTTGAAGAATGTATAAAATTTTTACAGGAGAGGAAGTTCCCAGGCAAAAGAATAGTAGGAGCAAAGCCAGTGGTGAGACATTGGAGGGCAGCCACGAGTCTCCAGTCAAGACCCAGACAGAAGTGACAGAGGGTTGAGGTTACATGGTGAACAGGGAGCCCATTAGTCCAGTTGACTAGCCTTTCTGTCACACTCCCTCCTGGCTCTCTGGCCTCAGCCTCTGTCTTGGCTTATTTTTCTTAGGCTGAACTTTCTACATATTGACTGATGCCAACAACTCTGTTCTCCTGAGACACTAGAATTTAAATACCTTTGAATGCCCTCTGCGCACTAGTGACGACGGCCAGACCTGAGAGTAAATTTCTCCATAGCTTAATACATGGACAGTGCACAACAAAATTTTTGCTCAACATCTTCACTTTGGTGTTTGATTTTCTATATCCAGATCAGTATTCCTGATTGTTGGCTGTTCTCCATCAACCCTCCCCATCGTGGTTAAGGAGTCTTTATTGCCTGTGTTCCCCAAACTAGAAGTTATTCTAGATTTTTGCCTTTTTTCTCATTATTTTGATTCTACAACTACCTAACCCTAAACAGGTGAATGCCCATTTTTATTGTGAGGTTGTAATAATTTCCTAAATGTACATGGATTAATTTGATAAAAATGGAGGATAACTAAAAATATTTGCTCAGTCGAGAAAGACTTTCAATTCCTTTCCAGAAATTAACTTTTAAGTTGTCTAGAAGAGCCATATATTCTTCAGTTTGTAGGTATGTTAGAATTGTTTTCTCCTATCTTACAAAATAGCACCTTTGCCTGCAGACACCCGGATACAGATGTTTTAAGTTGATAAAGATGAGATATGATAGATATTGATTTATGTTCATAATTTTAAATGCATCAAGATAGGAAAGATGTTTTCTTCAAGGTTACCAAATACAAATAGCCAAAACACTGTGTATGTAACATTTATATAATTCCTGATTGTCTTGTGGTTCTTCTTGCTGTAGGTAGTTTATTGTTTATATGTGTAATAATATAAATGTATATGTAAAAGAGAAAAATAATAAAAAAGGAAAAAAGAAAAAAGATATTTTATATATACATGTTCACATATATGTATTATTTAGTAAAAGTAACATTTGAAAGCTCATACTTTTATCACAATTCATTCATGGTCTTAAAACCCTGGATAGAGGTAGATGCAGCCTCTAGCACAAATGGCATTTGGCTAGGCACACATTTAGGAAGTCAAAGATACATTTCTAGAAAGATGGTGTCTTAGAGTTTCTATTTCTGTAATGAGACACCATGACCACAAGCGACTTGTGGAGCAAAGGGTGTTGGGCTTATGTTTCTGCATCATTGTTCAGCACTGAGGACAGTCAAGGCAGGAACTCAACAGAGCAGGGACCTGAGTAAAGATGCAGAGCGAGGGCGTGGAGGAGTGCCGCTCACTGCCTTGCCGCTTCTGCCTTGCCCAGTCCACTTTCTTATCACACTCACTACCAAGGGCAGCATTGCCACATGTAGGTAATTTGTGCTACGATATTTTATTTCTACAATATCAGTCTATTTTTCAACTATAATTCATTTACATATTTTTATTTGTGCCTGCCTATGTTTGTGTGAGGGTGTTAGATCCCCTGTAGCTGGGATTACAGACAGTGTGAGCAGCCATGTGGGTGCTGGGAATTGAACCCACTTCTTCTTCTGCCTGAGCCCTCCTATATCAATCATGGGTTAAGAGGATGCCTGACGATTTTGCTTACAGATAGATTTACATTATGGAGGCAGTTTCTCAACTGAGGTTCCTTCATCCCAGATGACTTGAACTTGGGTCAAACTTGACATAAAGCTAGCCAGCATGGGTGATTTAGTATGTAAAGTAGATTCTGTTCCGGTCACCTCTCCATAGATCTTCAATTTTATTTTTTAGGATTGGAGAGATAGTTCAGTGGTCTGAGCACACACTGGCTGCTACTCCAGAGGACCTGGGTTTGATTTCCAGCACTCAGATGGCAGCTCACAACCATCCATAATTCCAATTCCAGGGATCTGTCACCTTCTTCTGACTCAGGCACTAGTCAGGCACAGGTGTGTATTCACATACATAGGCACACACATTGTGTACACACTGACACAAAGGCAAAACACTCAGCAAACTCATAAAATAAAACAAATACATTTAAAAATGAATTTTTTTTAACATTTATGGTCTTTTTGGCTACTAACTGATGATTTAAAAAAAAACACATCTGGAATTATGTTTGCAAATGCTTAATCAAGATTGTCAGTTACAAAGGTTCATTTGTTCATATCTTTCTATTACTAGATGAAGAACAGTCCTGTGTTAAAAGGGTACTTTATTTGAAACAAGCTAATTGTCTAATGACTATTTTCTCGTACTTCTTTTTAAGGATTAGGTGTGCCTATTCACTGAAACATGTACAAGGTATGTGATGATGGTCATTCCCTGTAATGTCTCACTTTTCTTTGAAGACATGGGGCATAGTAGCACCTTCTTCTATGGTTTTGAAGACTGAATTTATTCAAGTCTATAAAATTTAGTATGTGTTCAAAAATGTTAACTGTCCTCATTTTTCTGATCCTGTGGGATATACTCATTGTTTACACTGAAGCTCTTTCTTATAGTTTAAATGTGAAATGCCCCCTCAGGCTCATGAATTTGAACACTTGGTCTCAGCCAACAGTACTGTCTTAGGTGGGGGGTGGGAGGTGGGGGGGTTGAGGGAGTGAGGGGTGGGGGGGGGGGGGGGGGGTAGTAGGAAGCATCCCTTCAGCAATAACGTCAGCTCCCTACTCTGCTAAGTTGTGAGAAGTGGCCACTGCTAGTCCCCAGTGCCACAGGCCAATTGTTCACTGTGCCTTCCCTCCAGGATGACTGTAATGACCCCTCTGTTGAATTGCTGCTGTTGCTTTTTTGGTCATAGTGATAACTAAAAAATAATTAATACATGCTCCAAAAAGACTTTTGAATTAAATGAAGATGAGTGCTTTATTAGGGAATGATTTTCAGTTCCTTGGGGTCATATAGGCCTAGAAAAAAAATTAATCATATTGATTTATTTTGTGTGTGTGCATGGTACATGCATGTGGAGGTCAAAGGACAGTTTGCAGGAGTCCATTTTCTCCCTCCACCGTGTTGCAGGGGTCAGGTAGTCAGGGTTGGTAGCAAACACCTTTACCAGTGGCATGAAGTTATCTCACCAACCCTCTTTGGAGTGTTCAGACACTTACCACCTATGTCCTGAATGAAACAGGCCTGTGAAGGGATGTCTCTGGAGGGCCTGGTATGGTGTCTCTACTCTTTCCATTCTAAAGCTAGTTGGACACTGTTTCTATCATTCTTAGTAAAACACACCCGATCCTTATAAGCATAGAGAGTGAGTTCCTCTTTGGTGATTAAAAAGAAGTTTTCTGAAAGGCTCCTTAGGATGCATTGGAGACACTGCATTCTTGAACATGATATTTTTGCTGCATACAGATGCCAGCTCCTAACACCTCATTTCTGGTCACAGTTGATGTAGAAGGTAGGTTGTGACCTATTTGAAGTAAATTTAGGCTGGCATCGTGTTTGGGTCTGGATGTGATAGCACTCTCTTTTTTCTTTTCTTTTTTTTTTTTAAGAAAAAAGGGAAAGAAAAATATTGTAGAATATTTGCTACACTGTGAACCCCAAGATTGTGTTGTTTACTGGAAAATCCTGTTTTAGTTTTTTTTTTTTAGTTTCTGGTGTGGCTCAGCCCCAACACACACCTTTAATCCAAGCATTTTCTGCTTGAGTATTGTAAGTAGGATTAAATAAAGTGAACCCTAGGTCAAGAGGCAGAGCAAGCAATCAGTTGACAGGGAATGAACATAGGAAAAAAAAAACAGAGAGAGAGAGAGAGAGAGAGAGAGAGAGAGAGAGAGAGAGAGAGAGAGAGAAAGAGGAAGTCAGGGGGACAAATAGGAAGTAGAAGGATGTTTGTCTTTTTGTTTGTTTGTTTGTTCATTTGTTTTGAGATGACAAGAAAAAAGAGGGCTTGCTTTTGGGGAGAGGGCGTCAGCTGAGGAGGAAGGTCAGCTTTGTGTTTTCTCTGTCTCTTTGAGCTAGCAGGCTTTTACCCCAGCATCCGGCTGCTGAGTCTTAATTGGCAAAATCAAAGGTTTGAGATTTTTGTTAAAAACAACAGAACCTCGCTGGGCTGTGGGGCTCTATCACTTGTGACACTGCAGTAGATGAGGATGACACTTCCTTTCCTGGCTATGGGGAACCTTCCTGGCCATCTTCTAGTTGCCATGGACTCATTTGTGTTTCTTAGTGGTATGTTGGACCTAAAAACTCTCCCTCAAGTGAGGCAAAATTCTTTACATTCAAATATATGTTTTTGGAGAGGTAGATGGGAGTTGGAATTGGCTTGGCCACTTACGAATTGTATAATATTATGCAATCTCCTGACCTCCCTCAGCTTTTATTTCCTTATTTGAAGAGGGAAAAGGGACTAGACTGGAGAGAAGATTAGGAGATAATGTGGGTATATACTGTTAATGGATTGGGTGAGGCAGAGGGAGGGGACAAGGTTTCTAACTCAAGGACTTGAACTTGGGTGGTGTTTTAGTGCAGGGCAGATAAGAGAAGGTGTGTGTGTGTGTGTGTGTGTGTGTGTGTGTGTGTGTGTGTAGCACACATTTATTCATCTGTCTGTGTGTGAAAGATAGAGAGAGACAGAGATGGAAAGGGAATGGAAAGGACTAATTGTGGCTTCTTTTTTTAAACTCTGCGTGTGTGTGTGTGTGTGTGTGTGTGTGTGTGTGTGTGTGTGTGTGTGTGTTTTCATTTGAGTATGGGCACAAGTGAGTCATGGCATTGCGTAGTCAGTGAACAATCTTGAGCCTTCCTTCCACTTTGCCTTCCACCTTGTTTGAGCAGAGCCTCCACTGTGCACAGGCTCCCTGGCCTGGGAGAGTCTAGGGATCCTTCTGTTTTTGAGTTCCATCTCACTGTGGGAACATTGAGGTTACATATAAACTTTACCATGTCAGGGGTCCTGGGGATTTGAACTCAGGTCCTCATGCTTGTGTACCAAGTACACTACTCATCTCTCCAGCCAGGCGTGTGACTTTCAGTTACTATTTAGACAACGTGTAACTATCTGACTTGAAGTGATGCTTTAGGGCAGGAATCTGGAGTTGTAACCACACTTCTGAAGTCCTTGCATAAGTAGAGTAATATAATGCAGGTGAAACTCTGCAACTAAGAGAGCATTGCAGGAGCCTGGGAACATCCTTATTTACTGGTGTCGGGGGGAATTCAGAAATCTCAAAAAAATCATTTTTACAACTTCATAAGCCTCTGATTTTCCTCTTCTTGAAACATCAGCTCTTGAAATGAAGAGAGTATGTTGTCTATGTGAAAGAAGGGGACACACCTTCATAAGTTCCTCAGTAGATACAGAAATAAATTTTTAGCCTACTGAAACCAGTGCATTTACACCACTTACCTAGAGGAGTAGAGAACAGAGATAGTCAAGTACAAAGATAGATAAATAGATAGATAGATAGAGAGAGAGAGAGAGAGAGAGAGAGAGTTCTTGAGGTCCTGAGGTCAGGGACTGTGTGTTTATTCTGACAATAATCTGGGTTGTTAACATTTGACTCAGTGCTCACCCTTCTGGCTTCCAGAATAGTGTGGATCTTGTGGTGAGAGTTTGCTACGTAAATGCAACATTGAGAAGCACAAGTACAACCGACCGTGCTGGGGAGGGACTAAGTTCAGACATCCAATGACTTGTAGTTGCTTGTAGAGAAGACCGATCGACTCAGGAAATGAAAGCAGGAACTCAGAAGACTCCATGAGTTTGAAGAGTGTGCGTGAACATAGGAAGTCAGGCGAGAGCTGGAGAGATGGCGTAGAGGACAGATAATTAGGACTTGTGATTTTGGCTGTCAAGCCATTCTTTAAATTTTTACCAATAATATTTTTGAGATTATAGTATAATTACACAATTTTCCCTTTCTCTCATCCAACTGTCTCACATATCCTGCCTTGCCTTCTTTCAGATTCATGACCTCTTCTTTGATTGCTGTTAGGCAGCCATGTTGATGAGACTTCGTAAATGTAGATTTTGACATTTCTGTCGAAAACTCCCTATTCCTCTGGTTCTTAGAATATTTCTGCTCCCCCTTCTGAAATCATCCCTGAACCTTAGGTGCAGGACTTGTAGAGTCAGTTGGGACAGTGTGAAGCCATTCTTGGTAATGAAACACTCTGTGGTCTGTCCCTGACAGTGTGAGGACACATAAACACAAAGGACCAAGCTGCTAATCTAAGGCTGTTTCGAGAGAGCAATCAAACAGGAAGGACGGAGCTAAGGGCAGGGGAAGTAAACCAGCTCTCTTCTGGTGAATGAGCATTCCAGAAATTCAAGCTTTAATTGGATTAGGTGACCACAAATATTAAAAAGATGGAATGAGTCATTTGGTGACAATGATATCTGACGGTCCGAGGTGACAACCTTCCCTTCACGTGCGTGCGTGTGTGTGTGTGTGTGTGTGTGTGTGCGCGCGCACGCGCGCGTGTGTGTGTATGTGTGCGCGCACGCGCGCGTGTGTGTGCTCCTTGTGAATATGGACCTCTTTATGTAGTGCAAGTCAGTTCTCCCTGGTATGGAAGACTATTTTCATTTATTATCTCCTTTCTAGCCTCATAATAAGCCTGGAAGGTGGGAGCTCTGAAGATTCAACACAACCATTTATGTGAAAAATACTTTAACAAGCTTAAGTCATGGCATATGCAAGTTTTATTGTTACTCACACCTTTGAAGTATTTCTCTTTGTGTTTCTCAGGGTTTCGTAATGCGTTCCCTGAAGTAATTAGGGATTCCCTTTAACAAAGCCAAGGCTGGCACCTGGGTAGATGCCCTTTGTTGATTATGAAGTCTTGATGTGGACTGGCATTTTCCCCCTGGAGTTTGAGCTTCTCATGGCCAAAGCTTCATCTCTTTGTCTTTCTGCTACAAAGTCCACGCTCCCATCCAAGACACACCCCAGGTTCCACTTTTCAGTCCCAAGGACACCTTTAGCTGTTGCTCGCTTTATAGAATAACTGAGCTGGATGACAGCCCTGAGTAACTTACCAGTGTGGTCTAGTTTTCCAGGTTTCCCTGGCAAGGCAGCAGGAATGTCTTCACTTGACTCTGGGAATTGCGATTCTCAGCGTTTAAAGTCTCTCAGGTTTTCCTGAAGAGAGGCAAATGTGACCATAAGGAAGGAGTTGTTTAACAGTACTTCTGCCTCACTCTGAGGCTTAGCAGACCATGCTCGAATATTTAGATGTTAAATTTTCTTGAAAGGAGAAAAGAAGCTTCAGTGATGGCTTACATGGTGGCTCCTTCTCCTCACTTCCCAAGGAATGTCACTAACTCTATCACTTTTTATGTTGTTGTTAGTTGCTTGTGCTTTCCTTAAGTCTGCCCTGCAGAAAAACATATCCACTGGAGTCATTTAGCGTATACCAGTTGAACTGTTTAGTATGACATAGCTCATCAGCTGTTAAGACATGAACATATTTTTATTTACTGGGGAGATTAAAGTCTACTTGGTATGTTCTCTTAATTTACTTGGTTTGTAACACTCCATGAAGCATACATCTTCTACTCAGTGTTTTCACTCCCCAAGTCTTTATTCTGGCCAGAAGGACCACTTTTTGGCTCCAGGTAGAAACTCTGTCGCAGGAGCATGCCATGGGCGCAGACGTTCTTTGCCTTAATCACTGACTTTGTTTGGAGGCTCCAAACATCACCCTGGAAGACTGATTATCGATACTTCCATCTCTCTCCAATGAGTCATATGCATTTAGTGCAGCTCCCTGATGTTCTCCATTTGCATACCCTTTAAGTTCCTTTACCTGCCTGGAGTTACAGCCATGTGGAGGTGAAGAGCTGACACACACATGGAAACATTAGCTAGTTTGGAATTCATGTTCTGCTTCCATTCATTTCTCTTAGTAATGTTCTTTCTGTGGCTTCCTGAGAACGTCCCACACTCACCAGGTATCCTTTCTCATGTCCTTCTCAATTCCACAAGGTGTCCTTATAAAACATAGAGATGTGGAAATGGAGAAGCTTTGTTGTGCTCCATCTGTTGAGTCTGGTGCAATGGCACACACATGTAATCCTAACACTTGCGAGCTTGGAGCTGGTTTGTGAGTTTGAGGCCATGGGTTTTAGAGAGTTTGTGGCTATCTAGTAAGACCCTGTCTCAAAAACATAGAACTGACCATTTGTTATTTGACATTTATATGTAGGAAGGCTATTGATTTTTGCGTATTAGTTTTGTATCCTGCTATTTTCCTGAAAGTGTTTTTTGGCTGTAGACATTTCCTGGTGGAGTTTTGAGAGTCATTGATGTACTTTTCCTAGCTGGGGAAGACTATTTTCCCATTTTATATCTTCTTTAGTTCTCTGTAGTTTTCTGTCTAGAATTGAAGCCTCATGAGCTTTCCCCTTTCCATGTTAACATGTGAAATAGCCCTGAAAACCTATACATACAGGCAACATTATACAGACTGAGAAGATTGTATTTATATATTTAGGAATACACACACACACACACACACACACGATACAGAAAGGCCTTTGAAAAAAATCCAACCTCCCTTCATTATAAAAGTCTCTAGAGAGACTAGGGAATCAAGAGATATACGTGAACATTATAAAAGTAATTTACAGCAAGCTCATAGCCAACATTAACCTAAACAGAGAGAGGCTCAAAGCATGTCCACTAAAATCAGAAGCAAGAGAAGGATTTCCTCTCTTTTCATTTATATTTAAGATAGTGCTTGAAGTCTTAGCTAAAGTGATAAGATGGCTGAAGGAGATCAACGGGATACAAATAGGAAAGGAAGAAGTCAAATAAAGAACTTATTTATTTGAAGAGATATTATTGTATATAACTCACCCGATACTATATTTATATTATATACATAAATGACTCTCAAAACTCCACCAGGAAAAAAAACACTTTCAGGAAAATAGCAGGATACAAAATTAATACACAAAAATCAATAGCCTTCCTACATATGAATGTCAAATAATCTGAGAAAAAAGTAGGGAAAAAGTATCTTTAACCTTGAAATCTTGTACTTAAAAAAGCACTATAACCCCGTAACCTTGAATAATATCCTAGGATAGCTCTAAGCAAGCAAGGAAGACTCATACAATAAAACCTTTAGGACACTGAAGAAAGGAATGGAAGAAGACAGGCTCTGTTCTATTCCTGAAAAACAATCTTTCCCTCCAGATAGCGATGGTGAACCAGGGGGAACGGGGGTTCTCACTTGCCAGGCATCAATTGTCACTTGTTACTTCCAAGGGGGTAGGAGTCTCTATCAAGCTAGTTTTGTATTAATGAGTTAAGAGCTGCAATGTTTTGAGTGATAAGAACTCTGAATAAAAGCTAAAATAAAATGGCCATGAATTTGAAAGAGAGCAAGGGGAGGCACATGGAAGGGCTTGAGGGAGAAAAGGGAAGATTAATGAAGTAGTTATATTTTAATTTCAAATATATTTTTTTTAAAGTGCCAGAAGTGAGCACATTTTAAAACTTACACTCCTTTTATCTCTGTCAGTGAGTGTTATTTGAGAGGGTCCAAGCTGTAACAGCCTGAGGCTAGCATTTTTTTTACTTTTTACCATAACAAAACAAATCTCGAGTGTTTCATTTCTTTTTCAGGAATCTGGGCTTAATCATTGTCATCTCAGGCCTCAGTTCTGTGGTGAGAATGAGCGAGGGATGTGAAACAGCGAAGCTGCAGAAAGTGTGAGCAAAAGTGAGTAACGGAAACAATGTTTTTCTTACCTAACTCAGCACTGATGTGTGCTTGCTACTACTGTCATTGCTTCGAGAGCTGATGTAAAAGGAAAGTAAGAAAGATGAGTGTACACAAGCAAATAAGTGTCCCTGACTTTTGGAGAGCTTGAGACTTGAAGGTGGCATAGATTATCTCTGATAATGTGTGTGTTCCACAGTAGTTGGCACAGGGGCTTCCAGCAGGACCTGAGGATTGCATTCCTTTTTGGAGGGAATAGAAAGAGTCCCAGTTATCTCGGTATTTCAAAAAACAAACAAACAAACAAAAACAAAAACAAAAAACTATGTCAGGTCTTTATATTCTATATTCAGATATAAAAAACATCTGAAAGCAGACTGTTGAATTAGGGCCATGGTTGAACAATGTTTAAAAAAAAAAAAAAAAGGCAAGGAGAAATGCTGCATCTTTAAGGTTTCTTTTGTCTCCAGTTTGTCTTTATCTCTTTTCCGTTTTCTTTTTCCCCCATTAATTAATTAATTAATTCACTTTACATCCTGATCCCAGCCCTCACCTCATACCAGTCCCACCATCCCCTTATCAGAGGAGGGGAGTCTCCCTCTCCCCAGTGGGTATCAACCCACCCTGGCTCATCAAATTGTGGCAGGACTGAGACCAGACAAGGCAGCCCAGCTAGGGGCATTTCCCTTTTTCTATTTTCAGAATTCAGATTTGCTCTCGCTTTACCAACCATTTGTATTTTGACTAAAATAAGATAACTGAAAATTTTTTGAACAGTGGCTATGTTCTGCTATGATTCGCAGTGCCAATCTTCTTATCCGAGTGCCTGACACATAAATTACTTAATGTATACTAGTTGACAATCTTATTTTTGCATCTTGCCCCTGAGATCTCCCCTTTCCTTTCCACTTGCATAAAATAAGGGAAATCAGACTATTCCATACTTGTGCTTCCTGTTCCAACAGTGAACAGAACAGAAAGGACCCAGAACCTCATGGAGCTGCTAACCAACCAGGGAAGGGAAACACTGAACAGATAGCTTCCGAAGTAATAAGGAAAACGCCATGATGCAAGGGGATGTAACTAATGTAGGATTGCATGAGCTGCGTCTGCATGGAGCTGTTATCTGAACTAAAAATAACACTTGGCCAGGTTCAGCTGGGGTATCATATCAGCAAGGCAGTGCGAAAGGTATCCTGGGAAGCTGAGACAATTTATGCCAGGGTGGTTGACCTTCTGCCAACTTGACTGGATTGAGACAGGCCTAGGAGGTTGTGAAAGCACCTCTAGGCATGCCAGTGAGGACATTTCCAGAAACACTTGGCATGAGGAATAGCAGCTAAAGTAGGAGGGAAGCCAGGACAGCACAAAAGGAAGACGAAGCCAGCAAGAGTGTGGAGGCTTGAATCTCTATCTGAGCAGGCATTGTTCCCAGCCCCTGTGGACATCTGATACTAGTCTACTAAACCTTTCAATGTAGAGCCATGATGATGAACCTAATGGATTTTCAGGCCTCCTATCTTGGTCAGGGGCTTCATCCCTTATCCCTCCTTCTCTCCTTCCTAAGGCTTACATCTTAGAAAGGCTACTCACTTCTATAGCTCCTCTGTGTGCTAATGGCCATTGCGGGAGTATCCTGCCATCGATTATAAAAGCCAAGCTAATTAATTCTGTTTTATTCTGTTTATTCTGTATGTATGTATGTATGTATGTATGTGTGTATATATGTACGTATGCGTATACATATATATATACATATCACATGCACAGACACACACAGACACACACACACACACACACACACACACACACACACACCCCAATCTAAAAGAGTACTTTCCATAGCTGCAAAGTAAGGCCATTGTTGTGTAGAGACCTGTCTGAGCTTTCCCCTAGAAGCACGGTTGCTGGTCTCTTAGTGGTTTTGTAATAGTGATAACAACATTATAATACTGGATGGGCTTTTCTAGTAAACGAGGATCCACAATTTCTAAAGTTTTTCCTCAAATCATAAATAATTGATCAAATAAAATACCACCAAACTTGCACTTTTTACTTATATAACAAAGTACCCATGGGTAGGTAGCAGTATACTGAGCAGAGCTTTACTTTGACTCCCCTTAAGTGTAAGGCTTGTGTTATAGATGTACCAATTGAGAATGCATATCCTCCAGTAAGTGTTCTCTGCATTTTGTCCAGTTGTTGCTTTGTGTCTGCTGCGAAAAGAAGCTCCTTCAATAATGGGTGAGAAATACACTTATTTGTGGGTATAGGGATAAGTATTTCAAGCGTGGCCATAAATTATATTGGTTTAGGAAGGTGGTAGTGGTAAGCTTTTCTGTAAGTTTCATGGCCTCACTAGCCTCCCGTAGCTGGGCGGATTTAGAGTGCCAGGCATGAATGAAGTCCCTTCTATTGTATAGGCCTTAAGCCTAGTTAGATGGCTATTTGTGTCTCCTGTAGTTAGTACTACTGTTGCACTTTTGGAATAGCTTCCTTCTGGCCACTGTTGTGGTTTGTAGCTGTTACACCTTGACTTTGGTTGCTTTTTTTTTCTCCTTTCTCCTTTCATGGTATCCTGTGGTACTATGAAAGTTAGTCGTTAGTGGGGAGGCTTCCAGGTCAGGTCTGCCTCCGTTTTGTCAAGTCCTGTGTTGAAAGTGTGTGGTGTCTTCAGCAATAGGGCCTTACTTCCATTGCCATCCTACGGAAATGGCAGTGGCCTATATTGCTTTGGGAGTCTTGAAGTCCCATGACCAACAGTTGGAAAGGAGGTTTCCAATTATAGGTAATTTCCAGTACACATAAAGTAATATTGCTCTATGTGGCTTTTTAAAAAGTTCTTTCTTTAAAAACATTTTATTTATTATGTATACAGTGTTTCACCTACATGTATGCCTGCACTGAGAAGAGGGCACCAGATCTCGCATTGATGGTTGTGAGCCACTATGTGGTTGCTGGGAATTGAACTCAAGTTCTTTGGAAGAACAGATGGTGCTCTTAACCTCTGAGCCATCTCTCCAGCCCTAAAAGATGTTCTTAATGTTACTTACCTCTGTTCCTTCCCCCAGGCCCTAGTTAGAGCTTCTGCCCCTCCCTCCACAGGTCCCATTTTATTTTCTTTGTATTTATGGATACGGTACGTTATAAACTCACATTTACATAGTCAGAACTAGGAAAGAATTGTTCTGACAATGATTCAGAAAGTTTGATTGCTCTATTTTATGGAAATATAACAATGTAAAATTTTTTTTATCAGGCATTTGGAGTAGGGTACAAGAGGGAGATATATTATTTTTAGTAGCGTTTTAGGTGAAAGAGTAGGAGAATGTTCCTGTTAGGACCTGGAGTTCATGGGTTAGCTGATTGTTCAATTCATTCAAATTTATTAAATGGCCTCCACTTCAGATACTATATTTGTCTGTGGAGACACAAAGATACCAAGGTTCTTGTTCTGCAAATGGCAACTGTCTCTGGGAGAAGGCATCCAGTCAAGACAGGTGGGAAGGTCAAAGTCAAATGAGTAATCACTTGGTGAGAGGAAGTCTATAATGAGGGAAATTTCCAAGGGGGAACTGTACTTGCACCAAGAAGCCAACATTTTCTAGAGCATCAAAGGAGGAAGGATATTGACCTCCCAGGCAAAGGCCAGAGATATAGTGTATGAAGGAAACTATAACCTGGCAGAGCTGAGACATTGGGCACATGACAGAAGCACAGAAGTCACAGGGTGACAAACTTGACCTTTGGCAAACAGAGAGGTAACAGGCTTTCTTAAAACATCCCATATATTCTCATTTTGAGACATCTTGTTATGTAGATGCATAGGTTCGCTGCAGCCTGTGTAGGTTAGGCTGGCCTTCAGCTTACAACCTTCCTGCCTTTACCTCCACTGTTCTGGGCTTGTATGTGTGCTCTACAACACCTGGCAGAGTTAGATACTCATATAAACTAAGATAGACATACTGACAATATAACTCTCCTAAGAGATTTTTTTGTACCTCATGGCTATTGATTTTATCTTATATAAGAGATTGTAAGCATTTAAATTTCTTAACTCATTTCATTAAGAAGGTAATTCTATGGTTGTATGGAGAGCAGCTTTGGTCTACTTCTTATTCTGTGAAATTTCAAGTTGCTCTGTTGCTTGAAAGTTGAGATTACCTTTTGAAATCTCACTTGAAAAGTCTTAGGAAGGTTTAGTTTAGATGTGAACTCTGCACATCTTCCTTTCTAATCAATGTTATGTAGGTGACTTTTCCCAGACAAAATGAGCTCTCCACACATTAGTGTTTACTGTTAGTAACGTGATAGTAGTGGTATCTCCATCCCAAGAATTGTCCTACACAGGGATTACTTCTAGAACAACTTAAGTCAATATTATTAGAAGACAGATGCTCAGTAAACTTCTGTTTAAACTGTGGTTGAAATGATATGTCAGGCACCAAAGCATCAGGACCACAGGACATTCTAACTTGCACAGTTGCTAGCCAGCCCAAGGAGGTACCTTGAATTTCTTTCTTTCTTTCTTTCTTTCTTTCTTTCTTTCTTTCTTTCTTT
>OU015743.1:149703358-149721737 GCA_907169655.1 Acomys percivali
CTTCTTCTTCTTCTTCTTCTTCTTCTTCTTCTTCTTCTTCTTCTTCTTCTTCTTCTTCTTCTTCTTCTTCTCCGTCTCAAAAGTGAAGACATCTGTTGACTGAGCATTTCATCTGTGCAAGTCTGCCAGGGTTCTCAGTTTCACTGGAGGATGTTACCTTCTCCCATGGAGCACCATAGTATGGCTCATAGACATCATATAGCATGCCCAACATCACTTATGCGGAAACCAGCAGAACCACACTTGAAGCTAAAGCTCCAAGCCCTGGACCACAGTGCAGAGGAATGGATGATAAATTCTTTAATATTTACTTCTGCCTGATCTTATCTTTAGGTATTGGCTTAGTCAAGACTCAGAACCTTACCTTAGGGAGGAGCATATTATATATTAAACAGCTGGTAAATTGGGCTCTGTATACAATACAGAGATTCTGCTTACTGACTTCTCTGAGACAGAGGGCACATGACTATTTAATTGGCATTTGAGTAAATCCTATGAGAGCCATCTATGAGCCAGATTAAAACAACTCTTCCCTTTTGGCTAATGCATATACTCTTGGCAGATCTTGGGTGTGAGACATGGGAGTGAGCCTGCACTGAGAGGTGCAGGCTCCAGAGGCTGTCTCTCCACTGGGGTCCACCCTGGGGAAGGAGGTGGATTCAGGGAGCTTTCACCACAGTGGAGGAAGCAAGCAGAGCCATGGCATTGCATGATGTTTGTTAAGGCTTGGGTTCAGATGAGTGCATCTTCAAGCCCTTAGGAAAAGAGATTAGTGGGCACACTGACTGCAGGATGTGTACGTATAGAGCCATTTCAGTATTCAAATGAGAAGGGAAGGCCTGGGATCAAGGGTGCTGCAGGGCACATGATGGAGGGCAGGCCTGAAATGAGGGGGCAAGCTAGAGCAGCAGCTCCCAAATCTCAGTTAGCACCAAGGTCCCATGAGGGTTGGTTTAATTAAGGTGTATGAGTGTGTGTATAGTGCATGCCCACATGTGTGCATGTGTGAATGTCCACGTGCATGTGGAAGACAGAGGAGGACATTAGATAGGGTGCTCTATTACTCTCTACCTTGCTCCCCTGAGACAAGGTCTCTAGTTTATTTTTAACTCATTGTCTCATGGTGTACTACAGCCTTTCTGAATCTGGTGCAGGGCTTGGTGTTTTCTAGGACATAATAAATGATGCTGATGTCCTGTCAGATCAAGAGCTACAGCTTTGTTGGACTTGACTTAGGTGCTTGGGATACACCATGGCAGACATGCAAAAGTTTAGGATGGCAACTGTCTTTCTGATTGTTGTGAACGTATGAATGTTAGACATCCTTGGATATTGATAGGTGGTAGCAATGGATTTGGAGGGTGGATGAACTGGTCTTGTTGGTAGTTAAAAATCAATATTTAAAACTTTTAGTGAGTGTTGAGACGGCCAGTATGGAGAAAGTTGATGTTCGGGACATATTACTCTATAGTTTATTTCATTTTGATTTTTTATTTTCTGAAATTAAAATATAATTATATCATTTCCCCCTTTCCCTTACTGTCCCTGTTCCTCTCATGTATGATTATTTTCTCTTTCAAATTCATAGCCTCTTTTTCCTTATTGTTGTTACAAATATGTATACTCCTAAATACATAAATACACCCTACTAGTCTGTATAATGTTAGGAGACATGGTGACATGGAAGGGTCTTATAGGGCCTTAACCTTGCACAAAGAACACCAGGCAGATAAGGAATGCTGAGGTCAGGAGGAATAGCCTTCCAATTGGTTATCCAATGCCAAGTGGTCAGCCTGGAAAGCAAGTGTGAGCGCACACACACACACACACACACACACACACACACACACCATGCAGATTATACTCCATATTTATAGAGCATATGAAGAACCCAAATCTTCAAATTTCTCTCAATTATCAAATAATGGATCCTAAGTAACTATCTTTATAATCCTTTACTTAGTCTATTGCTTTTAAATTTTAAATTGTAGCTGGGTGTGGTAACACATACCTTTAATCCCAGCACCCAGGAGACAAAGACATGAAGATATCTGTGAGTTCAAGGCTATCATTGTCTACACAGCAAGCTCCAAGACAGACAGGACTACATGGAGAGACCTCATCTTAAACAAACAAACAAACAAACAAACTTGTTTACATTTCTTTATAGTCCTTTAGAGCCCATGAAAGACATTGCTCTTGGTTACTCCCCAGGACTAGAAAGTAAGATCTTATTGCTGAGGACACCATATCCTTGAGTCAGTGAACATGGATAAACCAAGAAGAGTGAGGGGATTACAACTGGGATGTAATGTGAATAAATTATAATAAGAAAGAAAGTAAGCAGAGGGACTTACTGGAAAAACAGGAAGTATTTGGGAGGGGAAATAAAATAAGAAAGGATAATATTGGATGTGATAAAATATATTGAATGTTCATATATAAAAACATATATGTATACATATGTATGAACTTGTAAAAGAACACATTTAAGAAATCAAACTGGTACCAACCTGGAAGGTTCATTCTTACTGATTAACTTTCATAATTCCAGAAGGCTTTATTTATGTCATTGGGGGAGAGAAGGATTCAAGAATTGTGCCTAGATGTGAACTCTATGAGATATGATAATGACTGGCCTGCCAAGATATGTCACTGGTACAACAGTGGCACAAGTGAGAGCCACCAATAACTTCTTGGTTATGTTTAAAGCTCATTCTACAAGACAGAACTCATGCCTGGTACTGGTAGCTGGACCAAATATGGCATTCTGCTAAATGGACATAGTATTAAATTGACAATAAGATCTTCTATTTTTATTCAGATTAGTACTGTATTCTCAGCATAACAACTTCTTTTAGTAGTCAACGGCAATTAATACAAAGACCCACAACTGGCCAACATGCTGGGAGTAAGAGACTATTCAGTGGAGAGCTCTAAATGAGGTGTCTGTATCAGACGCTTTCTGCCCAAGGCCCAGTTGTCAGCAAAAGGAATGGGAGCAGAAAGATCCTAAGAGCCAGAGGTAGTGCACGTCTGCAGTGAAACCGTACTTGCTGGGTGTTGCTTTTGCACACATGAACTAGCATAAGAACAAGCCAGCAAGAATCCCAGCACGGATGTGGCAGAGGCCTAATAATCACCCCCCTCTGCCCCCACTAGCTGAGATGATAATGGTATGGCTACTGGGGGAGGGAGGCTGTGTTTTCCGTGGATTGAGAGACTACCTGAGCTCCAGTAGATGGCCCTACAGCATGCACGTGCAAGCAAGCTAAATGGGCTTTAAGAATAGAACACATGAAGTTCAGAGGGAAAAGTGTCAGGGTATAGGAGAGAATTTGGAAGGGAAGAGGTGGAGAGGGCATGCTTGATCAAAGCATATCTATATGCATATGTAAAACTCTTTTTTAATTTTAATTTTATTAATTTATTCAGACTACAACTCAATTGTTATCCCATCACTTGTATCCTCCCATTCATCCCTCCCTCCTGCTTTCACCCTATACCCCTCCCCTAGGTCTGAGACCAAGGGGGACCTCCTTCCCCACTATATGATCATAGGCTATCAAGTCTCATCTTGGTAGTCTGCCTATTCTTTCTTTGAGTGCCATCAGCCCTCCCCACCAAGGGGAGGTGGTCAAATATGGGGCACCAGAGTTCATGTCAGAGTCAGTCCCTGCTCTCCACATAACTGTGGAGAATGTTCTGTCCATTGGGTAGATCAGAGTAGGGGTTTGATGTTTACTATTGTATTGTCCTTGGTTAGTGCAATAGTTTGAGCAGACCCCTCTGGGCCCCAATCCACCCATCAAGATGTTTTTCTTGTAGGTTTCTAGGGCCCTCTGGGTCTTTCTATTTCCCCATCTCTTATATTTTTCTTACCTAGACTCTTAATAAAAATGAGACGTATACTATTACCAATACTTATTTAGATCAGCTCATATATTTAAACAAGCAACCTACTAAAGTGAAATGTATTAACTTGATGCTTCAGGTCAGTGGTTCTCAAGCTTCCTAATGCTGTGATCCTTTAATACAGTTCCAAATAACATTTATTTTGTTGCTACTTCATAACTTTAATTTTGCTGCTGTTATGAATCATAATGTAAATATCTGATATACAGAACATCTGATATTTGACCTTGTGAAAGGGTTGCCTGACCCCAAAGGGGTTGCAACCCATAGATTGAGAGCTTCTGCGTTAGATGATGAGATTTAGGGAGATTATACAAGTTGTCCAAGGTAGTGTAGAATCAAAGCATTAGGTTTTTTTCTTTCTTCTTTTTGATCAAGTTACATGTTGGGCAAAACCCCTAACACTAAACTGCTTTACTAGCCTTCGAGCCAAAAAATTGGATCCAAGTGTCTTTCTGACTCTAAACTCAGAGGTTTTGAGCATTCATGTTAAGCAACTCTTGGGTCAGACAGTGAACTTTTATACACTATTTTAAAGGAATCAATATGACCTATAACTAATACATTTTCTGCACAGTAATTCCAGATTCTGCCTAAGTACAGAAAACCTCATTTTGAAAATGAGTTCAGGGTCTTTTTGAGACACGGGCTACTTTCTCAATCATACTTAGTAAGTGGGCTTATGTGGCGTCCCAGGGATCAGTATGGCTGGACAGATCAAAGTGCCTTCCCATCTTTGTCCAGCTCCATATGGGTCATCTATACTTTTTCTTTAGTGCTCTGAAAACAAGGATTGGAGAGGGATCTGACACTGTATTTTGTCTCTGCATGCTTTTCCTGCTAATATACTTTTTCTCTCTGTGGGGTATATATACACATTTGTATGTATGCACATAGGTGTGTGTGTGTGTGCGCGAGTGAGTACGTGCTTGCGCGCGCGCGTGCGTGCGCGCGCGTGTGTGTGCGCGCACGTGTGTGTGCAGGACTGAGGTTTAAGCTGGGAATCTCTTTCAACTACTCTTCATCTTATTTTCTGAGGTAGGGTTCCTGGCTGAACTAGAGCTCACTTACTAAGTCAAGCTGGTGGGCCAGGGAGGTCTAGGGACCCATCTGTTCCTGCTTCCCCAGTCCTGGGATTACAGATGTGTGCTACCAGACCACTTTTTGCATGGTGGTAGGGATCCAAACTAGGTCCCCGTGGCTGTGCAGCAAGCAGTCTACCAACTGAGCCACCTCTCCAGTCTCTACCAACATGCTGTGGAGGCATATCTATTTTGGCATTGGTTATAAAATGAGCTGTTGGTAAATCCAGATAGAAATGCCGACTTTCTTTAGTTTTGGATAATTACGGGCATCTTCTGTCTTTTCTTGGTAGCACTGGCAAGTGTGGGATGCATTAGTAAGAAACATGCAGGTCATTACGAAGCCTGGCTGGTTGGCTAAGTTGATGTGCTAAAGGAAATTGCATTCTTTTCCATATGATGAGTCACACAGCTGAAACTGAGTGGCACCATCTGACCCACGACCATAGCAATCATACTTAATCTTCATTAATGACAGATATCTAAGATAATACTGGCCCAGATGACAGCTCGCCCTGCACCACCTCAGCATCCGGGCTTGAGCTAACAGACATGCTGATACAGTGAAAGTTTTTCTAAAGGCAGCATGATAAAACTATCATTGCTTTAATAATTCCCAATAAGCATGCTTACTAACACTCATGAGAAAAACAACTTCTCCCAGGGTTTAAAATATTTGGGCTATATTCAAGCAGATAGATGCCTCAGTTAAGTGAGAATTGAGTGCCTCTCTTCCCTCCAGCATATACAAGTGCAACTAAGGGGACCCCACCTAGCAGGGAAAAGGTACTCTTACTTGAAAGTGTCACTAGCAGCCCAGTCCTAGCCAGCGCAGTCCTTGTTCCTCGGGTGACCCTGTTTATTCCCACCACACCTACTCCTGTTCTGGCTCCATTCCAAAGAACACACAAGGAGATCTTCTCTTTAGGTTTTAGGGTGTCTTGGGATTACTGGCAGCCCCTCACCCCCTCCTCTTCCCCTCTGTGTCTATGGTGATACGTAGTCTCTTATCTGTTCAATTCCTAGCACATAGTAGGCAGTTAATGCCTACTTTTTGGGTCTGAATTTGAATCCAGGTTTTCTTTTTCTGTGTATCCACATATCTTAGCTTCATTCCTTGGATCTCAGACCACAACTTCCTACTTTTGTCCTTCAGAAGGGCTGGCAGACATACAAGAAGCAGACTCTGGGCCTTGGGGTCGGAAAGACCTGAAGTCAGTTTGCCAGTTGACTATTAACAACCCTTGTAAGCAGTTGTAAGTTACTCTTCACTGGACTTTGATTCATACAAACCTTTTTTATTAAAAAATGTAAGTTGGTATGCAAAATAACGGGCTTCATTATGATACCCTTACACATGCACACCATTGTACTTTGATCATAGGCTACATCTTTCCATTTGGCAGTAAGATTGACATTTAAAAACTGGCGTTGGTACCTATCAAAACATTGTTGTTAGGACAAAAAAAGTCAGAATAGATAGAAAGGATGTGAGACACCATTATCTGCCCAGTCACTGATTGGTGGATAGTTGCTCTTGTCTCGCCTCACTTCAGAACAGGTCTCTCTTAATGCAGTGTAGGATGCTAGAGCCAAAATATCTGTGAAAACATTTACTCACAAATGCCTGGAGAGGCATGAGTTGAATACTTATAGTCCATTTCAAATAGCTTTTTTAAAAGCTAAATTTATTTACATGTCCTCCTTGTATCTCTTTTGCAAGTTAAAGCCGGGCGTGGTGGCGCACGCCTGTAATCCCAGCACTCGGGAGGCAGAGGCAGGTGGATCGCTGTGAGTTCGAGGCCAGCCTGGTCTACAAAGCGAGTCCAGGACAGCCAGGGCTAACACAGAGAGACCCTGTCTCGAAAAACCAAAAAAAAAAAAAAAAGTCAAAATATAAAAGCGTAATAAAGTCTGTTCTTTCTTAGCTTTCCATTCAGTGACTACTATGAGACTTAAAAAACAAAACAAAACAAAAAAAAACAACATAGCATCTGGAGAGAAGGCTCAGGGGTTAAGAGCACTGTCTGCTTTCCCAGAGGTCCTGAGTTCAATTCCCAGCAACGACATGGTGCCTCACAACCATCTATAATGTGATCTGATGCCTTCTTCTGGCCTGCAGCTGAACATGCAGATGGAGCACTCATATACATAAGATAAATAAATAAATCTTTAAAAACCTGTTTAAGCCTAAAAAAAAAAAATGCTTAAAATGATAACAACTCCTTCCTTTTTTCTCTGCTGTGTTTCTCTGGCTTGCGGCATCTGAGGGTTTAAGATACAGACAGTTATCAATCAGTGTTTGTACACCCTGAGAACATGTACTTATTTTTGAGATTTGCTCTAAACTTTAAAAAGGAAGCCTGTATCCTAAGGTACCATCCTCCGTGCATGTTCTCCATGTGGTGCAGGTTCTCACTATTGACCATAGCATAACAATGCTATCGCCTACACTAAGCCCCAGTGTCTCTGGGCAGCCGGGAATCCTGAAGACCTCTCCTAGTCTGAATGGACAGCAGCATTGCGGGGTGCCTACTTGGTAGCCACTCCCTTCAGATCCTTGCCAAGAGATAACCCTGACTCGCCAAGCCCCATCATCCTCAGTAGCTCCTTCTAGCCCCAGTAACTATTATCAGGATCGCACTAAGGCGATTTGGCATGGGGCATGGGAAATCAACATTTGACTCAGTATGAATGTGGAATGTAACCTTGCTTAAGAAACAAGAGGAATAAGTACAGGAAACTTTGGGTTGGTTTCTTTTACTCTCGGAATGAAGCAAAGCATAATTCTTCATAATTTCTTGCACCTGGCCATCTTCGGTTGTCATTGAGTTAGAAGTTAATGTCCTGGAAGATATCATGAGACCTGGCAGGGACAAGCCTGATGCGCCCCTGACAGGCTGTGGACGGCAGAAGAGAATATGGTGAGAACTCGGGTCCTTGGTGAGATCATGGACCAGCTGAATTGATACTGGAACTACAGCGATGCTCCTCACTGCCTGAGATGTTCTTAGTGGGAACTACAGCGATGCTCCTCACTGCCTGAGATGTTCTTAGCGGGAACTACAGCGATGCTCCTCACTGCCTGAGATGTTCTTAGCTGCTTTCTGTTACAAGCACCCGAAAGCACACTAAGCAATCAGCATCAGGAACAGCTTGCACGATTGTACTTAATGGTCCTCTCCTTTATTTTTAGAACTGCTTTGTAGAGCCACCTATTGCTAGGTGTAAACATCTGTCCTCCATAACTTGAATTTCCTCTAAAGACTTTAACTCTTCTTGTGAGCAAATTGCTTATTTTTGCATAATCAAGTTTATGTCATTTACCTACTACTATGTGATTTTTGTCATGTCCATGTATCATCTGTACTAAAAGTATTCCTTTCTTTTTCTTCATATTAACATTAATTTTATCAAAATGTTGAAATGAATACAGTCCCATAATAACAAAACAGAAAAATGAGCAAACATCACACACATAAATTTAAATTTCTATTTGATAATTTCATATCTTGATGCTTTGTA
Organism: Acomys percivali; assembly: GCA_907169655.1. NCBI lineage: Eukaryota > Metazoa > Chordata > Mammalia > Rodentia > Muridae > Acomys > Acomys percivali. Next base: position 149,711,881 of record OU015743.1, read on the forward strand.
ACAGTAAAAAGTATCACTTATATTTGCATCCTGTGTTTACAGATTTTAGCAACATAATTGTAGTTTATATAATTTAGTTGTGAGTTTATATATGTAAATTTTAGCTCACACATAAAGCTTGAAATTTAAGATATGAAAATGAGACAGAATATTTAGTACTTTTCTTTCTGAATCTGTTATTTCAGTTAACACAATAATTTCTTTTTTCCTTTTTTTAATTATTTATTTACTTTACATACTGGTTGCAGCTTCCTCTCCCTCCTCTCCCCTAGTCCCTCCCTCTCACCTACCCTCCTGTTCCCATCCATCCCTCCTCCCCTTCTCTTCAGAAAAGAGAAGGCCTCCCATGGATACCATCCAGCCTTGGGATATCAAGTTGCAGTTAGATTAAGCACATCTTCTTCTATTGAGACTGTACAAGACAACCCAGTTAGGGGAAAGGGATCCAAAAGCAGGCAATACAGTCAGAGACAGCCCTGCGCCCACCTGAGGAGTCTCACGTGAAGACCCAGCTGCACAACTGTTCCATGTTTGCAGAGGGCTTAGGTCTGATCCATGCATGCTCTCTGGTTGGCGGTTCAGTCTCTATGAGCCCTATGGGCCCATCCTGTAGGTTTTATTGTGGTATCTTTGGCTCCTTTGGCTCCTTCATTCTTTCCTCCGCCTCTTCTACAGGATTCCTCAAACTCCACTTAGTGCTTGGCTGTGGGTCTCTGCACCAGTTTCCATCAGTTGCTGGGTGAAGCCTCTCAGATGACATTTATGCTGGGTGCCTATCTGCAAGTGTAGCAGGATATTGTTAGTAGTGTCAGGTATGAGTTCCGTCTCAGGGCATCGGTCTAAAGCTGGGCCAGCCATTGGTTGGCCCGTCCCTCAAACTATGTTCCGTCTTTTACCCTTGCACATCTTGCAGACAGGACAAACTGTGGGTCACAGGTTTTGTGGCTAGGTTGGTGTCCTAATACCTCCATTGGAAGTCTTGCCTGGTTACAGGAGATGGCTAGTTCAGGCTCCATAGCGCCCCCTTGCTAGAAGTCTTAGCTATGGTCACTCTCATAGATTCCTGGGAGTTTCAAGGAAAGACAATAATTGCTAGGTTCATCTATTTTCCTGCAAATGCCACTTTATTTTTATAAATTAAAAATATTGTTTTTGAGAAATTTGATCGTACTAACTTTTCATCTCCTCCCAGGACCAGTCCCCCATACCATACCTACCCAACCTTGTAGTTTTTTAGTTATCCTTGGTTTTAAAATAACCGCCCAGTCCCAATAGTGCTACTCTTAGGTGTGTGGCCGTCCACTGGAGCATCTAGTCTTCCCAGGGGCCACAGGCTTAAACAAAGAGAATTCTTCCTCTCCTCGTGGCTGTTAATGTCCACCGGCTCTTATACTTTCAGGACCATTTGTTAAAATTATTTTTACAAAACAATGTTGTTTTGTTTTGTTTTTTAAATCCATTTCTTTTAACCCAGCTATCACAGAAATAATTGAGACTCTTTTATATTTGTTTAATAAAAAGCTTCACAGCACAGTAACTGAGCAGTCATTACTCTATTCTTTACCCACTCAGTCTGGTTTCCTCCCGGCAAGCATCTCAGAGATAATTGCACTTTGTAGCTTTCCTGATGCTCCTTGCACCTCTCTCATGGCTGAATCCCCTACTTCCTCTTCTTTTTAATTTAATTTAATTTTTTTATTTAATTAATTTATTCAGATCACAACTCAATTGTTATCCCATCACTTGCATCCTCCTGCTCCTACTTCCTCTTCTAACTTCTCACCCTGCTGACAGGAAGTCCCTCCCTGTTCTCTCCCCTGCTCAGTGATTGACTGTAAGCTGCTTTATTGGCATACCAGAGGATAATTGGAGAGTAGTATTTACACAACATTGAAACAGATTCTCAGAACAAGGATTGAAACCAGATGTTTGGATGGGGAGGAGTACAGAACTCAGCATTTGAATTACACAATAACCTTATGCCTACAGCCATTTCTATAGTTTGTTATTCCCTTTCTTTTATAAATTAGATCTATTTAAACAGGAACTTTCTATTTTACTATAAATTGAAAACCAATATAATTTGTCTTTAAAGGAAGATTATCATCAAAAGGAATGCCATGGACAAATCAACAGTATTACACTCTTGTCAGATAAAATGATTTGTAAGGACAGCTTGAGGCTGTCCTTCCTGTTGAGAGAGGAGTGTAACAGAGGTGGTAAAAATCATTTTGCCATCAATTAGGTCTATTTGTTTTCCATAAGGAGAAGAACTAAAAGAAAATGTCAAAGTGGAGTCTTTTACTATGTGAATGTATCTAACAATCATGCCCATGCCATCCACAACCTCCTGGTAGCCCAAAGTGCTCTCCTTCTGCTGTGGTTGTAAGTGCCTTACACAGATTCCTTTGCAGAGCCTCTTGCCTCAAGCAGCGCCTGCTACAATTAAGGTTTTAATATACAGGAAATATATGTATATACATACATATCCATGCATGTAAGGATAAACAACCATTTCTAATTCCCTTCATTTCAGTAGTGTTGAGCTCTATGGACCCATGTGCCACACTGAGAATTTCTGATTCTTTTTCTCAGGCAAAAACATGATTGCATACATGTATGTATAATCACTCATAACACCACTACAAAGAGATATGATCATGCATGTGTACACACAAAGTTTTCACCATTTGGAAGTTTTAGACATTAAACAGCATCCTGTATATTTTACATGTGCCCTTCTATGCCCATACAGTGTGATTTAGTTCACTGAAAACTGTGATTGAAGGTAAAACAAGGTTTTAAAAATATATGTCAATGACTAATAGCACATTAATGCCCTACTTTCCTTTCCACTGCTGCTTTGAATAGTCGTAAGTTTCCCTGATACTGCCTTCCAAGAGGCTCCAAGAATGAGGTCAAACTCTGTAAAAAGAAAATTGACCAACCCTCAAAGCCATCCTTGTGAACTTTAAACTCCACTGAATGTACCTAGTAAAATTGTCCCTGGGCACGCAGGCTCCCAGGCTTGGGTGGAGTTCACATGGGTTGTTTTGCTAAAATAAACAAAAATGACTGAGAACTTTGAATTGCTTTTGTCTGAACTTGAGTGTCTGGATGGATCAGCAACAGTAGTGCACAGCATACCTTTTTGTCAAACCAAAGAGAAACTCAAATAGGCACAAATGAAAAAAAAAAAAAATCACATGATTGTAATTTGTGGTAGCCCGTTTGTTCCTAAAAACCATCTCTCAAATTTTTCCAGTCAAATAATTCTTCATTTAAAAGGCATGGGATGAACAACCTTAAACAGACATTTTAATCTCTAATTTCAAAAGATAATATTTAAAAATTCCCCTGTAGATATAATAAGACACACTACAATGTTCAGAACAAACTCTAGTTGGCTTATGAAACTAAAGCTTATGAAATATAAATTCTGAAGTTTTAAACTTGAGACAGCAGTTAATTTCAAACATTTATAGATGGTTAGATTCAAGCTTGAAAGGAACATTTGAGTTAAACATAGTTGACAAACACATTATGTGCATGTATGAAATTCTCAAACAAGAAAAAGTAGTTGAAAAAGAATATCAAATATGGATTGTGTTAATGGAATATAAATTTTTACACACCGGATTTTAGAAAAGTACTAGAAAAACTACACGAAGATGACATGCTCATTATTTTCGGTGAAGCCCCTTGGTTTGTATTAACAACCACCTACCATTTTTCTTCAGTTTCCTGTTTACTCATGACGTGGCCCAAATGTCTCAGAAATATTTTCTAATTCTAGTAAGAATGAATCTATGTGCTTTACAGGTTCTGAGCTTCATTTAGTCTCTGTAAGGGTTTTAGGTTTAATCTCTTAGTGATATCATGAATTCATAGTAGCCACAAATGAGATATGAAAATTTCATTTTTTTTTTTTTTAATTTTTGAAAGTTGCTTTTTCAAAAGCAAACAAAATTTGACTAAATTTAGTCAGTGTCAGGCATGTTACAGTGGTGTGGGCACATAATTTAGTTTGATGTCAATTAAATAATAATATTGCCTTTGTTTGTGGCCTATACAATGTAAACTCTTTCAGCTGCTTAGCATAACAAGTGGGTCATCTGTGTGTAAATTTTCTCTACTAACATTGGAGATATTAGGCAGTTGAAGCTTTGAAATTCACTAAGGCATTCTTGATGAATGTTTGGGAACGCGGTTTATAAAAAACAAGATTAACTCCTTCTGGGTTATAGGAAACATTAATTTTTTCCTCTCATTTAATGATAAAAAATATTTGATGTGACCCTGCATACTGCTGCAGGAATTGAGGCTGAAGAACAAGCTACATGAGGTAATAAGAATAGACTGCAATGGAAGAATGGGGAAATAGAAGGATCCACAGGGTCCTGGAAACCTACAAGAAGAACTTTATGACAGGCAGATCTGGGTCCTGGGGTCCTCCTCAAACTAAGGAACCAGCCAAGGAGAATATAGGCAGTAAACTTCAAACCCTTACCAAGACCTAGCCGACAAACAGGATATTCTCCACAGTTGAGTGGAGAGTGAGATCTGGCTCTCACACGAACTCTGGTGCCCCTTTTCTGACCATGTCCCCTGGATGGGGATGCCTGGCGGCACTCAGAGGAAGGATAGCAAGTTACCAAGAAGAGACTCCATATTCTAAGAGCATATATAGAGGGAGGAGGTCTCCCTCAATCACAGACATAGGAGAGGGGAGAAGGGGGGAAGTGGGAGGGAGGGAGGAACGGGAGGAAACAGGGGAAGGACTAACAATCGAGATGTAATATGAATAAATTGATAAAAAAAAGATTAGACTGCAAGTCTTCTTAAGAAAAGTAAAAATCACTGAGATGATTATTCTTAAGTGCATATGTAGAACTCTCTATGTAAATATGTCCATATGTCATTCAAAGCACTATCTTCTATTATTGATTGTCTTTTCAATGACCAGACCCTGCGCCATTTACACAATGCTTTGAACTGGTGAGCAACAGCAAGCAATCTCCTTAAAGCAAAAACCAAACTTAACTGTCACAAATGCCTCTATCTAGATTTTCAGACATCATGTTGGTTCAATTTAGTAAACACAGAGTGTCTGAACCAGTTTGAGGGTCTAGGTTTGTGAGGCTATGAGCTATGTCCCTTTCCCTGTTGTCTGAAGTTTCAATAGGTCTCAAATTGTCTCACACATTAGAAGACTGAAACCAATGTCCTAGGGGTAGAGTCTGGAGACTTTGACCTCTCTCTCACTTGAGGAGATAGCGAATACCTTTCCCATCTCTATATTTCTCGGAAGCTGCTCATTTTCCCCTTTTTCTTTTTCTATTTAGTGGGGAAGATAGTTGAGCTGAAACATTGTAATCTCTCCATGACTCCTTTTCATCAACTTTATCATAGTGGCTGTAATTTATTGAGCACTTACCCTATGTCAGATACTGTGCTAATTGACTTTCAAACATGTTCTCATTTAATCCTAACAGTGGGTTTTATGATTCCTAGGAAACAGGAGTTACATTTCAAACAGGGGCCACAGGCCCAAGCTGGAAAGCAAATCTATGGCTTTCAGTGATGGTTCTTACATGGCTGTGATGACGTGACAGTAGAGGGCTATCTGGGTACAGAGAGGGAACATTTGTTACACATTGTCAGCCAGCCAGATCCTTCATATTCATGGCTGTATTTACTTCACGCAAGAAGCCATGTTTCTATCTTCATATTACAGTTTTTGAAGCTGGGCCTCAGGAGCTTGAACATCCACCCAAAGTCACACTGATGATGGTGGAAAAGTTTTTATTAAGGTAGGCTTCCAACTCTAGCTAGGGTAACTTTGAAGGAGATTGCTTTTCTTCTCCATTAAACTCAAGTTTTAGGCGGAGCTAGTTTTTATGACTTGTGGCAAATTAATAAGCTGCACTTTGGCCCTGTTGGTTAATTTGTAAGATAAGGAAAATATAGTGTGGATGACAGAAGGATGTTCTGGCTTTGAATAGTATAATTCACTTAAAACAGTGCTTCACAGACTTAAGCACTCTGAAAATATTCTTAAACCTTGGGGGTAGAGATGAGATGCAAAACATTTAATTTTGTAAGAATGGCAGTTTCTAGTTTTAATAACACTCTTGTTGGAATTAGTGGGTTCTGCCCTGTCGTGTGAGATGGGATGTTGGTACCCAAGGTTGGAAAGAGTCCTTGTAGATAGTGTAGAGTGCTCGTGATCGCATTCAAAGGCAGAAAATCCTGGAAAGAAAAAGAGGTCATGACACTGCCACTAAACTCTTGTTTACCAAAAGAAGAAGGCTAAGAGGTCATTGCAGAGACCCTGACTTAAACGTCTAATTAAAATATAAATCATGATCATCACTAGAAAGTATTACTTATATTTGCATAATAATAGGAAATGTATGTATGGTTTTGATTTTGCAAGATTCCTAAGTTGTACTGCTCACTTTGGCAGTACATATACTAAAACTGGAACAATACAGGGAAGATCAGCATGTCCCCTACTCAAGGATGACACACAAATTCATGAAGCGTTCCATATTTTTAACCCATACCCAGAAGGACACATAGGGTATATACGTATAAGTGGAAAATAGCCCCATGATACAGAATAACCATAATACAATCCACAGACCTAAGTAGCAAGGAGGCCCCTAGGGAGGATGCTTAGTTCTCATTCAGAAGAGCAAATAGAATAGACACTGGAAGAAGTTGAAGAGAGGGAACAGGATGGGAGCCTTACCATAGAGGTCCCTTGAAAGACGCCACTCAGCAGGGCATTGAAACAGATGCTGAGACTTACAGCCAAACTTTGGACAGAGCACAGGGAGAAAGAGTGGAAGAGTGGAGGTGTAGAAGGAGCTGGAAAGAACAGGAGTTCCACGAGAAGACCAACAGAGCCAACAAATCTGGGTAGGAGGCAAGGACATGGATACAGGGACTGTGGCACCAATGAAGAACCATGCGTGGAAAGGACCTAGGCTCTGTCTCAGATGTGGCCGGTAGGCAGCTCAGTCTCCATGTGGGTCCCCTAGTAAGGCAAGCTGGGGCTGTCTGGCCCATGGACTCTGCTGCCTGCTCTTCCATCACTTCCCTCTGGTGGGGCGGCCTTACCAGAGGAAGAGGATGGAGGCAGTCCTGATGAGATCCTGATAGACTGGGGTCAGTTGGTAAGGGAGGAGGGCTCCCCCTTTCTGAGAATTGGGGGGGAGGGGTTGGGGAAGTGGAGGAGTGCTTGGAAGAGAGGCCTACAACTGGGATGTAAAGTGAATGAAGTTAAAAAAATTATTTATTTTTATTTTTTATTTATATATATTTAATTAATTTATTTATATTACATCTCAATTGTTAGCCCATCCCTTGTATCCTCCCATTCCTCCTTCTCTCCAACTTTCCCCTTACTCCCCTCCCCTGTGACTGTGTATGAGGGGGACCTCCTCCCCCTGTATATGCTCATAGGGTATCAAGTCTCTTCTTGGTAGCCTGCTATCCTTTCTCTGAGTGCCACCAGGCCTCTTCATCAGGAGACGTGGTCAAATATGGGGCACCAGAGTTCGTGTGAAAGTCAGTCCCCACTCTCCAGTCAACTGTGGAGAATGTCCTGTCCATCGGCTTGATCTGGGTAGGAGTTCGAAGTTTACTGCCTATATTGTGCTTGGCTGGTGCCATAGTTTGAGCAGGACCCCTAGACCCAGATCTGCTAGTCATAATGTTCTTCTTGTAGGTTTCTAGGACCCTCTGGATCCTTCTATTTCACCATTCTCCCATGCTTCTCTCACCTAGAGTTCCAGTAGGATGTCCTCCCCTCTGTCCCATTTTCCTGGTAAGTGAAGACTTTCGTGGGACATATCCCTTGGGCTAATGTCCAGATATAAGTGAGTATATACCATTTGAGTCTTTCTGCTTCTGAGTTAACTCACTCATTATGATCATTTCTAGTTCAATCCATTTGTCCACAAATTTCGGGAATTCCTTGTTTTTAATAGCTGAGTAGTATTCCATAGTGTAAATGTACCATAGTTTCTTCATCCATTCTTCTCCTGAGGGACACTTAGGCTGTTTCCATGATCTGGCTATTATGAATAAGGTTGCTATGAACAAGGTTGAGTATATGTCCTTGTTGTGTGCTGGAGCATCTTCTGGGTATATTCCAAGGAGTGGACTAGATGGGTCTTGAGGAAGCCTTTTTCCCAGTTTTCTGAGATAGCGGCAGATAGATTTCCAAAGTGGCTGTACTAGTTTACATTCCCACCAGCAATGAAGGAGTGTTCCTCTCTCTCCACATCCTTGCTAGCATGGGGTGTCACTTGAATTTTTGATCTCCATACCTGATCTGAAGCTATACTATAAAGCAACAGTAATTAAAACAGCATGGTACTGGCACAGCAATAGGCTGCTTGATCAATGGAATCGAATGAATCCACACACATATGGTCACTTGATTTTTGACAAAGAAGCCAAATTTATTCAGTGGAAACAGGATAGCATCTTCAACAAATGATGCTGGTCTAACCGGATGTCTACATGTAGAAAAATGCAATTGGACCTATATTTGTCACCACGCACAAAACTCAAGTCCAAGTGGATCAAAGACCTTAACATAAAACTAGAGACACTAAATCGATTAGAAGAAAAAGTGGGGAAGAGCCTGGAACACATTGACACAGGAGACAACTTCCTGAACAGAATACCAGCAGCCCAGGCCTTAAGGTCAACAATTAATAAATGGGACCTCATGAGGCTGAGAAGCTTCTGTAAGGCAGGAGACACTGTCAACAGAACAAAGTGACAGCATACAGACTGGGAAAAGTTCTTTACCAACCCTACATCTGACAAAGGTCTAATATCCAAAATATATAAAGAACTCAAAAAATTGAACACCACAAAACGAAATAACCCAATTGAGAAATGAGGCTCAGAACTAAGCAGAGAATTCTCAACAGAGGAATATCAAAAGACTGAGAAACACTTAAAGAAATGCTCAAATGTCCTTAGTCATCAGGGAAATGCAAATCAAAACAACTCTGAGATTCCATCTTACAACCATCAGAATGGCTAAGATCAAAAAAAATTTTTTAAAGGCAGAAAAAAGATTTCGTACAAGACAGTTTGGATAAAGATCTGAAGGGCAATTAAAAAAGAGATTTAGGAGCTACCTTAATAGACCCAGAACTGTTCCGTCATATACATAAAAATTAAAGGAACAGAAGAGAAACCACAGAGCAATCAGTTCTATAAACACAGAATTATCCACCAGCTTCTTGGGTGCAAGTTAACAGTAGCCTGGAATGACTCATACATAAAGAAAAACTGCTCAGAGGGAACCATAGAATAGATTAACTCTAGAGGAGATAAAATATACTTTTAAGAAATAGGTTTCACAAGGAAATTATTTGAGAGTTCCTTGTTATCTAGGCTTGGGATAGATGCTTAAGGAAGCAAAAATGGGACAGTCTTTACCTTTCAAGAGGCTCAAAGTCCAGAATTGCACACCCGTTGTCCTTCTGACATATGTATGCATGGCAAATTGAGTTGGGTGTGCAATAGTAATTTTCTGGGTATGGGGTGGTGAATCTGCTGCCTCTGCTTGGCCAGCCTGTTGGATTTCTCTTCAGAGCCTGGTTCCTGGCTCACGTGGAGATCCTTAGTAAAAGTAATGGCAGAGATTTGTGAGTGGAGTATGGCAGTTAACTGAGGCTATCCACACAAAAGTTCAAGGGCTTCAGATTATGGGCTCAGGACTGTCTGAGGAACAAAGCAAAACCAAACCAAACCAAACCATTCATTCATGGAGAAAGAGAGAGAGAGAGAGAGAGAGAGAGAGAGAGAGAGAGAGAGAGAGA
>OU015743.1:149721747-149724247 GCA_907169655.1 Acomys percivali
GAGAGAGAGAGAGAGAGAGAGAGAGAGAGAGAGAGAGAGAGAGAGAGGATAAAAGCAGCTTGGGCCACAATCATACTTGCCCACAAAATACAGGTTGGTTACTTCAATGTCCACATATTGTCAAACTTTTAATATGTATTAATGACTTTATCATTTACTGTTACAGACCAACTAAAAGGAAAATCACTATTTACCAAGCTCAAGCAACCCCATTGTAATAGCAATTCTAGATTTCTATGTAGACGTTGACTAAAAATGGATGAATGAGCACATTAAGAAAGTGCAGCCCTCAGAGGGATCCTGGTCACAGTTCTAAGCATAGTTCTTTCATAGCTAAAGGTTCCCTGGGAACATGCTAGTGTTATGATGAAAACCAGGCCGGAAGCAGTAGTTCTGAGGACTCCCTGTACATGTATTGGAGCTCTGTGCTGTGCTCTGGTCTCAGTCAAGGCGACAGACTTTTTCCGTGTGCCTGCCCTTTGTTTGGCTGTGGTACCAGTCTGACTGTCTTTCACCATTTCAGTCAGGGAGCCTCTTTGTGGTTCCCTTTAGAAAGAGCCGAGGCCGTGAGTCAAGCATTTACCTCTCACTTACAGTTCAAAGTTGATATGTAAAGCAGAGAATAAAGTCCTCTTTCCCACACTCTTGTGTCCTTGATCCTCCACAAACTTAGCGAGCTCCAGAGTCTATTTAAATATTATGCTACAATAACAACAACAACAACAACAACAACACTCCCAACAGTGTAGACATAACACTGTACATTTTATGTGAAACAAGAGAACAAGGCAATGTCTTACAAGTGCTAGTATTTAAAACTGAAACTTTGGAAGGAGGCTGGGAAGGGCAAGTATTGTTAAGACTTAGGTGGAGGTATTTTTTGTCGCCTGATTTATGAAATACGAAATTTCATACCTTTTCAAAAGTAAGGCCAAAATGAAAAAACAAAGTCCACTTGATATTGCCACATGGCCAGTAGTGTGTTTGCTTTTGGGGGTATACAGTTCCTTCCTTCTTCAGCAGATGTGCAGACACTGACTGGTACCAGCCCTGTGCATTATTGTTTTAGATGCTCTCTCCAGCTTAGTCCCTACAGCAGCCCTTCCAAATGGGCATCGGTGATCGTGGTTTTATAAGAGGAAACCAAATATTGGAAAATGACTGAGCCCATGCCTGGCATCTCCTTAATTCTGAGCCAGTGTCCTCTCTCCTGTTTGGCGCTGAGCACACCTTTCATACCAAGATGCTGATGGCACCCAGGCACCAAAGGACACAGCGGTTGGATGCACATGTTCCATGTGACAATGCTTTCTCATGAGAGGAAGGTGAGAGTAGTGAAGACAGGCGAGGAGGCTAGCAAGGGACACTTTGGATAGAGTTAAGTACAGGCAGCCTGGCATTCAGAAAGGACATTTCTTTGAACTGGAAAGTTCGTGGCAGCTTTCCCAGAGATGGGTCTTTGAGGACAAATGGTATTTTGCCAGCAGAGAGGGGGATTAAGAGCATTCCTATCAGCAGGAACAGCATGTACAGAAGCAAGAGGTGCTGAGAGAGCCCTCCGTTTCTGAGGACCAGCTAGTAGGTTGGCATGCTTAGAGCTTAGAGCAGTGGGGAGAAATGAGGCAAGTATGGGAAAGGGGCTTGTGAAAGTTAGTTAGACTTTACCCTGAAGCAATGGAACACTGTGAAGGGTTTAAGTACATGAATAAAGGCAATGAAAATCTAGAACTCAGAAATTGGCAGAATAAACGGCTGTGGGTAAAGGGAGCCATGTTTGAGGATGGAGACAAGTTGAAAGACTGTTACATTACATTTTAAATTTTATTTTAATTAATTAATTAATTAATTAATTTTTTGAGACAGGGTCTCTATTATGTAGCTCTGGATATCCTGGAACTTACTATGGAGATTGAGCTGGCCTTGAACTCACAGAGATCTACCTGCCTCTGCTTCTTGAATGCTGGGATTAAAGGTATATGTTATGCCAGCTTTCATTTTTACAGTTTTAGAAACACACACACACACACACACACATACACACGTACACACACAATACATATTCTTTGACACTATATTTTTTTAGTTGAGATCCATAATAAAGTCAATTAATGACATTTCACAAATGTTAATGTTTCAAGTAACTCAAATTAATGAAATTGAGTGGCCAGGTCTGAGCTACTCAGGGTCTGACCCAATGCCCTTTCAGGAGCGTAGTAAAAGAAGGGAAAGGGTTAAACATTTCGATCTGATGTAGTATAAAGATTAATAATTTTAAAAGAAAAATTCAGAGTATTCCCACATATTCTTGTACTTTTATTGTATAGTACAACTTGTAAAAAAAGGTGTGTGTGTGTGTGTGTGTGTGTGTGTGTGTGTGTAGCAGAATTGTGCTACTTCATATTTTAAACTATATATTATGTGCTTCAAATACATAAAAAGGAAAAAAGCCCGAGGCATTTTGTAAGGATGATAGGGAGATTGTTGGTATGCTGGTTGTAGC
>OU015743.1:149726747-149745967 GCA_907169655.1 Acomys percivali
AGACTGGCCTTCTAATTAGTATCTGTCCTGATCTAGCCTCCCGAATGTTGGGGTTGCACGCTCGGAGTGCCATGGCTACCTGACTCATGAACATTCATACAGGACATTAAAAGTAGAGTTGTCCCATCCAGTCTCGAGTTGCCTGCACTATTCCTAGTATGACATAGAGTTTGTACCAGATTACTTTTCCATATATATCATCCACTGACTACAAATCGTTTTAAAGCAATGGAAATCAAGGCACAGTTCTAGTGGTGACCAGTTCAGTCAGGATGCCAGCAGGACTTTGCCTTCCACAGAGGCCATATGGGAGAAAATTTCAACTCCCAGTGTCTTGTCAGAAAGTTTTCTCACTGTGGTATCTGCTATCTTCTTGTCTTCCTTAGCCTCTTCTCTATGTGCGTCTACAAGGAAACCTATTACTGGATTTCTTGCCTACCTGGATCACTGAGAAATTAAGTTAATTCATCTTAAATTAATCTTAAGCTCTTCCCATAAAAGTCATATTAGCAAACTTGGAGGATTGGGATATGGGAATATTTGCACGGGGGAGGGCGCGGGGCAGGATATACCCTCTGCATTAGCTAAGCTGGACAGTCTGTGGGCACTGAGACAAAATGAAGGACATGAAGTTGTAGCTATTCATCATGGTTAAAGAAGGAGGATGAAGACAGGGTCTAAGAGGTTAATTTTATCTCGATCCTGGTTTGCTCAAGGAGTCAAACAGCCTTAACCTTTGAACCTCCACACACTAGCGAGTTGAATTAGGGAATTCTTAGTTCCTGTGAATCACCACTTCCACCTTGCTTGACTTTATCATGTGACTGCTTGACCTTGGCCAGGGATCCACGGATCTCAGTTGCCTAAAACCACAACCATTGAAAAGATCCTGTGAACACGGACATTTTAACGAACTTAGATACATCACTCTTTTCTGCTAAATGAGGGGATGGTGCTGAGATCAGAGGAGATATGAAACTAGGTAGTGTTCAAAAGTAGACACTGTCAGAGCCAGGCTGCAAGCTGTCTGGCAGCGCTGTCATGGCACATGAGCAGCAGGAAGCCACTCCCTTAAAACAATAAATCTAGTAGTTGTTTCAGATCATGGAATTGTAAAACACTCCAGAGACAGTCCTAAGTCCAAGGAGGCTTCAGTCAGAGAACTCAGAGAGATGAGGAATTTGAGGCAAATAAATAATCAGGAGTATAGGCATGCCTCAATAATTTAGAAATCTTGCTTATACCTTCTGACAGATTACATCCTGCATTCTAGTGTTTTCTGTTGCAAAAAGTGTGTGTGTGTGTGTGTGTGTGTGTGTGTGTGTGTGTGTGTATGTGTGTGTTACAGAGAGCTATACAGACAGCCATACCCACTCTCACATATATCCCCAACACAACCAGAGTTTAGCATTGTCAACTAACATCTGGGTTTTTTGTTTGTTTTTCCCTTTTGTTTCTTTTGTGTTTTGTGCTTTTGTTTCTGTTTTTCTGGAGCACAATAGATATCCAGGGCAGTGAAAAGCCCAGGCAGGAGGTTGGCTAGAGTGTAAACCTAGGCGGCCTTGCGTTGCTCTGGGTTGAGTGAGGAGTTGAGGCGGGGTGGGGTGGGGTGGGGTGGGGGGTTGGGGGGTTGGGGGGGTGGGCAGGAGGGTGGTTACCAGAGAGAGCAGCCTGACATTCTTGCATGCTGACATCAAGCTTCCAAGTTGCTGCCCTCTGGTGAGTCAACAGCAAAAGGCCTACATGGTCCGAGAGTGGCTGCCCAATCAGAAGCTGTGGTGGCATACCTCAGAAATGTGTCCAAACCTCAGCGTTCTGCTGGCTTCAAACAGCTCCTTCTGAGAAAGAATGTAGACACGGTTAAAGCTATAATAAACACACAGCCTGTAATCACAGCAACAATGAGATAAATTCCACATTTGCTTCTAAGGACAACCTGTTGGATTTTAATTAGCTGAAGAAAGAGAACATCTTGAGGAAGTGATTGGTGCACTGGGATTTTATGCACACGGAGATCCAGCTGTCCTCGGCTGGTACTGCTGTCCTGCAATAGCAGTGGGCTCCACTAATGGTTACTGCACCTCATCAGGAATATCCATTGATTGTCATCTTTTATCATGAGAATTCGTACATAACATATGCACGTGGATAGTCTACACTGAAGTAAAAATCAACTGTAGAACTTGCTTTCTCATATCATTACTAGAGGTGGCGTTGCCGTTCAGTAATTTCTTTGCTTGTGTTTTCCACTGAGCAGAAATCACTGAGGAAATACAATGGATAATGCAAGAGGCAAATTATTTGCTTAGTGCAACACAAACCTGCTCATCAGGTAAGAGCAGAGTCCTTTCAGTGGTACTGCCACCATATGGCACTGCCAAGTCCATAAAAGGGAATGGCACTGTAAAGATTAACTAGATTTTGCTTGGCAAGGTCAGGCTTCTAGACGACACACTGTAAAAGGGCTACAAGGAGGAAAGGGGGCTATATGAGAATTTTGGCAGAGGCTTGCCTTTAAAAAATTATTTATTTTTTCACTTTACATCCTGATTGCAGGCTCCCTCCCCTCCTCCCAGTCCCCCCCCACCCATTACACAACTCCTTCCCATTTCTCCCTCTCCTCCTCAGAGAAGGGGGAGGTGCCCCATGGGTACCAACCTGCCCTGGCACATTAAGTTCCCGCAGGACTAGGCACACCTTCTCCCACTGAGGCCAGACAAGGCAGCCCAGTTAGGGGAACGGGATCCACAGGGTGGCATCAGAGTCAGAGTGGGGCCTCTACTACAGTTGTTAGGGGATACACGTGAAGACCAAGCTGCATATCTGCTATATATGTGCGGGGGGCCAGGGAATCCATGGATGCTCTTTGGTTGGTGTTCAGTCTCTGAGAGACCCCATGGGTCCAGCTTAGTTGACTCTGTAGGTCTTCTTGTGGACCAAAATTAGCTAGGATGTGGACACTAGCATACAGCCAACAATAAATTTCTCACAACCTGAGATCTTTTCCATCTGATGTCTCCTAAGAGCAGGCATTGTTTATTCAGCACCTCTTACCTATTTATTTATTGATTCAAAGTGATATTTTTCATATTCTAAGGGTTAGATATTATGGATATACTGTCCTTTCCCCCACAAGACTAATAGTTCAAACAAGAAAACAAATAAATATTTGTTGTGCAATATAATCAGCGTTCCCATATATATCACACCATAACAAAAACTCTTGTTAAATACTGTTACAATTTGAATCTAAATGAGCCCATTTTGAACATTTAGCCTTCAACTAGTGGCATTATTTGGGGGAGTTTCTATAGGCTTTGGGAGTGGAGCTTGAAAGTGGGTCTCT
This sequence comes from Acomys percivali, assembly GCA_907169655.1. Taxonomy (NCBI): domain Eukaryota; kingdom Metazoa; phylum Chordata; class Mammalia; order Rodentia; family Muridae; genus Acomys; species Acomys percivali. The sequence goes on from OU015743.1 coordinate 149,730,094, forward strand.
GAGGCTCATCTTGTTCCCGCTGGTGTTCTGTTGCTGTCTCTGCCTGCCATGAGCTGAGCTGAGTGGCTCGGCCTTGCTTTCTGACCAGGATGGATTGATTTCTCAGAAACCATGAGCAGAAACAAATCCTCCTCCTTTATGTCACTCCTCTTACTATTTCATCTCATCAGTGGGAAAGCAATTAAATCAAAAACTAAAGCTTTCATAGGATTTGTATGTAGGTTTCTGCATTGTGGCCGAGATGGAAATCTTACTTTACTTCCTTTGGAGGAGACAGAGGTGGAGACAGATGAAGCAGCAGAACTTACTAGCAAACAAGAACAAACCCAGATGCTTTGATTTTGTATTTGAGCCCTTAATACCCAGGTATAGACTTAAGGAGAGGTGATGGACTCTGAGGCATCCACAGTGATCCAGGTCAGCTCATAGCTCTTTAAGTGAGGGTCTGTGTGTGCTAGTTGCTGATGACTTGTAGGCAGAGGTGACTCTACATGTGAAGAATATGGAAGGCCTATCATCAGGCCTTTAATTGATATTAAAGGTTTCTACAGCCTTTCTGGATTTTATTATTGAGAAACAAAACATTCATTATTTCCTGACTTAAATAACAAGGATAATTTGCGTATCTCATGAATTTTGCAATGTGGGCAGAGTTTGGTTGAGATAGCTCCTCTGTGTTCCACAAGTGCCTGGGCTTCTTCATGTGATATCTTTACTGGTTCCTCAAGCATGGCACCTTCAGGTAGCATTGCTGATTATATGTTGTATAATATTACAGTATACTATATATACTATACATAATATAATATGTGATAAGTAATATAGGCTACCTAGAGTGCAGTTTCAAAAGAATGATCCAGATAGAGCTGTATTACCATGTGTAACCTACATCTGGACCTTATATAACCTTGCTAGTGCTAAAATCACTTAGCTGAGGTGGCTGTAAAGTTCAAGAGAGGCCCAGATTCTTCCTCTGAATGTAGAGGTTCCAAGGTTCAGGAAACGCATATGTGATTAAAATGCTTTAATGGAAGTATTTAGGAACCCGGTTGGCATAAAGGTACCATGTTGTTGTAAAGAGATAGTTGGGGTAGGACTGATTTCAGCTCTGTGTGGTGTTACTTATAATCTCAGTTCCCTGCACCAGGTTACTTCACCTTTTTGAGTCTCAGTTTTCCTACCTAGAAAACAAAGATACCAGGATTGATATTTTAAAGTTGTTAAAGATTAGGTGTGTGAGTCTTTGGTCTATGCAACTGGAATCGGTCAGAACTGATATACAAGAATTGAGGTTACTGATTGTGGCGTACAGAAGCAAGACGGACAGCTGGAGAGAGTGAAGGGTAGATTGTGGTGTGCTTTTGTAGCTAACGCCAGTAGGCTGGTCAAATAATAATAATACCCCAAAGTTACTGTGACCTGGTCATAGTTCTCAGTTATTTCAAGGGTCTGTCATTGACTCTTGACAGTAAGTACATGAAGGGTTGCTATTATCACCTCTATTAGATGAGGAACTTCAGAATCAAAGAGGCCGAGAAAATTTCCCAAGTTGGCGGCTAGCAAAGACATGGTATTTTAAAATGTATATAAAATCTGTGTTCCACCTATGAGAGAAGATGTGATATTTATATTTCTGGGTCTGGATGATTTCTGTAAGACGATGACTTCCAATTCTACCTCTTTCGCTGCAAATGACATAATTTTATTCTTCAAAGGCAATGTTTGAATTACGGTATTGATTTTTAAAAAATAATCAGAACCCATACAAGAATAGCCTACATTTTCATTAAACATCTATCAGAAGCCACTAAAAAAAATTCAGCAGGGTATGTCTGTGCTTAAGCTTGATCTCAAGAAAATAATACTGAATATAGATCAGAGATTGCTAGCAGCTAAGCAGCAATTGCTCTAGCCTAAATGATAAACATCTAATAGTGAGAAGCCAGTGGAGTCCGGGCACGAGGAGAACACTCAAGGAAAGTTGTGGCAATCACCTAGATTGATGATTGGACACAGAGAGCATGAGAGGCACCATTGTAGCTACAAGTGAATTCTGAGTGTAGTACCTGCCTATATACCACAACCCAGGGCTCTGTGTGGAAGAAGAAAACAGCCCTGGGGTGTCCTTTGGCTTCAAGTGTACTTCGAGGCATTTGTACTCTCAGTCTAGACTGAAAACAAACAAAACATATTTCCCTGAAATGCTGGAAACCGTCCCCACTTGAAGCTCTTAGATCTCCTACCTTGTAAATCTAGCTTTCAAATTCCATGCCGAACTTCCTTTCCCACACTGCAGGTCCTTGTAGTGGGGAATCACAGTGATGTGTGTGTGTGTGTGTGTGTGTGTGTGTGTATCCTGATTGTTCCTTCCACATCACGGGCCTTGGGCAGATGACATAACACCTCGTTCTCCTGCTCTGATGTCCCCCACCCAGTCCTCCAGTTGCACCAGCAGTTTGTCTGTAGCAGAAGACTGACTTGGTATTCTAGTCTCCAAATAGTACCAGAGACTGGTACCATGACATGGTGTGCAGGAGCAATTTCCATATGGCATCTTTGTTGATCATGTCATTTAGTTTCACAGTGAATGTCTTTTGGCCCATAATATGCACTTAGTAAGATAGAGCAGGCATATATGCTGCTTGGTAAGGCATTCCATATCTATCTCAGATGAAGGAACTCATTTATTGATAGGTCAGTGTTTAAGAAACAAAGAGGTGGATGGCTTAACATAATGAGAAAATTAAAAATAATAAGGAAACGCATCAACCAAAAACCTGGAGATTAAGGTTTTCTGACTATGATGGTATATATTTTCAAATTATCTCAACTAAGGTAATTTCAAATATTTAAAAGGTTGCTGCAACATTGTCTGAGACATAATCCTTGTATTTCTGCCTTTATCTGTAGTCTGTTTTTTTCCCTCTTTCCTCTTTCTTTCCTTTCTCCCTCCTTCCTTTCCTTCCTCCTTTCTTTTCTTTCTTTCTGTTTCTAGACAGGATTTCTCTGTGCAGTCTTGGCTTTCCTGGAACATGCTCTGTAGACCAGGCTGGCCTCAAACTCAGATTCTACCTGTCTTTGCCTCCCAAGTGTTGGGATGGAAAGCATGTGCACCAGCACCTGGGCGTAATTAATATGAGAAACTATTTTGCTTTGTTGTGATACCACATTTTGACTAAACCATAGTCTTCCCCACTGTGCTACGGAGCTGTGCGTTTTGTTTATTAAATGTCTCCTCTAGGTTTATTGGGTGCTAGTATTTTAGATAATAAATCATCTGAGCAGGGAGTTTGATGATAAATTCTCTATTATTTGCCTATGTATATTATTTTTTCGTTTATAGATGTTGAGTTAGCCTTTTGCATGACAGTCGCTGCAGTTATGATACAGTCAAACTACAGCAAGGCACACCATACAGCTTGGTCACAGGCCTGCTGAACTCAAACTGTTAGAAACTTGAACCTGGCTTTCCACATCTAATCATTTAGAGAAATAATATACTACACCTCAATCACAAGCCATCTTTTTATGTACAAAGGAGGAAATAAAACAAACAGATGTAAGATTTAGAAATTCACAAAGGGATTATATTTTATTGGACATTTCTTTTTTCTCACTGGACATTTATAATGAAGCCCATTTGCTAAATGAATGGTGACACATGGCTGACTTTCGAGGTTATGGCTTCTGGCCGTGGCTATCACCAATACTACGGTTGTATAATAGATTAGGGTACAAATGCTAGAGGAAAGTCTAAGTTTTAGTCCAGAACTACTCTCCCTCCCCCTCCTTCATTCTCCTCCCCCTTTTCTTCCTTCCCCCCTTCTTTTCAGTTTTTTCCTTCTTCTTCTTCAACAGGTTCTCACTGTGTAGCCCTGGCTGATCTGGAGCTCACTACGTAGATCAGACTTGAGCTAAAGTCACAGTCTCTGCCTCCCAAGTGCTGGGATTAAAGGTGTGTCCCTCCAAGCTGGCCCTTAGAAGGTTTTCTACTTGTTAAATAGGGTCCCAGACTCTCTGGAGGTTAGGCAAAAGGAAAACATAATTTGACACTCTAAGTTTCTCTTCTTTTAATTCAACCTTGTGCTTAGGAGATTAATTTTCTTTTTTTTTCCCTAGGAAGGAAATCTCTTGTTTGTGACAGTCTCAACAATATAACTAGTTTCCAAGCATACAAAACAAACAAGAGGCAATCATTGTCAGTCATAAAGATATGCCAAGAAATGGAAACATGCTTTCAGGTCACAGCACTTGACAGATACTTTGTACAGATTCTTTCCTGGTTCAAGAGTTCACCCACAGGACCCACTTTCTCTATCAGCTGGCTCAAGCTGATAAGAGCCTGAAATAAATGTTCTTTCCAAGCTTTATTTAATTGTCCTTGTGATATAAGGGTTATGGGGATTAGCCTGTACAGAGACATTTCTGGTTGGTCCATTTTTCTTTTGAATAAATAATTGTCTTCTTCATTTGACAGGGTAAATAGAGTTTATAAAAATGATTTCCATCAATTTCCCGACACCTTTATTCCTAACAAGTTTTCTGTGAGTGCTTACTGAGATATTGTATACTCAGCCTTAGATTGCCTAGGAATAATATGACTCAAGAACAAAATAATTAAGAGTAAGAGATATATGTCCATCAAGTTAGACGGAGGTGAGAGTGGGGTGTTTTCTGCTCAGTGTCCTTCCCAGGAGCTTGGTCCCAAAAGGTGTTCATTTGAAGTGTTACCCTGAAACAATGTGTTTGGCTTTTGCTCTTGAGGAGCTCCCGTGGATTATGACTGTGGCTGTCCTGAAGGGCAATCTAGCAAGGGAGTGTCCATGCTTATCTTACCAACTTCCCTTCCGCTCCTATCCACTGTCTGGTCAATGCCAATTGCTGAACAGTTTCTATAGCTTCTGTACTTAAACTTCCAGTTCACTGCTGACTCTGCCAACTCCCTACTTTCCTATGATAAGTAACCTGACTTCTATAAACCCTTTGTCTTCTCCTCTAAGTAAATCATGGAAGGAAGTGATGTTACAGCACTTTACAGAGTCTACATTCCTGTATTTTTCAGGATATGTTGAAGTAGGCATTTTGTCTGGTCTGTTATTTTATCTGCTGAGATATAGCTATGAACTGATCACTCCTTTCCTTGGAGAGTTGTTGTATTCTTTGGTGTAGATCTTTATTGGTGTCTGATGTTTGACCAAGTAGAATCTTAGTTGTGACTGAGGATCCAAGTATCTTTTCTGGTACTATCCCTTGAATGAGTAAAGCCTGAAACACACCAAGATGGATGCTATGGCAAAACTGTGCATTTTTTGGTACAATCCTAGATATCTCAGTACACAATGGCATAAACAGATGTGCTTTGGTCTTTCTTCTTCTAATGTCTGCATGCCATGGTGTCTTTATTATGCCAGAGGATTTTAAAGTCACTTGCCCTGGGAGCAAAGATTCAATTAAGAACAGGTTGACCAATATCATTTATTTATTTATTGCTTATAAGCTAAATATCTTATATTTCCACTAGTGAAATAATAATCATAGTTGAGTAAGTTCATACCTAGTGGCTCTTATTGTTTTCTTACAAGTTATAAGCTGTCAAAATGTAAAAATTACTGTTTCAGTGTTCGCTTTTTATTTATACTTGATTTAAATTTGTAGTAGTTTTTCCTCTAAGTCTATGTGAATAGAAATGGAGAAAACAATGGGGTTTTCAAAGTAGAATCGCTCTTTCTTTGTCTTGCTATTTTGTTTTAAACCTGCTAAATATGGTTAGCAATGTGCACCATTTATATACAGAATTAATTTCAGTACTAATTAAAATATTCAACACTAGATATAATAATAGATAATATGCGCAACTGGCATTTTATAGGGTGCTAGATTTAAGAAACCTTTAATGACTTCATGTGTCTATTTCCAAAACAGGAGTATTTTGTATGGTTGTAAGCAAAAAGCAGACCTTGAGCACATCTGGTATTGTAGCCCAGAATTTGATCTGAAAACAAGTAAAAAATGGAATCCTGATGGATTACCAGTGTCCTGGAAAACCTTGGATGAGTTCCTTGACTAGAATTTTTTCCCACCAGATGATGATATTTTCAAGAGAGAATAAAAATAAAAATAGAAATTTTCTATTGTATGAGTCTTGCCTCTGTTGGTTTTAAGAGACTGAATCTGGTTTAGGACAAAGGAGAAACATGTCAGTCCATGGAATGTTAGAAAGGACTACAAATAAAGCCATTGCAGGATGAGAGGCAGCTGCATGGCAGAGCATAGTGTTTCCCTTTTTCTTCTTTCATTTAGATTTATATATTAGTCTTATGTATATGAGTGCTCTGCCTACATGTACAGCTGCAGGTCAGAAGAGGGCATTAGATCTCATTATAGATGGTTGTGAGCCATCATGTGGTTGCTGGGAATTGAACTCAGGGCCTCTGGAAAAGCAAACAGTGCTTTTAACTGCTGAGCCTCTCTTTTCTGCATTCCCCTCGCCTCCGGTTTACCTCCTTTCTCTTTCCTTGTATATTGGGTTCTTATGCATGAAGAAACATTTCTCCCAACATTTCCCAAATTCTACACCCTGCATTACCGTTCACCCCCAGTGATGCTTTCTCTGGTCGAGGATTGGATTCTCCCAGATGGTCTCTGGACCAATCTAATATTCTCTAAGGATGATGAGGCTTCACAGAATCATGACTATTTTCTTGGAAGCACTGGAATTCCCAGGGAAGAAAGAACTCTCAAAAGGACAAGTGTGCAGTTCACAGGAGGGGAAAGTAGGCAAATAAACAACAGCTGTTCTCTGTATTGCTTATGTAATCCCCACAATACTGTAGCTTATTTTTTTACATGTTTTAGAAATATTTCTTAGCTGTTTTATCAAAAATTAATTGCTCAATAATTTATAATTCACCTGAGATCCTTTAGAATAAACAGTAGACATTGGAAAGCAAAAAGTCTGGCTTCTTACAAAACCAAAGGAAATGGGTAAGGGTAGACTAATCACTATAAGAAAATGAAAATTTTGACCAAAATTGGATAAAAAAAATTAGAAGGTAAGTATCGTCCATTATCATTTTAATGCTGCTTATTTCTGCTGTTTGTCTGGGTAATGATGGTATGGTGATAATAGTGTTAGAATCAAAAAATTGGAGTATTTGTTGCCTGTAGCTTTGTAACAATCACAGACTTCATGGCCTAGAATACCCACATATTATCTTCCTTATCTTTGGGCTAGAAGTTTGGGCACAAAGGATTTATGGGTAGCTGCAGCTGCTTCCTGAAGTTGACCTTGGGTCCTGTTCAAAGCTTCCATGTTGCCAACAGTCTCCATTTCCTTAACATACCCCCTCATCTCTATAGGACAGAAGTCACCTTTAAATCCTTCTTGTTCTTTCCTCATTCTGAGTCTCCTTGGTGCCATACATCTCTCTGACTTCTCTCTTTTCCTTCTTCTACCAGTAAAAGAGGGGCTTAAGAGACTAGGTGACTAGGGTTCACCCACTGGGATAGTTTTATTGGAAAGTCAATTGTGCTAAGTAGTTTCAGCCTAAGTAGTATCTTCCAGGCCAAAGAGATGGCTCAGCCATTAAGAACACTGGCTGCCTCCTGTGCCAATGAGTTCAAGGTTCTTCTCCACTTTTTCTTCTAACAGATTTATTGTGTCTGGTTTTATGTTGCGGTCTTTAATCCACTTCGGCTTTACTTTTGTGCAAGGTGATAAATATGGGTTTATTTTCCTTTTCCTACATGTAGACATCCAGTTGGACTACCATCATCTGTTGAAGATGCTATCTTTTTTTCCATTGTATGGTTTTTGGCTGCTTTGTAAAAAATCGAGTGTCCATAGGTGTGTAGGTTTATTTCTGGGTCTTCAGTTCAATTCCATTGATCAACCAGCCTATTTCTATGCCAGCACCATTATGTTTTTTATTACTATTGCTCTATAGTACAGCTTGAGGTCCAGGATAGAGATTCCTCCAGAAAATCTTTTGTTATACAGGATTGGATTAGTTATTCTGGGTTTTTGTTGTTGTGGTTTTGTTTTGTTTTTGTTTTTGTTTTCATATGAAGTTGAGAATTGATCTTTCAAGGTCTGTAAAGAATTGTGTGTAAATTTTCATGGGAATTGCATTGAATCTGTAGATTGCTTTTGGTAAGATGGCCATTTTTACTAGGTTTATTCTCCTGATCCACGAGCATGGGAGAATCTTTCCATCTTCTGAAATCTTGTTCAGTTTCTTTCTTCGGAGACTTGAAGTTTTTTTCATACAAGTCTTTCACTTGCTTGGTTGGAATTATACCAAGATACTTTATATTACTTGTGGCTATCGTGAAGGGTGTAGTTTCCCTAATTTCTTTCTCAGCCCGTTTGTCATTTATATACAGGATATAATTTGCTGAACTTCTTCTAAAGAGGAAAGAGGTTGCATAATTAGATCTTCACCATCTGAACCTAAGCAAACATGAAGTGAGCCCTAAAGTATTAAAGGGAGTTGGCACCGATAGGAAGAAGAGAAGGAGAAGGAGGAGGAAGTTGATTTTATTTGCACAAAGAATGGTAGCCTACATAGTTTCTGAATAACTTATGGTCTGCCGAAAATGCTGTTTACTGTGGCTTGGGATGGGATTAAGGGCACCTTAACTATTGTTATACTTCTGGATAAATAAACACTGGAAGGAAAGAATACTAAAAACTTCTGAACAGATGTATGAATTGAAGTATCACTGCTGTCCAACCCTAAGAATACTTCATTCATTCTCTCAACAAACTTTGGAGCAAATGTAGCATTAGATATGGAAATAAATAACTTTAGATATTGATATCTATCATCTCCATCCCCACAATCACTAACATTTCTGACATTACCTGGATATTATTATAAATTTTCCTCATACTTAGGTCAAAATTCTCTTAAGATCACCCATGATGGCCCTTCTTAGTCTTGGACCAATTATAGCAAGTGGATTAAATAGTCTAATCTTCTTGTGCCTTAATTATATTCCTGCAGGACTGAGCACCGTGAAGGAGATAGGAAGAAAGCAAAAAAAAAGAAGATTATAATATTTAAATTTTAAGAAAGTTTTAGCAATGGGTATTGAAGACTTAAGGCAAAATGACCTCCTAGAAGGATCCTCTAGCCAGGAGTGGGGCTGTATTAGTTTTCTTGTCGTGTTTACATTTGCTGGATGCATCAACAGCCAGCATAGCCTTATAACCAACATTGCTAGACTTCAGAGCACAGGAGCGGGAACAGGAGTCTACTGTATTCCCTGGAGTGGTGACTATATTTGCTGTCATAGACATTTGTGAAACAATGGTCTTCAAGATAGAGGTTATTGACAGAGATAAATTATGCAAATTTTTCTGCATCTCTGAAGGGATACTTCTCATATCTGATATTTTATTTAAAACACTTTAGATAATTTCTCTGATGGTATTCTGTTAAACAAATGTATCCTTAGTGTTCTGATCGCCTCTTCTGTCTTCTCCCCTCAAACATCATTGTAACATATACCTGTGTTTTATGTGTATAGCAATGGTGCTTTCAGGGAGAAAACAAGAGGCAGGAACACACACACACACACACACACACACACAACCTCCAAACCTGTAATTCTCAATGCCCAACAAAAAGCAGTTCCAGGCTGTAGAAATATAGTGGACCGACGATCTCAGTAGGGTGCATCAGAGTTTGTGATTCCCTAATGGATGAATTGGACACTAACTCTTCTGCGTCACAAGGATTCTTTCTCCTTAGCAGCTTTAGAAGATTTATATTAATTGCCTGTGACTTGTTTGGCTTGATTCCTGCTAGCTCATTTAAGGGGACAGGTGGGGAGAACACATTCCTTAGAATGGCCACGAATTGTCCAGATGAGAAGAAAACTCCAAACATGAGCTCGCAGGGCCTGGAAGACAGGATCACGTGATCATTCTCTGTTCTCTTATCTCTGGGAGATTTACACTTTTTTTTTTTTTTTTTTTTACATTAAGTACACAGACAAGGGAAAAAAAACCAGTAATTTTTTTTGTGTGTATGAAGATAGAATGATGCAGAGCGATAGAGCTATTAGCTATATTTTCCTTAAAAACTCACAGCCATGTCTCCTGAGTTTACTTATGTTGCCACATCGCAAGGCCTTCTCTTCTGTAATGATGAGGAAGGCAAGTGAGAGTATCCAGAGCTGGGAGGGGCTGCACTCCTTAGGGTCCTCCCCAGAGTCCTTTCTAGATGGTTATCTCATGCCACATGCACTTGGAATGCTTGGGGATTTTCCAAGGTAAACAGGGCACATCTTCCTGGATGGTTCATTTACTTCTCCAGCAGTCTGAAAGAAAAGTTCTTGTAAATGAAATCAAACCGAGACGCTTCATGCACTGGAACACAAACTGCACCTGAACTTTAAAAATAAAGTACAAGACTTCAAAGATGCAGGCACTTTAGAGTCCTGTTTAGATTCCCTCCTGGGTGCTTTTAGTCACCCTTTAGTTATGCCTTATTGTGTGAAAAGGATTACCCAAGGCATCACAGAGTATATGGTGTTCTCTTACCTTTTTGGTTTCTTTCTAAAACTGAGCTGGACAAGACAGGAGAGTGTCAACTTCTTTCTGTTTTGATAAAGATCTGAGGAGATCACAAAAACTGTTAATTCTATGAGAATACTCAGTGCAGACTAAGATTCAGGGCAATCAGAGTCCCTCAGGAGGAAGACCTTCGTGTGAGTGTGGTGAGGATCCAGGGCTGTTTCTTGAAAACTCTTTATTAAGTGCCTGCTATGTAGGAGATGCTGTTCTGGAAATACGAAGTAATGTGGAACAAAAAATTTCCTTCCGGGTCACCAGGGGAAACAGGGTTAGAAAGGATGAATGTGAACACAATGCATTCTTTTATTATTATTATTTTTCTTGTTTGAGACAGGGTGTTACTAGTTCTGGCTGGCTTGGAGCTCACTATGCAGGCAAGGCTAGACTCCATCTCACAGCGATCCACCTGTCTTTGCTTTCTGAGTTCAAGGCTTGTAAGGCGTGCACCACCATGCCCAGCACAATGCGTTCTTTTTTTTTTTTTTTTTTTTAAGATGATGATTTCTCTTCAGATAATTTATTATTGTTGTACAAAAGAGTTATGCATTTCCGTATGCTGATATTGTATCATAACAGTATCTAATGATCCTTTGTATTTCTCTTTTTTTAATTTTTTATTATTTATTTATTTTTTATTTTTATTAATTTATTCTTGTTACATCTCTATAAAAACAATTGCTACTACCAGCCACAAACTTTCCCACAAAAAGAATTCTCTTCCTCTCCTTGAGCATAACAATAGACCCAAGGAAGAATGAGTACAGGCAAAAACTAATGACATAGAAAACAAACAAACAGCAAACTCTTTAAACCAGCATGGCATTCAGACAGCTAGGATAGATGTAGAACATGAAAGGATCACAGCCCGCTTGGTATGATAACAGCAGTGGCATCTCTAAGATGCCATTTCATCTGTGAGAAGGAAGTGGTACTGAAAATGAGAGAAACAGCAACAACAAGTAAGTCCTGAGACTATGAGACAACTCAGGCTTTCAGAGGGACAGAAGGACAGCCAGTGTGGGTGCATGGGGATGGACGAGGGGAGCCTCGAAGAGATCGGCAGAGGAGAGGTCATAGATATAGCCTCATGATCTCCTAAAGAACTATTCTAGCAGCAATGGACATTACTGGAGAGCTTTAAGCTAGAACGTCATAACCATCCCGGAGAGCAAGACAGACTCTCTTCCTGAATAACTGGGCTAAACACTGTATTATGGCTATGGATATGAATAAAATTAAAACAGAACATGGACAAAGGGACTCTACTAAAGTTAATCTTATTTAAATAAGGGGAAGATGGACTAGGGACTGTGGCTATTAAAAGGTATTTTAATAATAAACAAGAGGGCACATTTTATTAGGAGGAAATGTATACATATTAGAAATTTAGTCAAAATAATTAAAAGGGGGTCTTGGGTGTATTATAATAATAAGCTCTTTTTTCACAAAGCCTGATATTATATATGTATATATATATATATATGTGTGTGTGTGTGTGTGTGTGTAAAATAGATATGTACATACACAGTACATATATAAATTTGGCTTTTGTATGTTGGGGTTTGAACCTCACGCACACTAAGCACATACAGAGTCAAGTTTAGCTGGTGTCATACACTATATATTTTAGACACTCCTCTTATCCATCCCCAAGGACCCACATTAGCTTTCTTTTTGTCCTTGTAAAAGCCTGAGTTGTCTCATTTATAATTTAATCCACTTTATTCTAAAACAAAGGGAAGTATTCCCAGAGTTTGAACAGCCCATTAAAATGGCATTTAAGTAGACACAAAGGTAAGTGTACCCACACAGTGTTCCTTTGATGTGGGGTTAAAAGTGGGGTGAGGGATTTTACCTGAAGACTAAGTTCTTGGTGCCATGAGTAAAGAAGTGAAATAAGAGAAACAAAATGGAGAGTGCTGATCCCTTTGCAAGATACAGAAAGAGGCACCTCATAGATATAGAAAGGGTTCGCCACACCTCAGGAACCTGTGGTGTGAACCACACAAATAGGAAAAACACCCGGGACTGACTCAGCTCTAGCCAAGGCTTGCTTCCCCTGCTGAGGTCTGTGCCTGGTGTGACCTCTGCTGCTGTTGTTCTCGGATCTTGCTTCCCTCTTGCTTTGTTGCTGTGGAGAAACAGGAAGGAATGTTTATTAACAAGGCTGGCTGGGGTCACACCCAAGGCAATATCAGATTTTTACCTTTCCTGGGCCTGGGAAGAGGTCCAGAGATCAAGGGCAGCTCCTGGTTAGTAAGAGGCAAGAACAAACCTCGGAGAACACACTGCCTGCTTTGCTTTTTAACACAGCCCTAGAGCCACGGCAGAAGGGCTGCTGCGTGTGATCTGCTACATTCCTCCAGGCCATCCTGAGGCTGGTTACCGGCTACCAGCAGCACAATCCCCAAGGAGCTTTGCCTGAGATGATGGAAGAGCAGTGTTTGGATCGGGACTTGACTTTCAGGGTTGTGCCTCCTTGGCAGACATCTGTAACAGTAGGATTAGCTGCCCAGGTGGGCTCTTCAGCTCCCTTAGCAACAGCCTTTCTTCCCACTTTATCTTTCAGTCCAATTACCTACTCATATCTAACCAGCTCCAATAATGAGTCACCCCTTATATGCTGGAGAGGTGAGAGGAGACGAGAGAGTGGGGTGGAAATAAGTGGGAGAGAATGGAGGGAGGGAGGGAGGGAGGGAGGGAGGGAGGGAGAGGACAGGGAGAGACACAGAGAGACAGCGAGAGAGGGAGATTTCTTTTAAAATATTTCTGGTATGTTCCCTGGCTCACCCCACTCAATAGGGAGTAGAGACATAAAAAAGAAGAAGAAGAAAAAAAAGATTGCTTTGAAGGGTATAAAGCAGCTCAATAGGTGCCACGCTGTGTGAAAGCCTCAAAGATGCCAACAAGCCACTTGAGACAGTAAGGCTCCTGCTTTTCTGTTCTCCTTATCAGCTCTTGGCTTGCAGAAAAGCAGGTTCTCGGGAAGAAGAAAGACCTCCATGGCCTGAACAGTAGCCCCTGAAGTCAACTGGTAAAAGCCCTTGCTTAGGCTGTTTTCCCACCTTTCCTTTTTATTAGCGACACCACCCGACACACCGACACCCGACACCCGTCACAGTCAGACCCTTTTATCTCAACTGTGAAACTTAACCCCCTGAGTCCACTGCCTCCTGTTAGGTCAGTGCAGTTACACCTGTGTGGTCTGTGGTCCAGCAGCAAGCAGCTGTCCTTGGAATCCACTCCGTGGTCACCCGTCCCTCGTGTCTATTTTCATCACAGCAGCTGATTAATATAAGACGGCTTAAATGGGCCAAGGAATCCACGAGGACAACTTGTTTAAATAATTCTCAATTTTGGCACTTGTCATGCCTATGGCTGTCTTCCAGAGGCAATCAGAAACTTTGAGAAAGTGCCAGCATTGGAGTGTAGCCATTGCAATGGTGAGAATTCTTATTCCACCCCCCCCTCACCCCACCCTCTGCCCCATGACATTCGGAAAGTTACCCAACATTTCTGTGTTCCAACTCCCTCACTGAATATGGATATGATAACTGTGCCCATTTCACAGGACCATTATTAGGCCCTAAGGCAGTAGTAATGCATTGCATGTGTCACCTGGCACATAGAAAGTGTCTATTCTGATGACAGTGAAGATAATGGACAGGTAGCTTTAACAGTTAGCTATGACTTTGCTTATTCAAGGTCAAGTATTCCAATTTAATGAGCTTGTCCAAACACAGTAAAGGTTCCTGGATTTCATGACTGTAGCTTTATTGCTCCCTCCTTTTTATGCTGCTTCCTTTGAAGAGGCAAGTGTGTTGCAGTCCAGTGGTTGAAAACTCTGTGGCAATGTATACTATGCTGACATTACTCTCACTTGCCCTTGGTCTGTGATGCATCACACCGGGGAGCACAGAAATGTGTTGGTGGAAAAGGGAAGGAACGAGGAGGAAAGAGAAAAATAAAGTCGCGTTATTCACTTCCCAGATGTCTTCTATGAAAGTGACACCTTTCAGAAACACTTGTCTCTCCTGCTCTGTAGGGTTAGGAAGCACTATCCCTGCTCAGTAGCCGTCTCCATCAATTTCCAGGTAGACTTGTAAAGAATGGTCCCAGCAGGGCACCTTTGAAATACCAGGCTTTTGGATTTAAGCTTTGAAGATGTTTGCCAGACTGAGTGGGTTGTGATTGAAGGACATCGCCCTCTATAGGCTAGTTGGTCTTAATAAAGTGAATTCCCTCAGCACACATGGCCTTGGTACCTCCACTCAGGCAAAGCTCTTTGGGCTTGAAGTTTAGTAGCTAAGTTAAAACAGTAACTAACATTCCAGTTCCAGCAGATCTCAGATCCCACCTAGGCACCCTGGAACTTGAAACTGCACTTAGCTCGTCTTTCTCAATCCTGCTTTCTTTGAAGTTAATAGCTTATGGTCCTGGGCACTGACTTTGAACTTCTCTGGGGAATTCATCTCTGAAATATAGGCAATAAAACCTTCCATCTAGGTTGTTGTGAGGCCTCAATAAGATTTATATTATAATAATCTCTATTATTGATGTTCCACAAACACAAATGTCCTTGTTTTATCCATTTCCTGTTTCTTTGCTCAGTCTCTTAGGGCCACATAGGAGTCTCAGTGCTAAGCCATATAGTAGGAAGCCAGCCAGCTTCTGCATAGACATAAGCTACCCTCATATGCTTAGATGACTTGAGACTTTGTTGAAAGTGCTTATCAGCTCTTAGAGTTTTTGGATGGATTCTTTGGGGTCACATGTGTAGAATAATGTCATGATAGTTGGCTTCTTTTGCTACTTGTGTCACTTTTATTTTCTTCTTTTGCCTTACTGCACTAAGAGTTTAGACACTATACTGAGTAGGACTGGAAACAGTGGACATACTTGTCTACTTGCTCTTAGCAGGAATGCTTCGAGTATTTCTCTATTTAGTGTGATGTTGCCTCTAGGCTTGTTGTATACAGCATTTGATGTGTTGAGTTATATTCCCTCCATCCCAAGCCTCTCTATGACTTTTGTCATGAAGGCATGTTAAAATGTGTGAAAGGCTTTTAATGCATCTATTGAGAAAATCAAGTAATGTATATCTTTGAGTCTATATATGTGATGGATAATATTAATGGATTTATGCATGTTGAACCATTCTTGTACCTCTGGAATGATGCCAGTTTGGTCATGATGAATAATTTTCTGACATGATCTTGATTTCAATTTGCCATTATTTTATTGACAATTTTTACATCTACGCTTATCAAGGAGATTGATCTATAATTC
>OU015743.1:149760967-149780609 GCA_907169655.1 Acomys percivali
GGGCTAGTATGCAGATATAAGTGAGTATATACCATTTGAGTCTTTCTGCTTCTGGGTTAACTCACTCATTATGATCATCTCTAGCTCAATCCATTTGTCCACAAATTTCTGGAATTCCTTGTTTTTAATAGCTGAGTAGTATTCCATAGTGTATATGTACCACAGTTTCTTTATCCATTCTTCTACTGAGGGACACTTAGGCTGTTTCCATGATCTGGCTATTATGAATAAGGCTGCTATGAACATGGTTGAGCAAATTTTCTTGTTATGTGCTGATGCATCTTCTGGGTATATTCCAAGGAGTGGAATAGATGGGTCTTGAGGAAGCCCTATTCCCAGTATTCTGAGATAGCACCAGATAGATTTCCAAAGTGGCTGTACTAGTTTGTATTCCCACCAGCAATGAAGGAGTGTTCCTCTCTCCCCACATCCTCTCCAGCATGTGGTGTCACTTTAGTTTTTGATCTTAGCCATTCTGATGGGTGTAAGATGGAATCTCAGAGTTGTTTTGATGTTCATTTCCCTGATGACTAAGGAGGTTGAGTATTTGTTTAAGTGTTTCTCAGCCATTTGATATTCTTCTGTTGAGAATTCTCTGTTTAGTTCCAAGCCCCATTTCTCAATTGGGTTATTTGGTTTGGTGGTGTTTAATTTCTTGAGTTCTTTATATATTTTGGATATTAGACCTTTGTCAGATGTAGGGTTGGTGAAGATCTTTTCTCAGTCTGTCGGCTGTCGCTTTGTTCTCTTGACAGTGTCTCCAGCCTTACAGAAGCTTCTCAGCCTCATGAGGTCCCATTTATTAATTGTTGGCATTAAGGCCTGGGCTGTTGGTGTTCTGTTCAGGAAGTTGTCTCCTGTGCCAATATGTTCCAGGCTCTTCCCCACTTTTTCTTCTAAGTGACTTAGTGTCTCTGGTGGTTTTTAATCCACTTGGATTTGAGTTTTGTGCAAGGTGACAAATATGGGTCCAGTTGCATTTTTTTACACATAGACATCCAGTTAGACCAGCACCATTTGTTGAAGATGCTATCCTTTTTCCATTGAATGGATTTGGCTTCTTTGTCAAAAATCAAGTGACCATATGTGTGTGGATTCATATCTGGGTCTTCAATTTGATTCCACTGATCAACCAGCCTGTTGCTGTGCCAGTACCATGCTGTTTTAATTACTATTGCTTTATAGTACAATTTGAGATCAGGTATGGAGATTCCTCCGGAGCACCTTTTATTGTACAAGATTGTTTTTGCTATTCTGGGTTTTTTGTTTTTCCATATGAAGTTCAGAATTGAACTTTCAATGTCTTTAAAAAATTGTGTAGGCATTTTGATAGGGATTGCATTGAATCTGTAGATTGCTTTTGGTAGGATGGCCAATTTTACTATGTTAATTCTCCCTATCCATGAGCAAGGAAGATCCTTCCATCTTCTCATGTCATCTTCAATCTCCTTCTTCAGAGTTTTGAAATTTTTTTCAAACAAGTCCTTCACTTGCTTAGTTAGAGTAACTCCTAGATATTTTATATTGCTTGTAGTTAATGTGAAGGGTATGGCTTTCCTAATTTCTTCTTCTGCAAGCTTGTCATTTGTGTATAGGAAGGCTACAGACTTTTTTTGAGTTAATTTTGTATCCAGCCAAATTGCTGAAAGTGTTTATCAGCTGTAGGAGTTCTCTGGTGGAATTTTGAGGGTCACTTATGTACACTATCATATCATCTGCAAATAGGGATAGTTTGACTTCCTCCTTTCCCACTTGGATACCCTTGATCTCCTTTTGTTGTCTTATTGCTCTGGCTAGAACTTCGAGTACTATATTGAAGAGATATGGAGAGAGTGGGCAGCCTTGCCTTGTTCCTGATTTTAGAGGAATTTCCTTGAGTATCTCACCATTTACTTTGATTTTGGCTATTGGCTTGCTGTATATAACCTTTATTATGTTGAGGAAAGTGCCTTGTATCCCCGATCTCTCTAAAACTTTAAACATGAATGGGTGTTGGATTTTATCAAATGCTTTCTCTGCATCTAAAGAGATGATCATGTGGTTTTTTATTTTCAGTTTGTTTATATGGTGGATTACATTGATGGATTTCCGTATATTAAACCATCCCTGCATGCCTGGAATGAAGCCTACTTGGTCATGATGAATGATATCCTTTATGTGTTCTTGTATTCGTTTTGCAAGAATTTTATTTAGTATTTTTGCATCGATGTTCATAAGAGAAATTGGTCTGAAATTCTCTTTCTTTGTTGAGTCTTTGTGAGGTTTAGGTATCAACGGGACTATGGCCTCATAGAATGAATTTGGTAATGTTCCATCCAATTCTATGTTTTGGAGTAGCTTGAAGAGTATCGGTATTAGCTTGCCTTTGAAGGTCTGGTAGAATTCTGCACTGAAACCATCTGGCCCTGGGCTTTTTTTGTTTGGGAGACTATCAATGATTGCTTCTATTTCTGAAGGGGTCTAAACACATCTTAACCCCTAACCTACTCAGCTTAAGGAAAGACTAAACTATCTGGTCTTCAAACCCATCAATCACTTGTGAAGAGATAAAACTTAAATACCTGAGTGAATGTGGAGTACAGGTTAGCAGCTTCTAAAATGAAAAAATGACTGAGACAGTTTATTGCTTGAACAGTCACCCAACACTATCTATAATGTTGGAGCATCATCTTCAGCTTTCTGGCCCAATATTTCTCTCTCTCTCTCTCTCTCTCTCTCTCTCTCTCTCTCTCTCTCTCTCTCTCTCTCTCTCTCTCTCCCCCCCACACCCACACACACACACATTGGCTTTTGGTTTTTTTTTTTTTGGACAGGGTTTCTCTGTGTAGCCTTGGTTGCCCAGGACTCACTTTGTAGACAGGCTGACCTCACCTCAAATTTACAGAGATTCACCTGCCTCTGTTAAGAATTAGAAATTTCTGAGGTAGTTTGCACACCAGGGAAGCTTGGTCAAATATGTCTTCTGGTACCACCATTTGAGACTTTAAGAAAGCACAGTGCATCTGGTCCATCTTCTTTTTGAACACTGAGGAAACTCACCTTTGTTCCAGTTCATGAGTCTATTTTCCAATTATAGTTTGATGACCCCTCTTACCTCGGAGCTGAACGTATTTCCCAGTTTCGTATTCCCCATGTGAGGAGAAAATGAGGTTTTCTTTAAGAGAACTAACCTAGAACTCTGTATGGGTCCTTCTGCATTTATGTATCTCATGCATGAAGAAAAGACCAATCCCTAGACTGGCCCATGAGCTCACTCTTGTCCTAAACAAATCATCCATTGACTTAACTTGTGTAGACCATGCAGGTGCTCCATTTAGAAAGCAGACCTAAGCCTGACACAGCAACTTTCTCATGTGGGACTGTCTGGGATAATTTCTGTCACAGCGCTCCTGTTTCTCTTCAAGTGCATGTGAATTGCTGGATGACTTTTTCCTGGTTTTAGATCAAGCATGAGACTCATAATAGTTACTAGGCAACAAAAAAGTAAGAGAAACACATTTGTCCTGAGCAGAACACTTTTGCCCTATTAGTAAAATGATAAGTGTAAATGCAAATGAACACTAACATTCATTGTATATCCATTCTCTGCTGTCATGGTACTGAGTTCTTTGCTGGACCACCTCATTTTATCCTTGTAACATCTCTTTTAGGAAAGTTCTAAGTCCTCAGTCTACTGATGGGGGCACAGAAGCTTTAGTGGGGTTGGTTAGCCTGCCTCAGAGTGGTAAGTGGGCACAGGATGAGTGTCTCAGAACCAACACTCTTTAACAAATAGAGAGCTACTGCTAGACGTAGCTCCAAGGCCAAGCAGGAGCACTGTGAGAGTAAAGCTGTGGTGCTAAGGTTGGATGGTATGTGCAAGGCTGGGATTGGTCCAAACACATATTAGCAAGAATGGGGAGAAGATGAAGGAGGCAGAGATGGAGCAGTGCTTATAAAAGGGAGAGGAAGGAAGGTGGTCAGTGAGTTAGACAGATAAAAGTGGTGGGAAAAACCCAAGCATATACCTAAAAGGTTGTACTATAGTGAGATTACCTACTCAAGGCCGTCAGACAAATGACAGCTTATTGCAGTGCCCTGTGCTAGCAACACGTGTGTTGTAGTGGCTGTTGGGAATCTCAAAGTCTCGCCGATTTTGAGTTTCATCTTCCAGATATGTTAACATTGGGTTCCCTTTCTTAGCATAAAGTGTGATGCTTCTTTATCACCGCATTTTTCTCTCTGAATACCCAAAACTGGTTGATGGTAGTGGCCCATGATTTTGATTTGAGGGAAGAACACTAATTTCCATATCTTGCTAACCATAGCCCTCATTTTCTGGACTTTTATTTTTTAAATTTTCAATTTTTTATTTATTATAATTTATTCACATTATATCCTGATTGTTATCCCCTTACTCCTATCTTACCATCCCCACCCCCTTCCCTCTTCCACCCTATTCCCCTCCCCTAGACCTCTGATGGAGTTGGGGGTAGGGGAGAAGGGGGTACCTTCTCCATCTTCTGACCACAGCCTATCGTCTCTCATCAGGATAGCCTGTATCCTCTTCCTCTGTGTGCCCACAAGGCTGCCCTGCCCACAAGGGGGAAGTGATCAAATTTTGGGCACCAGAGTTCATGTCAGAGTCAGTCCCCACTCCCCCCATGCCCCACATGGAGAATGATCAGTTACATCTGAACGTAGGGTCTAAGTTCTCTGCATGCGTTGTCCTTTGCTGGTGTATCAATCTGTATAGCACCACCCACTTTGGGTCCAGGTCCACATGCCTTGATGATATCCCCGTGGAGCTCCTGGCCACTCCTAGTCCTTTCATCCCACCATTTTCCCATACAACTCTCAGTGCTCTACCCAGAGTCCAACTGTGAGTCCCAGTATCTTTCCCGATCCCTCCCTGGGTGAAGACTCTCAGAGGACATCTATGTTGGGCTAATATCCACTTATAAGTGAGTATATACCATGTGTACCTTTCCGGGTCTCAGTTACTTCACTCAGGATGACCTTTTCTAGTTCCATCCATTTTCCTGCAAATTGTAAGATTTCCTTGTTTTTAATAGCTGAGTAGTATTACACTGAGTAGATGTTTCTTTTTCATTCTTCGGTTGAGAGACATAATTTTTGACAAAGAAGCCAAAACTATACAATAGAAATAAGATAGCATCTACAACAAATGGTGCTGGTATAACTGGATGTCCACATGTAGAAAAATGCAAATAGATACATATTTACCACTCTACACAAAACGAAAGCCCAGGTGGATTAGAGACCTCAACATAAAACCAGACACACAAAATCTGTTAGAAGAAAAAGTGGGGAAGAGCCTTGAACTCATTGGCACAGGAGACAACTTACAGAACAGAACACCAACAGCTCAGGCTCTAAGATCAACAGTTGATAAATGGGACCTCATAAAACTGAAAATCTTCTGCAAGGCAAAGGACACTGTCAATAGAACAAAACGACAGCCTACAGACTGGGAAAAGATCTTCACCAATCCTATAGCTGACAAAGGGCTAATATCCAAAATATATGAAGAACTCAAGAAAGTAAACAGCATCGTACCAAATAATCCAATTTTAAAAATGGGGTACAGAATTAAGTGGAGAAATCTCAACAGAGGAATAATGAATGGTGGAGAAACACTTAAAGAAATACTCAATGTCCTTAGTCATCAGGAAAATGCAAATCAAAATGACTCTGAGATTCCATCTTACACCTATCCAAATGGCTAAGATAAAAAAAAACTCAAGTGACAGCACATGCTGGAGAGGATGTGGAGAAAGGGAAACATTCCTCCATTGCTTGCAGGAGTGCAAACTTGTACAACCGCTTTGGAAATCAGTCTGGGGCTGTCTTAGAAGTCTCTGAGGGGCATTGAAGGCCAAATGGTATAGTTTTACAATTAAGTTTAGTTGATTAGGGGATAAGACTGTTATAGCTCAAGATAAAGAAGTTATTAGAGTTGAGATAGGATAAATACTGAATTTCATTCAGAAATTTAGACCCAACAAGACAGGAGTGACGTTTACTTCAATCTGGACAAATAGAAATAGCCAAACCACTATGACTGTAACATTTATAGAACTCATGATTCTTATAATTGTCACATGGTTCTCCCTGCTGTATGTAATTTGTTTTATACATGTGTAATAAATTAATGTATTTTTAAAAATAATAAAAAAAATAAAAATAGAAAAAAATTGGAAATAGTTCTACCTCAACACTCAGCTATACCATTCTTGGGCATACCCAAAAGATGCTTCACCGTTTGCTCACCTATGTCATAGCAGCTTTATTTGTAATTGGCAGTATCTGGAAGCAATCTAGATGTCCCTCAAACAAAGAATGGATAAAGAAACTGTGGTGCAAGACCTAGCCGACGAACAGGATATTCTCCACCGTTGAGTGGAGAGTGAGATCTGACTCTCACACGAACTCTGGTGCAACTTTTCTGACCACGTCCCCTGGATGGGGAGGCCTGGCGGCACTCAGATGAAGGATAGCAAGTTACCAAGAAGAGACTCGATATTCTAAGAGCATATATAGGGGAGGAGGTCTCCCTCAATCACAGACATAGGGGAGGGGAGAAGGGGGGAAGTGGGAAGGAGGGAGGAATGGGAGGAAACAGAGGAAGGGCTAACAATCGAGATGCAATATGAATAAATTAATAAAAAAGAAACTATGGTACATTTACACAATGGATAACATCTTTTTTAAAAAGGATATTTTGTTCTGATTTTAGGAAACTTGATACTAAGATAGAATGGGATACTTAAAAAATCTAAATAGAGCTAATATATGCATGTAACAATTGGTATATATGTATATGTGTATATATGTATTTAGAGTTGATTCATATTTTGAAATATATTCTTTTAAAAATTTAATTTATTTTAAAAAGATCTATTCTCTTTATATCCCAGTTGTAGCCTCCTCCCTCAATTCTTCCCATTCCCCTCCCCTAGTCTTCTGAGACTGGAAGCCCTTCTCCCTTACCAACTGACCCCAGCCTATCAAGCCTCATCAGGACTGCCTACATACTCTTCCTCTGTGGCATAGTAAGGTACCCCACCAAGGGGAAGTGATCAAAGTACAGGCAACAGAGTCCATGACAGGGGACATCTCCTGCTTCCTTAATAGGGGGCCCATATGGAGAATGAGCTGCCTATCTACTACATCTGAGTGGGGCCTAGGTCCTCTCCATACATGGTCCTTGTTTGGTGCATCACACTCCGCTGGCCTGGGCCAAGATTTGTTGGCTCTATTGGTCTTCTTGTGGAGCTCTTGTTCCCTCTGGGTCCTTCTATCCCCCTTTTCACCCATAGAACTCCCTGTGCTCTGCCTAAGTTTGGCTGTGAGACTCAGCTTCTGCTTTGATCCTCTGCTGGGTGGAGACTTTCAGAGGACTCTATGGTAGGCTCCCGTCCTGCTCCCTCTCTTCAACAGTTTCCAGATTTTATTCTATTTGCACTTCTGAATGAGAATTAAACATCCTCCCTAGGGTCCTCCTTGTTACTTAGCTTCTTTAGGTCTATGGATTGTAGTATGGTTATCATGTGCTATCTGGCTAATATCCACTTCTAAGTGAGCATGTCCTTCTGGGTCTGGGTTACCTCACTCAGGATGATCTTTACATGCTCCTTTTTCTTGTCTGAAAATTTTTATGGTGTCCATGTTTTTAATAGCTGAATAGTATTCGATTGTATAAAAGTACAACAGTTTCTGTATCCATTCTTCAGTTGAGGGTCTGGGTTGTTTCCAGTTTCTGACTATTATAAATAAAGCTGCCATAAACACAGTTGAGAAAATGTCCCTGTTGTACGGTGAAACATCTTTTGGGTATACACCCAGGAGTGGTATAGCTGGGTGTTATGGTAGAGTTGTTCCCAAGTTTCTGAGAAAGTGCTAGGTTGATTTCCAAAGTGGTTGTACTAGTTTGTATGCCTATCAGCTTTCTTTCTTTCTTTCTTTCTTTCTTTCTTTCTTTCTCTCTCTCTCTCTCTCTCTCTCTCTCTCTCTCTCTTTCTTTCTTTCTTTCTTCTTTGTTTCTTTCTTTTTTCTTTTCTTTTTTTCAAGGTAGGGTTTCTCTGTGTAGGCTTGGCTATCCTGGACTCACTTTGTAGACCAGGCTGTCCTCGAACTCACAGTGATCCACCTGCCTCTGCCTCCCAAGTGCTGGGATTAACCCCTTTTTAAAATATAAAACACCACATTTTAAATATCACATTATCAAACTCTTTAATACTACGTCATTCCTTTGGCCATTTTAGCCTATTCTACTGTGGACAAAGTTTTAGTTTTTGATTCTCAAGTCTTCTGATCATATGAATTGTTTTCATGTTTCACTGCAGTCGTGTAAGACATTTTTACTTCAAAGGAAAAATGTTATGAATTTACAGTGCTCTTAGGGTTCAAGAATCTGTTCTGCTTTTATTTATTAAGATAGAGGCTAAGAATAAAAGGCATGCTACATTTAAAAGAGTCTGAGAGATCCTGATGTTTCTCTATTAGATAGCACAGAAACTACGAACACCACAGGAATTTCTCAGCATTGTTCACCTCTTGACAATGTGTGGGCTGTATAAAGGACAAATGACTTTCTGAGGCACCGAGGATGCCAATTTTAGAAGACTATCCAATCACCGTAGACAAATATTTGTGTTCCTGAGGATTATTTGATTTTTATCAAAGCAAATTGAATTGGAAACATAGTCTGTGTTGTCACTGGTATTTATTGTCTAATTCTTTTTCCCATAGACATTGTTGTGCCGCATATGAACCATCAGTTAGACACACCATGTAACGATTCTTATCATAGCTAGACAAAATAAAATCCTTTTAGAAGCCACTTCACAAGATAGCTGCATAGCTGTCTTCATAGGAACTTGTTAAATAAATAATGATTATTGAAGAGATTGGGTCATTTTTTTTACACCAGTTTAACAAGCACAGTTCCAAGATGTCTAGCCTGTCCCACATTCTGAGAGACCATGGTATTCAGAGCATGAAGAAAATCTAGGCAGCCCTTAGTAGCTTTTCTTAAATGCTCCGTGGACACTGATACTGGGTTAACATGCTGTATCCTAAAGGCATATCCACAGTTAACTGTATAAATGACCTCACGTCTGCCTAAAATTGCTAAAATGTTCACAAAGCTAAAAGATATTGTTGATATCCACACTGAAGTTGGTAAAGGCACAAATCTCAATGGTTGATGTGGAAGGGTCTCTACTCTTCATGAGACAAACAGCTTGAGTTTTGTAGTTTCCAACAGGAGATTACACAGGTTAATGTGGCTAACTAATGTAACATGGGTTCCAGATGTTAACACAGGTCCACTCCTAATACCCCTTCAAGCTTACAGCCATGCC
This sequence comes from Acomys percivali, assembly GCA_907169655.1. Taxonomy (NCBI): domain Eukaryota; kingdom Metazoa; phylum Chordata; class Mammalia; order Rodentia; family Muridae; genus Acomys; species Acomys percivali. The sequence continues at coordinate 149,770,336 of OU015743.1, forward strand.
AAGCAAGAAAGGGCTAAAACCATAAGAAAGACATAGACGGGGAGGAGGGGGCAAAGATAGACACAAGCAGAACAGAATGGAGCCTCAGGGGCAGGATTTAGAGATAGCTAGGTGCACACCAGTGCTCTTATCTAAGGCACGGAGAAGCAGAAGATGCTGGATTAGTCCGCACGTGTTCTGTCAAGTACAGGAGGATCCAGGGAGAGCGGTTGATGTCTAGGCCCTTGTCCATCAGTGAATTTATGAAACCGGAAATTTGACGGTAAGTCAAGAGACTGTAAAATGTGGTGTTAGTAATTCAGGACAATTATTCTGGCTACCAGAATCTAGTCACCATGAAAATAGGTGACCAAGGTAATAGTTCCACACGCAATGATTTGGGAACAGCTCTGAGAAGGATTTTGGAAGGCAAAGCTATTCTTTTTTTTTTTACTTTACTCACACTTATTAGATATTTATTATGATCCAGACTCTGTTTTAAGTGGGAGAAGAGTTTATAATGAACTAGATTCACACCACACACACACATACACACTCACACATGTACACACACATATATGCTCACACATATACACAACATACATACCACACACACTCAACATTCACACACTCATACATTCACACACATGTAGACACACACACACACACACACATACACACACGAGCTGGTAAAATATTTTGACAGAAAATAGCCAAAAGGCATCGCTTGAAAGGGTACAGATAGAAAGACATATGTATTTTTTACAAAGGAGACATAAACTAGCACATTAAAAATGGAATAAAGAGAAATACATAGAAAAAGTGTGAAAGTAAGGAAGAGGTGATGTAAGTGTTTGTGTGTCAGAGAAAATCTCTACAAGGAAGTGATATTTAAAGATGTAACTTAGGTCCAAAAATGAAGTTATTCAAGTACCTGCAAGAATATTCTAGAGCCTCTGTCAAGGACCAACTGCAGAGGTCTACTGGTTAGAAAGGTCTTGGTTTAGTTCAAGATTCAGTGCACTCAGAGGCTAGCAAGCAGTGGAGGGTACCCGGTGAGAGAGAGGGAAGTTGGCAAGAGCCAGAGTATACAGTCTGAAGGGTAAAAAGCTACGTGACAAGAGTAAAGCGACTGGCCAGCTGATCAGTTCTAAGACCAGATTAGAGATAAGGTCTGAAAAACAAATTCGGAAAAGTAAAGCAGACCACTGGTGCCAGATTGTGTTGTTCAAACAAAATTTGCAAGATATGAGGATTAAAAGTCAGCCCTAGGGCAAAGCGTGCAACCTGGGAATTTGGGGTAGCAACCGGAACAGTTTTCCCCCTGGGTAATGAGACAGTGCAGCAATGGACAGGGGAGCTTGGGAGTGAGTCACCCGGTGTGGGCTGGTTTGAGATGAATGTGCTGTGGGCGGGCCTGGGAGGGGGTACTTGAAAGGCAAGATGGAAGAAGCATCACTAAGGGAGGGAAGCCTTGAATCCCCTGAGGAGCATGCTAGGAGATAAGTAGAACATATGCTCCCTATGGATTTACGCAAATGGGAACATTTGGTAGTAACAAGCAAGCAACCATCGCCACATCTTGGCTACTCCCCTGGGTTGATTTGTATTCTGGAAATATTGATTGAGGTCCTAGTTCCCAGTATCTCAAAAAAAAGCGCCTTTAGTTGGAAAAAGGGTTGTTGCGGATGTCAGTCAAATTATGATGACGTCATACCGAAGTATCATGGCGCCCTTATCCTAGTGAGTTACGTATTGTCACAGCTAGAGGAAGCTTGGACACACACACACACAGTGGGAAGACGACCACATGAAGGCCACCCAAAGGGAAAGCCTTGTGAAGAGGGAGGTGGAGAGTGGTGTGATATACCCATCAGCCAGAAAGTGTCAAGGATGGATGACCATGATGAGAGCGTCGAGAGAGGCTGGAAAACATTCCCCCTCAGAAAGTGGCAAAGATGACAGCACTCAGAAGTCTCCAGTCCCAACTCCACGACAGGAAATTTCTGGCATTTTCGCGATCCCGTTTGAGCAGTCCTAGGAACCTCGTCCTCTTATTCTCTTCTAGTCTTTTCTCTTACACATGGGGCCCCTGAAAACCAGATTTGCCTTTCTGCCCAGTATTTCCTATCCTCTTTTAAAAATTATTTTTAAAAATCATTAACATATTTAGTATTGAAATATTTCAAAACAAATAACAGACTTCAGTCCTTCAAATATCTAAATCCATCAAATTACAATCATCTTTCATATTTACTTCAGTTCCACTTTTCTCTCTCAGGAGACCCTGCTGGTGAAGTCTTCTATCTCATGGGCTTTTAAAAATTCCCATCCTCATCCCTAATTCTTATATATTTGTAAGGGTGTATCCAGAGCAACAGGATACCTGCTCTTATGATGCTTTATACGCAACTCACGGCAATGATCACATTGTGCTTTCCTTGTCTCTATTAGCAATAATCACACCTCAGATAAACCTCACTGGCTAAGCTACTGCCACAGTGCGAAGCTTGATTGCATACTCTGTCTATGAGGAAAGAAAAAGTGACTTGATTTTAAGTCATTATCTGGTGCCGATGCATCCAAGTCCTTGTTCAAACTGAATTTTAATTCAACAATGTACATATAAAATCATTCTTTTGGTCTAGTGAAATGACTCAGTGCAGAGAGGTATTTGCTGCCAGGCCCAATGACCCAAGTTCCATCCCTGGGACCTACCTGGTAGGAGAGAATCCAATCTCGCATGCTATCCTCTGACCTTCATATACACGCTATTACATGTGTAGCACCCTCCATAACTAAATAAATGTAAAAAACATGCTAAATCCATTGCTCATCACAAGAGCCTTAATAATGTATGAGCGAGAATAATCTTTTTCTCCTGCTACAAGTTGAAACTTTATGACATGAATCTTACTTATTTAACATAGTGGATTCATTATTTTCCCACAACTTTTCCTTCCTTCCTCATCCTGGTATATGGTTGGTGCTCTGTTTCCCCGCCCTCTTGATACTGGGCTTCCTCCAGTTCCTCCAGTGGTTTGCTTAGACCAGTGGAAAGAACCAGAAGTGGCTTGGTGCCAGCTCCCAGCCGAAGCTTTCCTCTCACCTGTCTCTGCTCTCCTCGCTCTACACTATCTATGCTCCCTTGTCAGTTGCAAGTAGCTGCAGGACCCAGAATGAACCCGACTTAAAGGATGATTGCTGCCAAGCCTTGCGGAATCACTGAAAACCTGCAGATTGTAGGAAAACGTGACTGCTTTCTCACATCAGTTATTGAGATTTGGGGTGACTGTTACACACCCTTAAAAAGCAGAAGAAATTTCACTAGTGCAGTAGAATCGGAATTAGAACAGACACATCAGACACATGCAGACTAAATTATTATTTGTTTCTAGTAAATATTCCACAGAGATTCTCTCTCTCTCTCTCTCTCTCTCTCTCTCTCTCTCTCTCTCTCTCTCTCTCTCTCTCTCTCTTCTCTCTCTCTCCTCTTTCTCTCTCTCTCTCTCTCTCTCTCTCTCTCTCTCTCTCTCTCTCTCTCTCTCAGGACTCTCTCTTAACAAGAGCATAATGTGTGTTACAGACAAAAGTGAGTTAAACTATGGGAAATGACACCCTCAGAAAAACATGATGTCCTTATGAGGGAGATAGTGCGAGCTGAAGACAAGGAGGTAGCCCCTTTTACGGTGTGTGAGGAAAGCTCATTTACAGACAGCAAAGCAGAGAAGATGCTTTGGGTAAAAATGTTTGTTTCTCTCTTTGGAAGAGTCTCAGACAACACTTTCCTTTTCCCATAGTTGCTCAGTATCAGCCCAACTGTTGCCCCTGTCTTTCTTTTGCGTCCTGTGTGTTCAAAGCTTTTGGGTTGTTTTTTAAGTTCCCAGAGACAGACTAAAAGGGGCTTCATCCCTCCATTTCCTGAGGGGGTGATCACATACTCAGCAGAGCACAAAACTCGTGCCCTAGGCTGTCAGTGAGGTCTGGTTTCTCTCAGGTGAGAGGTAGTCTGTACGTGGGAAGTTGAGAGGAATATGCTTTAGCAATACCGTAGGGAGCTGTGGTCAGCATGGGTCTGATAAAGGCCTTTGTTTTTCATGTTGTGATTGGCCCTGGGAGATGCCCCAGCCTCTCACACATCCATCTGTATTCCTACTAGTGAGACCTAAAAGTGCTGACACAGGCTTGCAGATCAGCCCCGGTGGCTTGCCAGGGTAAACTTGTGTAATGTGCTGCACATCCCGCCTAACAACAGTGCTTCTTTTGTCACTTGAACAGAGGCTATTAAGAATATGAGTCATTAAAATGAGCTTTAGAAAAGCAGGCAGCATTTTCCAGTACTGTGTGGCTTTGCAGGGGAGTCATGAAGCCCCAGACTCTGGACACACTGAAACATTTCACTAATCACCAACAATCTGAATTGACTTAAAAGGAAAGAAAGAAAGAAAGAAAGAAAGAAAGAAAGAAAGAAAGAAAGACAGACAGAAAAACAGAAAGAAAGAAAGAAAGAAAGAAAGAAAGAAAGAAAGAAGGAAAACTCCAAAGTGTTATTTCTGAATGCTAAAATAACTTTCCTCTTTAGCACAGTAGGCAGGGCCAGTCTCATAATCTAAATGTTAAAATATGCATTTTTAAATGGGAATTAGAATGGAGGTAACAAATTTTTTTTTCCAAATTGACATAAGTGTGACAAAAATAGTATTTTCAAGCCTTACTTGGCCTGGGTGTCTCTGGTGCCTTTACGACAGTACAGCCAGTTCTTTTTCAGTTTTTCCATCCTGCTTCCTCTTGTCTTCCCCTTGTTATTAACAAGCTCTTTCTGTTGTTCAGGCCGGCCCTGAACTCCTGTATTCAGCCTCTCTGGTAGCTGTGACCACTTCCTCATCTTTAACACATTCGAAAACAAAGCGGGTCCAGGACAGCCAAGGCTACACAGAGAAACCCTGTCTCGAAAAAAAAAATCTACATAAATGAAAAGATACAATTATTTAATGCTCTTCAATCTAGCATTTTTCTCCAACTCTTTTTGTGTAGTTAGGATCACACAGTGTGTGTAATTTTGTCTCAGCTATTTTCTCAGGTTCTTGCTACTCTGTTCAGTGGTTGACCATAGGGTCCAATGGCCAAGCGTGTCCTCCTGCCTGTGTGTTGACCATAAGGCCCAGTGGCCAAGTGTGGCCTCCTGCCTGTGTGTTGACCATAGGGCCCAGTGGCCAAGCGTGGCCTCCTGCCTGTGTTGGAACACAGCTACACTTACATATTCACACATCCAGCCTAACAAGTGGTTTTAACACAGCCTACGTGGCCTCACAAAACTAAAATATTTACTCTCTGGACTTTTAAACAAAGTTTGTAGGTCCCAGTGACAGGATGTTAGAGCCACATGCCAACAACACTTTAAAGGCTCTCGTATACATATGTTATATGCTTATATATCTGTTGCCCACTAGCATTGCCTTTTGAAGCTATTGAGATACTTCATTATGTCGAGCCAGATATATATGTGTGTGTATAAAATAACCACACACGTGAGAATCATCTAAATATAGATCACATGTGTAATTTTTCTGAGCTTATATCATTCATTTTTTGTTTTGTTTTGTTTTGGTTTTTGGTTTTTTGAGACAAGGTCTCTCTGTGTTAGCCTTGCCTGTCCTGGAGTCACTTTGTAGACCAGGCTGGCCTCGAACTCACAGCGATCCGCCTGCCTCTGCCTCCCGAGTGTTGGGATTACAGGCGTGCGCCACATCATTCATCTTTTATTAATGTATATTCTAAAGCTTTCTCTTTTGACATTGTCATATAAATGTACAAACATTTACATGCAGAGACACACACACACAGCACACATAGAATCACCCTTTTCCATTCCTCTTCCTTCTTCCCTTTAAGTCCCCTCCCCCTTTCCTTTTGTGTGTGTGTCCCACTGAGTTCAGTTCTGGTTGCTGGCGTACACATGTATGGCAGGTTATTTACTAGAGCATAGGCAACTTACTGCTTGGTGCAGCACAGAAGAAAGTGAAGCTCCTCCCTCCAGCAACCACAACTATCAGCAGTCCCTCAGGGCAGGGTGGGGCATCATGAACCCTTTTCTCATCCATCATGAAATTTTGTCAGGCCCAATCTTGTGCAGGTTTAATGCCAGGGACCACACTGTAGTGAGTTTATGGGTCTGTTTATGATAAGCTTCCCCTAAGTATGGCCTTCCCATTTTTAAAAATTTCTCCTTTTTGATGATCCTTGAGTATTGGAGAGGCAGATATAGATATAGATGATTCAGTTAATATTGAGCACTCCATGGTCCTTTGTTCTAACTTTGACTGGTTCTGAGTACCTGGATTAACCACCATTTGGTGCAGTAAAACGTTCCGAGAAAAGCCCAGAGAAACACTAATCTTTGGATATAAACACACATATTTAGAAGGCAGCTTGACCACATGTCCACTGTACAAAAATGATAGTAGTGGGTTTCCCACAAGACTCTGTGATCTGCCCAGTCACCATCTCCTGACCAGGTTTATAGCGACAAGCATTAGAGACGGGTGAGCTCACTAGTGGTTATACAGCTGATGGCAGTGACTCCCAGTTCCCAGAATCCAGGAGACACTGCTTCAGTGTGGGGCCTTTGTGCTCTTTCCCCTTCTATGGTTGGCTGCTGACAGGCCAGTCTTGTTTAGACTTATGCAGGCAAGGACAGACATCTGGGTTCATGGCATCATGGCCAGAAGACAGAATCCTGTAGCCCGTCTGTGTCTTCCAGCTCTTACATCTTTCCACCCTCTGTTCATTACAAGTCAATGCACTCATCATTGTTTGCTTTACTCTGAATACATCGCCCTCACCTTTTCTGTTCTGTTTGAGATGTAAAGAAAACCAACAACTTGGTGTTGTTTAATTCATGTACACTTACTTGATTTTTAAGCCAGGTGGTGGCACATACCTTTAACCTTGGGAGGCAAAGGCAAGAGGATCATTATCAATTCAAGGACATCCTGGTCTACATAGTGAATTATAAGTTAGGAAGAGCTATGTGGTGAGCAAACAAACTCCAAGCAAAAACAAAAACAAAACAAAACAAAAAATGAATGACAATGGACACATCTCAGAAAAATCCCTTGATTCTTTTCAAAGTTTAGAAAATTTCCTAATGCGTTGGAGAGATGGCTCAGCAGTTAAGAGCACTGGCTGCTCTTCCAGGGGTCCTGAGTTCAGTTCCCAGCAACTACATGTTGGCTCACAACCATCTATAATGTGATCTGATGCCTGCAGGAGTACATGCAGGCAGAGCACTGTACACATAATAAATAAATAAATAAATAAATAAATAAATACATCTTTAAAAAAGAAATTTCCCTAGTAAGATACTTAGAAAATACCCTATTTTAAAATTTTTAAAAAATGTATATTTTGTTATTTTCTCAAACATCTTTTAGGCATCTCCTGATTTAACAAAAAAATATTGTAAAGAATGGTTGGAACCTTAAAAAAATGTAAAAAAGTACATTGAATTCTAATAAACCCATACTTAGGTGTAAATGTCTTTAACATATGTTATTGTTTGGATGTAAACATGTACCCAATGTGCTCATGTGTTTGAACAGTTGGTCATCAGATGCTGGCAGATCATTTTGGGAGGTTGTAGAAGATTTGGGAAGTGGGACCTAACTGGAGAAAATCGATATATGCCATAGGGGTGGCTTGGAAGCTTATAGTCCAGTCCTGCTTCTCATCCCAACTATGCGTCCAGATCCATCACGACATGAGTATGTAGTTGTACATTCCTGCTGCTTCAGCTCCCGTGTTGTCTCTGCAGTGATGAACTACACCCTCATATCATGAGCAAAGGAAATCCTTCCTTCCTTAAATTTCTTATTGTTATGTAATGACTACAGCCAAAAGAAAAGTAACTAACATAGAAAATTGGTGCCAGGAGTAGAGTTTTATACCCATGTGGCTTGTAGGCTAGTTTGCAATCTTGCAGAGGGAACGGAGACAATTTTGGAATGACAAGCTAAAGAAGCCCTAGAAAACCTGGAAGTTAATTGGTAAATCTGGTGGGTTTTGGAATACCAGGATGCTGATAAAAAAATGCAGTGATAGAAACTGTTCATGAGGCTTTGGAGAGTAACAAAGGCTCTATCATGAACTGGGACAGAGGCCATTGATGCTATGTTCTCTGAAAGGCTCTAGCCGAATTCACCCCAGTTCCTAAAAATCCATGTGAGACTTTATTCCAAAGTGATAGACTAATTTGTTTGATAGAGGAATTTTCAAGATAGCATAGTTTTTAAGATGTGATATTGTTATTAATGCACTTAGTAAAGCTTATCGTAATATTCAGAACAGAACAGGAGTAGAAAGATATGAAAATGGTCAGTTTGTTGAGTACAGATAAAATTATGGACAGTGATAAAACAGGTATAGACAAAGTATCTGTAATTTTAGATTAGTACCATTCAAGATAAACTAGGATATTGCATTTAGCATAATAGGAGAAACTGGTTGTAGGTAAGGCCCATCCATTAGCCCTATTCAGTGTGTAACACTGCAAATTCATTTGAGAGAAAATATGTGAGAAGACAGCGTCTCCATGGCATCTTGACAAAAACAGGGCTACTTAAAGCACTCTCATACACCAAAGTACACACACACACACACACACACACACACACACACACACACACACACCACTGAAGGGTTAACACACACACACTGTGGGTTAAGTGGATTAGGCTTCATCTCAAGATGCCTGCAGAACTTGCTGACAGATCCCACAATTTGTTGATTTTACAAGTATGCGGATGCAAAAATTAGGATTTATGAAGTTGGCAGCAATATTCCTGAAACCATCAGAGGCTAGATAACATACAGCAGGGTCACAAATGCAGCGTGAAAGCCATGGCTGGGTTTTCTCTGAAGCTCTGAAGGGGACTCTCAAGTCACCATGGGGTCCCCAAGCTATTGGGGTTCTCACAATATGCTATGTCCACGTGGAGTGGAGCTACCCCAAGACAGGCTATAGCGATTTAAAAAAGGTGAGGCTACCTCTTGAACTGTAGATGATTCCAGAATTCCAAGCGAGTTCGGTGTTTGTTCTGCTGAGGGTTTGCTCTGATTCCGTTCTGTTTTTCTTGCTATGCCTTACTGCCGCCCCCCCCCCCCGCCCCCGTCATGGGAATGTTCCTCTTTGCCACTGAATGCTGGAAATTTGTAAGTTGGGGCTTTGATTTTTATAGTTGCTCACAGTTAAGACTTACACGAGACACTTTACACTTCGCACATTAGAACAATGTTTGAAGTGTTGAAGACTTTGGGAGATGGAAAAAATTCACACCTCGTTGTGAGAGGAACATAGGCTTGTGTGAGGCCAGTGGTAAATAGTGTAGGTTAAAGTGATGTGTTTGGGTGTCAGGTTGACAAACTATAAAATGCTGATGGCTGGTTTTGATTATCAACTTGGCTAGATTATGAAACACTTAGGTATTAGTGAGTCACACTTATGATTTGTCTGTTGGGACACATATACACATATGTATCTTTCTCAACCTGTATAATGTTACTTGTATGTATGTTTTCAGGGATGGCCAATTGGTATGCTTCTGCCTTGGGGAGACTATTTATAATACTATCAATATTCTTTAGTAGATTTTTTTCATGCAAGGTGAAAGATACAAGTCTAATTTTATTCTTCTGTCTGTGGACATCCAGTTGTTCTGGAACTATTTGTTAAGACACTTTCTTTTCTACAGTATATTTTGGTGGTATCTTTGTCTAATATTAATTGGGTGGAGTTCTGCATACTCAGGTTTCTATATTTGTTTTTGTTCTATTGGTATATGTCTATTTTTATACCAGTGCCATATTATTTTTATTACTAAGGCTCTGTAATATCTTAGAGTCTGGAATGGTAATTTCTCCAGAAATTTCCTTTTTACCTTTTTAGGGTTGTTTTAGATAGCTGAATCATTTATGTTTCCATATAAATTTTCAGGTAGCCTTATTCTTTTTCTTTGAAGATTGAGTGGACATTTTATTTGGAGTTGCACTGTCTCTGTAAGTAACCTTTGGTAAAAATGTTCATTTTTACAGTGTTAATTCTACCAATCCATGAGCAGGGAATGTTTTTTCTAGTTTCCTTTTCCATCTCTTCCAGAAGTTTGAAGTCCTTTACTGTTTTGGTTAGGCTTATTCCTAGAAATTTTATTCATAATTTGAGGCTATTGTGAATGGGTATGTGTACATGAAAAGTCTCTCTCTCTCTCTCTCTCTCTCTCTCTCTCTCTCTCTCTCTCTCT
>OU015743.1:149786729-149798323 GCA_907169655.1 Acomys percivali
TCTTCATTTCTACATCTTACGTTCTTGAGGCGTTTGTTTTGTTCCCTTATGTTTCATATATTCTATACCTGCTTTCTTTTTTCTTTTTCTTTTTTTTTAAATGTCAGAACTTTTATTTTGAGAAATCATAATATCCTGTTAAGAATGCTTTTTTTTAAAAAAATTTAAGTTATCCTATTTAGTTGCTGAAAAGTATTTATTCATTTTATTTTTTATTATTTAATTAATTTATTCAGATTACATCTCAATTGTTATCCCATCACTTGTATCCTCCCGTTCCTCCCTCCCTCCAGGTTTCACCCTATTCCCCTCTCCTAGGTCTATGACTGAGGGGGACCTCCTCCTCCACTATATGGTCATAGGCTATCAAGTCTCATCTTGGTAGCCTGCTTATTCTTTCTTTGAGTGTCACCAGGCCTCCCTACCAAGAGAGTGGTCAAATAGGGTATGCCTGCTTTCTTGAAGCAAACTGGTTCATAGTTGTAGAGAGAGTTCACACAGACAATTTCCTTTTGAATTTCAGAAGTTTTTGTCTCCTTCCTCACTGATAAAGATCTGATGTTTAGTTCCTGACTTCTATATCAAAAATTTCCACAGATGTTTATTAATCCTTAGAAATTTTTAATTTTTTGGCTGTGTTTTAAGTAAGGTGAGAACATCAGAAAGCTCTGTGCTCACTCACTCACCATGCCTGTTGTTCCTTGTTCTTTCTTAAAGTCTGCACTATCATTCTATCATTTATTCGAACTAAGCAAGTTCTTTTAGCACAGACTTGCTGGCAATGTTTTCTCCATTCTTGTTTATATGGAAAACTTTATTTCTTTCATTTCTAAAATATATTTTCACTGGATACAGCTCTCTGACCAGATCATTTATTTTTATATTGGTTTTGTTTTTTAAAATAAAATGTACTTATTTTCTTAAAAATTTATACATGAATGCATGTATTTTAATCTTATCTATGCCTATTACCTGCTCCCCCAACTCCAGATCCCCCAGGATTCTCCCCACCCATTTCCCTCCCAACTTCATCTCTTCTTTTTAAAGAGGAATCTGTTATTATTCTTTAAATGATTTTCTTTATTCTTGAGAATTTTGCACATACATACAGTGAAATGGGAAGCAGAGGCAGGTGGATCTTTGTGAGTTTGAGGCCAGCCAGCCTGGTCTACAAAGTGAGTCCAGAACAGCCAAGGCTACACAGAGAAACTCTATCTTGAAAATCCAAAACCAACAAACCAAACAAACCAGAACAAAACGCAACAAAAAAAAAGAAAAGACAATGTTATCTAGTAATTATTATTTTCTGGAGTAGAGAATATTATTTCAAAGGCCCTTTCCATTTTCTTTAAAAACAAATGTCTTACTTTTGAAAGTTTTATACATTTATACAATATATTTTGATCATGTTTATCCACCACGGCCTCCCTTCAATTTTTCCTAGAGACCCTCATCTTGTCTCCCTCCAAAATTTCCCCCCCCACATTTATACAATGTGTTTTGATCATATTTACTCACCACTGCCTCCCTCCAGCTTTTCCTAACAACTACTCTCCTGTCTCCCTCCCAACTTCTTTGTACCAGGTACTGATCCCTGAACAGTTAGTGCTGCCCATGTGCCTCTTTATACAGGGCCACCCATTGGAGCTCCCTTTCCAATTCATGCGGGAACTTTGACTGATTGATCTTGTGCAGGTAAGCACGATGGCCACGAGTTCAGAAGTCGGCTCAGCATTTCACACACCTCCTTCCCACCCCACAGCTCTTACATTCTTCCTGTCCTCTCTTCCATGATGCTCCCTTAGCCAAGGATGAGGGAGGCTGATCTGGATGACTCGCCTGCAGCCGATCACTCACAGTTACTTATAGCTGACACATGGAAAAGCCTATGTAGAAAAATGCTTCTCTGACCAAAGGTGAAAGCAAAACAAATTTATAGGTGTAAAGATAAGTATTTATAAGGGAGTTTAATAGCATTTTAGTGAAGTGACAACAGTAGGTTTCCACCTATGGCTTATGACTTCCTGGCCATGGGCTTTTGGCCAAGTTTGTAGTATGAAGTATGAAATCCTTCCTCTGGGTCAGAAAGTGGTTGGTTCCAGAAACATCTCATTACTATTATGCCACTATTGCCCTTTGGCTAACCCGAACAAGCAGGTCAGCATTGTAGCATGCAGGGTCCAGTGCCGGATGAGACATCAATGACCACCCACCCCCAGCAACCTGCTTAACACATTCTACTTTTAGTGTTTTTAAACTGGGTTCTAGACCCCATGGTTCCCGCTTGACCTGCTGTGTAGCATTTGAAAAAGCTGGTGGCTTTTCATTGTCTGTGAAGAACATTTCTTACACACCCACAAAGAGTCACTTTATCAAGACTTTTACGTTTTGATTTTTTTTCTTCCTAGAGTCCTTCTGTCCTCATCTTTTTATATTTGTTTTACCCCCCGAGAAAGAGTCTTACGGAGCCAAAGCTGACATCAAGGTTGCCACACGTAGCTGTCATGACCCTGAACTGCAGATCCTTCTTAGTGCTTGGAAATAGGCATGTGCCATCACTCCCAGCTCTGTCCTTGTCTTTATAGATGGCTTTCTTTCACATTCAAGTCCCAAATGAGAACAATATCAAGATAGTGTTTTCTTTGTGGTTCTTGGGGTTAACGTCAAGGCATTCTGGGAAAGTTTTTGCTCACTGAGCAACATTCATAGCCAGAGGGACATGTCCATCCCCCCACCCACGGTACTATACCATCACATGCTTATAGTAGTAAGGACACATGCCCACGAATTGAAACCGTGGACAAAAAAAAAGCCCTTTTCCCTTATTAATTGTCTTGGATATTCTGTAAAGTGAAGAAAGCTTATTAACACAAATTTTAATGTTTATACTATTTTTGTTTCGTTCTGTAGTAAAGCTTTTATCTGTCTTAATTTTTAGTAATACTCAAAACAACCATACACTTTCTGTTTGGATATGAGGCCTGCCTGGTCCACAGGAGGGATTTCATACTTGCTACTATAAACTGGTAAAATCCCATGACTGGGGAAGTCACAGGCTCTCGGAAGGAGCCTCTGGCTATTTTCCTAACTGTTCTTGCATTCAAACTGCTCCCTGAACGTTTAGATTGATATCCATAGATTTGTGTTGTGCTCAGGAAGATGCACTGAGTTCACCATTTCACCGAATATCCTTTGACGGAGGCCTACTTAAACTTTGGTTTGTACTGACCTGTCCTCAGTTGCCCTGGCTTCTGGGGAGGCAGTAGGTATTTTATAGCCCTTCTCATCATAAAAATTGTTGCAGCGTTGGTCTATTCTTGAAGTTCAGCTTTCTCAGCCACGCCCCCCCATGTACTCACAGCACAAGCAGATGCCAGGCTCATGTGTATTTTAAATAATCTTTATTATTTTTTTTAATTTCAAATTAGAGCTCGTTCTGATTTTAGGAACATTTATTTATTTAATTATTTGTAAAAATAATTTATTTTTATTTTATGTGTATTGGTGTTTTGCCTACAGGTTGTCTGTGTAAGGGAGTCAGATACCCTGGAACTGGAGTTACAAACAGTTGTGAACTCCCATGTAGGTGCTGGGAATCAAACCCAGGTCCTCTGGAAGAGCAGTCAGTGCCTGTAAGCCCTGAGCAATTTAGCCAGTCCCATGTATTCTTATATGTTAAGTGTGATCTATTTTTTTTTTTTTTAGGCACCAAATCCCTAGAGTCTAGCTGAGTTCCTTAATAATTTAACTCTACTGAGTAAAAGAGAAAAGTGTCCAAAACATGAGCTGGACATCCATCTTGTCAACAATACAGTGATAAGGTAGGACATTCCAAGCATGTTCTGCGTTATGAAGGTTGAAGGAATCTAAAAAGTTATAATAAGTTCAATAAAGTAGTTTATACCTCATGGCTCCAATGATGCACGCGTATGCATGGAGGAGGACAGGTGACAGAGTAAATAGCAAGTGGGTAGTTTTAATGTCATAAAAATACAGAATAATCTTTTGCTTTTTAAAAAATTGTTTTTTTTTTTAAGGGACATTTCAATACAAAGGGGAAGAAGAAAAGCTGGAAAGAAACCTTAAGTGAGTAACAGTGATGAGTAAGGGAGTTAGAAGCCAGGAAGGCCCTGGCTTGCAGAGCTTTACAGGAGCTGGTGTGAGAAGGGCGGTGCGGGAAGAACAGTGAGCATCCTCCTTAGGGACCAGACGGGAGGCTGGAGGCTTAAGTCACAGCATGAAGGATTTAGATAACAGAAAAGGAAAAATTTTCAGACAGTGAGGTTTGATAGACACTGGAATGTGTAACTAGGGAAACTTGTGGAATTTCCTTCTCTCAAGGTCTCTTAAAAACAGACAGCATCTCATCTGCTTGAAGGATGGACTCTGTTTGACCCCCAAAGTGTCTATTGGACCCAGAGGGAAAGCCTCACCTCCCAAGGGAAAAAGAGCTTGGGCGATCTTGGGGAGCTTGAATGATGAAAATACCCTGAACATTTTTCATGTTTAATTTGATCTCCATATGGCACATGTGTAAATTACAACTGCTATAGTATGCCTTTAGTCTAACTTTTTTATTTTTAAGGTCTGGAGATTAGAATTTAAGTAACACTTGTATAGGGAGAGAAGGCAGAACTCTTTTATCTTGTTTTTGAGCTTATTTGTATAGGACTATGAGCAAGGAGAAGAGGAGATTTTTGGATGTCTTTCACTTTGATTTCACTTCCCATTCTAAATTAAAAACTACTGGTTTTTTTTTTGTTGGCTTTGATATTTAAAGGCAAACTAAAAGATTAATTTAGTGCAAGAGTTTCTCACAGTATTTTTGGCAAGACTAGAATTCCAAAGCTGCACCAGGTTCTCTGTACTTAATTTCCTCTCAGGAAGTTTACCTCTAGAGGTCCAAATATAAGGTCAAACTTTGGGTTGCCGGAAATGTTAGCATCCTTTACTGTCTGAGCACCCAGACAACCCACAATGAGATATTCTGCTTTGTGGATATCGGCAAGGATTCTGATGCCTTATAATGAGTTAGCTGTTTCTTTTTTTTTTAATTTAAAAATGAGCTGTGTTTTTTTTTTTTAAACCAGCCTTCTAAAACTCAGAAACTAAGATTTCTGCAAGTGGAGGGAGAGAGGAATGGGAGGATACATGGGATGGGATAACAATTGAGATGTAATATGAATGACTTAATAAAAAGTTATAATGCAAGCCCCCCAAAACCACAAAAATTTCCATAAGTAAGAGGTGTTCTATATTCTTTGGATTCTGTTATGAGTATAGACACCTAGTTACAGGTGATGTGAACCTGCCTTCCTTCCTAAATGCCAAACTGTACTTGTAGGTCAAAGGGAATGTGTTAGGACTTATTGTCTACTTTAAGCGAACAATTCTAGCATGCTCTGAACATGATTGTTCTCAGATTCTAAGTAACGTGATCACACTTAAAGGTTAAAACACATCATCATGTAAATGTTCACAACTGTCTAAGTGCTTTTGATTCTAAAGAAAATGTTGTAAATGTTATGAACTTGTAGATAAGAAAACAAGGATCTTGTAAGACATTGTGATTTGCCTGAGGTCTCCAGGCTAGAAGCTGTAAAGGACCAAGGAAGTGCAGGGTTCTGAGGACTGCTTTTGCCTTCAGAGCCTGGGTCTTTCCCAGTGAATAATGCTGTGATGTTTGTGAGACCTGTAATGTTTTTGACCACTGAAGAGATCTTTACCTTACACATCTCAAGTCAAAGTCACATTAGGTACAATGGGACTGAAGTCCTATCAGTAAACAGAAACTTGTGTTGGCTTTTGCTCAGTCATGCGAAGTAAACACCAGAAGTTTTCGACATATTCTGGCATTTCATATGGTAAGCCATAGACATATAGTGATATATTCCCAGTGCTATGATGGCCCATTCTAATTCACACTAGCTAGCAATGCTTTAAAAACTACACATCTTCATATTGCATTAGTTTCCGACAACATGTTGGATGTATCTTCTAGAATTCCTGGCACATAGTTGTGGGTGTCACTGGGGGTGTATGGTGGCTTTATTTCCTTCCCTAACAGTTCGGAAGTTTGTTTAATAGTGACTCAGAGGAAGTGTTCTAGCTGAGTCCTCACATGGCCTTGTTTACGGCTCCAGAGTGTACATAATAGATAAAGACCTGACTTCCACATACCCCTGCGCTTCCTGGGTGTGTGGGCGAGTGTGCTTGAGCCTGTGAAATGAGGTTGTGCAATCTCCTGCTTGGAGCATCAGGTTGCAGTCACTCCACTTCTCTTAAATAGTCCTCTGCGTGATCCTGTTGCAAACCAAAAGGCAATGCATTCTCCGAGAGAGGTGCTAGTAATTAATAATTAGCACGAAGAAAAATCCCCAGAGTTTCTAGACAGTCAAAACAGAGGTAGAGGCAGAGTGTAAGAAAACAGTGGGAAACCGTAGCTGGCATCTATATACAGCCCAGCCAGGGCGAGGATTTTTGTTACACTAGCATCAATTTTCTTGATTCTTGTGATAGCCTTTATGGGCAAATAAAAGCTATTGTACTTTTATAGGCCGGAGATCAGGAAATTAAAAAAGAATGTGTTCCGAGTTACACTGATAGTTTGATAGTCACTGATGGAACACAACTGTTCCAATTAGTGGAACCTGTAGGAACTCAGGAGTGTTTGACTTCAAAGACAAACGAGGGCCTTCCTGCCTCTCTGTGTTTTAGTCCTTTTTTTTTTTTTTTTTGATGATTTTGCACAAAACTTAATTTCAGTTAGTTTCAAAAGGTGTAATGTAATCCATTAGAAGAACATTCTCGATATATGAAGGTTCTGACTAAGGCATTTCAAGGATGATAGGCTGAATGGTGCAGGGAAGAAGCACAGACACCTGCCTCTCAGGCATGCAGAGCTGTGAAACATCTATGAAATTATTGTGACATATCCCTTGAGCACAGTGCGGGAGTGATGGCATGTGTCCCAACAGATGTCCAATAGTAAACACCCAGAAACTAATTCTCTTTTACCAAATCTTTGTATCAAAATTAGGTAAGATAGTGTTCACCAAATTTAGGAACTTGTATAAAGCTTCCTTTTAAAGGCATTGTAGCCCTGCGTTTGTTTCCTGGTCACAGCTGCTGCTGTTGAATTATGAGGCTTGCTGAATCATCTGCAGAAGATAGCCTTGTTTTTGCAAAATGAAAGAAGTGTGGGGTATAGATTGTGGTATATAGATTGCTGGCATTGAAAGAAACCTGACTAAATATGCAAGAGTGACCACAAGGTCCCAGGCGTGGGTGTGTGTATCCGTTTGCCTCAGCACTGGGAGGTTTCAGTTTGGAGATGTGGGGAGGGAGAGGGTGTGGGATAAGAGGTTTGAATTTTTGAACAATTAAGTTGAATTTCCATTTGATTTATTCTAAGATCTTTATACTGTAGCCATAATTGTCTAGAGAGGTAGTTGAGGAAAGATTGTGTTAGTGATCAGAGCTATTAAAACAAACAAACAAATAAACAAAACAAAACAGGGAGATAGTGAGGTGGGTAAGTGGATAAAGGACTTGCCAAGTTTGAGTTTGATACCCAGAACTGACCCTATAGTTATTCTTGGAACTCCATTTAAGAGATGTGGCTCGAGTGCCACTTCCCGCCGTGCGGGCACACATGTCCTCCTTGGTTCTGGTTTCGGTTTCTGCCTTAGCTCCCTCCATGATGGACTGAGATGGGGACAAATCAACCTGCTCTTTCCCAAGCTGCTTTTGGTCGTGGTGTTTTTCACAGCAATAGAAAGTCAACTAGGACAAAGCTTTCTTACTTTTCCCTGAGACTGGATAGGACTATAGGAAGGACTCATATTTTTTTTTTTACTGATTTTTTTTATTGATTAAATATTTTTATTTTTACATTTACATTTATATTATTACACATTTATACAATAAACTACCTATAGCAAGAAGAACCATGACACAATCAAGAATTTATGTTATATACATAATGTTTTGGCTATTTGTATTTGGCACCCTTGAAGAAAACGTATTTCCTGTCTTGGTGCATCTAAGATTCTCAGTGTAAATCAGTATCTATCATATCTCACCATAATGAACCTAAAACATCTATGTAGACCTAAAAACATCTTAACCCCTAAACAACTAAGTTTAATTGTAAACTAAGCTACCTGGTCTTCAATTCCATCAGAGACTTGAGAAGGAATAAACTTGACTACCTGAGTATGCCAGGAGTGCAGGATTCACAATTTTGCAATCAGGGTGATTGCATTGAAATCCAAGAGGTGCCACAGTCAGGTTTTGTGATGAACACACATTAACTTCTCCATACCTCAGTTCTTTATCTGAAAAATAAGAATGACATTATATATGAACATCACAGTGAGCACGTACTAGATCAATACATGTACTTCTTTTTAACTTAGTTTATATAGACTGCAGCGGCAAGCAGTGTGGGTTGCCAGAAGATGGTGACATAGTGGGAGGAAGGGGCAGACTTCCATCCAGTGGCCTCCCAGGCCCTGGTGCATTTTACCTCTTTTTGTTGCCCTACTGTGTGCTCCTGCCCCCCGCCCCTTTCTTTGAAAACATAGATCTTCAAAATATGCCTCCAAATGATACCATATACCTGGCTCCCTGAGATTTGTTGTAATGAACAGAGAAGAATGTATGCAAATCTCATTGACTGAGCACCACGCTTTCCCCATTTCCTTAGGACTACAGTGAGAATTTTGTCTCTTTTACTCACAAGTTCACACACAGATGACTCCAATTTGGTATCTACCCTCCACACACATGCAATGGAAGGCCCGTGCTCCTCTTGAAAACAAATGGAAGAGGGAAAAGGCCGGAAACATACTGAGTTTATAGAGATTCTGTCAGGTGGTGGTATCTCAGTAGGAAAAGAAAGTGATTATTTCGCTGTTTGTAAAATAATGAAAATCCTAGTTGCCACCATGAGCCATGCATGAGCCATGTACTAGCCATGCATGAGCCACACCACAGAATGGATTTCAGAACAGTTCCAAAGTAAAAAGGAAGTGTTTAATGAAGTGGTAACTGCACGCACCTGTCGATCTTTTGATGAGGGACTGAGACTCATTTTGGGCCTCTTCTGAGGTCTTGCTCTGTAGCACACAGGCTGGCCTCGAAGTTGTGGCAATGGGTATTGCTTCAGAATCAAGTCCTGGGGTTACGGGTCTCCATCACCCTCTTCTACTGAGCATCAGGGGTCTTAAACATAAGCACAATAATGAAAGAGTAGTCACAACAAAAATACTCAGTATAAGAATAAAATAAAAATCAAATAACACATGAGAAGTAGTTGGAATCAGATACATGAGAGTTGCTAGTTTTGTACACTGCTGTTTTCTCTGAGATCAAAACATCCTGCCTTGCAGGAAGACAAACCACTCAGAATAGCTTCAGCAAGTTCCTGAAACTGATGAGATTTACCAGCTTTCTCCATTCTAGAATAAGCAATAAGAGCTGGGATCTTCTCCCAGACAGAGAAAATCCAAGACAGAAAGAAGATTCTCAAACAAGCAAAGCTGCAAAGAAGACCCTGAGACCAGCTTTGTGAACTGTCGCCTACGTGGGGCTGGGCTTTGGTCATACAGCTGTCTTGGAGCCATTTCTGCTCCTGTAGGTAACCCTTCATCCGTATTCCTATATGTAGGCCCTGCATGGAACTCATTGGTTCACTAAACTGGACTTTGGTGCTATTCATTCTTTGGCTGTTGTGGGTCTCTATCTGGGCTGAGTAGACAGACAAGTGTGCTGGGCCTCCCTGGGCAAAGCTTTGTTATACAACACATACGAAAGCTCCTATAATTCAAAGACCAAAACACTGGACACTACCAAATAGATTAGGACTAAAGCTTGACAGTCCAAGCAAGAAAAGATATAAATGCCCAAATATCACAGAAACATTTCAAATAATTTAGTAAAGAAAATGTTGATTAAACGAGATATAGTGTGTTGAAATAGAATAAATGTTTCTAAACGCATCGTCTTGTTGATGGTGCGGTAAACTGGATAAATGATGTAGTACAGGTACTAAACACTGGTATGGAAATATAGATGTGTACTACCATGCCATGCTAAGAATGCTTATTCATATATTCTTTTCCCACTAGAGTCCAAGCCAGATGTGCAGAATACTGGTTTGCTCATTGTCCTGTCCTGTGTTTAATAAATAAATAAGATGCTTTGTCTTATGTCGCAGTCTATATCCAGCTGATATTTGCTTCATGATGTCATGAGATTTTTTTTTTCCTCCCACTTATACTTGTATAACAGTGCTTAAAATGAGAGGCTCGACTGGAGCCAGGGTTATATTGTTTTATTTGCTTTTGGCAAGACTGTATATTTGTGGTGTGTGTTCTTGTTGCAACATACCAGAATGACCTTATTCCTGGTTGCCCCAGCTTTAATGGTGATAAAGTTGGCTGATCACATATGAGTACTCTTCCATAATCAATTTTCTCATTGTCATTTTGCATTATGATTAATATATTTGCTAGTGAGACTGAATAAGTGACTCAGAGATTAAGAACACTTACTGCTCTTGCCAGAGGGCCTGGGTTCAATTCCCAACACCCACATGGCACCTCAAAAGCATCAGTTCCAAAGTATTTGATGTTCCATTCTAGTGTCTGAAAGCTCATATATTCATGTGGTACATATATATATATATATATATATATATATATATATATATCCATACACACATACATAAAGTAAAACTAAAAAATTAAAAACATATTTATTAGTGGTCACTGTCTTGATCTGGCATTATGTTAGAATTTATTAGTTAGTTTCTAGTTTATCTATTCTTTACCAATTAACTAGTAATTTTCTATAAAACTTTAAAAAAGTAAAACTTATCTTTTCTAATAATCTAATTACTTTTAAACAACACATGCTAGAAAGGGAACTACATATCACCCTTGATTCTATGAACTTGTCTGTTGTCATGGAAAGGAGTGGTACTCCTTCACCATCCCTGTCACTGTGTTGTAACAGTGACATGTGTCACAACATCGACATGTGACAATAGGTCTGTGCTGCAGACCCATACTGTAAATACTGTGCAGCCTCCAGACTTCAAAGAGTAGTTAATGAAGATATTCATGCAGAAATATCAAGTGGCAGAATAAATAATAATGAATACATATTGAGATCTGAAAATTAACTAAAATACAAGCATTGTAGAATATTCTCTCAGCCATAGAAACAGACATGATTATTACAATACAGTTGAACATAGACTTTCAATTCTTTAATCTTTATTTTTCTATAGATCATTGAATTATAGAAAGTAGTTTTGTAATTGAAAGAGGAAATAAAAAAGAGGTCTCTAGACAAGTTATACTTGAAGGAATCATGGTTGTAGACCCAGGCACTGGCTTTGGCTTCTTTTGGAACTTTTGAGCTTTTCCTGGATTTTTTGAAAAATAAGGGTATATACTTTCTATCTTAAAAAATAAATTATGTTTATCTCTCTTAAGTCATCCTTATTTTTAAATTATATACAATTATCTATCAATCGAGAGAGAGAGAGAGAGAGAGAGAGAGAGAGAGAGAGAGAGAGAGAG
>OU015743.1:149811913-149825047 GCA_907169655.1 Acomys percivali
TCTCTCTCTCTCTCTCTCTCTCTCTCTCTCTCTCTCTCTCTCTCTCCAACAATTATCATCTATATCTAAATTAATATCATTCTTATGTTCTCTATTACATATCTCCATATCCACATTGAGCTAAAAGACTATTTTGAGGTATATAAAACCTTTTTCTCTGTCCGAAACTATGAAGTATCTCTGAGTTCTTCACTACATATTTAAAAAAAAATAGATTTAGAACAGTATTTTCTTATAAAAGATATACTTTTAGCAAATATCTTAAGTACTGCTTGTACTTCCAAATTTGGTGGGATTCGAATCCAGGTAGGTGATATCTGACACTGTAGTTGAAAATGCCTTGATATAAGTAGAAAATAAATATCAGCATCTACCCTTGTCTGCAGATCACTCAGAAGGTAGGCTTGGCAATGTGTAAATGTGGCTGGCCTAAGCAGTTTTATGAGTTTTTTTTCAAGCCATGTGGACAATGATTTCTCTAGATCCTTACATCCAGCACATCAACAGAATGGTTTCAAAGCTACAAGATGGCTCTACTGGACACACACTAATCACCTGGCTGAGTGAAGAGCGAGGCAAGATCTGCTAGTGTTCCCCTCTCAGCTGCTGCACATCCAGACATGTAGCTAACCATTTCAGAGCTTCTAATTTTGGAGGCTGCCTTCAGGTGATAAGCCTCATAAAAAGCTAACAAGGGGATATCATGGATAAGCCAGTAAACCATTAAAAGGACAAACATCCTGTTGATTTATTGCTTACAGGAATACATTTGAATATGGAAGATAAAAAGTGAGATTTTTTTGTTACTTAAAAATTGAATCAGTAGAAGCACACACACACACACACACACACACACACATGCACACACACTCACACATACACATGCAATACTAACCAGACTTAGCAGGTTGTATTTAGATATTTATCCATAAATATATGGATACACACACACATATACATGTACACAAAACTATACTAATCAAAGATTAAAATGCTATGACTTTAAGAAGGAACAGGGTTACATGGGAGGTGTTGGAGGGAGAACAGGGAGAGACAAAGTAACCTAACTATTCTTTAATTTAAAATAAGAGAGATGAACTAAGAAAAAGAAGTTCAAATGTTCCAATTTCATTTTTTTTCTGTATTTAAATTGTCAAAATATTATTGGATGACATTGTAAAAAATTACATTATTATGAAAAGTTTTAAACAGATCTATTTCTTTCTGCCATCTGACACTTAGAGATTTCTAGTTGAGTGGCTGAATTAAAATATGAGATTGCTTATGACTCTGAATCTTCTGAATTTTTTATAATTTAAGTAAATTAATTTTGTTTTTAAAAATGATTTCTGAATTCATGCACTCAAGGGCATACAAAGTATACAGATATTTGCTTCTAATTTATAGGTTCTTGTGAAAATGTAATGGTTTTCATTGCCAATATACATTTGTATCTTAAAGCTTAAAAATACTGTAGATCATACTTTCTCCTCCAATGTACCCCCTTCTTTCTAAATTCTCTCCCTTGTCAGGGAAAAAAAAAAGACAAATAGAGTATAGAGTCTGTCTCTACAGAGAAGAACTTGGCTCTTACACAGCAGGTGTTCTTGGTGTCCATTGGCTGTGTGCATGGATTCTGTGCTTAAATGTAAGACTATCCACTAGGACCTTATAGATGAAGGCCATCTCTGAAAATCTAATGTGTCCTCCTGCCTGCAACATCTCCTTCTGAACTATTGTGACTCTCATTTCTTCATGTCTTTCAATCTCTGCTTGTTCTTAGGAATACCAAAGCTGGCCAGTTTAATCTTAATTTGCTTAAATCATCTGGCTAGGCTTTAATGTTGGCAGTTAAAAGTTTAATTCCTGGAAGTTGTTGATTTTTTGTTCCATCCTTTTGTCCATTTTTTGAACACTCCTTATTTCTCATATTGGATGATCACAGTTGGGCTATGACGGGAGTTGGGCAATGATGGCCATGTTCCAGAAAGCACTTGTACTTCCTTTTGACAATATCCTGTGGTATTAATAACTTAGAGCCACATTTAATTACATGCATCGGATGAGTGGTTCCAGGGTTTCTGAGACAAATAAATTAAATCCCCTGTTCCCCTTTATGCCTGATTTCCTGCTGAGGATTTCAGATTTCTTAGGGAAAACTTTTTATCCCTTGGCAAAGGCTTGGAAACATTTTACAAATTGCTCTTGCTCACACTGCAGCCAGGGTTAGGTGCAGCTGTCAGCAGGCAAGTGGGCCAGGGAAGCTTCCACCATCTCCCTGCCTCCGAGATTGATTGGGCCTTCTTCAACCACAAGGAAAGAGACAGTTTTTTGGGTTTAGTACTTTCAGGAATGGCTGCAGAAATGGGGTTCTGTCCTCTGTTGCTCTGACACCTATGAAGAATAGCTAGGTGCCCTGGAGCTTGGCTGCTTGAGTGTAAGAACCCCCCATTTAGGTTTTACTTTTCCTCAAGACAGGGTTTTTGTGTGGTCCTGGCAGTCCTAGACTCACTTTGTAGACCAGGCTGGTCTCAAACTCACCTGCCTCTGCCTCCTCGAGTGCTGGGATTACAGACGTGCTCCCCATTTAGTTTTAAAGGACACATAGATTATGATCATTTCCATTACAGTAGTGGAGCTGGTATACAAAAGTCTATATGGTAGGATTGATTAGTTTGATGTTCAAGGTCTATAGAGCCCAGGGACTGTAGGAAGCTCTCTAGAGATTAAAGGTCAATGCTTTCTGTGAGTGGCATTTGCTTAGTGCTTCTAACTTCAAAAGGGAGATGCAAGACTCTTACAAGACCTTTATGAAGTAAAGTGCCCTCCTGTCATCTCCTCTCCTCTCCCCTCTTCCTCCTCATTCTTCTCCTCTTCATCAAGTGCTGGTTCTTGGGACTGAACTCACTCAAGTGTCCTAGCACTGAGCTATGACCGCTGCCCTTACTTTTCTGAGGCAGTTTTACTACATGTTCCAGAGTGTCTTAAGCTGGCTCTCGGCCTGGCTCAGCTTATATGTCCTAAGTGTTGGTATATAGGCCTCTGGAAACACATCTGTCTAACTTAGTGCTTCCTAAACTATGCTGGTGATGGATACATTCTTGTCTTAATTGCCCATTCTATTCTATTTTGTTTAAATTTATTGTTTCCTTTTTTTTGTCTTTGGCTTGGTTTTAACTTAATATGAGAAGAAGTTCACTGGATAATAATGCAATTTATTATTTCTACTTTCTCCTCAATAATGCATGCATTCACAGTTGTTAATCCCCAAATCTTCTCCTGGCAGTGTCCCAGTGGAAGAGTCGTGCCTTCACAATTTTGTTTTGTATTCTGTTTCATTTCTAAATGTCTTCCAGTATAAAGATTTAATTAAGAAAAAAATTCATTCCGTTGGTAGTAATAAGAAGTGAAACCTAAATCAGGGACACAACTAAGGGAAGGAAACAAAATAAAACAAGCAGTTGCCAGCAATGTTATTCTATCCCCATATGAAGCATAAAAATTCCAGAAATAGTAACGGCTTAGTTTTTAAAAATGGACAGAAAACAAACAGCTTTAAGATGATTCCTTTATGCCAAAATATAGAAAATACGAGAGTAAAGGAGGACCGAGGTTGACTCACAAAGCATTCAGTTAAATTAAAAAAAGAGAGACCTTGCATTGGGTAGCAACTTCAAAAACAAAGCATTTTAGAGAGCAGCTTCAAAATAATTATGAGGAAAGTTACGGACTTCTTAAATGTGTTCATTTTTAGATCCATTTGCATACATATGATATATAAATTTATACTTAAAGTATTGCCAACCATGGCCTCAGTGGAACATTTTTAAAAATATGTCCAAATGATTCTGAAGCTTATGAAGAAAAACCAGCAGAAAATATTTCCCTATTTTTTTTCTGGGCATGGTGCTCTGAGCTGGACAAGGAAGACTGTTTCAGGCTGTAGAGTGACGAGGGGCCGGGGGAGACAACTGGCTCTGGTTCTTGTGGTCTCTGAACTAAAACTGTGACTGGGAATCGACCTTTATCTTATGAGGAGATTGTAGACACCACTCAGGACCCTGCTGAAGTAAACTCATGTTTTCTGAGCGCTAACAGCTTTTGTTCCAAACCATGGTACACATCTGTTTGGGAACATAAACTATTTTGCTTTTATGATGAGGTATTATGAATGGGTTCTACCCATGCCCAAATTTGTTTCTATCTCATTGCTGATGGTTAATACATCTATGATTGGCAGATGACCCTAGCTTGTACTTTGAGGAGCATCAAAGTCATAATCTGTTGGGAATAAAATGATACTCCAGACAAGCTCTGAGAGCCAATTTTCTGCTATTCCATTGGCATTTCACCCAATCTCCCTGGGATCTATTCACCACCACCTCAGTTTCTAGACTTTCAGTCTCCACCCTTGGTCTCCCTAGCAGTGGTGTGATGAGTTCCAGCAGTAGAAAATGCTAGGCTGTTCTTGTTTCAAATCTTGAGTCTCTGCCCTCGAGCACTGTGCTTTAGGAAGACCAGGAAATAGAATGTACTGAAGAGAACAAGCATAGTCTTCTAAAATAGAAAGGAGGAAAGAAAGGAAGGAAGCAAAAAAGAAAGAAGGAAGGAAAGAAAGAAGAAAGGTAACCAATAGGTATGTTTTCCTTATCTGGATTCAGATTGGTAATTTTAAACTCCAAAAATATTTTCAAATGTTGAGAAAAGAACTCAGTAAAATTCTCATTTTACCAGCACCAGAACCTGAATTGAACCCCCAGAACTTTCTTAAAACAAAAAGAAAAGCAAAAACCTGGGAATGGGCATTAGGGAACAGGGCTTGAAAGCCCAGGTGGATTCCTAGGACTCAGCCCAGCTTATTTAACAAGTTTCAGGCCAATGAGAGACTTTGTGTTTATATACATACATGCTTATATATAATATTTATATATTAATCACATTTAATATTATTAATATTTAAGTACTAATAATACTAAATATTAAATTACAACACAAACACAAATTATATTTTATATTAATTATAATATAAGTATTTGATATTATATTATAATTAATATAAAATATAATTAATAATTAATCATTATACATGGTGGAAAACAGGAAGGTACCTGAGAAACATTACCTGACTAGTTTTTTTTCCATGTTGGAGTACAGGATTCTTTATTGAGCTGGTATCTCTTTTCTGTGGAAGACAAAGCAGACATTAGTACATTGCTGGGCTTAGCTACTTCTAGTAGAGCCAGTCATAGCAACCTGGCCTCCTTGCCACGTCTTACATGCATACTCTGCACATTTACATGCAGCTCAGATGGACGCCTCTGCCAGCAGTCTCCGCTCTGCCTTCTCCTCCGGTTCCTGTTGTGTTCAATACATTAAAAAAAAAAAAAAAAAAGCCTCTGTGGTTCTTAACATTTTTAGTATCAGGCAACTTTTACATCCTTAATTTGCTGAGGAGCCCAAAGAACTTTGATTATATACATTGGCATTGGTTATAGATACTAGTGTTTATCGTGATAGAAATAGAAACTGAGAAATATTTAAAATATCAGAATAACAAATGCATATTCTATCAGGTCAACGATGTCACCACTCAGTACAAGACCTCTGGAAATTCTTGTCTTGTATGCTAAAATGAATGGGATATTTTTTAAATTTTTAAATTTTAAAATAATGTATTCAGATTACATCCCAATTGTCATCCTCTCACTTGTATCTTCCTGTTCGCCCTCCCTCCCTCTTTCACTCTATTCCTCTCCCTTAGGTCTGTGAAAGGGGACCTCCTCCCCACCATATGATCATAACCTATCAGGTCTCATCTGGATAGCCTGCTTCCCCTCCCTCTGGGTGCCACCAGGCCTCCCCACCAAGGGGAAGTGGTCAAATAGGGGGCACCAGAGTTCATGTCAGAGTCATCCCCACTCTACACACAACTGTGGAGAATGCTTTGTCCATTGGCTAGATCTGAATAGGGGGTCTAGGTTTACTGCATGTATTGTCCTTGGTAGGTGCAGCAGTTTGAACAGGCACTCCTGGGTCCAGATCTGCCAGCCTTGATGGTCTTCTTGTAGGGTTCCAGGACCTTCTGGGTCCTTCTATCTCCCCATTCTCCCATACGTCTCTCACCTGGAGTCCCAATGCAAGTCCCAGCATCTGTCCCAATCCTCCACTGAGTGAAGACTCTCAGAGGACATCCATGTTGGTTAGTATTCAATGATAAGTGAGTATATACCATGTGTATCTTTCTGGGGCTGGGTTAACTCACTCAGGATGATAATTTCTGGTTTGATCCATTTGCCTGCAAATTTCAAGATTTCTTTGTTTTTAACAGTTGAGTAGTATTCCACAGTGCAAATGTACCACAGTTTCTTTATTCATTCTTTGACTGAGGGACATCTAGGTTGTTTCCAGATTCTGGCTATTATGAATAAAGCTGCTATGAACATAGTTGAGCAAATGTCCTTGCTGTGTGGTGGAGCATCTTTTGGGTATATGCCAAGGAGTGGAAAAGCCTTGAGATAGCCGTATTACCAAATTTCTGAGAAAGCGCCAGATTGATTCCAAAGTGGTTTTACAAGTTTGCACTCCCACCAGCAATGAAGGAGTGTTTCCCTTTCTCCACATCCTGAGAAACATTTCCTGACTAGTTTTTTGTTTGTTTGTTTGTTTGTTTTTTGATTCACATATCTTTCAAGCTTTCTAGCATATTCGAACCGTGCTCAAATTATAACAAAAGGGAAAAAAAAAACCTGTTCATTTTAAAGGAAAAAAAAAAAAAACTTCTGTGAACATTAGTTCTACAATTATATGTACCTTATAAGCTTGTTGAACATATTAAATGAATAAATGCTTTTAGAACTCCTAGAAGGGACTCAGGATAGTTTAAAGGCTTAGAAACAAGAGTTGATAGGTTATTACTTGCTTATGTATGGTTTACTCCAATGTGCAGCTAAGCCTACAGAAATCACAGCTCCTTCATTAGTTTTCTTTATCATTTGCATGGAAAGACACATACTGGCATGTAGCGGTTACTATTTATCTAATTAACATTTATAGTTTGAATCAGATCATGCGGCTCACTGTTCTCTTATGCCTAGCATCTAGAGACATTAGTTAGGAAGATCCTCTCAGTTGATCTTGAATGAGAGAGAGAATTACATGCTCCTAAATAGCATCCTGGGGCAGTGAAGTGAGTGAAGAGAGGGTTGGTCTGAGTAACTTGCAAACCAGAACTCTCTGTGGCTTCAACTGAAGTTGTGTTGCTCATATGCTTCCCTTCCTGAGCAGAAGCCAGGCCTCAGTCCATGGGAGGTTATTCCTTGTTTGTAATTAGCCTCTGGCTGTCAGACACAAATATGTCTGAAATTAAGATCAAGGTCTGTGAGCCGTTGCGGGGGGGAGGGGGGCGGCGAAATAGAAACCAACCCTGAAAATCCCCCTGACTATCTGAAAAGGGCACCCTGCAATGAGTGTTGTTTTCTCACTACGGTTTATCTTTACAGGTGTTTTGTAGAGGCCTAGACAGCCAGTCAGCCGGTCTGAGTCATTTGGCTGTGGTAAGATTAGAAATTCCTAACACATGATAAAGAATCCGGAGTCTGAGGCAGGAAAGATGAAGGGAAGTGCCCTGTGCAGCTCCTGCCACCAGCTCCCACCATGTGACCTTATTTTCCTGAACTTCTGGGTAGAGCTGAGCAGTTACCTGCTTGCTTTCTCATCTTTCTCCCCCTTTTACCTCCTCTGCCTCTTTTACTTTTTATTTTATAATTTGTGCGTGAGTATGGGCATGCATACTAGAGCCCGCGGAGGACAGAAGAGATCATGGGATTCCCCCGGAACCCGAGTTACAGGAAGTGGTCAGCTGCCATGTTGGTTCTGGGAATAGGACAACCAACAGGACCCAGGTCCTTTACTAGAGCAGCAATGACTCAACAACACCTGAGCATCTCTCTTCAGCATCTTTCTCTCTTTTCTTTTATTCCTGTTTTCCTTTTCGTTGACCCTCAGAAGTCATGAAATATTATTCCCATTGAATATGTAAATTTCATATTTAAGTCCGGAAAGTGTGTGTGTGTGTGTGTGTGTGTGTGTAGATGCTGTTTAGAAGAAAACTGAAAAGAAAGAGATGGGGGTGGTGGTGGACGGTCGGGGGAGAACTGGAGAAGAGAAAAAGAGAAGAGTCGGGATAGAGGAAAGAGGAGTTGGCGAATAGTCAGATGACTCTGCCTGAAGACTTGGCGATGCGTTGTTCTCTTTTCGTCAAAATGAAAGGACAGATCTACTTAGCTGAACGTCGGGACTAAAGAAAACCAAAGCATACATCTCTGCACCTCTGAAATGATTGGGTGGCAGAGTGGCTGCAAGTTGGCCTCTCTGGTTCCCTTTCAGCGCTAAGAGGCTCTCCACCCTATCATCAGGCCTTCCTTCGGTGCTAAACATCCTAGAGCTTCCCGGGGACTCCTTTTCACTTAGAGCAGAGCTGAGCGCTCACAGTTTTGAGCCCCTGAGCCCAGTGCCTGCACGAATTCGGCTCTGAAGGCGCAGAAGTGAAGATTCGTTTGATTTTGAGGACACCTAGTGGCTGTTTGTTGGTTGTGTTCTTCAAAGGCAAACAGAAAGAAGAAGAAGAAGAAGAAGAAAAAAAAATCGGTGTAATCTGATGCAACTTCTTTTTATTCACAACACCTTCACAAAGCAACTAGAAATTCCCTGAAGCTTCAAGAGAAAACTACTTGGTGGACGAGTCAGCTAAATACTCGCTTCTGCCTTTCACTCTCCTTGGACAGGATTCTCTCGGCCTAACTGTTTCACAAGTGAACTGTGGGGAATTTACTGTGTCACATAAGAAAAACTCTAAGGACTGCAACTAAGTGGCCATATCTGTTCAACTCAACAGATAGGCAGAGAGTCATTTTGAGAGAGACTCAAAGATAGGAAGAATTCTATGGTAATAGAAATAGTGTGTGTGTGTGTTTTTTTTTTTTCTGTTTGTAATGATTTACTAGGCTGTACATTGCTTTTTCTGGGACTGCAAGGTGTTAGTAACAAATGCCCTTAACATAAACACACAAACAATAGTTGTTCATCACTGAAAATTCAGCTAATGGAGAACAGACTTTTTGGAGAGGTTTTCTTTTATTCCATTTTCCAGTAGAAATTGATTTATAAAAACAGACTGAGCGCAAGATTTAGCCTCAGGCTGTAGTTTTCTGACCCCTGGTTTGGGGTGATAACTCTTTCTGTCAGCTCTTTCAAATAAGAGAAAATTTAGTGTAATACAATTTGTATAAAAAAAAATAATAAAAGTTAAGGTTAATTCATTTCATTTAAAACTACTTTACATAATCTAGTATGTAATTTTCTCAAACCACATATTTATTTTTCTTATTAATTTTTTCTCTCGTA
Source organism: Acomys percivali (assembly GCA_907169655.1). Lineage (NCBI taxonomy): Eukaryota > Metazoa > Chordata > Mammalia > Rodentia > Muridae > Acomys > Acomys percivali. Next base: position 149,821,316 of record OU015743.1, read on the forward strand.
TATTGCACCTGACCACAGTATATCCCCACCTTCCTTTCCTCCTTGTTCCTCCCTCATCCCCATCCACTCCGCCTCTGTTTTCCTTCAGAAAAGGGCAGGCCTCCCAGGGATAGCAATCAAATGTGGCATACCAATTTGCATTAAGACTAGGCACCTCCCCTCATATTAAGGCTGGGCAAGGCAAACCAGTGGGAGGACAAGGGTCCCAAAAGCAGGCAGCAGCCTCAGAAACAGCCCCCACTCCCTCTACGAGGAGTCCCACAAAGCACTAAGCTACACAGCCATAGCATGTGTGCAGAGGGCCTAGGTTAGACTCATGCAGGCTCCCTGATTGTTGATTCAGTCTCAATGAGGCCCTGTGAGTCCAAATTTGTTGGTTCTGTGGCATCTTTCTCGGGGTAGGGGTGGTGGGGGGGGGGGAAGGGATGTTCTTGACTCTTCTGGCTCCTACAATCCTTCCTCTTCTTCCACAGGATTCACTGAGTTCCACCTAAAGTCTGGCTGTGGATCTCTGAATCTTTAAACTGTATTTTTATTCTTGGACAATTGTATGTATGCATACACCGTGTCTTTTAAATAAATTGGTTCTTTGGAAATTTCCTACATCTATACAATGCATTCTGGTTCCTCTATCCCACTTTTTAATTTCCCTCTCACCCCATCACCTCTTTCCTCTTTATGTATCCTTTTCTCAGATTTCTGACATTTGGTTTTCTTCTCTGTCCTATTTGCTAGTCAGGACCATCTGTGTGACCACTAGATCAGGGCTATGATTGGAGCAATGTTGGGTCTCCATCCAGTGAGTGCACAACTGAAAACAGGATCTCACCCGTGAGGAACATTATCTTTAAAGTGTTTTTACATATGTATTCCATGTGTACAGATCAGCATTAATTAGTCACTGCGTATTAGCTTTTGCCTGGCTCACATGGCCCTGCCATACCACTTCCATGCCTACTCCCAATTAATCAGTCCTTCAGCTTTAGAGTCCTGACCCACTGCTATCCACTCTAGTTGCTACCCTTGAACCTGACTGCAATATTTCTAGGGGGAGTTTTGACCTCTGTATTTCCTTTGTGTTTGAATCTTTGGGGGGATAGTGTCTTATTTGTCTTCAAACTTGATGACAGTGAAGTGCTTCCTCCTTAGTCAAGTCCCCAGAGGCAGTGAGTAACCTTTTCCACATCTATCAATAGTGGTGAATGTAATGAGCTGGAGAGCTGATACAAACACCCCAGGCAGCTTGGACAGTATCTAGAAGATGCTAAATTGTGAAAATCATGTCTTCTGTTTCTTTCCCCTGGGATTGAGTATGGCTCTCCCTGTGTTTGTCTTCTGGACAGAGGCGTTCCCCACCTCACGCAGAACTCTCGGAATGACACACTGATCCATCCCTCTTGAGTCTCATGGCTAAGAGTCTCCCTGCAGTTCGCATCGAGGCCGGATTCCTGTTCTCTATGATCAAAGCTAACTCACACCGGTTAATTCTGAGCAGGCAGTTGCAGTACAGGACTTTGAAACCAGCTGTTCCACAATAAAATCCATGGCAGTTGTAGGGTCAAGAATGGGTGACCAGAAAGCTGTTCTCTGTTTGTCTTGTACTTGGTGAGTGTTTAGTTGAGATTCCTACTGCATTTAACACAAAACCCAAACACTTTAACATGGCCTCAAGGACTTGGCTAAGCACCTCTCTACCCGTGTGTCCAGATTCTTCTCAAGTCACACTTGGCCTTGCTCCTTAGAATCGTGGCCACTCAGTTTTCAAATCTCAGGGGCTCCGTTGTGACATCAGAGTACGGTCACCTGTCTGCTTCCTACTCATTCTTTCATGAGTATTACTTTCTCGGAGAGCTGTGCCCTGACCCTAAATCCCAATTTAACTTCTTTCCTTGTTTTCTTTCCTTATTTCTCCTTCCTAACACCAATCATTGTTTCCAACAACATGTCTTTGGTTAAAAAACCAAAACCAAGCAGGCAGTTTGTGGAGCGTATAATCTCAGCATTCAAGGAGGGTAAAGTCAGGCAGATCTCTTGAGTTCTAGGACAGCCTGGCCAACAGAGAGCAACATTGTCTTGAAAAACCAAACCAAATCAAACCAATCATCCAACCAAGCTCCCCCCCCCGAAATACATGTTTTCATTCACAATATATCTAATAAGAGTAGGGATATTCCTACTTTGTTTCCCAGGCCAAGCAAGGTGCACAGCTTGTAAAGAGCATTCTGCACTGAACAGATGAAGTCTGACATTCCTAATGATAGAAGCCAAAGAATCTATGACTCATTATCACATGCTCACATGGCCTCATTTCCTTGGCTAACACTTTTGTTTTCCACAGAGATTATTCCTGGTTATTGAGAATTTGGAATGAGCAGAATGAACAGTAACTGACTCTTTAGAACCATTTTTCTTTTTAAACAAGATTGATTAATTCAGAAAATACATGATTTTATCCTGAAACAATTTCAACTTATATATCTTGTGTAAAAATTTAATAGTTCAAATACCATGGGGACAGTTTACTGCCTTAATAGGTAAGTTTCTTTATGCCCAGAATTTATGAACTGAGAAGTAATTAAAACAATAACAATAGCAACCAATTCTGATTTAAGGCCTCAAAGTAAATAGTGGGCAAGTCCAGACACCCTACTCTTTACCTGTGACTAAGCCTTACACACAAACTATTAATGGAGTTGTTAAAGAAGGATCAAGTCTGATATTTGTAAACATCAGTGGACTAATAAAGATTATTGAGGTCTTGAATTAGTTCTGCTTGGAACATATCTGGCTGTCATGCTGTCTTGGCACTTGCAAAACTTAAAGGCAACTTGAATTTTTAGAGAAACATATTGTCACACATCGTGATTTGAAGCCTGTTTTGTGTTTCATTGCTTGTTAATATTGGAGATCGCTAGTCAATGAGCATAATCATTTTTTACTTGACCTGTACATTATTTGAGAAATCCTTTTTATTAACAAGTTTATTTCACTGGCAATTTCTAGTCGTTACCTTTTTCCAAGGCTAGACTCTTTGATGTGCATATATCATCATTTGCATATATTATAGATCAATAATTATATAGCTCATTCTATCTTAGGATGGCTTCTCAGAAAACAGTATTTACCTGAAACAAATCCTTGTGGGAAAGTAGATTATTTGAAAGGTGACTTAAAGAGGACAAGTAGTGGGAGAGTTGATAAAGAAGGTAGGAGGAGGGTCCATCGTCTAGGGGAGATCACTACTGTGACTTCCCAAGAACCTTCAAGTTTCACTTTAGCAACTCATGTAGAAGCTTCCCTTCGTCCCCATCTTAACTGAGTCCACAAGCACACTGTATGTGACTCAGTCTTGTTTGATTATTGGTCCCAGGCACTTTAGGACACACCCTAAACCTTTAGAACATTCCTTAGCCAGGGTCTGGGAATGTTCTGGGGGAGAAAGAAGACTCACAGGATTCTTGGTAGCCTGTGCTTCATATATGCTTGGGCCCACTTCGAGTTTGTATACAGCCTTCCACTGGAGACTGGATGCAGTGAGTCTCAGGAGTGTGGTGCAAGCAACAGATTCTGAGGCTAGCTGTCCATGCTTTTGTTGATGTAGTAAATGTGTACATGACTAATTCCATTCACTTAAATGTGGGATAACTTTATTGTTGTTATTGTATGTTGCTTTTTATTGATTAGACGGTCTCAATATGTTGGAACATGAATCTGGGGGTCTTAACTATAATT
>OU015743.1:149825057-149884559 GCA_907169655.1 Acomys percivali
CTGTCCTGTAATCATATCTCTACAGGAACAGAAATCAGCATTTGAATGTATAAGGACAGTTTCACAGTGTACAAAAACATCAGTCAAACAGATTACTTGGGGGTCACTTATGATTCTATGTGAATTTTAGGATTTTTTTCCTATATCTATGTAAAATACCACTGGTATTTTGTGAGGACTGGACTGCATTTGTAAGTAACTTTGAGTTGCTTGGACATTTTAAGAATATTAACTCTCCTAATCCATGAAGTTGGGACTTCTTTCAATTTTCTAATGTTTTACTTAATTTTTTCACCAGAACTTGATAGTGTGTGTGTGTGTGTGTGTGTGTGTGTGTGTGTGTGTGTGTGTGTTTGTGGGGGTGCATGTTCATGTGTGTGTCTGTGTATACTGAGACAAGAGGAAATTCTCAGATGTTGTTGTTTAGGTGAATGTCCTTTTTCTTTTTCTTTCTCTTTTTTTTAGAGTCAAGGTTTTTCACTGGCCTGGAGCCCATCAAGTAGGCTAGGGTCAGTGAAGCCCAAGGACAAACCTGTCTCCATATCTCCAGTTCTGTGATTACCAGCATGCTTCCAGCCTGGCCTTTTACAGATGGATTCTGGGGCTCAGTCTCAGGTCCTCATGCTTACTACTGAATTCACCTACTGAATTCATGATGTTCTAAGTAGAGATAATTTACATCCTTGATTATATAATCACAAGCATTTCTTGTAGCTACTGTTACAATAGGAATTACTTTCATTATTCCTTTTCTATCCGGTTCATTTTACTGTAAAAAAAAAAATTTCAATTTTTGCATGTTGGTTTTGTGTTGTGTGAAAATTTACTGAATCTTTTTAAAAATCAGTTTTAACAGTATTTTAGTGAGTAGTTTGGTTTCTCTATATGTGAAATGCTGTTATATATAATAGGGTTAATTTAATTTTCTTTCTTTCCATTGCAATCCCTTTTCTTTCTCTTTCCAAATTGCTCTGACTTAGGGTAACGGTACTGTAAGAGATGAAATGGACATCCTTGTCTTTCTCTGCTTTTTAAAGGACGCGTTCTTATATATTTTAAATTAAATTTTTATATTTTAATTTCTCTTAATGTTGGTTGGCCCCTGAATTTTGACATGGGTCATTGACTATCTTTCATGTTTTAGTTGCCCATGTTCTGGACTTTCATTAGATTTTTGGTTAGCTGTGGGCTTTAATTGACTCTTCATGACTTATGCAAAACTGGAATGTGAGAAACCCTTGCAGAGGCTTCAGCACATGGCTCCTTTCATGGCATAAGTTCTTTATAGGATACAGAGTTACTATCTAGCCTAATTAACCCAATTAAAGGGACAGAGTAGAAAGCATTCATGTTTCACTGTAGTGCTACTCTAAGTTGTTATTTCTATAATTAGCTTCATGAGGTAGGTGGTGTGGCTTCTAACTATTTCACAGAACATGTGCAGTTTATTCCACCAGTGCTTCTGACCTTCTGCATATGTCTGTTAAATAGAAACAATGAAGCAGGACATAACTGAACTTTCTCTGCACTGTCTACCTTGGGTGAGATGTTGAACCAAAGGAATCTTAATAGCTTTCATGTATTTTAGTGTTCAAAATACTTAGTAGATGCATTTGATACCATTTTTACAATGTATTTTAGTTAGTAGGCTAAGATATAACTTACCCAGCCATCTTCTGCACTGTTCTCCATGCTAAGACTATTTTTCTTTATACCTAGGTGAAGGGGGTCCCGTAGCTATCTGAATCCTCCATTCACATCCAACTCTGGACTCTCTATTATGTTCCTTTATACGTGCTAACTAGCCTCTCTTAAGCTCATTTTAATCACCTATAAAATGATACATATGGAGTGAGGTTGTTGTGAGGAGCCGGCATGTGAAAACACAAAGCATTTGGAGCATTGATGGGAAACCTTCCTTAGACTCAGCTGCTATGAAGAGTGCTCCAGGTGTCTGCACAGGTGGCAGTGGAGATGTGGTGTACTGACCTGTCTCTAACACCCTTAGCAATAGAATGAAATTTCAAAAAAAAAAAAAAAAAAGAAGGTAAATATTAAGCTATTTATTACTAAGTTGAGGCATTCCAGCATGGATGGGAAAGGTGTTTCTGAAAACCCACCCCTAGCCAAGCTATTGGCAACTCATGGATGCTGAGGGTGGGGGAGTCTTTTCTGCAGGAATGAAGCTACTGATCGGCTATTATCGGCTACCCATGTTCCAGTAGCCACACATCTATGCACAGAAGGGCAGCACTAAGTGGACTCATTGGGTTTAAAAAGGAGTACATGATGCTGGCAGGGGAAAGTGGTGGGAGTGCTTGGGAGGATCTGGAGGGGAGCAAGTGAGGGGCAAACATGATCCAAATACATTATATCCATTTATGCATTTTCAAAAAAATTTAGAATAGATACAATTACCCAATGTGTAGATAGAAATATAAAGCCAAATGAGAAGAGGGCAGACTCATGTTCCTGAGGTACATGAGCATCTAAAGGCGGAGAAGAATAAAAAGGGTCATTACCTCAGAAGTGGCTCTCAGATTTTAAGTAAGAATGGCAGTGCAGAAGTCAAAACTTGAAATTTGGGGAAGATGTGCTTGAAAAGTTGCAAAGAGACCAGACATGCAGTTTATTGTCTTTATTTGATTACCCAGGAGGGCACTGATAATGTGGCCACGTTGGAAGCCATGATGGGGCGGGTGGAATGGCTCATAGAGCTGAGATCCAGGAAGCAGTGCACATGACTGTTTGGGTCAAGGATTAAAGACAGGTAAGAGTTTATGAAGTGCCATTTGTATATAGGAAAGATCTTTTTGCTTCCCTCTCTCCCTTTCATCTCTTCTTTTTCACTCTTCCCCCTTCCTCTCTCCCTCTCCTGGTTGACTAATAATACTGAGAAGAAATGTGTCTTGGTAATTGAAGAGTCTAAGTGAGAACATTTTTCCAAGGCTGGAGGACCTAGAGCACAGGTGGAATCTGTTTTCTCTTTTGCAAAATAGGTAACTGGGTAATGCCACACTGCTTCTGTGAAAATAAGATAAAGATATAACTTAAAAACAGGGCTTTACTATGGAAAAGTACCAGAGTTGTAATATTAATTATTGCTGTGATTGCCACAGCAGTCTATCACTCTGTATATAAATGGTAGACTGTAGAACCATTTTCTCCAATGTTTAAAATGAAATGTTCTTCTTTTCCAATCTCAAACATCTGAGTTATGACAATAACTTTCTGACCCCATGAAATTTCTTGGGAAAGTGGAGGAGAAAATACCCTGAGTAGGGAAAGAACTGTTTTTCCTAACCTAGAATGGCTTCACTTCTGCACGGCGCAGAAAAATTGCAGTAACCTGTATAAAATTTAAAAAATCACAAAAATACCAGTGCATATCAGTCAGAGAAACAATTTCAAAAACTTTTAATCCTTCCTAAACACAGGGTGAATCTCCACAGTTATGTATTTAATCCAAGTAGCCAAAGCTCAATGGAGGGATGGTGTGGGTTACAACCCAAATATATACACTGCCTGCTTCTGTTTAATTCAGATTTCTTCATCATCACTTGGAATTACAGAGAAAAGTCAGGCTTTAAAAATATACCTAAGGGAAGAGCAGGTTTTCTGAGCAGTTTGCCCCTTATATAAAATATACAGAGTGTTTTCAGGAGCTATGACAACCCTGAGGTCTTCACTCTCACTGAGTCCAAGGTAAGGACTAGTTTCCTTGTGTACTTTAGATTAACCTGAGAGCCAGATGACACAAATGGATTTTTTCTCCAGAAACAGTCTTGCAATGATTCATCCTATCTATCTATCTATCTATCTATCTATCTATCTATCTATCTATCTATTTATCTATCTATCATCTATATATGTATCTCTCTATCTCTTATTTTTTGGACACCTTGACACAAACTGGAGATACCTGGGAAAAGGGAGTCTTAGTTAAGGAAATGCCTCCATGAGATTGGCCGATAGGCAACTCTGTGGGTCATTTTATTGATTAATGATTGATAATGGGAGGGCTAAGCCAACTATTGGTTGTATAACAAAGGTTGCTGGGCATGGGAAGAAATCCAGTAAACAGCACTCCTCCATGACCTCTACTTCAGTTCCTGCCCCAGAATTCCTCATAGATGGCCCGTGATTTGGACCTATAAGCCAAATCAACTCTTTCCTCCTCAGGTTTCTTCAGTCCTGGTGCTAATCACAGCAACAGGATGCAGGCTGGGGCGGTGCTTTTACTTACAGAAGTTTAAACTCTGCCGCAAGGTTCTTGCCGCAGCACCCTTCCTGCTGCCCTGAGGGTTCAGACACTAAACTGCAAGTCGAGATGCTCAGTTTCCAGAGATTAGTCTAAAGGAGAATTCAGCTTCTCAATGTGACCTTTAGCATTTTAATTAACATATCATTACATCACTTTCTTCCTCTCCTTTCCTTCTTCCAATTCCCCGTGTCCTCTCCTTTTAACCTTCCTGTGTCTTCTCCCTAGTCCCTCTGAACTAGCTCCCTACTCCCTGTCAAATTGATGGCCAGTTTTACTTTGATCATCATTGTTACACACACACACACACACACACACACACACACACACACACGCACACGCACACGCACACGCACACACACACACACACACATTAAAAAAAGAAAGAACCCACTGAGTCTGTTCAGTGCTGTTTATATGAGTTTGGGCCTTGGCAAGGCCAGAAACCTCCCTCCCAATATTGTTGAAAGGTGTCGGCTTCTTGAAACCCTGTGATTCTATAAGGACTTCCCACTGAAGCACAACTAGTTATATTAGCTTTTTCTACTCTCATGAAGGAAAAAGATTCTCTGTACTCAAATCTGCTTGAATAGTCAGATTAATAAAACAGAATCTGACTCTCAAAGAACTTGGCTATTGCCTTTAGAATGGCACGTAAGGAGAACACTGTGTCCTTGCGGCTTCCTGCCAGATAACCTGCCAGGGGCAGGAAAGGGAGCCCTGTTTGTTTGAGGCATACATTAGATTTCCTGTTACTAAGCACACATCTTCTTGGTCTTTAACTGAGGATCTTAGTTTCCACTTTTTCCTTCAGAATAGGTTCACATCCTGAATGCACCAATTTCATTTTAAAAACTATTACGTTCCTTTCTTCCTCAGCCATCAATAGAATCATGTGAAGTATGTCTCAGTGGAATTTAGGTTGAGTATAATTCCATAATCAGTTATAGGGGCTGTGGCTTGGAACCTTGAACTATCTAAATCAAATACATGTGGCTTCATATGAACAGACTGCTAAGGTCAGGCCAACTCACACTTCTCATTCATCAGAAAGCTTTTGTAATTTGAGTACAGCATCCAGGTTCCTCTGCCAAACTTGCACTCAAAGACAATGAAGCTTACAGAGTTGAGATATTAAGTTGATAATGACAGAGATCTTTGCCTTACACCCTTCATCCTTTATTTGGAAACCTAAGTTCTTCAATATATTTTTTAATTATTTTATTCTTTTATACATGTGTGCTAAATTTAAAGAGCACTTGAAACATATAATATTTGGCAATGATAGTCATCATCATGATCTAATATCTTCCTGGGTCTTGTCCTCGTTTCAATTTGGCTCACTGGCTAAGCACCTCTCTCTCAGATGGATTCTTGACCAAAATTAGTCTAAATTATGCTTGAGAGCCAGTCTGCTCTCATGAGGAAAACAGTTCTTTTGTTTTTATGATCTCTGTATGAATTACTGCACCTGTTTCCTGTCACTTTTTAGAAGAACAATTCATCCATGAAAGGTCATTTCACATTGGCTTAGCAGAAGAGTCACCTCATTTCACAGGAGCTGGCTGTGTAGATGTAGAGTGTTTGAGTTATAATGAGAAACTTACTGCCAAGAATGCCATGTATAGATGTTAGAGTTATAAAGAGAGCCTTACTGCCAAGAATGCCAGAGACTGTCTCTTCTACCTACAAACACTGTCACACCTATATCCTTAGTGCCTAGTACAGTGCATGGCACTGGGATGCTTGCCTAACCAAATCCTTTCAGAACACTACCGGTAGGCTCTGTGGTCCAACAACTCATTTCTTAGGAGGTGGTTCATCTTTTACTGCCTTCCCAACATTCTGTCCTGTTTGCTGTGTACAGAAGAACATGTGCTTATTGTTTCTCTTCTGGTTGAAAGGCTTAAATCTTTCACAGGCCCACTACCCACTATGCTTTTGCTGAGACTGCATGAGGAAAAGAAACTTCATCTCTCAGGATCCTAGAAGTGGCAACTCCTGGGCCTGGAGACACAGTATAGGCTTCAGGCTGGTGCATCCCTGGTCTTATCAGAGGGTTTTCTTCTGAACTAGGGATTCTCACAGGCATGTCTTGTGGGGTCAGAGATGCCTGATTCCTTTTGGCCAGGCTACCTTGGTGTGGTGTGAGGCCTCCCTCTTGTGGCATGAAGGTCTGCTGAGGGACTTTTTTTTTTTTTTCTGCTTCTGGCCCTCCAGAGGACTCATTTGGGTCACAGGGGCCACAGTATCTGGCCTAGGCAATACTCTAATGAAATTCAGATGACCAATCTTCCTAAAGACAGCTCCTGTCACCATAAATGGTGAGGGTCTCCCAGTCTGTTTAATGGACCTTTCAGTTGCAATGTCTTTCTTCCAACACAACACATTGGTGGGACCTAAGGGCTTGAGACAGGGTGGGTTTACTGTTTATCCTGTATGGAAAAAGTTCTCTTTCTCAGCTCTAGCGGCTACTGTTGGGTGAATCTGAAGTCTCCTGTGTTTCTCTTTCCCTCTCCTCAGCCAGCAGTCCCAAGACTGTGCTCTCCTGAGGATTGTCCTGTGACATTAGGCCATCTCAGGTTCTGCTAAGCGGCATGATAGTTACACATTGGAGAACTTTTTTCTCTCGATCCATCTTTGTCCTGTGTAAGTTCATCAGGGGTCAGGGATTGAGGATGAGTATCAGGGTTGGGTGCTTGTCATTCTAGAAAATTCCTGGTAATGTAAACACAATCCCCAAGACTCACAGATTCAAGGCCCCAGCCCTTGAATCAAGCTTTTTCCTGTGTGCCCACAACTTTCCCTCTATTTCCCAACATCTCTTCTCATGTTTTCATCCTGACAAGAAAGTACCGTCTCCCTACTTAGAAAATTCATCCTTCACCTGTTTATATGAGGGTGGCCTCATGTTTTCACTTGGAGTGAGATAAAACAGTTTCTGTAACTTTCTTAAAATGCCAAGACTGTGCTCACGGTATGATAAGAGGAGCCTATTCCTAGGTGTCTGATCCTTGTCCCTCCAGCAAGCTCACTTTGTCTTCCTCAGCACACTGCATCTTGGGTTTAAAACTGCTGTTTGCCCCTCTCCTATTCTTTCTTAGTGCATCCCTATTGCCCAACCATCAGTGAGAATCTAGTGCTTGTTAATACAACAATAGAACCTATGTAAGTTGTGCCAATGTGGTACCAAGAGGAGGGCACTTGGGGCTGCCAGCATCCCCTACTTTCTGATCACTTAAGGTCCAGATACAACTCACAAGTGGAGTCCTATTATAAGACACAATGGTTGGATTATAAACCACTCTTTAAAAGAATCTGCAACCACATTTTTTTGTCACCTCATGGGCAGTCTTGGAAGAACTACCATGCCCGGGACTCATTTTCTATAAAATGCAATTGAACTTATAAGAAGAAAATAGGAGATATCCTTAGTTATGCTATAAGTCAAACCCTCTTTCTGATTCCAAACTTAGATTGCTTATGCTCAAACTCTTAGCTCTCCATTCCAGGTATGACAACACCTGGCCAAAGTAGATTCTAGAAGTCTGGAAACTGGGCAGGCTCACCAATGCCTTGGAAGTCCTTCCAGGGGCTTCTGAGTCTTTACAGGCCATACATTCTGGGCCCAATCAGGGAATCAAATACTACTTGCAAACCCTTTTACAGAACCTTCTTCTGCAGGGTGTCTTACCCACTTTAATGTGCAGTCACAGTCTCAACCTTCCTGCGTTCTGTGAGAAACATAACATATTACAACTTTTCATTTACTGTTTGCTGAAGACCCGAACACTTTTTATTTATTTATAGGCCTGAGACTATCTCTGCCTCCTCAGGTACTGAATAGGATCATGGGCTGTGACATCTGTCCTTCCCTGAGTCACATTTAATAAGGACTATACACTCTTGCTATGATAGACTTCTCTTGCCTGAACTAAAAGAGTGGTGCCAACTTCACTGTTAATAGACCCCGCTTCCCCTTCACCATGTGGACAGGAATAGCGGTCTTATGAATTCCACCTTTTACTACCCAAAGATTCTCCCAAGAACCCGCCAACCAAATGACAATACTAGCCCAAGAACTTCCACAGGTAACAGGAGTGTTTAATCCACTTACAGCACTTGGCTTTCAGAACTGCTTGTCTCTGGGTTTGTGGCTGCTGCTCAAGGTAGACCCTGCACCAAACAAAAGTCAGGAAGTTGGTGATTTATGATAACAGATCTGGACAAGTGTAACTAAATCAACATAGCACCATCAGGCGTGCTGATGATGCTTGGGCTCAAGAATCAAGTGATTGGACGGTGAGGCTTTGAAACAGATGAGATAATGTAGTTTCTGGTTGCTTCACTTTCTGGGGGCATTTGCAGTCGTTTGTCTGCTTCTTACATTTTGTTCCTGTATTTTTAACCTACTTGTCAAGTTTGCTTCTCCCATGCTTCAGCAGGTCCATCTCCAAGGCTTTTATCCCTTACCTTCAGAAGTCTTACTTTCTCCAAGTCTCCTGGGCCAGGAATGCAGACCTTCTGCCAAAACCACTCCTAAGTGTAATTCTTATTTTATGGCATGGCATGGAAGCCCTGCCAGAGCAACACATGATACATACAGGCCAGTGTGTTCCTTCCGCTTGGCTCAGAGAAGCTACTGAGGAAGAGGGCTTCAGTCGGTCTGTTGCACTGACAAGGTGGAATGTAAAGGCAAGGCTGTGATTAGGAAAACAGAGAGAAAACAGGTCCCCAGTTTAACGTTGGTGCAGGAAGTGACCCCCAAACAGAAGACAATAGCCCTGTTCTGCTCCAGTTTGAACCAGCTGGAAGGTACAGTATCATAGGCCACTGAAAATGGCCTGTAACTTGGATATCACAGAAGTGCAGCATTATAAACCCATTCAAGACCAGAACACTGACCAATCAGGACTGTCCTCATTTACATGGCGTGAATAGAACTGAGGGATGGGGGATGGGGGTAGAGCACAGTGTCTTCTCCTAAGCAAACAAGACTACTCCCAATATAGAACTCTTGCTGGCAATTCCATTACTTCCCCAGTAATGTGGTAAAAAAAACAAAACAAAACTCTCCAGTTGTTTCAAGTGAAACAAAACAAAGCAAAACAAAAGCCTCAAGCAAGGCTTTCCTAAAGTGTCTAAACTTTACAGCTATGTACAGTAAAGAAGCCAAAACATGGGGAAAATTTAAAACTAGAACCTCCAAAACATACCTAAACCTGAAATCATGCATGGCACAAACTAGAGAAAATTAGGGGGAAAAAGGTAAAAGAAAGTTCACTGAATGTAGATCTTTTATGCGCACAATTGGACATTTCAGGAATATTAAAACTCAGGACATTTTAACCACTTTTTACACATTTTGTTCAAAATGTTGGTGGGTTGTTTTTAGCTGAAATGTTTTTGTTGCTGTACACACACAGACACACACACACACACACACACACACACACACACACAGAGAGAGAGAGAGAGAGAGAGAGAGAGAGAGAGAGAGAGAGAGAGAGAGAGCCCTGTAATGCTGACAGTGGAAAATGCATGCCTCTGTGGTCTTAACAGCTCAAGCAATACCTTTCTCTCAATTTGATGTAGGCTAGTGCCTACCCTTCTATATCATTAGGCACTGATTGCCCAGTTACAGTGCTTTGGGACAGCCATAAAATTGTGCCCCAGGCTTTTCAGCAAATTCAGTTTTAAAGTAAATGTCCCCAGCAGTCAGAATTATTTAGTAAACAGAGTTTCTTCTAGAACAGTGGCTTAAGGTCTTGCACACTTGCTAAATCCTTGTATTACAAAATACTTGGGCACTTAGTGGGGCAATTGCCATTTCTCATCAGTCCTCTTTCCTCCTCACAAGCTTCAACATGCAAAGGGAACATTTTGTACTTTAGGGTCCACAGATTCACACAGCTATCCTCAACCCGTCAAACGTTTCATTATTATTATTATTATTATTATTATTATTATTATTATTATTATTTATTCATTTTGAAGAGGGGAAGTGAGAGGCTCTGAACCAAGACACTATAAGGAGAGTTAGGTCCTTTAAAAATATTCTTTGGGTAAAAAGGAATATAACCACCCAAGATCCAAGGGATATGAATGTGTTCTAAATCATTCCATCACTTGAATATACACCTTTAAAAAAATCTCTGGATAGAAATTCTTGTCAAACACTACAGGCTGACAACAAATAACCAATAGGGACTGCCAGAGGCATTTTCTCACACAGTTTTTTATTAGTCTTCTCAATAGTTCTTGGAGACTTCCAATTCTGAGGAAACTGAGGGTTTGTCAGGATAAATAGTTCACCCAAGATTATGCTGGTCATAAGTGACCAGAGAGTGAGCATCAATAATGGTCTAATATCCCATGGGAGAGAGCTATATGCTGACACTATCAGCCATATTCTGCTATGCTTGCAGACAGGAGGGATCAAGGACACCACAAGAGTAAACTAACCTGGCCCAGGGGCTTCACAGAGATTGAACCACCAACCAAAGAGCACACATGGGATAGACCTAGGCCCCTTATACATATGTAGCAGATGTGCAGCTTGGTCAACATGTGGGGTGTCTAACAATTGGAGCAAGGGTTGTCTCTGAGTTTGTTTCCTGCCTTTGGATCCCTTTCTTATAGTTGGGCTGCCTCTTCTGGCCTCAGTGGGAAAGGCTGTTCTTCAGGAAGGAGCCAGGATTAGGAAGGAGGCAGACTCCTGAAAACAATGTCAGGATTCAACATCCCCAGAAAGCTTTGAAGAAAGTTGGCTCTTTTGGCTTGAGTCTCATTTCGCAAAGGGGTCCAGGCATGCCAGTGTGGTTTTGACCATTGTTGGCTGTTCTTCTTTCTCCCTGGAAAGCGGTTTGACCAGCAGCAAGGTGCCTCATTTCTGTGGAAGACAAATTCCATATAGAACTAACCATGAGGGCAGTAGGACCCACAGCTGCTGGTGGAATAGTCCTGCCTCCCTGAAGGGATTTGAGAAGTTTAGCACAGACTCTGTTGCTCTTCAGACATTGAGACCGGTAAAAAGAAATGAAGCCAAGAGGAGCAGGAAGGAATATTTGAATACCTTGTTCTTCTCGTAAACTTTATCTTTTAATCTGTAAATGATGGCCTTGTTTTCTTTCCTTTTGTTACTTTCAACTTATAGGTACATTTGTAAGGTCTGACTTGGCTAATTATTCTGACAATTTCCTATTCATTATCTCTCATAGCAGGGAGCCTCTTTGGACCATCAATCCTGTAAATTTACGATTGCACATTAATCAGCGAAATATAATTGCTAGTTGCATCCTCTGGGCTTCGGGCACACTATATATGCCAGGATGTATACAATTAGCCTCCAGGTTTGCTTAGAAGCCCTTGCCCATCCAACAAGAAAATGAGCATTACAGTAATTGAGAAAATGAACACCTTGGGTCTCTCTCTGGCTGGCAGAAGTTGGAAACGCTTATCATCGACTTGCCTGATTTGGTTTTCATTATCTCCGAAAAGCATTGCTAGGCAAGAGGATATTTGGCACATGCAGAATTTCAGCTTGTTTGAGGTGAGGAAGGTGAGCCACAAAATGAGAAAATGTTAAGTCATAAAGACTCAGGGCTCAGAGTCCTCTCTCTTAAATTTTTCTCCAGTAAGTGAGGTGGGGTAAGATTTCACCTGGAAGTTGAAAGAATTTCCTAAAAGTGTGCTTGCAGTTTTAGCTATCTGTAGATGTCTTAATCTGTTTTCCTATCTATAATGAAAATACAGGAGACGAAGTAGAGGCTTGCTTGATTTTAGAGGCTGAAAAGCTCAAGGGGAGCGTGGGGGAAGGCTTTCTTGCCCAGGCAGGGTACTGGAGAATGTGTTCACTTATCTTCCTCTTAGGAGCCACTAAGGCCATCATAACCGCCCACCCTCCTACCCGGCCCTCAGGATTGTATCTCAGTGCTTTTCCAAGGGCTCCATCCTAACATCGCTAACATAAATTTGAGGTTTAAGTTTCTGACACAGGAGCTTTGGGGGACATGTCAAGACATGAGAACATATAAACATCATTCTTGTTTTCTTTACTTATAAAACAGCATGATATATGGCACTTAAAAATTGACAAAATATATAAAAAAATAAAGCAAGAAAGCAAAACAATAAAACACACACACACATAAGATGGAATTGGTGTGTGTGTGTGTGTGTGTGTGTGTGTGTGTGTGTGTGTGTTTATGTGTGTGTATCTTTTCATTTGCTCCTCTTTCCAGTGTGGCTAGTTGACCAAATCTCATATTTCTGCATTTCAAATAAATTAAAAGGGGGATTTATTTGCTCTCTTATATTGTTATCTTCATTGTATCTGTGCTTGAATATGTAAGCAAATCCCTTCTGCAAGTTTTAAAATACGTGTTTTATCATAAAGGAACCCAATGATTGCATGTGTTTCTGATAATATTACCACTGTTACTCAGTTGCTCAGTTCAGGAATCTAGGTAGCAACTTCCCTTCTGAGATCTGCATAATGATATGGCTACAAGATGAAGTATTTTCTTTCCTCAAATCTCACTTTCCTTGTGGTCTCTCTGTATACTCTGCTTGGAATGATTCATGGTATCACATTTAAAGATAAAATGGTTCTGAGAAATGCAGAATTTACAAAGAAGTGACAGTATTTCTTCATACCAGGATAGGATGAAATAGCAGTGGGCAGCTCAGGCTTCATGTGGGTCCTCTAGTAAGGGGAGCGGGGGCTGTCTCTGACATGGACTCTGTTGCCAGCCTTTCTATCACTTCTTCCTGGTGGGACTGCCTTGCTAGGCCACTGGGGAAGAGGATGTGTTCAGTACTGATGTGATTTGATGAGCTAGGGTGCATGGGAAGGGAGGGCTTCTTCTCTTTTCTGAGGAACGGGGGGGGGGGGGGGAGAGGGAGGGAAGGTGGGACTGGGAGATCAAAAGAGATGGGGATAGACCAGAAAAAAGCCAACACTTGACACTCTTAACAATATTCTGCTATGCTTGCAGAAAGAAGCCTAGCTGATTGTCCTCTGAGATAGCGGTTCGAAACAGATGCAGAGACTCACAGCCAAACATTGGGTGAAGAATAGAAAGTCATGTGGAGAAGTTGGGAAAGGAGAAAAGGACCTGGAGGTGACAGAAGGTCCATAAGAAGACCTACAGAACCAACGAACCAGGGCCCTGAGGGACTTGGTGAAATCAAAGAAGGACCATGCATGGACGAGACCTGGGCCCCCTACACAGATGTCGCCAATGGGTAGTTCAGGCTTTATGTGGGTCCTTTAGTATGGGGAATGGGGGCATTCTCTGATATGGACCTTGATGTCAGCTTTTTGATCACTTCCCCCGTGGCAGGACTGCCTTAGCAGGCCACAGAGGAAGAAGACATGTTCTGTCCTGATGTGACTTGATGATCTGGGGTCTGTGGGAAAGGGGGTGCTCTCCTTTTCTGAGGAATACGGGAAGGGGTATGGGAGGAGGAAGGGAGGGTGGGACTGGGAGGTGAGGAGAGATGGGGATATGACCAGAGTGTAAAGTGATAAATACATAAAATAAGAAAGAAAATATTTTATTAATGATAAAAATAAATATTTTTCAGTTTATATTTTTCGCCATTTAAAGTAAAAAATTAGCATCCACTTATGACAGAGAACATGTGGATTTTGTCCTCTTGTACTTGGGTCACCTCACTATAATTTTTCCTGTGAATTTGTAATTAAAATTTTTTCACAGCTTAATAAAATCCAACTATATCCATATCTGTATGTCTATATCTATATTTATATCTATCTATATCACATTTTCATTACTTTTTCACCATTTGTGGTAGTTATTTGTTTTCCTTTTTACAAAAGATAATTTTGTGTGTGTGTTTTGCCTGCATATATGTCTGTGTGCTACATGTGTGCCTGGTTCCTAAAGAGATCAGAGGATGTCAAATCCATTGAAATTGTATTTAAGGACAGTTGTGAGTCACCATGTGAGTTCTGGAAATTAAACCTGGGTCCTCCACAAGAACAAGTTTTTTAACCACCACCGAGTCATCTTCCAGCCCCAAGACCTACTTAAAATTTATTTTTAGATGTGTATGTGTGTATACTCCTGCACGAGCTCCTGCGTGTCACATGCATAAGGAGTCTGAGGGGCTAACATTGGACGTCAGGGTTCCAGGATCTGGAGTTGGACAGTTGTGACCTGCCAGGCGGGTTCTGGGAACCTAACCTAGGTCCTCCGCCAGAGCACTTAGTGTGCTCCTAACTGCTGAGCTCTCTCTTGCCCTTGTCATCACATCTTTTCCTGATGGTAGCCGAGCTGA
This sequence comes from Acomys percivali, assembly GCA_907169655.1. Classification (NCBI taxonomy): domain Eukaryota; kingdom Metazoa; phylum Chordata; class Mammalia; order Rodentia; family Muridae; genus Acomys; species Acomys percivali. Next base: position 149,839,627 of record OU015743.1, read on the forward strand.
CTGAAAGCTCAGGTACTTGTGTGCTGCACAGTAGGCAGAATTCTTGAGGGCCTATGGATCTGCTGTAAATTGTTGTACTTTCAGGGACTTCCAGCTCATGCCCCATAGTCGGCATGCAGTCCAGGATATCTGTAAATGTTACCCAACACATAATAATAAATTACTTAAAGCACTGAGACTCCCCACCCACTCCACTTGTGTGTCATTTGATTGTGCAACTCTTGAATGTAGTCTTTGTAGATAACAATGTGGCCCAGAGAAGCCAAGAGACTGGACACCCCTGCCAGGCCCTTGGTCTAAAGAACTCCCTTCTTGTTCCCGTGTGTCCTCACAATAAACCCATTCTTGTAAGCTGCTTGTGTATCCCTCCCTTAGAACTCTCGAGTTTCTGACCTGCCATACTAGTAAAAACCTCGTAGGGTGAGTTTTCCTGTCAGTGATCTTACAAGTGCTCACTGATGCCTACAATTTCTGTAACAAAAATTAAATAAATAAAATAAAGCCTTTTATTTCCATAAAACGAACAAAGAGTAAAGGGGGCGGGGAGAGGAGGTCAGCTAGTGTTTGCTGTGTCTGCTCTAGACCTGCACTGCAGTAAGTCCTGTACTCAGGGCATCCATTTGTATAATCATTCTTAGTATTTCATGAGTATGCATGTTAGATGGACTAACCTCAGAGATGAAAACCAATGCCCAGGGAAGGTATGCAATTGGCCCAAAGTCGATGGCTTTTTCCTGGGAGCTTGGCATGGCTATAGCCCACTCCATGTTATAGTTTGGGTGTGAAATATATACCACCGGCACATGTCTTTATAGACTAGCTCCCTGCTGGTGGTGCTGTTTTCAGATGACCTCTAGGATGTGGTGCCTGGCTGGGGCAAGTAGGTCACTGCTAACACAGGCTTTCAGGTTTATAATTGGGTCACACACTTTCTGTCCTGACTGTTCCTTTTCCCCACCCAGATGTGAACAAGCAGCTTCAACCTCTCAGTGCCACAGCTGAGAGCCATTCCTTTTGCTGTGTCTCCATGTTCCGATGGACTGTACACTTAAACCATTAGTCAAAAGAAACTCTTTAACTGTTGTTTCTTCTTGTCAAGTGTTTAGTCACAGCAATGAGAAAACTAATTAATACAGAAAATTGATAATGACTGAAGATGTGACAAACAAGATCATGCGCTATGTGGCCCCTTGCAACTGGTGTGTTGTTAGAAGCATTTGGAACTGTGGACCAGAGAAACCCTAGAGCTATTTGCTGTGGGTAACAGTGTGTTCTCCTTCACTAAGTCAGAGTTTTTATGCTCCTGCCTCTAGCTGGTTCCCCACAGGGCTATGTTGTGCTTTCATTTGACTCATTCAGTCATCCTATTGGATGCCTCTTGGAACCTGCATGATATCCTGTTTTAAAAAGGAACCGTGGTTTCTGTTTTCTTTTTCTTTTTCTTTTTTTTCAACCAGATGTGGATGGCATGTACTTTGTGTTCTTAAGGTCAGGAGTCAATTGTAGATCAATAGACAATTAAAAGTGCCAACTGTGGAAAGAAGCAAGTTAGTTGCTAATCTGGCCCAGCAAACTGGTGAGTGTATCAGGGAATGGTTAGAGGAGACTATTTTTTCTTTTTACATTTTTACATCTGTGTGAATGCATATATTATGATTGTGTGTATATGCATATTTGCATATGTGGTGTGTGTGTGTGTGTGTGTGTGTGTGTATGTATATGCATGCACGAGTGCATGCACCCATGTGAAGGCTTGATGTTGATGTAGAGAGTCATCATCAGCTGCTTTTCCATATTGTTTATTGAGCCAAGGTCTTTCGATCAAGCCTGGAGCTGTCAGCTATGACTAAGCTTGCTCTGGGAATCATCTCCACCTCCTGAGTCTGGAATTGCAGGGAGTCACCATGCCATCAAGGATTTACATGGATTCCAGTCCTGTTATTTCCCTGGAAAGCACTTTATCCACTGAGCCAGCTCCCCAGCTCCTAGAAGAGGCATTTCTTTGACTGAGAAGCTTTTGGAAAATAATGTCTGGTTTAATATTATCCACAATAAGAATATTTGTTAATGCACAGAAATATGAAGTTCAGGAAGCAGCTATACATGATGGGTCTTTTAAAAATAAGCAAGAAAGATCTTATAGAGGAACTAGATTTAGATTTCCATGTTGTGGTATCATTTTTTCTACGTCAGGTGGTAGGCAAGAATTATTTGCAATTTGATCCTGTTCATTAGAGACGCCAAGGCAGTCTGCTGGGTGCCCAATCTCTCTCTCACATCCACAGGGTCTGAGCTGAGATTTCACTCCCCTAACCCCTTCAAATTGCCCAGTTTTCTTCTTCACTGAAATGTCAGTGAATGCTTCCAACCCTTCTCTAAAGGAACAGATTACCTATTTATTGAAATGAGTTAACTGTAACTTGCTGACAAACAGAATTTCCTCTTCAGAAGCAGCTGTCAGACTTTTAAAACATTAAAACCCCATCAAAAACATTTCAAAAAGAACAGCCAAAACCTTCTACATGACTTTCTAAAGCCTGTTCTGCTGAGATGTGTTGAAGATAATTAATTGGCATGGTGGAGTAGTGTTCGTGTTCTTGTTCTGGGGGCACTGTTTTCCAGTTAATAAATGTAGCTCAGAAGTCTAAACAAACATGTTCACCTTAAATTTAACAAATGTATACCACGCAGAGCAAAGAATATAAAAACTAAGCATATTATGGTCTGTGTAGAGGTGAAGACATCCCGCCTTGTGCTGGAGTGCTGGGGTGAAGCAGCAGAAATGCACTGGTCTCCAACTGTGATCTTACACAAAGAGGGATTCTGGTGCTCGGCAGAGGAAAGCTCGGAAAGCAATGAAAGAGAATCAAGTGCTTCCTAAAGCCGGAGAATTTTGGAGTAGGAAAGGTTTGAATTACTGCTGGACCTTCACTTATGAACCATGTTTTTATGTAATCTTGTCCCATGGCTACTCATTAGAAACAAGTTTCACAATGGAATAACTCGAGGGAATAAGGCAGAGCATTAACTCTCCTGGAGAAGATGTACAGACAGCATACATCCAAGGGGGAACTTATCATGGGAACTGGCTCATTCATTTATAGAGGCCAAGAAGTTCGAGGACATGCATTTGCAAGACAGAGCACCCAGCACCTGGTGGAGTGATTTGGATTGAATCCAAATGCTTGAAAACGAGCTAAGGACCTTCCAGAGAAAGGACAGTGGATGTCCCATCAGAGGAAAGAGAGACTTTTGGTTCTTTCTGGGGTCTCAGTGGATTAGATGGTGCACACCCACAAGAGTGAGAGAATATATTTTCTCAGTTTGCTGATTTCAAATGTCAATTTCTTCTAGAATTCTCACACATCCATAAAGTGATGCTATCCCATGCACCTGAGCATCCTGAAGCTCATTAAAGGTGACACACAATACTCAAACATCATGAGAAGAAAAGAAAAATGGAAGATCTTAGAAGAAAAATTAAGCCAGCTCAGTGTACTTATTACTCACACTAGAAGGTGCTTACTGGGTCAAGTCAAGAAGCTGCTAAAGATGGGGGCATCAGTGGGGAATTCATGGACAGTCATTATTGAACCTTCTCTTGGCTTCCACTGTCTCTCCTCAGTCCAGGATCCACTTCCTCACAGTTCTCCACCATGTAAGCATTGGCTCAGACCTTCATTTTACTAGTTCTTTCTTTTCCAGATTTTCCAAGGACTATCTCTGGAAATGATTGTGTAGTTTCCCAATCTCTGTGGATTTCCAAGCCGGCATACTTCTCAGGCTTCATGATGCTGTGGGGAGTGCACCAGAGAAGGCTGTTTAAACGTGGGTTTGATACAATAGAAAGTTCCTACTAGCAGGCCTGTGACTACACTTGGTGTTCAGAATCCCAGTGTAGCCCCAAGTCTTTCTCAGAGTGAGCACAAAAACTGTATCCTGGGTTGATATACTTCAGTTAACAACTCCCGTTAGCCAGAAGCAGAACTGAATAACCCAAAAAGCAAGGTTAGTACACTCACAAACTTTCCCAGAACTATGGACTTTGACGGATTAAGCCTTTGTTCTCATTTGAGCCTGTGGGGCTGTGTGCTGAGTTTTATAACCTGCATGGCACTTTCATCACAGACTCACCTGTGCTAAGTTCTAGGCACCTGTTCCAGTATTATTATTCATTGTAGAAATGCCATTGTTTGTATCATAATATTATACAAGTAATAAAATATTATCCATTGTAGATAGGGGAATGTTTTCCTGAGTACAGCCTGAATGACTCCTCTCCTCTCATGTCAATACTTTATGTGTACTGAAGTTGACTTTGCGGATATGCTTGTGTGTATTTAGATGACTTTGTGGATTGATTCATAAAGTACTTCATAGTTAGGCTTCCCTGACCCTTGCCAACTTACACTTTCTGCTCCTCAGTGCAGACCTTGCACTGGCACGCTGTAAACACTGCGCAGCCATACTGTGCCACTCTTTTTTTTTGTGTGTGTTTCCTATGATGGGAATTCCTGTATTGGTAATGCATTATGATAGCATTCTCACAAGAAGTGTGGAAGGGAGCAAGAGAAGGCAGAAAGGCATCTAGGCAAACATGGGTCCTGTAGATTCCTCGAGGTAATTCTGGCACACGAAGAACACCACAGAGTGTGTCCACCATGAAGGGAGGGGACGGGCCTTTCCATTAGTCGTATCTCAGTGATGCGGGTGTGGGGGCACATTTGGGGAGGGCATAGCTTTCCAGGCATTCCTACGTGAGCTCTCTTAGGCTGAGGCTAATTCTTAGAAGGGTACAGCTGTGGACTGTTCACAGTTAATATGCAGAACAGATGGATGGTCTAGAACACTGCAAGTGCTGCTGTAATTCACTCTGTGAAAGCTTGCCTTCAGAACTTTACATGTGTGTCAATCACCTTGAGATTCAGGAGGGCTTGCTAATACTCAGGAGTCTGACTAGTGGCTCAATATTTCATATTTTTTAAGTTTCTAGATTATATTGATGTTACTGATGTGAGAAATATAACTTTAAAAGATCAATAGTTAAAGAACATTGGGCTGGAGAGATAGTGGTTAGGAGCTCTTGTTGCTCTCCCAGAAGACGCATGACGGCTCACAACAGTCGGTCACTTCAGTCTCAGGGGATATGTTCTTTTCTGGCCTTTGTGGGCACTAGGCACGCATGTGGTACAAAGATGTACAAGCGAAAAATAACCCATAGTTGCAAAATAGACAAATAAAATTTAAAAGCATATGTACATTTGTTTATTGATTTACTGTCTGTGTATTTGTGCATGTACATGCATGTGTATGCACACACACACATACACACACACCATAGTTCACTCTTGGAGGTCACAGAATATTTGTGGGAATCAATTCTCTCTTTCCTCCATGTGGGTTCCATGGGTAAACATTTGGACATCAAGCTTAGTGGCCTTTACCTCCTGAGTCATTTTGCGGACCTGAAAAAATTGTTTAATAAATTCTTTGTATTTATTATTTATCTGTCATGTCTTTCAGGAAATTTTTTATCCATGTTTATTTCCTTTACCCCTTTCATTCCTGCGTAAATACCATTTTTGCTTCAGTATCACCTTATATATTGTTCTGTGGCTTTTAAAAATAATATTTCTATTTTTTTACATATACATTTATATTATTACACATATGTAAAATAAACTACATACAGCAAGAAGAACCAGGAAACAATCAGGAATTATATTAATGTTACATTCATAGTGTTTTGGCTATTTGTATTTAGCAACCTTGAAGAAAACATTTTCCTATCTTGGTGAATTTAAAATTCGGAATGAAAATCAATATCTATAATATCTCATATCCATCAACTTAAAACATCTAATTAGACCTAAAAATATCTTAACCCCTAAACAACTAAGCTTAAGTGTGAAACTAAATTATTCGGTCTTCAACCCCATCAGAAACTTGAGAAGGAATAATATTAAGTACCGGAGTAAACAGGAAGTGCAGGTTAGCAGCTTCCAAATTGAAAAACAAACAAAACCAAAACAAACAAACAAACAAACAAAAACAACAGAGACAGTTTACTGCCTGAACAGTTACCCATAACTCTCCTAATGATGGAGAATCATCTTCAGCCTTCTGCCCCAGTATGTCTGACTTACATATTTGTGAGGCAGGAACTGTTGAGGACTTGCTTACCCTGTCTTGGAAGAGTTTGGCTGTTGACTCTGCCTGCTTTTAGGCAGAATTCTAACAGTGGTTGAAATGAGGACATTTTGTTCAGTGGCTGGTTTGCCACAGTTGAATCCATCTCCCTAAGGAGGTTCCTTGATGTTCATCATCTTCTTTGCGGTAGGCTGATTGTTGCCAGAAGTTAGGCTGTCTTACTGTCAAAGAATCCTTAAAACAAAAACATCTTTAGATGCCATATTCTGTAGGACTCTGAGGTTTTTGAAGACCTTATCTAACTATTTTCCCTTATCTCTCTATAGAATCATACCTATTTGTTACACTTATGATGTATATTCTTGTGATATAAATAGACTAGTAATTGACATGACCATGACTTGATCAATTGAAAATTAACTTGTCTTATCCTAATAGCCTGCAATAGCACTTTCACAGTATTGGAGGTAAACCTTGTATTTTACTTGAATGGTATGGGTATAATACCTTATATTAGAGTAGAAATATATATATAATGTGTGTGAAGAATAATCTTAAATTTGAATTTTATACAAATGTATCAAAATTAAATTTATTTTGTATCAACATACAATTTTCTAAACTAATGAATTAAAAATAATCTTGTGACACAATTAAGGCCTTAACTTGAGGAGTCAACTCAATAATCTACTTTTTGTTCTATCTTCCCTATATATTTCTATATTCCCCTTTCTTTCTTTTCAGTTCCTACTTCCAAACCTAAGAAAGAAAGATAAAGGAAAAGAGAGATATCCTTGAGTCGAACCTCATTTTCTCTCTGGATGAGACCAATAGTAAGTTATAAACAACTCCCAATGAAAATAAACATCTATAGCCCAAGAAAGCAAACAAAAACCTACTCAATCCCCATTAAGGGAAATGGGATGTCTTTCTCTCAGGGTTCCTTCTGCCTGATTTGGGAAGAATAATATCTTTGTAGGAGCCCAAATAAAATTGGGGAAAATGGTTAAACAAGCTGGGAATAGCATTTGTGGTCCAGCTTCTAAATGTTGAGAAATTCCAGGCTTAATAGAAGTCCTGTGTGTGATAGTCTGAAATGCTGGAACAATTGGGAACAGACACTTTCTTCGAAGCTGTCTGGGAGCTGCCCTGTTCTGATGGGTAACAGGAACTGAAGCACCTAGTGCTGGAACATGAAGGATGCAGGATGTCAGCGTCCAGCATGCTGAGAGGAATGAATCCTGTCAAGTCTTATCCAGCTTCATAGTCCAGTTCTTTTGTTCTGAAAACATAATTTCTCACAAACATTATGCTGTCCTAAAATTATAAATGTATGAGGTGTGTGGGGTGCACATAACAATTAAGGCTAGTACTCTGCTCTTTGTATGAGCAGAGGAAAGACATCTGTAAATCTTCATTCATGCCAAATGAAGAATTGCATCTAATCTTAAATCACAGGGATTCTGTAACCAATAAGAAGCATTGTCTATGTATAGACATCCACGTCTCAGCCAGTCTCAGAGCTATTCCCATGTAGTGGGCTTAGGAATATGAGTTACCTGCTTGTTCTACAGTTTTAATTATTCACATCCTGGTTGTAGTCCTCTCTCTCATCATCTTCCCATCCCAACCTTTCTCTCTCATCCCCTCCTGATTTTCCCTCCCTCCCTCATTCCCTCTCCCACTTTCCCCTAGTCCTCAGAAAAGGGAACCTTCCTCCCATAACATCTGACCTCTACCTATCAAGTCTCAACTGTACTACCTGTATCCTTGTCCTCTGTGGCCTGGCAAGGCCACCCAGCCAGGAGGAAGTGATCAAAATTGGGGGCCAGAGTCCATGTCAGAATCAGTCCCTACTCCCCATATTGTAGGACCCACAAGAAGAAGACTGTGCTGCCTATCTACTAACACTGAGCATGGTCCTTGGTTGGTGCATCATTCTCTGCAGCAACCCACTTCTCCGCCCAGATTTTTTAAATGTATATTTTATTTATTATAATGTATTCAGATTACCTCCTGATTGTTATCCTCTCCTCTTATCTTCCCATTGCCACACTCCCTCCATCTTCTGCTTATTCCTCTCCCCTAGACCTCTGGAAACCTCCTCTTATGTCTCATCAGGATAGCCTACATCCTCTTCCACTGTGTGGCCACTTAGGCCATCTTGCCAAGGGTCAGTGACCAAATAGTGGGCACCTGTGTGCATGTCAGAGGTTCAGCAGCAGTCCCCCCTTTCCCTCATGCAGAGAATCAGCAGTTCATTGGCTACATCTGAAAAAGGGGTCTTGGTTCTCTGTATGCATTGTCCTTGACTGGTGCATCAGTTTGTGCAGACCCCCTTGTCCCCCAATCTGCAGGCCCTGGTGGTCTCTCTGTGGAGCTCCTGCTCTCTACTGGACCTTCCATCCCCCCACTCTTCCCTACTACTTTCAGCACTCTTCCCAGAGTCCAGCTTCTAGAGATAATATCTGTCCTGTTTGATCTCCCCACTGGGTGGAGTCTCTCAGAGGATATCCATGTTGGTCTAATATCCACTTATAAGTGAGTAAATACCATGCATGTCTTTCTGGTTACCTCACTCAGGATGATCATTTCTAGTTCCATCCATTTGCTTGCAAATTTCAAGATTTCCTTGTTTTTAATAGCTGAATAGTATTCTATTGTGTAAATGAACAAGAGTTTCTTTATCCATTCTGTGGTGAGGGACATTGAGGTTGTTTCCAGATTCTGGCTTTTTACAAATAAAGCTTTTATGAATATAGTTGAGCAAATGTCCTTGTTTTATGGTGGAGCATCTTTTGGGTATATTCCCAGGAATGGTATAGCTAGGTCTTGAGGTAGCATTATTCCCAATTTTCTGAAATAGTACCAGATTGATTTCCAATCTGATTGTACAAATTTTCATTCCCACTAGCACTAGAGGAGTGCTCTCCTTTCTCACATCCTCAGGAGCATGAGTTGCCACTTGAGTGTTTGATCTTAGCCATTCAGATAGGTGTAAGATGGAATCTCTGAGTTGTTTTGATTTGCATTTCCCTCATGGCTGAGGATGTTGAACATTTCCTTAAATGTTTCTCAGCCATTCAATACTCCTCTGTTGAGAATTCTCTGCTTATCTCTGAATACCATTTTTAAATTGGATTATTTGGTTTGGTGGTGGTTAATTTTTTGAGTTCGTTATATATTTTAGATATTAGCCCTTTGTTGGATGTAGGGTTGATAAAGATCTTTTCACAATCTGTAGGCTGTCGCTTTGTTCTGTTGACAGTGTCCTTTGCCTTACAGAAGCTTCAGTTTCATGAGGTCCCATTTATTAATTGTTAAGCTCAGCTTACGGCCTGAGCTGTTGGTGTTCTGTTCAGGAAGTTGTCTCCTGTGTCAATGAGTGCTAGGCTCTTTCCCACTTTTTTCTTCTAAAAGAGTTAGGGTGTCTGGTTTTATGTTGAGATCTTTAATCCACTTGGACTTTAGTTTTGTTTTTGTTTTTGTTTTTTTTTAAATTAATTAATTTATTTATTAATTTATTCATATTACATCTCAATTGTTAGCCCATCCCTTGTATCCTCCCCTTCCTTCCTCCCTCCCGTTTCCCCCTCTACTCCCTTCCCCTATGTCTGTGACTGAGGGGGACCTCCTCCCCCTGTATATGCTCCTAGGGTATCAAGTCTCTTCTTGGTGACTTATTATCTTTCCTCTGAGTGCCACCAGGCCTCCCCATCCAAGGGACATGGTCCGATATGGGGCACCAGAGTTTGTGTGAAAGTCAGATCCCCTTCTCCACTTAACGGTGAAGAATTGGACTTTAGTTTTGTACAGGGTGATAAATATGGATCTATTTGCATTTTCTTTTACAAATATATATCCAGTTAGTAAAGCACCATTTGTTGAATGCGGGTGCCCTAGTATTTGGGGCATAGATATTCAGGATTGTACTGTCCTCTTGGTGGAGTTTTCCTTTTATGAGAATGAAGTGTCGTTCTCCATCTTTATCATTTGTAATTGAAAGTCTACTTTATTAGATATTAGAATGGTCACTCAAGATAGGCTCTTTGGTCCATTTCCTTGGAAAATCTTTTCCTAGCCCTTTACTCTCAGGTAATGTCTATCTTTGTTGCTGAGGTGTGTTTCTTGAATGCAGCAGAATGTTGAATCTTGTTTCTGCATCCATTTTGTTAGTCTTTGTCTTTTCACTCGGAAGTTGAGGCCATTGATGTTGAGAGACATCAGTGACCAGTGGTTGTTGAATCCTTTGATTGTGGAGTTGGTGGTGATTGTGTGTGGTTGTGCTTTTGTTTTTGTTATTGTGAGATTATTTATATACTGTGTTTTCTTGGGTGTAGTTGACTTCATTGTGTTGGAGTTTTCCTTCTACTATCTTCTATAGAGCTGGGTTGGTGTTTAGATATTGTTTAAATTGTTTTGTCATAGAATATCTTGTTTCTCCATCTATAGTGATTGAAAATTTTGCTGGATATAATAGTCTGGGTTGGCATCTGTGGTCTTTTAGTGTCTGGATGACCTCAGCCCAAGTCCTTCTGGCTTTCATAGTCTCTGTTGAGAAGTCTCTGTGATTCGGATGGGTCTGCCTTTATATGTTACTTGGCCTTTCCCCCTTGCTGCTTTTAATATCTTTTCTTTCTTCTGCAGATTTAGTGTTTTGATTATTGTGTGGCAGGAGGAATTTCTTTTCTGGTCTAGCCTTTTTGGTGTTCTGTCGGCCTCTTATATGTTCAAGGGTATCTATTTTTTTAGGTTGAGGAGATTTTCTTGAAAACATTTTCTGGTCATTGGGACTGGCATCTTCCTTTTCACCTACTCCTATAATGCTGAGGTTACATCTTCCCATGGTGTCCTTGATTTCTTGGATGCTTTGTGTCACAAATTTTTCTGTTTTAATGTTTTCTTTGAGAGATGTATCAGTTTCTTCTATTGTATCTTCAGCCCCTGAGATTCTCTCCTCCATTTGTTGAATTCTGTTGGTTACACTTAGCTGTTCAATTCCTGATTCTTCTCTAATTGTTCCATTTTGAGAGCTTTCTTGGTTTGTGTTTTCTTAGCTATTTCTACTTTCATATTCATGTATTTAGCAGCTTTACTCACTTCCTTTGCCTGTTTGATTGTGTTTTCCTGTTTCTCCTCAATGGCCTCTATTCGTTTGTTTGTATTTTCCTGTAATTCTTGGAAGGATCTATTCATTTCCTCTCTTTAATTCTCAAATAACTGTATAAGTACAGCTTTAAGGTCATTTTCCTGAGATTTAGCTGCATTAAAGTATCTGTTGTTGTCTAGGCTCCACATGGTGGAGCCATGTTGTCCTGGTGCTGTAGTTTGTCTTTTTACCTTTTCCTTTAGGTATCTGCTGAAGGGGCGTGGGATTTGTAAGCTGGCAGTCATGGGCATGAGCGTGAGTACCTTTGGAAGGAAGCAGCTTCATTTGCTGGATTGGCAGACACTGACCTCCTGGAGCTAGCTAGCTTCCTCTGAGCTCTGCCACCTAGGTTCCTCTGTCTACTTGTTCTCCTCAAAAGAATCAGCCACCGAGCAGAACAGTGGCTTGGGGACCAGAATTCTGTGTTCTTTCCCCTGTATTGATCCTTTGTTCTGCAGGAGGTCTGTATTGCTCCAGTACTCAGAAGAGAGAAGAGTGCTTGAAGATCGTGATTCCCAACCCTGGGGGAATCCAGCTGAGGTGGGGATGAGTGTGGGTGTGGGGGCTCCTTATCCTCCCCAATTGTTCAGTCTGAGAAGCCCCCAAGACTGTGATTTGGATCAGCAGTCTGTTCAGTCATGGGTATTGTTGAGCCTCCAAACCTCTGTTCCCCAGGGTGTCTGCACTCCTCCCAGTATTTGAGGAGTGCAGGGTGCTTAGGGTCTGTGACCCTAATTTTCAGTGTTTACACCCCCGCAATGGGGATGGGGGAGCTTCTTCTGAACCTTTCCAATTGTTCAGTCTGAGAAATCCGCTAGACTGTGTTTTGTATTTAGTAGCCCGTTTGCTCACCTGTTTTGCTGTGTTGTGCTGCTGCCATGATCCTCTGTTGCCCAGTGGTCTTTTCCATATATGGAAGATTGTGCCTTCTGAAGCAGGAGTTGTACAGGGGTGATGAGATGGGAGCTTGGTTCTCTGGTTTGTTCCCTTCAGTCCATTTCCCAGCCTCTGCTCCTCTGGTCCTCTGCTCTCTAGAAATGGTGCATACTGAGTGCTGCCATCTTGTCCCTCCTCCTGCTGTGGCTTTGCTCCAGGTGTAAGGAAGTGGTAGCTAGAGAGAAAAGTGAAGCCTAAGAGTATGGTGAGGAATACATGCCTAGACTCCCAAGGAAAAACTTAAGACACAAAAATGAAGTATATTTATAAGTACCTTGCATAACTTTATGGTAACTACATGCTATTCTTCTGAGGCTCCTAGATTCTAGAACTTTACCTGGGGCCGGTAGGAATCTAATAAATATTTGTTAATATGACCAATCTTCTTTAGGACTAGTTTGGTGAAAACGATGTCTAGCTCACACAGGTTAAATGTCTGAAGATTACTTATGGGGATGTACCTCAACTTCCAGAATAGCTCCAGGAACTGGGCTTTTCAGAGGAGTGGCTCCCTCTCTAGCATAAGCCTTTTATCTCTAAATGTATATAGAAAGACCTTACCTTGATGTGTCATATACACAAACAAAGCACTTCAATAATAAGCAACATCTCTGGCCTAACGCTTGCTTAAATCATGAGCCTATAATTTGCCCTTGGAAAAAATATCATCTCATAAAGTGATAATGACTTGGGATTAAGAAATCTGGCACGGAGATAGAAGAAAGTAAACACACAATGCCGCGAAGGACAAAAATTAGCAACACATCCTGTCAGATGGAGTTAAACCCAAGCATCCAAGGTGGCAGACAGCTTTCCTTTTAAAAACAGGCCAACAAGAAGAGGCAAGAAATAGATGCTCTTCTCAGAGAAAATCTGAGTGGTCTTTTCACATAATTGAGGAAAAATGAGCAAAAAAGTAATTTTGGAAGATGACCTGGAGAACATATAAGATAATGGACCTCACATATATATTCAACAAAGCTGCAGACATACTTCTTTTATTAGCTAATATTTAAGATGTCATTTTAAAGGAAATTATGTGTATATAAAGTGCCAGAGTCCAGAGGCTCTCGAGTGGTTGCCACCACACTTCTTGACTAATTAAGCATGCCAGACTGCTACAGCATTAGTCTGTAGCCTCACCTGACAGGATAAACACAGCTAACCTCACATTTGGAATTAAATTAAAAAACACAAAGTCTGACTCAATTAGCATCCAGAGTCATAGAGACTGCAGTATTTAATGTGGGAGAGTGTTTTAAAATGGTTAATTTTTCAGTGTTTACAGATCCCCAATTAACGATGAGGTTATATATGTATGTATGTATGTATATATATATATATACATACATACATATAACATTTCCTTTTGGTTTTGGATTATGAAAACACTTAAAATATGGATTCAGATTATAAGACTCCTCTGACATAAGGTATTAAGAACCCTGAATGATGCCTTGGGATGCAGGGGAAAAGAAAAACACTTGGGTAAGTAAACAGAGTTTATGAGACTTGTTTATGCCAAGAAAGCAGGATGAATATTTCTGACTAAAAGTTAATTAACTATTTTGCCTTAGCAAGCCAATTTGTCGCCTTAAACTTTGATTCATTAACTGCAAACTGAGAGGCTTGTCTGCTCCGTGGTGTCCTCATAGACTAAGTCTGTGCTAAATGGTGCTGTGAGATACGGTCTGTTTTTTCCAGCTGAAACTAACTGACAAGGCTATTATACTGAAGAGAAGACTTTCTAATGGCACTGAGTAGCTGGTTCTCTCTCAGAGCAAAGCCCAAGAAATACATGACTTTACTGCAAAGCTGAGCAACCCCTTGCAACAGAACAAGGGTAAACCCAGCATTTCTGAGTTTGCACACTTAATGGGGTATAAAAGTTGCCTGGTTGGCAATCCTAAAGTTTTAAGACTTATAAACTTACACATGGCTTCCCTGCAGGTTCCCTCCCCGAACTGGGAGGCTGAAGCTTTATAAGTAAGTTGTGATGAGGAAAGAAGCTTCTGTTTTTTCAAGATAGCGACTTTGCTTGATGTCTCACGTTTTGTGACAGTCCACTTGCTGGGCATGGAGCTTCTGTGAGCTTCATAAATGAAAGCATTAAAACAACTCAGGGAAATAGAGACCCACATACCCATTTAGGATAATTAGATTAAGGTCTTAATCACAGCTTGAAGAGCGTGTCAAGAAGATCAGATTTTTTTTTTTAAAGGAGGCAATTGGACACACAGCCACATACATTCCTACACACATTAATCTACACAACAAAACACTTTTATGAAACCCTTGGAGCATATGAAAGTGGAGTCTGTAAGTACTGTGCAAATGGACATTATTATTTTCACGAGGAGTGACTGGTTTAACTCACTACACTACAGCACATGCATTTTCTGTGTGTCCTGGCTCTCTGGTCCTCAGGTGAGACAGACATTTTTGACTCTGTCAGAATTCTCCTTAGGGCAGATGCCAGATCCCACCATGTTTGAGTAGGGCAGCAGTATAACAGAGGTAAATCTTTGTTTGCTCATAACTTTGCTTGGATCTAGAACCTGGAGAGATTTTTACTGAGTGAGTAAAGCAGTGTTTGAGCCAATGAATGAATTTGTCAGTGCTTTAAGAATATCCTGAGGAAGGGACATCTGTCTTAGTGGAGTGAGTTTTCTAGAATCACCTGGAAAAAGCATTAAGTTTGTAGCCATGTGAACTAAGAATCTTTGTTCTTCATCACAGAGACTGAAGCAGCAAGCACAGAGCCTAGATGGATTTCCCCTAAGTACTCTACATATATATTATAGCTCTTAGCTAAGTATTTTTATGGGTCTCCTGCCTGTGTGAGAGCAAGTAGATCTCTAACTCTTGTGCCTGCTGTTGGTATTCTTTTCTTCCTGCTGGGTTGCCCTGTCCAACTTTGGTATGACAGTTTTGCTTCATCTTATAATATTTTATTTGGTAATGCTTTGTTGTTGTCTCTTAGAAGCGTGTTCTTTTCTAATAAGAGACAGAGAGGGAGTGGACACAGAGGGGAGGGAGGAGGGGAGGCTCTGGGAGGAGTAGAGAAGCTGTCTACAATCAGGATATATTGTGTGAGAAAAGACTCTCAAAAAAAAAAAAAAGGAAGGGATCTTTGTTCTTCTATTTATTATGCAACTATAGGCAGCATGTTTAACTTTATTGTACCTTTCTCATTTACAAGTCCGGGGCAGGAGTGGTAGCAGCAGCTTTCCTAGGCCCACAGTAAGGATGAAGAAATGGTGCATGTTGAGCTCTAAGTGCCAGCTACTCAGCTGTTGGGATGTATGAAGCCTCCATTTTCAATTAGGTCATTTATCCCAACATGAATTTTGTCTCAAATGAGAGTTGCATAATCACCACCTACAGACAGAAAAATTCAATTGTATAAATTTCCAGAGTGACTTCTGTTTTTCCCAAGAGTCCTGCTTGTGATGTACACTGATAATGAATTATATTCATGTTGCTTTCTTGGCTCATCTGTATGCAACACATCATTTATTTACTTGTTTTAAATGGATATTGGGCTGCGTTTCCCTCTTGTTTTGTTGCATACCATGCTACAGTGAATGCAGGTATGTAAGTATTTTCATGATATTGTCCACATATATCTTTATTCAAGGTTTCTGGTAATTATATTCAAACTAGAGGGGATAAAATGACAATAGTGGAAGTCGTCCTTACTTTCCTTAATCTAGAGGACCCATTCCTTCACTGTGAAATGTGTGGGACTCACTGTGCACACCCTCATGTTATTTCCTGAATGGATGTTATTTATTAAGTATCATTCTCATATGTCAGATCCTTTAAAAAATCTTTTCTAAAAGGTTTATTTATCTTTATTTTAGGTACTTTGATGTCTTGCCTGTATGTAAGCCTATGTGAGAGTGTCAGATCTTGGAGTTACAGACAGTTATGTGCTTCCATGTGGGTGCTAGGATTTGAACCCAGGTCCTTTGGAAGAGCAGTCAGTGCTCCTAACCACTTAGCAGTCTCTTAAGCTCCATATGCCAGTTCTTTTAATTACCTTTTACATACACGAATTCTTGAATTTTTGCTTCCTGCTTATTTTACATGTTTTGATCTTTCTCTTATGACACACACACACACACACACACACACACACACACACACACATAGTGTTCTCTTGTATCCTTGAGATTTTCAAATTCTGTAAGAATTTGAATTGCAGGTATTCATCATCATATTATTTTTGCTGTTTTCCACTCATCTGTATGGAGTTGAGGAAGAAGCAAGTAGTGGCATGCTGGACTCTGATTTAGCAGGTAGGCAATAGAATGACCTTGTCCTGTGTAAACTGGGCAGTTGATAAATGAAAAGTTTGTATAAAGGTTCTTTCTCAAAAATAGATGCAGTATTTGAGAGCTGTTAACCATATGCATAGTGTGATTGTACTCAGGTCGGCCAGTAGTACAAGGCTGACCACTTGCAGTCAGGATTCAGCCTTTCAGCCAATCCTGAGAAGATGTGAAAGGCCTTATGTTCAAGGTGAGAGAAGCCAGCTTGGTAGGGAGGCTTAGCGGGGACACTTTGTCTATTACCATGAGGGTCAGAGTGCATAAGGCTGTCAGAAATCAAGGACTAAGAAAAGAGGCCAGTGCACATAGATGTATGCCCAAACAGATCAAAACTAGATAGGATTATGGTATCAGGAATTGGTCAAGATTGAAGGCGTTTGAATGCTTCACAATGTAGTAATCACAGGACTATTAAGAATTACATCTCTTGTGTCTTTAATCCCCCAGATATGTGAAATGATCTTCATGCACTATATTATTTAATCCTTACCACAGCCTGTGAGGCAAGTTTTACTATTAACATTAAAGATGACAGCATCAGTTTACTAACTCAAAGGCAGCAACAGAAGAGCTGTTTTCAGACAGAGGATCGAAACTGGACTGGAGGAGTCAAGAGATAAATAAAATGTCACTGATCTCTCACAAATGAGTCTGTAACACATTTCCTGGTATGTAGTAGGTAACATAAGTACTTCATTAAGAGCCAGCAAATCTCCTCATCGACCTGGAGATTTCAGCCTAGCTTCCTGTGAATTCTTATATAATCAAACAAAATTATGAATGTAGGAGAAGAAACCTAAAGGTATAATTTTTGAAAGACAATTTTCAAAATTTTTTCACAGAATTAAAAAAATTTTTTTTATTCGCATTGCTGTTTTCATGCACCTATATCTGGGAGAGGGTGTTGGATCCTCTGTAAGTGGAGTTGGAGTCGCGAGCCACCATGTGGTTGTTGAGAATTGAACTCAGGACCTCTGGAAGAACAGCCAGTGCTCTTAACTTCTGAGTCATCTCTCCATACCCCTGTTTTCAAAATTTTACCTCCATCTGTGGCCCTATATTTAAGCAAAGCATTTTAAATGGTGCTCAAACATATTTCCACAGGGGAGAGAAATTTCAGCATTAACTGGCATGCATTCTGACATTGTAAACATGAAGGTTAGGCTGTATTAAGAAAAAAAGCAATGTTCAGTCATATATTTGGCATAACGGTTTTGAAGAACTATATGTCAGCATAGTGATCTAAGACTCTGAAACTTGAGAAAGACTTTCACCCTGGAGGGAGGAAGTGAGTGTGGAACAAGCATTGAGTGGGAGGAGATGAGTGCTGCCTTTGGTGCCAGAACACACATATTTATGACAATGCTACATTTTTAGAGCTAATGTGTTTCAAATGAAGTGTGAGGATGTACCGTGTGGATGAAAATTCAGTAAGCAAGGGTGAACTTCTGTTCTTAGGACTGAGTTACTCATCTTGAGTTCATATAAAGAGTCTGAAAAGTTAAGAGAAGTCTATCTATGATACCAGACCTTGAGATAAAGTTTCCTGGAGTGGCAGACACAGAACAAGACAGCACTGCTCCAGGAGACTGAGATTTATAAATTCATCAACTTGAGTTTTTAGTCACTGGAGTTTCATGTTTCTGCAGTGTCTACCTAGACCCACGAGAGGGCACTCCCGCACTTCTTTGGCACCACCTGCATGCTTTCCAGTGCCTTATTCAAAGCTAGCAGTGACTGCGGAGGTGAGATGGAGAAAATGGCTTGTCCTTCAAGAACAATTATTAGGAAATACAAACTACAGTTCTATAATACATTTGAAAGTTCCAGAAAAGTACTGGTCAAAAATCCCTTTAAAGTAGATTCTTTAAAGGAAAAGCAATGAGTGCTCATATTTCTAGATCCATCTTTCTAACTTAACATCCATTCCAAATGTTCTCTACTCAGAAAGACTACTGGGAGATGATAGTCCAGGAGGATTATTGTTTGACTCCATTTGTGAGGAGGTTAGGAATACTTTACTTTTGGCTCCTGTAATCATGAGTTTGATTTCGTTAAACATGCAAAGATGAGGAATGTGATATAAGGGCAAGCTTGCAGACTAAACAGCATGCTGAATGCCTGACGTACTTTGGTAAAGCTGGAAAAGGAGAGGTGTGTGTGTGAGTGTGTGTGTGGTGTGTGGTGTGGTGTGGTGTGTGTGTGTGTGTGTGTGTGGTGTGGTGTGTGTGGTGTGGTGTGTGTGCGTGTGTGTGTGTGTGTGTGTGTGTTCATGAATATGTGATATGTTGTCGGGATGGAATGGCTGTATGGAACAATAGCAGTAGGGAAGTCTTCAGTCTTTTTGTCACATGCTTTGTGACATGGCATACTTCTTGGTTCCACAAATTCAGTCAAAGGAGAGATATCTTAAAAAAACAGGACTTCATCTACATACAAAATTACATGGTCAATTTAAGACATGATTTTGGGATACCAATAACCTTTTATAAGTGTTATGTTGAATGACTGAAAAGTAGGTCCAATTATAAATCCAGCCAATGCATTATAAGTAAGCATTAATATTTTCACAGAAAGCTTGTTTTTCAGAAAGGCTTTTTGTAAATGGAATCAATATAATGAAAAATGGAATTTTCTCATTAAATTGGAGGTATGCTTCACTTTATACAGTTTTGGACTAAAATATGATAAAATTTCTAATGCAGTGAAGGTCCCAGAGTAAACAAAGGAAAATAATGGTTCTTTCAAACTCAGTTTTGAGAAGGTAATGTTTTTCTTCTCTCTTACTAAGTCAGTAGTGAAACAACCACAGAGTGTAAATTCATAAGGTGGATGTTTGCATTGTATGAAGTGCAGTGAGGTCAAGTTGCTACTGGGAGTGCCAAATTGGCCACTTCCCAAAGGGTCTGCATAAGCAGTCTTGGTTGACTATGAAATCAGATCCTGAGCTGCCAAACAGTTCAAAGAGAACCCATCTTTCAGGAAAAAGCCACAATATTATTAAAAGAGAAAAAAAAAAGGGATATGTGACCTGTATTTTCAAATCAATGGGACCAGAGAAGTATTTCCTAATAGAAAAGAAACTTCCATAAAGTCATATTTAAGGAGAAGACTGTTTGATATTCATGAAATCAGAATAAAAGGGCTGACTTGAATAGCTTAAAGGTTTCTGCTTTTCTTCTTTCCTTAGCTAAGGTGTTTGAGTTCCTGTCTCCAACCAAAGGAATAGCTTTCCCCCAACAGGATAGAAATGCTGAACATCTATAGATCTGTATCTTCTTCTTTGTCTGTTTGGATGGCCTTAGGGCATGGTGGCAGTAGACACAGACATCACCCTCTTGGGGTGGCTAGTTCAACAGGAGAATAGACTTCAAACAGTGAACTACATGCTATGCAGAGGGTGCAATGGAATCACATAAGAAAAGAACCTCTTGTCTAGCCTGAGGAGGGGTGAAGGTCAGAGAGACTTGTTTTTAATCTAGAGAATTGTACAGGGTTAATGGATGTCTCTTTTCATGTTGACAAACTTCTATCTTCCATGTGATTTAGAATGCGAAGCCAGGATAGGGTAAGCTTATTTGAATCATGGACCCTTTCCTGAACATTGTTCCATAATTCATGTCAGTGGCATTTGTTTAAACAATGCTCTTTTGAAAGTTGTGTGACTTAACACTTTCAAATCAATGGGACCACAGAAGTATTTCCTAATAGAAAAAAAAAACTCATAAAGTCATAGTTATGTCTTACCAAAAATGGAGAGACATTTTTGTCAGTGGTTTAGCTACCAGAAAAATGCACTTGCTTGAGGAAGTCCAAGATGGCAGCGTCAATCACACATCATGTCTGATCAGGAGGAAAGCTACAACTGTGCAGTGACCTAAAGACCAAACTGAGAGCTGCAAAACACCAGTACTGCTGTTTACAAGGTGATAGGGGTCCAGATTGGGTCTGGCCCCTGGCCACCCACCAACCCACAAAAAAGTCCCTGGGGAAATCCCACATTAGCAGCCATCTTGAAAAGGACTGTGAGACACCTGTGCAGCTATGGGCTTGGATCTATATTTGTCCTCCTGATGAGAACTGGCCTGGCTCATTTGGGACACAGAGCAGACAAGCAGAGCTGAGTCCTAGTGCTGGCCACAATCTACATTAGTGGACATCTCCCAAAATGACTGAGAGGTACCCAAGCAGCTTTGGGCTGGGATCTCCGCCTGCCAGCTGTTTACTGCCTTCGCCCATCTGGGCCTCAGAGCAGATAGGCAGAGTCCTACCATCTCAGAAAGGCCTGAGCAACTTTGGGCTCAGATATGTCTCCACCCTCCAAGCTGCTTACCAGCCTGACCCATCTGAGACAGAGCAGACAGACAGTGCTGAGTCTGGGCGCCAGTCACAATTTACATTAGCTGCCATCATGAGAAAGACTGTGGGGTACCTGAGCAACTTTGGGCTCAGATCTTTCTCTTCCCAGCAGCTGTATACCAGCCTGGCCCATTTAGGACACAGAGCAGATAGGCAGAGTCCTGCCATCTGGAGAAAGACTGTGGAGCACCTGAGCAGCTCTGGGTTCAGATCTCTCTCCACCTGCCCACAGCTTACTGACCTGGCCTATCTGGGACACAGAACAGATAGGCAGAGCTGAGTCTGGCATGAGCCAAAATCCACACTTGTTGCCATCTTGAGAAGATCTGTGGAGCACCCAAGCAGTTTTGGGCTTGGATTTCTCGCAGCCTCCCAGCTGCTTACCAGCTTAGCCTATTTTGAACACAGAGCAGATAGGCAGAGATCTGCCACCTCAAAAAGGACTGTAGGGCACCTGAGAAGCTTTGGGCTTGGAATTCTCTCAGCCTGATCCTCTCCTACCTGACCTAACTGGGATACAGAGAGGGAACCTGGCAGAGCTGAGCTGAGTGCAGGCTTCAACATCCACTGTCCAGCATCCTGAAGAGTCCTCTGGAGAGTCCTAGCAACAACCTTTGGCTTGGAGCTCTCTTTGTTTGCTCCCAATCTGTCTGGCCCATGTGGAACACAGACAGCAACCTCATTGTAGGAACCCTTGAGCCTGCTAACACCAGAGACAACCAGATGCCTAAAGGCCAGGACAAGAAGATAAGCAACAAAACTCAGAGCCATATAACATGAAACCAGTAATTCTCCACAGCAAGCCCTGGAGATATGAACATCCATGAAGCATAAGAAGAAGACTTTAAATCTGAGGTGATGAAAATGATAGAAGCCTTGAAGGAGGAAAATAAGTCACTCAAAGAAATACAGGAAAATACATTCAAACAGATGAAGAAACTGAACAAATCCTATAAAGAATTATAGGTAAATTCAATCAAACAGAAGAAAGAAATGAAAGAAATGAATAAAAGGATTCAAGACCTAAAGAGGGAATTAGAAACAACAAAGAAAATGCAATCTTAGAGTTGGAAAACATAGGGAAGAGACACAATAAACACCACACATTAATAGGAGGAGATGTCAACTCCCCACACTCACCATTAGACAGACCATCAAGACAGAAACTAAATGGAGGAGCAATGAAACTTATAGATGTCATGAAGCAAATGGACCTAACTGATAGCTACAGAACATTTCACCCAAATACACACCACACACACACACACACACACACACACACACACAGACACACGAACACACCTTCTTCTCAGCACCACATGGAACGTTCTCCCAAATTGACCATATACTTGGTTACAAAGCAAAACTCAGCAGATAAAAGAAAATCAAAATAATCCTTTGAATTTTATCAGACCAATATGGATAAAAGCTGGAACTCAACAACAGAAAGCCTACAAACTCAAGTAATCTGAGCAACTCCCTACTCAATGACCTGTGGATAAAGGGTGAAATAAAAAGAGAAGTTAGAAACTTCCTAGAATGTAATGAAACTGAAGGCACAACACACCCAAACTCATGGGACACAATGAAAGCAGCAAGAAGAGGAATGTTCATAGCACTAAGTGCACTTATAAAGAAATTAGAGAGACCCTACACTAGCAACTTAACAGCACACTTGAAAGCTCTAGAACAAAAAGAAGCAGACACACCCAGGAAGAGTAGATGGCTGGAAATCATCAAACTTAGAGCTGTTATCAATTATAAGCAAAGAGAACAATTCAAGGATTCAACAAAACCAAGAGCCAGAAGAAACTAAGATATACCATTTCCCCTAAGGGGGGTTGGATAGGTTTTTTGTTGCTTTCTTGGGCCACAGATGTTTATTTTTATTGGGAGTTGGTTATAAGCTATGATTGGTCTTATTCAGAGAGAAAACAAGATTGGACTAGGGGATATATCTCGTTTCCTTATCTTTATTTCTTAGGTTTGGAGATACCGGTTGAAAAGGACGAAGGGGTAGTATAGAAATATATAGGGATAAATTCAAGATGGCGGCGAGCAGTGTGGACTGTGTTTGGAAGCTCCAGTGAACAATTCAGGGAATTGCACAGATTTCTGAGCCAGGAACACCAAGGTCCCGACACCATGGCAGCAGGAGTGCTCCACGGTTCAGAAGGACCAGGGTGCGGAGGACCTGCGTGCCCCTGCACATGGGAGGAGTGCGGATTTTCTCGGATCAGAGCAGTGACAGCACAAGCGGCACCGGCGACACCAGCGGCAGCGACTGAGGTTTGCAGCTCAGAGCCTTCCAGTGAAGGTGGTTAGTGTGGTGGCTGGTGGGAGTTACTGCGGGAGAGGGGACACTGGACAGGATTTGGGTCACGTGGTGCCTTGTGACCCAAACTGGACTCGGCGGACAGTTCAGCCCCAGAGTCCTGGGTACAGCTCAGTGCACAGTGCTGTGGAGATGCTGGCTCAGCGCAGCAAGCAATTCTGCCCAAGGAACGTCTCAGCACAGCCACAGCTCCCCTGCTGTGACGCAGGCTGGGAGGAGCACTCAGTTCCACCCTAGGCACCAGCTCAGCGCAGTCGCAGTTCACCTGCTGTGATGCAGGCTGAGCAGAGAACTCAGTCCCACCGGAGGCGCTAGCTCACCTCAACCAGCAGTTCTGCCCAAGACACTAGCTCTCCTCAGTGGGCAGTTTTGGGGTGCTGACACAGGCTGAGGTCAGCACGCAGATTCAGCCCAGAGGCCGTAGCTGGACTTGCCAGGCAGATTAGGCCCAGAGATTCTTCCTGAGCTGTGCACAAAGGCTCGACGGCCCCAAGACATTGGCTGGACTATCCACGCAGTATAGGCCCGGAGTCCCGGGCTGAATTTAGTATGCAGTGTGGGTCCATAGTCCCTGGCTGAGCTCGGTGCACAGTTCCGCCCTGGAGACTCAGGTGGAGCTCGGTGTGCAGTTTAGAACCAGAGTCCCTAACCGTGCTTGGCAGACAGATTGGACCCAGAGACTCTAGTAGAGCTTTTGGCACAGTCCCGCCTCTAACACTCTGGTTGGACACAGAGTGCAGTTTGAATCCAGAATTCCTGGCTGAGCTGGGCAGATGGTTTGGGCATGAGTCAGTAACTGACCACAGCACGCAGTTTGGCCAAAAGCCCCTAGATGAGCTTGATGCATAGTCCCAGTCCAAAAATTCTGGCTGGACCCTGGGTGCATTTTGAGCCCAGAATTCCTAGCTGAGCTTGTCAGACAGTTCAGGCCTTGAGATTCTAGCTGAGCTCAGAGGGTGGTTTGGTCCCAGTGTCCCTGGCTGGACTTGGCAGGGAACCCAGAAGGCTGTGGATACCTTGGCCTGACCCAACGCTCATCCAGAGACCCTGAACGATTGCAAGACCCACAGCACAGGGGAGCTGAGGATCACTGGCTGTGAGAGCCCAAAACACCAGGGCTAACCTCCTGCCATCCACAACAGTGAAGCATCAGAGCTTCCAGCCTACGGAAATCATGAGAAAACAAGTGAATCTATCATCAGACTACCTCCATCCAACTCGGGAAGATACCCAACAAAAACAAAGCCGGCAAGATGTCTAAAGGACAGCGTAAAAGCATACACGAAAAACTCCAAAACAACATGGCGTCTCCAGTTTCCAGCTGTCCCAAAGAAAACAACCCAGAGAGCTCAAATACAATGGAAATACAAGAAAATGACCTCAAATCCTTAATAAAGAGCATATTAATGGAGGAAACAAATAAAATTCGTAATCAAATACAGGAAGACGCAGCCAAACAAGTGAGAGACATAAAAGAAGCACATAGAGTGGAACTGGAAAAGTTTCAGGAAAATGTGAACAACCAGATGAAACAAATAAATAAAATGGTTCAAGCTCTGAAGACCTATAAGGAGGCAATGGAAGAAACTCAGGAATATACAAAAAATGAGATCAAAGAAATAAAAAATCAGTTCAAGATCTGAAGACGAGAATGGATTCAATGATAAACACATAGACAGAAGAAAAACGAGAACATGAGACCTCAGAGAAGAAGGCGAGCAACACAGAGGTGAGCTTTTCTAACAGAATCCAAGAGACAGAAGAATGAATCTCAGGTCTAGAAGATACAATCACAGATCTTGAAGCAACCATTAAAGAAAATGCCAAATCTGGAAAACTCCTGACACAAAGCATCCAAGAAATTAAGGAGAGCATGAAAAGAAGAAATCTGAGGATAATGGTATTGAAGAAAGAGAAGATATCAGACTCCAAGGCCCAGAAACTATTCTCAATAAAACCATAGAAGAAAATTTCCCCAACCTAAAGAAAGAGATACCTATAAACATACAAGAGGCCTACAGAACACCAAATAGAATTGACCAGAAAAGGAAAATTGCCCTCGACATAATAATCAAAACACAAAACATACAGAACAAAGAAAAAATATTAAAAGCTGCAAGGGAAAAGGGCCAAATAACATTCAATGGCAAACCTATCAGAATTACACCCGACTTCTCAGCAGAGACCATAAAAGCCAGAAGAGCCTGGATAGAGATCCTGCAAACCCTAAGAGACCACAGATGCCAGGCCAGACTACTTTACCCAGCAAAACTATCAATAAACATTGATGGAGAAAATAAAATATTCCATGACAAAAACAAATTCAAACAGTACCTATCCACAAATCCAGCTTTATAGAAGGTACTAGAAGGAAAACTCCATCCCAAAGGGTCAAGCTACAACCAAAACTACTCAGGAAATAGGTAATTATACCATGGCAAAAACACAGCTACACAAACACTCGATTGGAAACAACATCAAAATTAAGACTCTTAACAGTCACTGGTCGTTAATATCTCTCAACATCAATGGTCTCAATTCTCCAATAAAAAGACACAGACTAAGTGAATGGGTGCATAAACAAGATCCAACATGCTTCTGCATTCAAGAAACACATCTCACCCATAATGATAGACATTACCTCAGGGTAAAAGGTTGGAAAAAATATTCCAAGCAAATGGTCACAAGAAGCAAGCAGGTGTAGCCATTTTAATATCAAACAAAATAGACTTTCAACCAAAATTAATCAAAAGGGATGCAGAAGGACACTTCATACTCATCAAAGGTAAAGTCAACCAAGATGACATTACAATTCTGAACATCTGTGCTCCCAATACAAGAGCACCCACATTTGTAAAAGATCTGCTAAAAAAACTTAAACCACACATCGATCACCACACAATAATAGTGGGAGACTTCAACATCCCACTCTCACTGAAGGATAAGTCACTGAAACAGAAACTAAGCCGAGAAATAACATCATTAACCAATGCCATGGATCAAATGGATCTAACAGATATCTATAGAACCTTTCACCCAAACAAGAAAGAATATACCTTCTTCTCTGCACCCCATGGAACCTTCTCCAAAATTGATCACATCGTAGGTCACAAAGCAGGCCTCAACAGATACAAGAGGATTGAAATAATACCTTGTATCCTATCAGATCACCATGCTCTTAGGCTGCAATTCAACAACAACAGAAACAACAAAAAGCCTACATGTACGTGGAAACTAAACAACTCTCTGCTAAATGACACATGAGTCAGGGAAGAAATAAAGAAAGAAATCAAGGAGTTTCTGAAATTCAATGATAATGAGGGAACAACATACCCAAATTTGTGGGATACATTGAAAGCATTGTTAAGAGGAAAATTCATAGCACTAAGTGCCTTTAAAAAGAAATTGGAAACATCGCACATAAGCAACTTAACAAAACAGCTGGAAGCCCTAGAAAAAAAAGAAGCAGAAACACCCAAAAGGAGTAGACGTCTGGAAATAATCAAACTCAGGGCTAAAATTAACAAATTAAAAACTAAGAAAACAATCTAAAGAATCAACAAAACCAAGAGCTGGTTCTTGGAGAAAATCAATAAGATAGACAGACTGTTAGCCAAACTAACTAAAAGGCAGAGAGACAGTATTGAAATCAACAGAATCAGAAATGAAAAGGGAGACATAACAACAGACATTGAAGAAATACAAAGAATCATAAGATCCTACTTTGAAGGCATATATGTCACAAAATTTGAAAATCTAAGGGAAATGGACGATTTTCTTGATCAATTTCACTTGCCAAAGTTGAGTGAAGAACAGATAAACAAGCTAAATAGTCCCATTTCCCCTACAGAAATAGAAGCAATCATTGATAGTCTCCCAAGCAAAAAAAGCCCAGGGCCAGATGGTTTCAGTGCAGAATTCTACCAGACCTTCAAAGGCGAGCTAATACCGATACTCTTCAAGCTACTCCAAAACATAGAATTGGATGGAACATTACCAAATTCATTCTATGAGGCCATAGTCACGTTGATACCTAAGCCTCACAAAGACTCAACAAAGACAGAGAATTTCAGACCAATTTCTCTTATGAACATCGATGCAAAAATACCGAATAAAATTCGGTTTTTGCAAAACGAATACAAGAACACATAAAGGATATCATTCATCATGACCAAGTAGGCTTCATTCCAGGCATGCAGGGATGGTTTCATATACGGAAATCCATCAATGTAATCCACCATATAAACAAACTGAAAATAAAAAACCACATGGTCATTTCTTTAGATGCAGAGAAAGCATTTGATAAAATCCAACACCCATTCATGTTTAAAGTTTTAGAGAGATCGGGGATACAAGGCACTTTCCTCAATATAATAAAGGCTCTATATAGCAAACCAATAGCCAAAATCAAAGTAAATGGTGAGATACTCAAGGAAATTCCTCTAAAATCGGGAACAAGGCAAGGCTGCCCACTCTCTCCATATCTCTTCAATATAGTACTCGAAGGTCTAGCCAGAGCAATAAGACAACAAAAGGAGATCAAGGGTATCCAAGTGGGAAAGGAGGAAGTCAAACTATCCCTATTTGCAGATGATATGATAGTGTACATAAGTGACCCTCAAAATTCCACCAGAGAACTCCTACAGCTGATAAATACTTTCAGCAATTTGGCTGGATACAAAATTAACTCCAAAAAGTCTGTAGCCTTCCTATACACAAATGATAAGCTTGCAGAGGAAGAAATTAGGAAAGCCATACCCTTCACATTAGCCACAAGCAATATAAAATATCTAGGGGTTACTCTAACTAAGCAAGTGAAGGACTTGTTTGAAAAAAATTTCAAAACTCTGAAGAAGGAGATTGAAGATGACATGAGAAGATGGAAGGATCTTCCTTGCTCATGGATAGGGAGAATTAACATAGTAAAAATGGCCATCCTACCAAAAGCAATCTACAGATTCAATGCAATCCCTATCAAAATTCCTACACAATTTTTTAAAGACATTGAAAGTTCAATTTTGAACTTCATATGGAAAAACAAAAAACCCAGAATAGCAAAAACGATCTTGTACAATAAAAGGTGCTCCGGAGGAATCTCCATACCTGATCTCAAATTGTACTATAAAGCAAAAGTAAGTAAAACAGCATGATACTAGCACAGCAACAGGCTGGTTGATCAGTGGAATCGAATCGAAGACCCAGATATGAATCCACACACATATGGTCACTTGATTTTTGACAAAGAAGCCAAATCCATTCAATGGAAAAAGGATAGCATCTTCAACAAATGGTGCTGGTCTAACTGGATGTCTATGTGTAAAAAAATGCAACTGGACCCATATTTGTCACCTTGCACAAAACTCAAATCCAAGTGGATTAAAGACCTCAACATAAAACCAGAGACACTAAGTCACTTAGAAGAAAAAGCGGGGAAGAGCGTGGAACATATTGGCACAGGAGACAACTTCCTGAACAGAACACCAACAGCCCAGGCCTTAATGTCAATAATTAATAGATGGAACCTCATGAGGCTGAGAAGCTTCTGTAAGGCTGGATACACTGTCAAGAGAACAAAGCGACAGCCTACAGACTGGGAAAAGATCTTCACCAACCCTACATCTGACAAAGGTCTAATATCCAATATACATAAAGAACTCAAGAAATTAAACACCACCAAACCAAATAACCCAATTGAGAAATGGGGCTTGGAACTAAACAGAGAATTCTCAACAGAAGAATATCAAATGGTTGAGAAACACTTAAAGAAATGCTCAACCTCCTTAGTCATCAGGGAAATGCAAATCAAAACAACTCTGAGATTCCATCTTACACCCATCAGAATGGATAAGATCAAAAACTCAAGTGACACCACATGCTGGAGAGGATGTGGGGAGAGAGGAACACTCCTTCATTGCTGGTGGGAATGCAAACTAGTACAACCACTTTGGAAATCTATCTGGTGCTATCTCAGAAAACTGGGAATAGGGCTACCTCAAGACCCAGCTATTCCACTCCTTGGAATATACCCAGAAGATGCAAGAGCACACAACAAGAAAATTTGCTCAACCATGTTCATAGCAGCCTTATTCATAATAGCCAGATCATGGAAACAGCCTAAGTGTCCCTCAGTAGAAGAATGGATAAAGAAACTGTGGTATATTTACACTATGGAATACTACTCAGCTATTAAAAACAAGGAATTCCCGAAATTTGTGGATAAATGGATTGAGCTAGAAATGATCATAATGAGTGAGTTAACCCAGAAGCAGAAAGACTCAAATGGTATATACTCACTTATATCTGCATACTAGCCCAAGGGGCATGTCCCATGAAAGCCTTCACTTACCAGGAAACTGGGACCGAGGGGAGGACATCCTATTGGGACTCTAGATGAGAGAACCATGTGAGAAATGCAATGTAGAAGGATCCAGTAGGTCCTAGAAACCTACAAGTAGAACATTATGATTGGCAGATTTGGGCCCAGGCGTCCTGCTCAAACTAAGGCACTAGCCAAGGACAATGTAGGTGGTAAAATTTAAACCCCTACCGAGATCTAGCCAATGGACAGAACAGTCTCCACACTTGAGTGGAGAGTGGGATATGACTTTCTCATGTACTCTGGTGCCTCACATTTGACTATGTCCCCTGGAGGGGGAGACCTAGTGGCACTCAGAGGAAGGACAGCAGGTCACCGAGAAGAGAATTGATACCCTATGAGCATATACAGGGGGAGGTAATCCCTCTGAGGAACAGTCATAGGGGAGGGGAATAAGGGGAAAATGGGAGGGAGGGGAGAATGGGAGGATACAAGGCATGGGATAACCATAGAGATGTAACAAGAATAAATTAATAAAAAAAAGAAATATATAGGGATGATAGTGCAAAAAGAAGTATTGAATCTACTCCTCAACTTACTGCCTTGTTACAAGGTTATTCTTAATTAACTGGTATAGAATTTTGTATATTGATACAAAATATGTTTAATTTTGATACATTGGTATAGAATTCAGATTTAAGATTTTTCTTCACACACATTATATACATATATACATATATATACATATATATGTATATAGATATACATCCACACACTCTAATATGTGGTATTGTACCCATACAACTCAATTTTAATACAAGATTTACTTTCAATACTTTGAAAGTGCTATCGAAGGCTGCTTAAGATAATTAAGTAATACAAGTTTATTGTTAGTTGATCAAATCATGATCAAGTCAATTACTAGTCCATTTTTATCACCATAACCATCCTAGGTTTCACAGGTAGATATGATTCTGTAGATAGATAAGGTAAAATAGTTAGATAGTGTCATCAAAAACCTCAGAGACATACAGAATATGGCATTTAAAAATGCTTTTATATTTTAAAGATTCTTGGCCAACAAGACAGGTTAATTCTTGGAAACACCCAGCTTACCTCAAAGAAGATGATGAGCATTATTGAACCTCTTTATATAGGTGGCTGCAAATGTGGCAAACCAGCCCTTGCACGAAAGGTCCTTGTTTCTACCACAGACAGAATTCTGCCTAAACATAGGCAAGTTTAGATGTAAGCAGAGTTGATGGCCAAACTCTGCCAAGACAGGGTAAGCAAGTCCTCGATAGCTACTGTCTCACAAATATGTCTGTCAGATATACTGGGACAGAGAGCTGAAGATGATGCTCCACTGCTATAGAGAGTTTTATGTGACAGATCAGAGAGCAAACTATCTGTCACTTTTTCATTTTGGAAGCTGCTAACCTGCACTTCCTGTCTCTGCAAGTAATTAATTTTATTTCTTTGCAAGTCTCTGATGGAGTTGAAGTCATATAGTTTAGTTTTACAACTTAGATTAGTTGTTTAGGGGTTAAGATGATTTTAGGTTTAGGCAGATATTTTAAGTTGATAGATAAAAAAAAAAAGTTGATAGAGATGAGGTATGATTGATTTACATTCAGAATTTTAGATGCCCCCAAATAGGAAAATTTGTCTTCTTCAAGGTTGCCAAATACAAATAGCCAAAACACTATGAATGTAACATTTATATAATTCTTGATTGTTTCATGATTCTTCTTGCTAGGTTGTTTATTGTATATATGTGTAAGAATATAAATATATATGTGAAAAATTAAAATTGAAAAATAAAAAAGATAGACATGCTCCTATCAATAACCTATCACTCATGCTCCTATAACTAAACATAGTTAAATTAATTGGCTCTTCTAAATAAATAATAAATAAATATAAATAATTAAAATACAGGAAATTAAAAGAATATTAGATTAAAAAATAAACTTTCCTCTAAATTTCATCTCAAACATGAAAGGTAAAAATTGAATTATCAGTTTTTAATGTGTCTTTAGTTAATTAATTAATTAATTATCAGTTTTAAATATGTGTATTTAAACACTGCCCCCACAGCTTCCACCAAGGACATCATTATCTATTCACCTGCTCTGGCCCAAATTCTAAGAGTCCTTCACTCCTTTATTTCCTCATAATATATTATATATATATGAAAATATATAACAACATATGGAAATACTTCACATATTTACATATGATATATTAGATTATTAGAATATATTAACATAGCTAACTCAATTGGTATTTACCTCCCAAATGTATCCCCAGTCTTGCAACTGCTGATCTCCTTTGCTAAACCCAGTCCAGGATACTAGCAGTTCTCACCCAGACCTCTGCTATCAGTTGGCATCTTCTCTTCCTATCCTAACTTTCCAACCCCTAATGAGTACTAGAGGACACCATTGTAATCTATTTAGAGTAAACTCTAATCCTTACCTAGTCTTATGAGACAACACAGGTGTGTACCATGTTTTTACAACAGGCTACACAGTGGTTAAAATATTTTGTGGCTCACTATTATTTTCATTATTTATATTTTTAATAAAATTCAAAATTGGTATATAAAGCAATGTGGTTCAGTCTAGCATGTTTGTACAAGTAGCTCATCACACCTTCTTTTTATTCGTTGCTTGCCCCATACTTTATCTCATCTCCCTGGATTCTCTCTTATTGGTCCCCTTCCTACCATAAAAAGTTTCCTCTTCTGTCTTTATGTCATAGATATTTTAATCTCCTCCCTTTATCTTATTACACACTCTCTCCCTCCCCTCTCATGGTCACCTTTAAAGTTTCATAACTCATTCCACAAATTTAAATAAAGATTCCGAGAGAAAAACATGAAGTTCATCTTTCAGTCTCCAGATTATTTTTGCCTACTATAATGTTCTCCAGTCCTAGCTATTGCTTAGTATGTATCACGATCTGCTCTCCTTTATGGCAAAATAAAATTCTGTTGTATATATTTATTACATTTTATTTGTTCATTTCTCTATTTGTAGCTACCCAGTCTGTTTTCATTATGTGACTGTACAGCAATGAATACATACATGTACTAGGAATCCTCCATGGTGTTTTTACTTAGAATCCTTTGTGTATATATGCAAGGATGGTTGATGAGGCTTATATGGTAGTTTTATTTTAAAAATAAAAATTAAAAGCAATTATAATACAATGTTCTGTGTTTATAAGGAGACATATTTAAAATTTAGAGATCTTGCTATTTTCAGAAAGATAGTTGTGAGCTTTCCTCCAAGATCCATGACTTCACTAGTACTGGGTAGTTGGCTAGGTTTTCAGGACCAGGTACTGTCTCCTTCTTTGTGGATGAGTCTTAAGGCCAACTAGGGAGTTGTTGGTTACTGCCAAGGTGTGCACGGCTGGGAGCAATTACATGCTGGACTGGCAAAAGCAAGCAAGTGAGCTTATGGGAGGCAGCTGACCCTTTCTTGTACAGCTGACATATGGGTGTATCCCCGGTGTGGGCAAAGCCCCAAGGCTGGTGCCTCAGGACTTTTTATTGTTGCTGTACTTCCTCTCCATGCCCGTCTCATGTGTCTGGCATGGTGTAGACCCTCACTGCCTATAGGATAATACTATCCCTCTAAAGGTGCTGTTGTCTCTGTTGGGCAGATTTCCTATACTTCCTGATAATGGTTTCTAATTGATTCAAATAACTTTAAACCCTCCATAAATACAGTAAAAACTGTTAGGAGCTCTATGAACCTCCATGATAATTATACCAAGAAGGAAAGCAAGATTGAAACATATTAATAATCTAGGAAATTCATTCATTCTAGGTTTATCCAAAGGATAAGTCCCAGGTGTACACTACAATAAGAAAGATCAATGGATATTGAAACAACATATAAATGGCTATGTATACAAGTCAAGACAGACAGACACCTACTTCCTAGAAAAACCTTGACATAAAAAACACCTTGCTTTGAACACATAACATACATTTGAAATAAGAAAAAAGATAAAACTCCTGCTTTGAACTCATAATGAGCATATAGATAAAATCACTGCTTTAAACTTGCAGTAAACAAGAGTGTCTAGTTATATATAGTTCTAACGAAAGAACTTAAAATCAATAGTCCAACTGTAACTCCTTTTTTATGTAATGATTTTATCTATTTTCTAATGAGGTAAATTTTTCATAAATATTATAAAAACCCAGGAGAGAAATAAAGTTGCTGGTGTATCGGAGTTTTTTTTCCATTCACCATCCACCAAATGTGTGTCTGTCTGATTGTCTATGTCTTTATGTATGTTTATGAATGATCTGTGGGAGCTCACTATGTTTGTCAAGTGTATGGTTTTCTCTTTCTTTTTGCCATAATCAGCATCCCTGAAAAGGGAAGCTCCCAGCCTGAGAGTTTGAAAGTTGTAGATAAGAGAGAGTTTCTGAATAGCAAGGCTACCAGCTTGAGAGTGTAAGGGTTATAGTACAGCCGCCAGAGCTATCAGTCCGACAGTTCAGTTCCTGTCCTGACCTGCAGCCCCAAATAGCCTGAAAGTTTAAGAGTTAAAGTACAGAGAGAAACACTAGAATCAACCAGCTCCTAGTCCTGATAGGCCTAGAACAAAAGCCCTTGGACCCTCTTTCTTGCAGGTTCTGCTGTCCTACCTCAGCCACCCCTGGGACCCTGTCAATGTAAATCCTGTTTCTTTTTCTTTTCTTCTTCTTCTTCTTCTTCTTCTTCTTCTTCTTCTTCTTCTTCTTTTCTCTCTCTCTCTCTCTCTCTCTGTCTATATCTCTGTGTCTCTGTCTGTCTCTGTGTCTCTGCCTCTGTCTCTCTCTCTGTCTCTCTGTCTCTGTCTCTGTCTCTGTCTCTGTCTCTGTCTCTGTCTCTCTCTCTCTCTCTCTCTCTCTCTCTCTCTCTCTCTCTCTCTCTCTGTCTCTCTGTCTCTCTCTCTCTCTCCCTCCCATGCATGCCATTATTATATCCTTATGGTTATCCATACCATGCTGGTCATTGTTGTGGTTCATAGGCATCAGAGCTGTGTAGAAATATTAGCTGATTTCCTGTTTTGGAAGCTTGCATGATACCTTCTGGTACCATGAAAGCTATTCTTTAAAGAAACTTCAGGGGCTTTGGGGCTTGTGTATGAAATGCGTGGGGTTTTCAGTAACAGGGACTTACCGTCGACCTCTGGTGGGCAACAAAGGGTACTAGCAGCAGCCTGAAAGAAAGGTTTTGGGAATTCTCTTAGCAATGACCAAAAATCTCAAAAGAGGACGTCTCACACCTGGTGTTTAGTGGGTTTTTGTTAGATTGTCTTTGCCTCTTGGAGGGAGCTTTGTTAGCCCAGCTGAGAAAATTTCACTTCAACTATATATGGAACACTTTTTTTTTTTGTTAGATGGATAGCTAACATGATGATTCTGTATGACTTTTACAGACCTTCTTGCTGTTACTTTACGCCCTGATTTCTTCTTATGTGTTTATGTCCCTCCCCCTTCATAACTAGAGCCGTCGTTTTCCCTCATTTCCTTAACCAGTTCACGTGTAGCCTGTTTCCTCCCTCTCTTTTGCTCCTCCCATCCCCTACCCTTACAGTGGTCCCTGATTAATTTCTTTAAACTTTTTTATTATTAAAATATTTTTAATTAGTTCACTTTACATCCCAATTGTAGGCCCCTCCCTCATCACCTCCCAGTCTCACCACCCCCCCATCCTCCCTCGCCCCCTCCCCTAGTCCTCAGAAAGGGGGAGACTTTGCCCTCTGTCATCTGACCTCAGCCTATCAAGTCTCATCTGGACTGCCTGTATCCTCTCCCTCTGTGGTCCTGACAAGGCCACACAGCCAGGGGGAAGTAACCAATGAGTGGGCACCAGAGTCCATGTCAGAGGCAGCCCCTACTCCCCATATTATGGGACCCACAAGGAGACTGTGCTGCCTATGTACTGCATCTAATCAGAGGGCCTAGGTCCTCACCAGTCATGGTCCTTGGTTGGTGCATCTGTCCCTGCAGCACCCCTCTCCTCTTCCTGGATTTGTTGGCTCCATTGCTCTCCTTGTGGAGCTCCTGACCCCTCCAGGTCCTTCTATTCCCCAGCTCTTCAATAAGACTCCCTGTGCTCTACCCCAGAGTTTGGCTGTGAGTCTCAGCATCTGTTTCCATCACCTGCTGGGGGGAGTTTTTCAGAGGACATCTATGATAGGCTCCCTTCCTGTTCCTTCTCTTCAACTGCTTCTGGTGTCTATTCTATTTGTCCTTCTGAATGAGAAATAAGCATCCTCCCCAGGGTCCTCCTTGTTATTTAGTTTCTTTAGGTCTGTGTATCGTAGTGTGGTTGTTCTGTATTACTTGGCTAATGTTTGCTCATAAGTATATACCATACATGTCTTTCTGGGTCTGGGTTATCTCACTCAGGATGATCTTCTTTAGTTCCATCCATTTGCCTGCAAATTTCAAGATTTCATTGTTTTTAATAGCTGAACAGTATTGCATTGTGTAAATGTACCACAGTTTCTTTATCCAT
Source organism: Acomys percivali (assembly GCA_907169655.1). Lineage (NCBI taxonomy): Eukaryota > Metazoa > Chordata > Mammalia > Rodentia > Muridae > Acomys > Acomys percivali. The sequence goes on from OU015743.1 coordinate 149,875,745, forward strand.
TCTTTGGTTGAGGGACATCTAGGTTTTTTCCAGATTCTAGCTATTACGAATAATGCTGCTATGAACATAGTTGAGCAAATTTCCTTGTTCTATGGTGGAATATCTTTCAGGTATATGCCCATGAGTGGTAAAGGTGAGTCTTGAGGTAGAACTATTCCCAATTTTCTCCGTATGCTCCAGATTGATTTCCAAAGTGGTTGTCCAAGTTTGCATTCCCACCAGCAATGGAGGGATGAGACCTGATAGGCTGTGGTCAGATGCTGGGGACGAGGGCTCCCCTGTTAGAGGTCTACAGGAGGGGAATACGGCAGAAGGGCGAGAGAGGGTGGGAACTGGAAGATACAAGTGAGGGGATAGGAATCGGGATGTAATATGAATAAATTATAACAATTAAATTATGTTAAAACAGCAAACAAAAATAAATGTTTTATTTTGTATTTGGATTATAACGCATGTTGTAATATCATACATGGTTTTTTTTATGGTTTTATTGCAGTTAATTATATGGTACTGACATGAAGTTTGTTATAAATACATCATTTTATACTATGGGTACATAACCACTGTATACATTTCTGCAGGAGAAATTGTACAAAGAAATTTCCATACTTTAAATACTGTTTTCTATTGTGAAAACTCTCTCATAGCTGATTATTTTTTTATTCATGAAACTATGAACCATGAAAGTGGGGGTCCTAATTTCTTTGGTAACATATAGTGCCGCAGTTTGAGGTCCCTAGAATCTCTGATAACAATCTGAAGAAACTGAGAATTCGGGATTTTTATTTGGCTGTCATCTAATTTGGAGGACAAGGAATTAGCAGAGAAGAACCCCTAGCAGCCAGCTGAGAAGCTCCTCATCTCAGATTGGTGCTGAGCTTGGGGAGAAGTGCTTGTCGGTGTCTCTCGTTCCTCTCACATGTTGTGCTTTTCATGGCTTTTATGACTCAGGGCCAAGGACTTTGATCATAAGCAGTGACAGGTGAAGCTAGGACAAATGGTTCCTGCAAATGTATGCACACAAGGTTTCCCTAGGGCCTGTGTGCTTCACTGTGGCTGGAGTGCTGTTGACTTCTCTGGACCTTGAGACACATGCTTCTTTTGACTGTTTAGCTTTTTAACACACTGTTTACTTAAGAGGCAGTACATGGTTTTTTAAAAAAATAATAATTTTGATATCTAGTTTCTGTTCTTCACTTTATTGATTTCAGCTTTTTTCTACATTTTTTCTTTTATTTGCTTTATTTTCTGACTCTCATTTCTTTTAGCTAAACAAATGTGATTTAAAATCGTCTTATTTTGTTTTTATTATTTGTGTGTGTTATGTTTTTCTTTCTGTCTCTCTGTCTTTCTGTTTCCATTTCTCCCTCTCAGTCTCTCTCTCTCTCTCTCTCTCTCTCTCTCTCTCTCCCCTGTGTGTATGTGTGTGTGTGTGTGTGTGTGTGTGTGTGTGTGTGTGTGTATGTGTGTGTGTGTATGTGCATGTATCACACATTGCTGGTAGATACAGAAGATATTAGTCTACTGGCTCTTTCCATCCTTGAACGTAGGGATCAACACCAAACTTGTGCACCTAGAACCTTTAACCACTGACCCGTATTATCAACCTTATAATGTTTATCTTAATTTGTTTTAATCACAGTGGTAAAAGCTTTGTATTTTACTTTGTTGACTCCTTAAATATATTTCACAGTTGATCATATAAATGGCTTTAACTATATTTTGAAAAAATTGTAATTTTCTAAGTCCCCATTTTTCAGACGATTTATCATATAAAAAGATTGTTTTTGTGTAGTGTGATGGTTGGAATTCCATCCACCAATAGGCTATATTCAAATACTTTTTTATTTGTTTATTTACTTTACATCCTGGTTGGAGACCCATCCCTCCTTTCCTTCCAGTCCCAACATCGTTCCCTCTCCTCCTCCACCCATTCCTCAGAAAAGGGGAGCCCCCTTCCCATTCACCCCAGCTTATCAAGTCACATCAGGACAAAGTGCACCCTCCTCCCCTGTGGCCTGGCAAGGCAATCCTACCAAGGGGAAATGATCAAAAAGCTGGGAACAAAGTCCATGTCAGAGAAAGCGCTCACTTCTATTACTAGAGGACCCACATGAAGCCTGAGCTGCCCATCAGCTACATCTGTATAGGGGCCTAGGTCCAGTCCATGCATAGTCCTTGGTTGGTATGTCTCAGCAAGCTCTTTTGGGCCATGGTTAGTTGTCTTTGTGGGTCTTCTTGTGAGGCTCCTGTCTCCTGCAGGTCCTTTTCTGCTTCCCCTCACTTTTCCACAAGACTCCCTATGCTTTGTCCAATGTTTGGCTGTGAATCTCAGTATCTGTTTCAAAGCACAACTAGGTGGATCCTCTCAGAGGATGACAACTCTGCTAGGCTCCTGTCTGCATGCATTGTAGAGCATTATGAATAGTGTCAGGGATTGGCTCTCTCTCATTGAGTGGATCTTGGATCCCAGTTAGTGGAACTGTTTGGGAAGGATTAGAGGAAGTGTTTCCCTGGGGCCTGGTTTTGAGGTTCCAAAAGATTCTCCCTGTTTCCAATGTGTTTCTTCTCTGTCTCTGCCTCTTTCTTGCAGATCAAGATGTAAACTCTCAGGTATTTCTGTCACTTTGTCCTTGCTTGATTATCAAAGACTCTAACTTTCTGGAGCAGGAAGCCTTAAATAACATTTTTATTCTATAAATCATCTTGGTTATGGTATTTTGTCATAGCCATGGAAAAGTAACCAGGACAGTTGTTGGTACTATGAAAAGGCTACTGCTATAACACACCTGACTATGTGGTTTTGCTTGTTGTTTTTGAATGTGGGAAACTTAGGTACTTCGAACTAGGAAAACAGTTGAATGCTGTAAGTGAGACTTATCAGGCCAAGCAGGACCTTGAAAGACAGTAGTGTTTAGATCAGTGTGGACTGTGGAGGCCCAGCCCAGCGGGTTTCAGAAGAGAACAATATTAGTGATTGGGATAGAGGCTGTTCTTGTGATATTTTGGCAAAAAATGTAGCTGCTTTCTATCATTGTCCTGAGAGTCCGTCTGAGGCTAACTGCAAAGTATTGGATTGACATCCCTAATGGAGGGAATCTAAAGACATCCTAATGTTGACTCTGTCATGTATTATTAGCAATAATTCTTATGCTGGTCTACAGTGAAAAAGGACAAGCAGGGTAAAAAGAAATACAAAATGTATAGTTTGAAGTGAAAGAGAGCACAGGAAAATTTAATGTTGGAGTCGAGGCTTGTGCTGAAAGAGATGAGATTAGAGGAAGGCCTGTTCTGAAATGAAGTGATGGGAGTGGGAACCCTTACCGCCAAGTTCTCAGATAGCTAAGCTTCTGGTTTGTATAGGGAGGCAAGACATGAGGAGTTTTTTTTTTTTTTTGTTCCTAAAGGGAAGCAGCAAAGGGAAGCATCTGAAAATGTTATTCAGAGGGTCCCCGTTCTTTCCCAAGTAGGCAGCCAAATCTGGCAATGTTGTCCCCATGGCGGCTTCAGAGTCATGAAGAACACATGAGTAAATGTGTTGTATAATCCTCCTCATGGCTAAGAGCTACTGAGGCCAGACGCGTGGTAGGCAAATCCTAACATGGCGGCCCTGAGAGGCTCTTCTATGGGGTTGTGAAAGTGAAGTTGGATAGTATCAGAGATGCCAGAGCCACGGGAAACCTGCCAAAGAGAACAGCACAAAGGGACTGGAGGTAAGTATGCTGCGGGCAGTAAACCTGGAAGAACAGAATAATTTAAGTCCCTTGACTCCATATGTAAAGCTACAGGATTTAGTTTGTCCTGTTGGTTTTCAGTCTTTCTTTCATCCAGTATTTTGTTACTTTGTTGGTTGGGCGTTTCCCCCCTTTCAGTGCATGATTTTGAATCTTTGTCAAATATTAGGTGGTCAACTTGTGCGTTTGTTTCTGGCTTCTCTGTTCTGTTGCATTGGGGTGCAGGTCTGTTTCTTGTGCCTGTATCTGGCTGTCTTTGTCACTAAGGTTCTGTAGTAGAATTTGAATCAGATACTGTGATGCTTATAGCAGTGTTTTTTTTCTATTAAAGTTTAAAATTTTTATTAATCTATTTTTATCTATCTATTCATCTAAGTATTTATTAATTTATTATTTTTGGTATTTCTGGTTTTTCATTTCTGTAGGAAATTTTGCGTATTTTGGCTTTTTTTTTTCCTAGTGAGAAATTGGAATTTTGATTGTGGTTTCAGTGAGCATGTAGGTTACTCTTGGAAAGATAGCCATTTTTTTAAATATTAAGTCTGCCAGTCCAGATGCATGGAAAGTATTTTCAATATCTAGGTTTTTTTTTTTTTTATGTCTTAAACTTTTCATTGCCAAGGTCATTTGTTTCTTTGGCTAAGTTTATTCCTAGCTACTTTATTTTTATTTAATTTTTTAATTTTTGGAGCTATTGTGAATGGGATATTTTTCTTAATTTGTCAGCAAGTTCATTATTGGGAAGACTACTGATTCTTGCATGTTTTGTATTCTGAAAGTATACTAAAAGTGTTCAACTGATGTAAGTTGGAGTTTGTAGGCTCTTTCAAGTATAGATACATTATCTGTGAATAGGAGTAATTTGAACTTTTCATTTCCTATTTTCATTCTTTTTATATCTTCTACTTTTCTATTGCTCCAGCTAAAACTTGGGTACCATGTTGAATAAGAGTGGAGTGAATAGGCAGCCTTGTCTCGTTCTGAATTTTAAGGGAAATTATTCCTACTTCCCCCAGTGACGTATAGTGACAGCTATATATTTGAAGCACAAAACTTCTGCTATTTGAATTATATTCCATATATTCCCTATTTCACAAGAACTTTTATAATGAAAGAACACAAAATTTTATCAAGTGCCTCATCAGCAGCTTCATGTGATTTCTGTCCTCAAGTTTACTTAGGTGGTATATTTCACTTATTGATTTATATTTTGGATCAGACTTCATTTCCTGGGATGAAACCGACCTGGTTATCCACATGGTCTTTTCAACGTGTTCTTACATTTGGTTTGCTAGAATTTTGGGAATTTTTACATCTATGTTCATCAGGGAAATTGACCTGTGAAGTTGTCTTTTATTTTCCTCTTTTCTCCCGCCCTCCCTTCCTTTCTCCCTCCATTCTTTCCTTCTTTCCTTTTCTTCTCTAACTTCTCTTCCTCCTCCTTTTTTTGTTGTCCTCATATTTTATTACGTTTTGGTATCACGGTAATGAAGGTTTTGTAGACGAGGTTGACAATGCTCTTTTATATTTTGTGAAGCAGTTTGAAAAGTGTTGATATTGGATCTGCCTTGAAAGTCTACAGAGTGCAGTGATAAATGTATCGGTCTTTGTGGGAGATGTCTTAGTTGCTTTTCCCGGGGTGGTGTTGCTAAAGTATTCTGGAAAAAAAAAAACCACAACCCAGTGAAGGGGCTAATTATTTTAATTCACTTTCTCAAAAACAGCTTATAAGCTTCCATCTTAACCTGAGGTCACTCCTATATTCATGAAAACCCCCGGGTGCAATAAGACTCTTGCTCTGTTGCCACTGAGGCACCGTAGGTAAATGGATAGGGGAACAGAAGGCAGGGTAGTGTGGCTGTTAGGAACAGGAGCTGTGCCAGAGCATGGCAGCTGGTACTGTGGGTGAAGCAGCACTTGAGTTCCTGGCCAGGAGCCCTTCTCAATAGTGCTAGTCTAGGCTGGCCTGGAAAAAGGAGCTTTTTCATTGCCTTTTCTTGTTATTTCCTTGTTTTGTTTTGGATTTGATTTTTCAAGACCGGGTTTCTCTGTGTAGCTCTGGCTATCCCTGTACTCATTTTGTAGACCAGGCTGGCCTCAAACCGACAGAGATTTGCCTGCTTCTGCCTCTGCCTCCTGAGTGCTGGCACTTAAGGCGGTGCACTGCCACACCCGGCCTAGAAGAGCTTTTCTTAATACTATTTCTCTTTTCATAGAATCTAGATCATTTTTGTTCTTAGTAGAGAGTATTTTGTAAACTTTCCTTCCAAACTTGTAAAACAGTACACTTTTCTTTAGAGGAACATAAAATTAGACACATATCTAATTGTTTTGTTCATTCTGACCTAGAGTCTGTGTTTATCATGTGTGAGTGTGGAGATGTTTATGTGTTGTGGAGGTCGGAAAACAACATCAGGTGTTGACGTTCATCGGACAGGGATGCCAGGATAGCAAGGCCAAGGGATCGGAGGGATACGTCTGTCTCCATATCACATCTCATCTCACCGCAGGGGTGCTTGGTCACACAGGTGTGCTACTGCACTGGAGCTTTATGTGTGTTCTGGGATCCTAACCTCCCTCCTCACACTAGCACTACAGTTTTATCCAGGGAACCATCCTCCACGTCTGTCCTTTTGGCCACTTGATCTTTGTTATTGGCTGCGGCATACATGTTACCCTATTAGTGTGTTTGTATGGACACCTCTTTTCTTACTTTCAATTTTTTTCTCCTTAAATGGTAGAGTTATTTCATATTTCATGGACTCAGCAAAGATATTTATATGAGCTTTAATATTATATTATGAACTTTTTGCTTATTTATATTTATTGTTACAAAGTTGTCTTAGTTATTGTGTTATGCTTGACGTTTTGGTGATAGACTTCAAAGTGAAATGTAAAGGCATAGAGAGGCCTCAGGTTGACCACAGATTCTCTGTGACTTAGTATTAGAGGCCACTACTAATAACGCATAAAGGAGACTTGCAAATGCCTTACGTCGACCCATACAATGACCAGAAGACTAGCTTTAATTGTTCTGTGCATCCCGCACACCTCATACAATTATAATGTTAGAACTGTATAATTCTTGTGAGAAATTATGTTTTCAGAACAAAATAACCAGCTGGATCAGACCTGACAGGAATCATTCCTCCCAGCACGATGGACACTGACATCCTGCATCCTCCTAGTTCCAGCCCCGGATGATTCTGTTGCTGTTACTCATCAGAGTTGGACAGCTTCCCAGACAACATTGTAGAAAACTTCTGATCCAATTTGGACCACCATTTCAATCTCCTACTAAGCCTGGAATCTCTCAACATTTAGAAACTGAACCACAAACGCAATCACTAAATTGCTTAACTATTCTCTCCAATTTTTGGGGGCCCACTCCAAGGTATTATTCACCCCAATTCAACCTGAAGAAACTGTAAGAGAATGATGCCCCACTCCCTCTAAGGGGAGTTGTATAGGTTGCCATTTGCTCGCTTGATCTACAAATGCTTATTCTCATCGAGAGGTGGTCATAAGTCATTATTGGCCTTATACAGAGAAAAAATTAAGGGAAACACAGGAATCTCTCTCTTTGCCTTTATCTTGCATATGTAGGCAAGGAGATGGGAGCTGAAAAGAAAGAAAGGGAGATTTAGGAACATAGAGGGAGGACAGAACAAAAGCTAGATGACTGAACCTTCTCCTTAACTCAAGGCCTTAATTGTTACTTATAATGAAGGTTATGTCTAAGTCATTGCTATAGAATTTAGTATATTGATACAAAACTTGGGCATGTCAAATACTTGGCAGATTTTAACACAAGAATATATATCCTAAGTCTAACAGATAGATATGACTCTATCGATATATGAGGTAAAATAGTTGAATAAGGTCTTCAAAAGCCTCAGAGACACACAGAATATGGCATTTAAAGTTGTTCTCACAATCCTAAATTTCTTTGACAACAAGTTAATGCCTGACAACAACACCCAGCCGACCTCAAATAAGATGATGAACATCAAAGAGCCTCCCTATGGACATGGCTTCAAAGGTGGCAAAATAACCACTGAGCAAAATGTCCTCGTTCCTGCCACAAACAGAATTTGCCTAAAAATGGGCAGCCTAGATGCAGGTAGAGTCAATGGTCTCACTCTGCCAAGTCAGGGTAAGCAAGTCCTCAATAGTTCCTGCCCTGTGAACAAGTCTGGCAGAGATATTAGGCCAGAAAGCTGAAGATGAGGGACCAACGTTATAAAGTGTATTGGGTGATTGGTCAGGCAATAAACCGTCTTAAGTCAATTTGTACATTTTGGAAGCTGCTAACCTGCACTGCTGGTTCACTCAGGAATTTTAAGTTTTATTCCTTCTCAAATCTCTGAGGGGCATTGAAGACAAGATAGTATAGTTTTACAACCAAATTTAGTTGGTTAGGGGATAAGATAGTTTTAGATCAAGATAAAGAAGTTTAGTTATTAGAGTTAAGATAGGATAGATACTGAATTTCATTTGGAAATTTAGAAGCAACAGGACAGGAAAGACATTTACTTCAAATAGATGAATGCAGATGGCATACATGAATGTAACATGTATAGAACTCATTATTCTCATGATTGTCACATGGTTCTACCTGCTGTATGTAGTTTGTTTTATCCATGTGCAACAAAATAAATGTATAAAAAATAAAAAATTAAATTTAGAAATATATTTATGTATATAATACTACATATATATATTTAGTGACAGGCAGTGAAAAGAGAGGCCATGAATTTGAAGGACAACAGGGAGGGGTGTATGGGAGGGCTTGGAGGGAAGAAAGGGAAAGAAGAAACATTGTAATAAATTATGATGTCAAAAAATTTAAAAAGCCTGAAAAATAAGGAATTAAGATATGCCCAGGGAGATAGTTAAGACACAATTGGTATTGAATTCTAACTAGTATTGGTAATTGTTTACCACTAGACTTAACACACTATTAAATAAATAGTAATAGCACTATAATTTCTCTGAGAATCACCAACGTGATCTTAATGCCTCTGACCAATAAACATGACCCTGCTATGTTTTTTTAAAGATAGAGTTCATATAAAGTT
>OU015743.1:149890384-149902338 GCA_907169655.1 Acomys percivali
GTGTGTGTGTGTGTGTGTGTGTGTGTGTGTGTGTGTGTGTGTGTGTGTGTGTGTGTGTACCACCTCCTTCGTCCTTCCTGGCTAGTTTTATCGGACTAACATGTAACACATAACATCAGGCTGATTGGTAGGGTGTCTCCCTTTCCCTCCATCTCCCATCACATGTCGTTTCCCGCTGGTGATCGTTGTTTTCTGTTAAAACGCACCCTTCTGCCTAGTCCCTATGCACTTTGCTCTCTCCCTCCTCCAGTCCCCTCTCCACAGTTTTAGATTTTCTGCCTCCATAAATAAAATGATCAACAATGTTGAATTTCAGTCCTTATCAAATTTCCAAGACAGAAGAACACTCAAGAAGGACTGCAGAAATAGATCACTGCAGCCTCCCCCCTTTTTTTCAAGGCTGTCCCCTCCTTTCTTGACTGTTTTGCTTGTGTTGTATCCACTAAAAGTGTAATCTCTGGGAGTTGTGCCATCCCAAAGAACAAGGTGTGTTAGTAAGCATATCAATCCCGTGGCTCTCTCTTTTTGGAGCTTTAACATTAAAAACTCAAGCCAAGAAGAAAAAAATTGAGGAGCATTTAAGGGAGAAATGTTCTTTTATTTGTTTGTTTGTTTGTTTTTCCCTTGGGGAGTTAAGATATTGATTTTATTTTTTATTTAAATTTACTTTTAAAAATATATCCACTGTACACCCTACCTGTCACCCTCTTTGTCTCCTCCGGGTGTCTTCCTCCCTTCCTCTTCCTCTCATTCCCTTCCCCTAGTCTTCAGAGAGGGGGAGCTCTTTTCCCCTACCAACTGACCCCAGTCTACCAAGTCTCATCAGGATTGCCTGCATCCTTTTCCTCTGTGGCATGATAAGGCACCTGACCAGGGAAAAGTGATCAAGGTGCAGGCAATAGAGCTCTTGGCATGGACAGCCCCCGCTCCCCTTACTAGGTGACCCACATGGAGACTGAGCTGCCTATTGGCCACATTTGAGCGAGTGGCCTAGGTCCTCTCCATGCATGGTCCTTGTTTTGTGCATAAGCCACTGGTTTTAGACACAATCTACTTTGGAACTCAGATTGTCTTGCCTCTTGTATTCAAGGAGACAGGGCTTGAAGCCTGTAAAATCTTGGATAAAATACAGCAAGGAAGGTCATTGATTTGAAGAGAAATGTCCAAGAAGAGACAAGTGGGAGGTAGCTCAAAGGCATTTTGAAAAATTGTTTTAGTGAGTTAGAATTGCAACCTCTGTCCCATATTTCTCAACAAATACCTTATAGGAACTTCTTGAAGCCACAGAGTTTTTAAATAGCATCATTTAAGGCAATTTTATGTGTCTATTAGTACAGATTATAAACTAACTTTTGAGAAAGAAACTATCTCAAAATACTCTTGTGTCAACTGATATTCTAAGGTGAAGGAATGACTTGGAAGACTTCCCATTTTCCAAATGTAATATTTTCCAAAATAGATGTGAGAGTAACTGCAATAAACAAACAAACAAACAAACAAACAAATAAATAAGCAGTAATGAACATTGAAGAGCAAATGTCTTTGTAATAGGGTATGGAGTCCTTTGGGAATATGCCCAAGAATTGTATATCTGGATCTCTGTTAGATCTATTCTGTTTCCTGAGGAACTGCCACACTGAGTTTTATAGTGCCTGTATAAGTTTGCACTCCCACTAGCAGTGAACAAATGTGCCTCTCTCCTCACATCCTTGCCCCACGAGTTGTCAGTTTTGGTTTTGTTTGTAATTTTGGACATCCTGGCTGCTGTAAAAGTCCATTACTGTTTTCCACCTCCCCCAAATCATTCAATTTTAAAACTTTAAATTTATTTACTATGGTAAAGCTATCACAAAGTGTAAAAATGCTCGTAGGATGCCTGATGTTAATGATTATCCATTCCTTTGAGATATCAAGATAAACAAATACTATATGTCCTCTGGTGTCCTGTAGTAAATTAGAACTATCATAGCATTTGTGGTCCAGTTCCTGAATGTTGAGATATTCCAGGTTTAATAGGAGTCCTGTGTGGGACAGTCTGAAATGTTAGACCAATTGGGATCAGAAGTTTTCTTTGAAGCTGTCCTGTTCTGATGCCTGGAGCTGAAATATGAAAGACACAGGATGTCGGTGTCCAGCTTGCTGAGAGGAATGAATCCTGTCCAGTGTGATCCAGCGTCAGTGTATGGTTCTTTTGTTCTGAAAACATATAATTTCTCATAAGCATTATACAGTCCTAAAATTATAAATGTATGAGGTGTGTGGGATGCACAGAACAATTAAGACTGGTTATTTGCTCTTTGTATGAACAGAAGAAAGACATTTGCAAATCTTCATTCATGCCATATGAAGAATGGCACAGAAATTCTGTGACCTACAGGAAGCCTTGTCTATGCCAGATACTCATGTCTCAGCCAGTCTCAGAGCTATTTCCATGTAGTGGGATTAGCAATATAAGTTACTCGCTTGTTCTGCACTTTGAATTCTTTACATCTCGATTGTAGTCCCCTCCCTCCTTGTCCCACGCTCCCGCCCTCCCCTGGTACTCAGAAAGGGGAGCCATTCTCCCTTAACATCTGGCCTCAGCCTATCAAGTCTCATCTGTAACACCTGGATCCTCTTCTTCTGTGTCCTAGCAAGGCCACCCTACCAGGGAGGATGTGATAAACATTTGGAGGCCAGAGTTCATGTCAGAAGTAGTCCCTACTCCCTATATTGTGGGACCCACAAGGAGACTGTGCTGCCTGTCTACTACATCTGAGCAGAGGGTCTAAGTCCACATCATACATGGACATTGGTTGGCCCATCAGTTTGTATTGTAATGCGGTTATCCTGTACTAAGTGACTAATATTTGCTTATGAGTGAGTATATACCGTATGTGTCTTTCTGGGTCTGGGTTACCTCAATCAGGATGATTGGCTCTAGTTCCATCCATATGCCTGCAAATTTCAAGATCTCCTTGGTTTTGATAGCTGAATCATATTTCATTGTGTAAATGAACCATAGTGTCTTTATCCATTCTTCAGCTGGGGGACATATAAGTTGTTTTCAGATTTTGACTATTATGAATAAGGCTGCTATGAGCATAGATGAACAGATGTCTTTATTGTATGGTGGAGCATCTTTAGGGTATATGACCAGAAGTGGTATGGCTGGGTCTTGAGGTAGAATTAGTCCTAATTTCCTAAGAAAACACCAGATTGATTTCCAAAGTGGTTGTACAAGTTTGCACTCCCACTAGCAATGGAGAAATGTTCCCTTTTCTCTGCATCCTCACCAGCATGTGCTGTCACTTGAATTTTTGATATTAGCTATTTGGATAGGTATAAGATGGAATCTCAGAGTCGTCTTGATTTGTATTTCCCTGATGACCAGGATGTTGAAGATTTCACCAAGTGTTTCTCAGGCATTTGATATTCCTCTGTTGAGAATTCTCTGTTTAGCTCTGTACCCCATTTTTAAAATTGGGATATTTGGCTTGGTGGTGTTTAATTTCTTGAGTTCTTTATATATTTTGGATATTAGCCCTTTGTCAGATGTAGAGTTGGTGAAGATATTGTCCCTGTGTATAGGCTGTCATTTATTCTGTTGACTGTTTCCTTTGTCTTGAAGAAGATTTTCAGTTTCATGAGGTCTCATTTTTTAATTGTTGATCTTAGAGCCTGAGATGTTGGTGTTCTGTTCAAGAAGTTGTCTCCTGTGACAGCAAGTTCAAGGCTCTTCCCCAGTTTTTGTTCTAACAGATTTAGGGTGTCCAGTTTTAAGTTGAGATGTTTAATCCACTTGGACTTTAGTTTTGTGCATGGTGATAAATATGGGTCTATTTGCATTTTTCTACATGTAGCCATCCAGTCAGACCGGCACCATTTGTTAAAGATGCTGTATTTTTCCCATTGTATGGATTTGGCGTCTTTGTCAAAAATCCAATGCCTATAGGTGTGTGGGTTTGTTTCTAAGACTTCTATTTGATTCCACTGATCAACCAGTCAATTTCCATGCCAGTACCATGCTGTTTTTATTACTGTTGCTCTATAGTACAGCTTGAGATCCAGGATGGAGATTCCTCTAGAAGAAATTTTATTGTACAGGATCGCTTTAGTTAGTCTGTGTTTGTTGGTCTTCTATATGAAGTTGAGAATTGATATTTCAAAGTCTGTAAAGAATTATCTTGGAATTTTGATGGGAATTGCATTGAATCTCAAAATTGCCTTTAGTAAGATGGCTGTTTTTACTACATTAATTCTCCTGATCCATGAACATGGGGATTTTTCATCTTCTGATAGCTTCATCAATTTCTTTCTTTAAAGACTTGGAGTTTTTTTCATATAAGTCCTTCACTTGCTTGGCTAGAGTTACACCAAGATACTTTATGTTATTTGTGGCTATTGTGAAGGGTCTAGTTTCCCAATTTGTTTCTCAGCCCATTATTAATTTGTATACAGCACAGCTACTGATTTTTTTTTGAGTTGGTTTTGTATCCAGCCACTTTGTCAGCTGCAGGACTTCCTTGGTAGAATTTTTTGGGTCACTTATGTATACTACCCTGTCATCTGAAAATAGAGATAGTTTGACTTCTTCCTTTCCTTTTATCTCCTTTAGTTGTCTTATTGCTCTAGCTAGGACTTCAAGTATTATATAGAAGAGGTATGGGAAATGAACAGCCTTGTCTAGTCTCTGATTTTAGTGGAATTGATTTAAGTTTCTCTCCATTTAGTATGATGCTGGCTATAGGCTTGCTGTTTATTGCCTTTATTATGTTGAGGTATGTGCCTTGTATCCCTGCTCTCTAAGACTTAAAACACGAATGGGCGTTGTATTTTGTCAAATGCTTTTTCAGCATCTAAGGACATGATCATGTGATTTTTTTCTTTCAGTTTACTTATATAATGGATTAAATTGATGGATTTCAGTACATTGAACCACCCCTGCATGCCTGAAATGAAGCCTACTTGGTCATGGTGAATGATATTTTTGATGTGTTCTTGGATTCAGTTTACGAGTATTTTATTGAACATTTTCTTTTGCTTTAATGTTCATAATAGAGATTGGTCTGAAATTCTCTTTCTTTGTAGAGTCTTTTTGTGGTTTAAGTATCAAGGTGACTGTGGACTCATAGAATGAGTTTTGTAATGTTCCTTCTGTTTCTATTTTGTGGAATAGTTTAAAGAGAATAGGTGTTATCTTTTCTTTGAAAATCTGGTAGAATTCTGTGGTGAATCTATCAGTCCCTGGGCTTTTTGGGGGAGGGGTATTTTGATGACTGCCTCAATATCATTAGGAGATATAGGACTATTTAATTTGTTTACCTGATTTTGATTCAATTTTGGTAGTTGGTATCTATCAAGAAATTGTCCATTTCATTTAGGTTTTCAAAATTTGTGGCCTATGTGGGGAGCCATGCTAAATTCAGCCATGTTAGAAATCCCGTGCTTAGGCTACAGGCTGTGACCTTTGAGTTGTTGACCCTTGCTGAAGGAGGTCTTGAGTTCTAAGTTATCTTTGGATTGTCTACCCAGAGAAATAGGGAAGTCCTTAGAGGGAACTACCCAGAGGATTAAGGAAGGTCTTACATGGAGCTATTCAGGTGATTGTATTCTTGCTTGCCCTGGGGCTAGGGAAAGTGGGATTACAATAGACCCTGTTGACCTTGCTATATGAAGTCTTACTCATCTGCATTAAAGAGAGTCTTGATCAAAAAATTTCAGATTTGATTGATTATTTGTCAGGTCTCTGTCCTCACTTTCAGTCCATATCCCTTCTTTCAGGTAAATCCTGGTTTGATTTGTCCCATGGGCCAGGACAGGCATATAGGCATTTGATGTATGGCCTAATGATTCTTTGGATTTCCTCAATGTTGTTATGTATCCCTTTTATCCTGATTTTGTTGATTCGATTACTCTCCCTTTGCCTTTTAGTTAGTTTGCCTAAGGGTTTGTCTGTCTTGTTGATTTTCTCAAAGAACCAGCTCTTGGTATTGTTGATTCTCTGAATTGTTCTCTTTGTGTCTAGTTTATTGATTTCAGGCCTGAGTTTGATGATTTCTAGCCATCTACTCTTTATTGACTCTGCTTCTTTTTGTTCTAGAGCTTTCAGGAACATTGTTAAGTTGCAAATATGGGATCTCTCCAATTTCTTTATAAAGGCACTTAGTGTTATGAACTTTTCTCTTAGCACTGCTTTCATTGTGTGTTAGGGTATGCTGTGCCTTCGGATTCATTGAATTCTAGGAAGTTTTAAAGTTCTTTTTTCATTTTGTTTCTTTCCAAGATGTCACTGAGTAGGGAGTTGTTCAGTTTCTATGAGTTTATAGGCTTTTTTGTTGTTGTTGTTGTTGTTTCTGTTGTTATTGAGTTCCAACTTCAATCCATGGTGGTTTGATAAGATACAAGGGATTATTTCAATCTTTTTGTATCTGTTGAGGTTTGCTTTGTGACCAAGTATATGGTCGATTTTGGAGAAGGTTCTGTGAGGTGCTCAGAAGAAGGCGAATTCTTTCATGTTTCAGTGAAAAGTTCTGTGTATATCAGTTAGGTTCATTTACTTCCTGACGTCAATTAGTTTCATTGTTTCTCCATTTAGTTTCCACCATGATAATCTATTTATTGGTGAGAGTGAGGTATTGAAGTCTCCTACTATTAAAGCATGGAGTTTGATATATGATTTAAGCTTTAGTAATGTTTCTTTTATGAATGTGAGTGCTTCTTTGTTTGGGGCATAGTTGTTCACAATTAAGACATCATGTTGGTGTATTTTCCATTGATGAGTATGAAGTGACTTTCCTCATCTCTTTTGATTAGTTTTGGTTGAAAGCCTATTTTAATAGATTCGTATCTATTAGTAATAGAATGGCTACTCCAGCTTGCTTCTTGGGTCCATTCGCTTGGAATACCTTTTTCAGCCCTTTACTCTAAGGTAATGTTTATCTTTATTGCTGAGGTGTATTTCTTGCATGAAGAAGATTGATGGGTCCTGTTTTTGCATCCATTCTGTTAGCCTGTGTCTCTTTATTGCAAAGTGGAAGCCATTGATGTTGAGAGATATTAATGACCAGTGATGATTGGTTCCTATTATTTTGATGTTGGTAATGGTAGTGTGTGTGTGTGTGTGTGTGCGCACGCACACGCACTTCCTTTCTTTTGTTTTCGTTGATGTGGGGCTATTCATTCCCTTTGTTTTCCTGTCTGAATTTACCCTCTTTGGGTTGGAGTTTTCTTTCTACTATCTTCTGCAGGGCTGGATTTGTGGTTATGTACTGTTTGAATTTGGTTTTGTCATGGAATACCTTGTTTTCTCCATCTATTCTGATTGAAAGTTTTTCTGGGAATAGTAGTCTGGGTTGGCATTTGTTGCCTCTTAGTGTCTGCATGACATCTGTCCACGACCTTCTGGCTTTCATAATCTCCACTGAGAAGTCAGGTGTAGTTCTGGTAGGTTTGCCTTCATATGGGACTTGTCCTTTTTCTCTATGGCATTTAATATTCTTTCTTTGTTTTGTACATTTAGTGTTTTGATTATTATTTTGAAATTATAACATAATTGCAACATTTCTTCTCCCTCCCCCTCAAACCTTCTCATATATCTCTTCCCATTCTTCAAATTTATGGTTGCTTTTTTCAGCAAGTATTATTGCATGCATATATGTACATAAGTGTATTTCTAAATATAACCTGTTAAGTACCTGTAATGTCAACTGTATGTATGTTTTCGGGTTTTATTTTTTATGGTATCAGCGTCTTCTGGTTGATTTTACAGTCTTTGCAGATTCCCTCTTGGATGCCACCACTGCCATGTTTGAACTTCAAATATTTACCTTTTATACTATTTTACATTGGTGAACCTGTGATTTCTCATTAACAACTGCATAGTGCATGATAGTGTGCTGTGTAATAACAAATGCCATTTTTTTCTTCTAACTTTTAGTAAATTGATAGTCTGTATATCTTGTTTCTTTCAGAAGCAAAACAAAACAGAAAACAACTTTTTGCCTAAGGGCCAGTTTGGAAAATTGATTTACCTTAGATTATAGAAAAAATAGATATCAGTAGACTTCCTGTGGAAAGTCACTAAATATTCCCACCTTGGAACATGTTAGTTTTTGAGAAATTTCTCCCCAAGATTGCCTGCCCTTCACAAACTATGTTAATCCTGTTACTTGAAATTCTTTTTTTCCCTAAAACTAAGAGAAAAGAACATACTGAAGAAATCCTAGACAAGTAGAAAGATGGAGGCTTTTTTAAAATTTAAATTTATTTATATTATTTTTAATATTTTCCTCAACAAGTTTCATGCACTCACAAAATCTAACTTCTGAAGTTTTCTGTTTTCCATGACTCTCTGATATACAATCAAACTTTAGATTTGAAGTCATTCTTTGTATTTTTGCCTTTTAGTTTATTTTTGGTGAGACACTTTTTAATTTATACAAATAAAACTACAGGCTCCAAAATATGTGAATATTGCAGTCTGATTTAGTTTCATTTGTTAGATTACTTTCCCCCTTTATACCTAGTGAAACTCACATTCAAGGTCGACTCTAATTAGTTTTATTTTTTACAGGGTAGCATGGGACCCTCAGAGCATCAAGTCTCAACTATACAACCTGACGTCTCATTAACGGTTGGTTTATAACATATGGTGGTAGGCAATTTGAGTTAGTATCAGTTCTAGAAAGGTGGCAGAGGTGGGTATACAGGTGGGCATTTGACACACTTCTTTAAGGAGAGTATTTGTTACGTTTTTTGAGCATAGTTGATGATTATGACAGAAATAAGATCTTTAGGAATGGCCATTTATATGAACTACTTGTGTAAACGATCCTGAAACTCAAGTTCAAATAGGTCTCATACAATAGAATAAAGCATAATGTAATTTGATGAATAGCAGCATGGTTTTTGGGATTATCATTACACAGTAACTGTAATTTAACAAGTGTTACTACCTTACTCCTGCAGAGTCTAAGTGTTTTTCTGTAGTCTCTACAAAAACTGAGCTTCTTTCTTCGTAATTAGAGTTGGATACTTTGATAAATTGTTGATTACAAGTATAAAGTCATGCACTGAATAAATGGCAAGTTTATTTAATTTGAGATAGGCCTTATTTTATAGAAAAAGAATGAAAGAAACCACCTTAATGCTGTTCCTTTCAATGTAGGCCCTTATCAGTGAAAATTATTCTAGTTAAAACCCAAAATTTGAAGTGCTTTTAATTATTCATATATGATTTTCCTGGTTAAATGTTTCTCTGGACTCTAGTGCCTGAAGTGACCCGATGCTAAAATTATAAAATGTAGAGTTCCTAGGGCCCAAGGGTCACTTAAGTGAACATCTTAACTTTACAGAGGGGAAAACTAATCCTAAGTGCTGAAAATGCATAGTTTGGGTAGATGGATACAATTCTAGTTTTCTCTGATGATAAAATTTAATTGCAACTCTCCTGCACACACACACACACACACACACACACACACACACACACACATACACACACACACACATATATATATATATGTAACGAGGGTCTGTATTTCTCTATGGAGGCATAGCCAGATGCCTCTCATTTTCTTTTTTTATAATATATTTAATATTTAAAATTATTTTTCTTTTTTACATATACACTTATATTATTACACATGTATATAATAAACTGCCTATAGCAAGAAGAACCATGAAATAATCAGGAATTATATTAATGTTATTTTCATAGTGTGTTAGCTATTTGTATTTGGCAACCTATCTTGCTGGGTCTAAATTTCTGAATGTAAATCAATATCTATCATTTCTCATCTCTATGACTTTAAAACATCTTTCTAGACCTAAAAACATCTTAACTCCTAAACAACTAAGCTTAATTGTAAAACTAAGCTATCTGGTCTTCAACCCCATCAGAGACTTGAAAAGGAATAAAATTAATTACCTGAGTAAACAGGAAGTGCAGGTTAGCAGCTTCCAAATGAGAAGATGACAGAGACAGTTTGCTGCCTGAACAGTCACCCAACACTCTCTGTAACATTGGAGCGAGCCCTGTCACCTTTCTCCTGCTAATTACATTTTATCTTTTATTGTGCTTTAAATTTTTTTTTCTTCTTGTAGGTTTCTTGGACCCTCTGGGTCCTTCTATTTACTAGTAAGTAAAGACTTTCAGGGGACATCCCTTTTGGGCTAGCGTCGCCAAGGGACAGCACATTATCCACAGTTGTGTGGAGAGCAGGGACTGACTCTGACATGAACTCTGGTGCCCCCTATTTGACCACATCTCCTTGGTGGGGAGGCCTGGTAGCACTCAGAGAAAGAATAGAAAGGCTACCAAGATGAAACTTGATAGGCTGTGACCATATAGTGGGTGAGGAGGTCCCCTTCTGTCACAGATGTGTGGGGGAGGGGGATAGGGTGAAAGAGGGAGAAAGGGAAGAATGGGAGGAGAGAAACAAGGGGATACAATTGAGATGTAATCTGAATAAATTAATAATACATTTTTTCTTTTCTTTTCTTTTTTTAGAGACAAGATCTGACCCTGAATGTACTTTGAGGCCTACACTGGCATTTAAGAGGTGGTGCTTGGTGTGCCTCTGCCTCCTGTGGGTATTGCAGGCACGAGCCCTACACCTCTCTATGGCTCATTCTTGTCAAAGGCCGTTAGTTGGTTTCTGACTTTTTTTAGTCCACAATCATTTCCTATACAGTCTTATGGAACCACTAAATTTTCTCCCTCAGATCACTGTAATCTTTTAAATTTTTTTTCCTTTTTAAAAATTATAATTTATTCACATTACATCCAGATTATAATTCCCTCACACTTATCTTCCTGTTCCCCCTACCCCCCCCAATCTCTTCCACTCCCCTAGACCTCTGACAGATGGGGTCCCCCTCCCACAGCCCATCTGGTCCCATCTGGACAGGCTGCATCCTCCTCCTTTGTGTTCCCACAGGACCTCTCTGCCAAGGGGGAGTGATCAAATCCCAGGAACCAGAGGTCTTGTCAGCGGGAGTCCCATGCTCCACATCTCCTCCTCACACACAAGAGCCGTCAACTGGCTACACTCAAATACTGGATCCTATTTGCATTGACCTTGGTTGGTGTATCAGTCTGTGCAGGCTGCCCCTAGCTCCAGATTCATCATCCTTGATAGTCTCTTTGTGGATCTCCTGAGCCCCTCCCCACTGCCTCACCCCCTATGACCCCTCAGTCCACTATATCTCCATACAACTCGCAGCTCTACCCCTAGAGTCTGGCTGCAAGTCCCAGTATCTGTCCCTATCCCCTGCTCGGTGGAGTCTCTCACAGGACATCTATGTTGGGCTAATATCCACTTATAAGTGAGTATATACCGTGCATGTCTTTCTGAGTCTGGGTTATGTCATTTAGGATGATCATTTCTAGTTCCATCTATTTGCCTGCAAATTTCAAGAATTCCTTGTTTTTGATATCTGAATAGTATTCCATTGTGTAAATGTACCAGAGTTTCTTTATCCATTCTTTGGTTGAGGGGACATCTAGATCATTTCCAGATTCTGTCTATTATGAATAAAGTTGATATGAACATAGTTGAGCAAATGTCCTTGTCGTATGGTGGAGCATCTTTAGGGTATATACCCAGGAGTGGTATAGCTGAGTCTTGAGGTAGTACTATTGCCAATTTTCTGATAGAGTGTCAGATTGATTTATGAAGTAGTTGTACAAGTTTGCACTCTCACTAGCAGTGGAAGAGTGTTCCCTTTTCTCCCCATCCTTACCAGCATGTGCTGTCAATTGAGATTTTTATCTTAGCCATTTTGATAGGCATAAGAAGGAATCTCAGAGTAGTTTTGATTTGCATTTCTCTGATGACTAAAGATGTTGAGCATTTTTAAAGTATTTCTCAGCCATTTGATATTCCTCCATTGAAAATTCTCTATTTAGCTCTGTACCCTCATTTCTTCTTCTTCTTCTTCTTCTTCTTCTTCTTCTTCTTCTTCTTCTT
>OU015743.1:149902348-149942777 GCA_907169655.1 Acomys percivali
TTCTTCTTCTTCTTCTTCTTCTTCTTCTTCTTCTTCTTCTTCTTCTTTTCCGAGACAGGATTTCTCTGTGTAGCCTTGACTGTCCTGGACTCACTTTGTAGACCAGGCTAACCTTGAACTCACAGTGATCCACCTGCCTTTGCCTCCCAAGTTTTGGGGTTAAAGGTGTGCGCCACCACTGCCTGGCTTTTTATCCCCCATTTCTTAATTGGTTATTTTTTGGTGGTATTTAATTTCTTGAGTTCTTTATATGTTTTGGATATTAGCCTTCTGTCGGATATAGTATTAGTGAAGATCTTTTCCCAATCTGTAGGCTGTGGTTTTGTTCTGTTGACAGTGCCTTTGCCTTCAGAAGATTTTCTGTTTCATGAGGTCCCATTTATTAATTGGTGACCTTAGAGTCTGAGCTGTTAGCATTCTGTTCAGGAAGTTGTCTCCTGTGTCAATGAGTTCAAGGTTCTTACTCCTAAACTAACACATTTAGTATGTCTAGTTTTGCTTTGAGATCTTTAATCCTCTTGGACTTCCTTTAGTTTTTTGCAGGATGATAAATATCTATTTGTATTTTTTTTTCTGCATGTAGACATCAAGTTGCACTAGCATCATTTGTTGAAGATGCTATCTTTTTTCCATTGTACGGATTTGGTTTCTTCGTCAAAAATCATAAAGGAACATGATGAACTATTGAAAATGCCCACATGGGAAGAAGATGCTCTCAGTCCTGATGCTACTTGATGAGCTGATGTGTGTTGTTGTTGGGGAAGGAGGATGGGGAAAGGGGGAGTGAGGATGGGACTGGGAGGAGAGGAGGGAGGGGGCTATGATTGGAATGTAAAGTGAAACAAACAAATAAATAAATAAATAAAATAAATGCATCTTTTAATGTTTGTATTGTCCCTGCTCCCAGACCGATCTAGTTTTTATTAAAGCTAATAACTTGTTTTTATATTGTGAATCTGTAGTTTCCTCAAGGCTACTGCTTGGTGACTCGGTTCTCAGCTTCTGGCTCTATTGTGAGGCTCTTGAAGCCTTTAGGAGGCTGGGAAGGTAGGACTTTGAATGTCATACTGATTCCTGCTCCTTTCTTGTTTTTTTTCTGCTCCCCACCCCAGGAACAATCTTCAGAAACACGCTGTTGCTATGTGTCGAGTTACTCTGCCATGCCTGATGGACTGGATGGAACTGCTCAAAAAATTACGAATGAAAAGAAACCTTGTGTTTCTTGCATTGTTTCTGTAAGGTTTGGTTACAGACATGCAAAAGGAAGTTTTCAGTAAGAAAAATGGGTACCAAAGAAATGGGGCCCACTTCCTTTCTATAGCTGTGGAAACAAAACTGTCCCTCATGGTCCTGGCGCCATGAGTGGAGCTACTCCTGGCTTTCCTCAGGACAGGCCACTGTGAGTCAAAGTAAGCCTTTCTGTTTAATTGTTTCAGTCAGGTATTGGCTGCATTGATGCAAATGTAGTTCCCACTCAATGTTTTTCTACAAGGTTGTAAACATTTTGAGGGCAGGTGGCATGGCTTGATCCTGTATTCTTAGATGCTAGCAAAGTGCCTGGTACCTAGAGGTGTTGGATGGATGGGTGAATGAGTAATAGAGTCAACACTTCGGAAAGGCTGGTCAGGTGATCTCATTTAATGTGGAGTATAGAATGGTATACTTTGTATATCAGGATCCATAGAAAGTGTCTCAAAAAATAGACTCAACAGTTGCAAACCTAGTGAATATTTATCTTTTCGATAGATTAATGTTGGAGATATAAAGTGTTAGTAACTTAGTGCTTCACCCTTTTCTTCTATGTTTCAGGGGCATCATTACTCTAGTAGAGCAAATTTGTACACAATTTTAATTTGGTAACTAATTTGGTGCTTAATTTTTATATAATAATATTTAATCTCTAGTATTTAAAAAGTACTTCTTATTTTCAAGTGTGTGTGTGTGTGTGTGTGTGTGTGTGTGTGTGTGTGTGTGTATCTGCTGGTGCCCACAGACCAGAAGCATTAGATTTCCCTAGTGGTGGAATTATAGGTGATTGTGAGCCACCTGATGCAGATGTTGGGAACCAAACTTACATCCTCTTTAAGGGTAGTTTGTGCTCTTAACCTCTGAGCTACCTCTTCAGCCTCAATATTATATCTGTGAGTTAATATTTTATACACACACACACACAAGACTTAAAAAATTCCTCTTCCCATAGCTGAAACAGAAAGTTTATTTTCCCCCCAAATCTGAAGAAGACAAAAAAGATTCTCTACCCCTTAACCCAATGTAAATACATGGAAAGTTTATCCTTCTTTCATGTTAATTATACAAGAGTTATATTTACAAATAAAGTGATGACATGAAAATCACAAGGGTTGAAAGACAACTCTCCTTCAGATATTATATGTGGCTTGCTCTGTTATGATGAATGGAAGAGGAAGTCTACCTTTACATCTCTTAGTTATGTCATGAAAGCAACGGTATTGAAGAATCTTCAATCACTATTTATTTGCGCAGTTTCAAATGATGCATCATTTAATACACATGTTGGAAGTGGCAGTTATCCTGCTTCATAACTTTGCAGTCTGCAATGCTCTTTCATGCACATTTAATCCTTTGATGCCAGCTGGTAACGAAATGTTTTCTAATTATTATGCATCATTGGCCAGGGCAAGCCTGAAGGCCAAAAGCAGTTAACAGGTATTAATTATAGCGATTTACTTTCCTCTGAACTTTAATTGACATCCCCACAGGTTAAGATCTTTAAACCACATACACATTTGATTCCTTCAGCTTCTTTTGCATTGATTTGTCTTTAAAGCACACCATTGTTCTTTTACCACATTTTTGGCGCTCAATCTAGAGAGCGTTCCACTATAAGAGAGTTAAAACAAATCACTAAGATTTCCTTATTTTCTAATGAGTACAGAATAATTTATTCTAGAGATAGAATAGATCACTTCAAAAATTACTACCAAATTAGAAAGCAGTTAAGATAGACTATCTCAATATAGCCTAATCACAAAATGCAGTGTAGTTGGCCAGTATCATATGGTTTTAGAGATTATAAAATATAATGGTTATTATGAAATTAACAATGAAAATTAAGAGCTATGTAAGACTTTGTGAAGGCACTTACACAGAGAAGATTAGCATTTCCTATCTTACAGAATCCATCCATGCCACTTGGACTCTCTCTCTCTCTCTCTCTCTCTCTCTCTCTCTCTCTTCAGTTTTTTCTTTCTTTTTTTAATTCTTCATTTTATACCCCAATTGTAGCCCCATCCCTCTTTGCCTCCCAGTCTTACCCTCCCTTCTTTATCTCCCTTCCCACTTCCCTAGTCCTTAGAAAGGGGAAGCCCTCCTCCCCTATTATTGGACCTCAGCTTATTGACCCCAGCCTATCAAATCTCATCTAAACTCCCTGTATCCTCTTCCTGTGTAGCCTAGCAAGGCCACCTGCCAGGGGGAAGTGATCTCCAAGTGTGCACCAGAGTCCATGTCAGATATAACTCCTACTCCCCATATTTTGGGACCCACAAGGAGACGATGCTACCTCAAGACCCAGCTATACCACTCCTGGGCATATATCTGAAAGATGCTCCACCATAGAACAAGGAAATTTGCTCAGCTATGTTCATAGTGGCTTTATTCATGATAGACAGAATCTGGAAACAACCTAGATGTCTCTCAACCAAAGAATGAACAAAGAAACTGTGGTACACTTACACAATAAAATACAACTCAGCTATTAAAAACAATGAAATCTTGAAATTTACAGACAAATGGATGGAACTATAACTAATCATCCTGAGTGAGGTAACCCAGACCCAGAAAGACATGTATGGTATATATTCACTTATAAGCAAATATTAGCCACATAATACAGGATAACCACACTGTAATACACAGACCTAACACAGCTTAATAACAAGGAGGACCATAGGGAGAATGCTTAATTCTCATTCAGAAGGGCAAATAGAATAGACCCCAGAAGCAGTTGAGGAGAAGGAACTGGAAGGGAGTCTACCATAGAGCTCCTCTGGAAGACTCCACCCAGCAGGGGATTGAAGTGGATGCTGAGAATCGCAGACAAACTTTGGGTAGAGTTCAGGAAGTCTTATGGGATATTTGTTGGGAAGTAAAGGACTTGAGGGGACAGGAGCTCCACAAGAAGACCAATGGAGCCCATAAATCCGGGTATGGAGGGGTGCTGCAGAGACGAATGCACTGACCAAGGACCTTGCATAGCGAGGACCTAGACCCTCTGCTTAAATGTAGTAGAAAGTGAGTCTCTTTATCATAGTTACAATATTCTTTTTCCGCTAATATATAAATATATATATTTAAATATAATATTTAAATAAATAACATAATATAAAGAAGTTGAAAACAGTATTTTATTGCAAATATTGAGGTGTAAATTGACAGGTCTGATTATCTTATTTGAAACTGATAAAGGTTTTCAATGCAAGTTTCAATTACATAATTATAAAACAAATAGATACTTTATATTGCTACAGTAGCAAAAATGAAACTCTATAGGGAAAGTGCCTTTACATATGTCATGAAAACATATGATAGCTTGATTTTGTATCTAACTAACAATATAGACGGATTCTAATGTGCTGTTTCCACCTTTTCACCTCTTAATGGAACATTGTGTATTATGAAATTAAAATGAAACCAAGAACTTTGTAGGCTTTGTGAAGGCATTTAGACAGAGAAGATCAACATTTCCCATCTAACAGACCTTTGTTAAATGTTGACCTCTATTTCCACTTAACAATTGGTTTGGCTATATAACATGCCTTGGAAACATGTCAACTCTAAGCATAAACATTAGTGAACTTGCTACTTTTTATTGCATTCCAAATCCTGAATATTTGAATGTAGTGGACACACAGGTCAATGAGCAATAGAATATATTTTATACTTAATATTGGCATCTATCTATCAATCTATCTATCTATCTATCTATCTATCTATCTATCTATCTATCTATCCATCTATCAATCATCTATCTATTTTCTATCATTTATCTATCAACTATTGCCTATATGTATCTATATTTATCATCTATCTATGTATGTATCTATCATCTTTATCTATTACCTATCTACCTACCTATTATCTATCTATCTATCTATCTATCTATCTATCTATCTATCTATATCTCTCTACCTATCTCCTATTATCTTTCATCCATCTATTATCATCATCTTTCATCTGCCTCTCTGTCCATTTCTTTATGTCCCTATCTTTAAAACTGTGAAGTAATGACTGAAAAAATTATGAATTTAGATTTCCAACAGAAAAGCAAGAGAAACTATCCAAGACCAGGGAACCAATAGTAACTACTGACTTTCCCCTCTAGTGAACTGTAAAAGAAAGAAGAAAAGAAGGCAGAAGTGGTGTAGTAATCTAAAAGAACACAAATGTACACATTACATTATACAATGCATTTTTTGATTTGAAGCACAAGGACTAGTGAGGATATTATAATATTAAAATATATTTCAGGTAGTTCTTATGTACTTCATGGAAAAGTACCCGGACATGTCTATTAGATCTCAGACTTAAAGCAGTATTATTGAAACTAGAAATGAGAGTGTACTAGAGATACTGAATATATAGTGGTCAAAAGAGACATAAGATTTATCCCATTTCAATTTTGTGAAATACACTGATATTTATCCACAAATTCACAACAAATAAATAAATAACAACAGATTGAGATAAATGACATGAATAAAAACTGTAAACTGTCACTGAACATTATGTTATGAAGCAGAGCACAGAGTGATAGGGTGTTTAGAATGATGCTTTACCTAACTATAAGAGATAAGGTGGCGTTAGTCCAAGCAGGGAAGCAACACTTGTGGAAGAGCACTGCAGTCTAAGAGCTGCAGAGGGGCCTTGGAACAAAGCATCTGAAGGGGATGATTCATGGAATATTCTATTAAATTGTTTCATACACCCTATTTTGGTCATGTTTTCCCTTCTCTCAAGTCATCCCAAATCCTCCACACCTTTCTACCCACCAAACTTCTTTTTCTCCTCTCTGTCTTAGGCAACTGGGCCATGAACCTTCTGAATCTAAAGGCCTAAAACTCTGACTTAGCCATGGGCTCACTGTTTGGTTATTGTGGCTTTGAGAGGATTGTCTTAGTCTTTTCATGTGACTTTTTCATTGTAGCTTCTTGAGACTATGAATTATTAGTCATGCTTTAAAGACAGTCCCCATGATAAATGTTAAACATGTAACTGAATAATTGATAAGTCTTAGTAGATACTTATCTACTTACCAATTTGATTTCTAACTGATCAATAATTGATTCACTACTGTTTCACTGTGGTAGGTTGTGGGTATTCAAAATGTTTCCACACTGCATTCTTCTTGTCATTTAGTTCACAGTCTAGTGAGAGCAAGATACCTACAAAGAAAAATATTCTGAATCCTAAAGTCTAAGTGTTCCTCAAGTGCAGTCATGCCTCTATGACAATGATACATTTGAAATGTGCCCTTGCAAAGTTGCCTCAGACCTATATATATAAGGTATGGTGAATCTGGTCACATGTCTGCAGAGAGCCTCCTTATCTTCATCTGGAGTGTTGTTTTAAACCAAAAGCAAACTATCCTGCCTTCCATGCTCAAACTCACACCTTTGTCTTTGCTTCAGTCAAAACCTTTGAACTTTCCAAAGATCAACATGCGCTTAGTAGTGTTGAAATCAGTTGTATCATGGATAAGGATCTAAAAGTCAAACAAAAGCAATAAATACAACACAACATACTGACACACACACACACACACACCAGTGTTAAAAGAAAAATAATTTCATAATTCTTATGTCTCTTATTCCAGGCATATATGAACATTGTTAAAATTTACAATAAAAAAAACAAACAAATTTTATGGATTTTGATTAGAACTAAAGAAGAAAATCTTTTCTTTAAGGGGTTTTATGTAACAAGAAAGATTTTTTTCTCATTTTCCTCTCTCAGTTATCATTGAGTTTTGAGCATAAACAACTTTGGTGTACTTTAGTTAAAAATATCCAAATTAATAGATTTATCTACCTTTAATGTTTTACAAACTCTGTAAGACTACCCTATTTGTAATGCTATTTTAAAACACCAATGTATAAGTTGTGCCTACAAAAAATGTTAACTTCATTAGCTGCCTTGTCTATTAGATTGTATTGGAAATCTTTCCAAGTGTGAGCATAGTAGTTTTCTCAGGCAAAGAGGGAAGGCTTCTAGCAAGTATTTTTGTTATTCATACTTCAGATTCATGTGGTCTCAAATATTCAAGTAATTGGAGCTAAGTTAGAGTTTTGTTCATGGTTAAAATGTTAAATGTTCAGTGTTAAAATGACTGAAATGCTTATAAATACTTAGAGGAACATTAACAACTAAGTTGCTAGAAAATTCTTTCCTCTAGAGTAGACAAATATTTTCTTTCTTTCTTTTTATTTTATTTTATGTGAATTGGTGTGAGGATTCTGTAACTAGAGTTACAGACAGTTGTGAGCTGCCATGTGGGTGCTGGGAATTGAACCCAGGTCCTTTAGAAAAGCAGACAGTGCTCTTAGCCACTGAACCATCTCTCTAGCCCCCAATGTTTTCTTTCTTGATTAAATATTTTGCAACCTTGGTGTTGAAAGTTCAAAAAGAAAGTTAATTTTATAAAAAATTTTATCACTTACTAAAGTAAGTTGTTTTAAACAAATTTATTAATCAGCTAGATTTTATACATGGGAATGAAAATGTTTACTAGAAAAAGCTTAAAAAGCTAAAGAAATTTTATTGACTGATATTCAAAGGCTTATTTTAGGCCTCAGGACAAAATTTATATTCCTTAGTTAGTAACTGCTCCCAGAGGAATGATATTTAAAATTGTGTTGTATACTTTTCATAATTATTCCCCTAATCAAATAACTTCTTATACATTATTTCACCAAGATCAGCAATGGTATACCTAGCATTAGACAGAATGAACATTCTTTTAAGTCCTTAGCCAACTTTATAAAATGTAAAAAACTTAAGAAACTTTACTTGATGACTTTCTGGTTTTCTTTTTGTGACATACCTCAGGCCTTCTTCATTTCTTTCTCTCAGCATCTCTGCCCCACCAGTTATCCTTGTGCAGATGATGGATGGGTGGCAAGTCCTGTCTTCTCCTTTCTGCTTCAGGCCTGAACATCTTCTGTGTCTCTGTCATCACTTCATGGATGCCTCAGAGCCATCTGAAGATGAGCATGTGTTCAATTAAGATAAAAGCTCTCCCCTAATTTTGTCATATTTCAGTTTCAGTGAATGTCATCCCTGACTAATGACTGTGTCAACCATAGAACAAGAAGTCTATCTTATTTTGTCCATGCCCTTACCTCTATATTCAAACCATCACAATAATGTTTAGCTTAATTTTCTAAAAATCATATAAGCTAAACTATTTCTATACCATGCTAAGCTTAATTCAAAGTAAAGCACTATCTCTTGATTATGTGTCTATATACAATTCCATATACACACTCATATGTATGGGAGGAAAATGCAAATGAGACCTTGCCACACACATGAGATGGATTATTCTTTCTTAAAACCTTATCTTGATGCATTTTTATTGTCTATCTATACAGACACATATCATAAATACATGTATGTAGATAGAGATAATTTCTATCTATATTACTATTACTTCTATTATTAAATGATTTGGCTTCTCTAGAATTAACACTTTATGATTGAGTTTTTTGCTTTACAATAATCTGACACAAATTTCCTTATGGGGATACATGTGTTTTTATTTGTATTCTATCTATCTATCTATCTATCTATCTATCTATCTATCTATCTATCTATCTATCTGCATATATATGTCATAGTAAAACTCATGCATGTGACTTATGATAGTAAAGCTAATGTTTGATAGATACTGATTAAACATTACATTTTAAGATGATTTATAGTTTCAAACTCTTCCTAATGTGCCATTGTATAAGACAGTCTCCTCTCCTCTGCCCTCCCCTCCTCTCTTTTCCTATCCTCTCTTCTCTTT
This sequence comes from Acomys percivali, assembly GCA_907169655.1. Lineage (NCBI taxonomy): Eukaryota > Metazoa > Chordata > Mammalia > Rodentia > Muridae > Acomys > Acomys percivali. The sequence continues at coordinate 149,911,398 of OU015743.1, forward strand.
TTCTTTGTGTTTACCTCAAATGGTTTTTTGTCAAATTTTAAATTTTTACATGATCCTATAAGCAAAAATATCTAGCATCTAGCTATTTTGTTTTAGTTTCAGTTTCCCTAAATGCTAATATAGTTTGGTGTGATGGTTTTAGTTGTCAACTTGATCAAAAGATGGTTAGAAAGTGGCTAAAGCTCATTTCTGAGTGTCTGTCTTGGTATTTTTCCATGGCTAATCACTATGTAGGTCAGCACACAGAAGGGGCAAGACCCACTTTCAATAGAAGCAGAGATTTCCAGTTACACTGGGGTCTCAAGAGAGTAAAAGATAGAAGGCAGGCATTTGCTTGGGTTTCTTTGTTCTTTGAAAGTGTAATTATGGCAGTAGTTTTCCAGGGAGCTGCTTTGCCTTCAGACTTACAGTGGGACTACTTTGGTCCCCTTGTCCTGAGGTTTTCTGCTTCTTAGACTGAGATTGGCTTTCTGGCCTCTGAACTTGTTAGGAACCACCTTGGGACTTTCTGATCTTTGATGGTTAAAGCTGATCAATTTTTTTGCAAACATATATTGAATATATATTGAGTCATTCACAAAGGGGCACAAAGGAAACCCCTACACACCTCAGACTATTGATAGGACTATTGGTTGGTCTCCACAAAGTGATGGTAAGGCCCTATTGCTGAAGACAGCACTTACATATTGAGTTGGTGCCTAACTAGATGTTTCACTCCTACTGACTAACATTCAAGATATTAGAAGGTACTTTGTATACTTCCAGAGGAGAAAGATATTTATAAACCTCTCAGAAACAAACCCTGTGATCTACATCATGACTTGTCTGCAACATAAGCTATTGCAACAGTGGCACAAATGTTGTGGTAGTAACCAACTACTCTCTGATTGGATTTTAGGCTCACTCTATGATACTGAACTCACACCTGATACTGCTAGAGTGGTTAAGACCATAAGACTGGATAGGCTATAAGTCTAGCTGAAAATGAAGTACAATTGTTTTTCTAAAGGAATATAGCCATAAAGTGACTCCTAATGGCATTCTGCTATATCTATAGATAAGTGCTCTTCTCAGCCACAATCAGAGAATTCTTGCAGTAGATGGAAACTGACACAAAGACTCAGAACTGTAAAATATGCATAGAGTGAGAGGCTTTGGAACATTCAGTCCTAAATGAGATGTTGTCCTTAAAGCCTGCCCCTTATGGTTCAGAAAGCTAAGCATAAGAGGAGGTGGAAACATCATAGGAGCCAGAGGGTATGGATGACTCCAAGGAAATAGGGTCTTCCAAATACAACAGGACTTATGGTAATATGAACTCACAGAGCCTGTGGTGGTATGCACAGGCATGCACAGGTTCAGCCTAGACAAGGTCCTAGTGCTGAGAGAGGGAACTGGACAAAAGCTCCCACCCATAACCAAGGATCTACCTACAATTGACCTGCTTACAAATGAAAATTTAGCTCTCTTTATGGAGTTTTATTGGGGATACAAACAACACAAGATAAGGTCCCATGCTCAGATGGCCAACACAAAACAAACTCAATGGTATTTTTTTTGTCTCTTGGTCTTTTGTTTGTATATTTTGGTTTTCACTTTTATGTTTTTATTATTTGTGTGTTTTTCTCGGTTTTTGTTTGTTTGCTTGCTTGCTTTTTTTATTTGAGAGAAAGAACATAGAGTTAATGGGTGGGTGTATGAGGGGAATTTAGGGAGAATTTGGGGAGAGGAAAGTGTGATCAGAATATATTAAATGAACATTTTTTCAATTACAAAAAAAATAAAAACGAGAATGAGAAAAAATAAGTACATACACACTCTAATGATTCAATTGAGTCTGAAGAATGCAGTTTAGCATCACTTCAAAGGCATTCATATTCTAACTTTTCCTTCTTGAATTCTTCCTATTTACTTATGAATTTTTCTTAATAATATAAGACCCATTTTAATTTTCTATTTATTTATTTGTTGTTATTTTATTTTATTTTGGCTCTCTTCCTGCCCATCCACCTCAGGGGTCTCAATTCAGTACTACCTGGCCTGGAACTTTCTATGTAGACCAGGCAGACCGGATATCCACCTGTCTCAGAGGACTGCTGTGACACTTTGTGTTTGTGCTTGTGACATTTTGCCTGGCCTAGTCCCACCCACTTCATTGTGTGAGTCTGCCTCTGATAACATGCTTACATTTTTTCTTTGTATCAAATCAGAGTGCTTCTCTTAATTTATTTGTTTTAATGTTTATGGATGTTCTTCCTGCATGTGTGTCTGTGCACTATGTGTGTGCCTGGTGCCCATGGAGGCTAGAATAGGGCACTGGCTCCCCTAGAACATTGTAATCATCCATGTGGGTGCTGAGAATTGAACCTGGGTCCTCTGGAAGAGAAGCCAGATCTCTTAACCACAGACCCATCTCTCCAGCTCTGTAAGTAGAGACTTAATTGTTGGTGTTTCTTCTGATGCTGTGTATTTGGATGTTCATTACTGGCCCCCAAGGTCTAGCTGCTGCCCAGATGAGCACATTCTCACATACATCTGTTCTTGTCCTGTAAACCTTGCTCTACCCATTTGAAGCTGATAGGTTAATAAAAAATGCTGAGGCTTGGCAGAAGATAGAGAGGTGGAATTTAAGGCTTATAGGCCTGGGGTGGGGGTAGGGCATGAGGCAGAGGAGGAAAGAAGGCAGGTATAGGAAGAGGAAGAAGGAGGAATAGGTTGCTGTGAGTTAGCTTGGAGAGAAGCACGTGGCTGGATTGGTGTGCATGGAAAGAAGCAGCCCAGATAGGAATGATGTAAGCAGATGGCATGGGATGGGGCAGACACGTGATGGCCTGGGAGGGGGCTAACACATGATGGCCTGGGAGGGGGCTGACACGTGATGGCCTGGGATGGGGGCTGACACATGATGGCCTGGGAATGGGGCTGACATGTGATGGCCTGGGATGGGGCTGACACGTGATGGCCTGGGATGGGGCTGAGATGTGATAAGGATAGTTTGCAGGGTTAATATCTTCCCAGCACAAATGAAATGAGGCTATTTTAAAATACATCAGGTGTCCATTTCTTTATTGATTATGACAGCGGGCTAGATAATACAGCCAAAATAATTATAGGTTTTAATAATAAACATTATTAAACATTTTTATATTTTATCCAAACTATGTATAAACTTTGAAAAATATTATCTGACATTATATTTTATTTTATTTTATTATCAGTGATGATCTTGCTAAAAGTTTAAAGATTTTTATCTAGCCATCTCTTAGTCATGTTCTTTAGTTTGTGTTTGGTTGTGTGTTTAAAATCTTTTTGAGAAGGCCTATTCCTGGTCTCCTAGATTCAAAAGCTGTTGTTTCATTTTTAAATTTTATTGTTTTGTATTTAATCATTTACAAATATTTTGTATATGGTATTCCATAGAACTTAGATTTAATCTTAATTTAAATCACCATTGCTCATGTTTTTTTTTTTTATCATCAGGTACTTCTCTGCTAATTCCAATGTCTATTTTCTCTTACATATTGACACATCTTTACATGCACCTATATGCATACACAAAGTGACATATTTGCCTCTTCCTACTAGGTACCCAGTTCACACCAGTGGTCTACACATCTGTTTGTGATCTAAATAGCAGCTTATATTTTCATACTTTTATCATAGTTTGATATCTACTATAACAAGACACCCTGTTGTCTCTCTGAAATGACCCTGTTTAGTTTCATTATATTGAATTTGTAATTATTTTGCGGAGAATAATTGTCTCTTTGGTGTAGCACATAGTGATTCTTGGACACGCCCTTATCTTTATATTCAAAATATTCTGTTTACTTCTTTGTGGCTAAGATTTCTATTTGGGTAGTTTCTGGATCATGCATTATCTTTTGAATATGCTATTTTGTTTGGCATTGGTTTTCTTGGGGGTGTGCATGCTTATGAAAGACAGAATATGTGAAGGCCCTTGTGAGGTTTAGTGTTTTTATTTGCAAAGCAAGGCTAGTGATACATTCTTTGAGAGGACTTGTTTGGAGTTTAAGTGAAATGCTAGTGTATCTTAAACTCTTGTAATAAGAGGCAATTATTGAATAACACTCTCTTCTATGATAATTTTGTTTGTTTCCTTCTTGCTTTCTGAGACAGAGAGCCCAGACTGTCCTTGAAGTCAGGATTCCTTTGGTTCAGTCTCTGAACAAGTGCTGGGTCTACAACTACACCACGCTTCCTTCCTTTAATTTTAACAAAAACCAAGTTTCATTAAAACCTCACCAAAGGGTGGTAGGGGTCTTTTTTATTATAAAGTAGATATTTACAAACTGTCTGTAGTATCTGAAAATTCTCAGGTCTACTTTGAGAAACACTGCAAGTACAATAACAGGGAAAATAGGGAACTGAGAACACTATACATTCCAGGTAGGTTTAGGCTCATGACAATAATCTAATAGTATCAAGAAAACATCATGAACAAAATGAAATTGCTGTATCCCCAGGAAGAGCTATCTTGCACTGTCAAGCTTCCTTTCTGTTGTTTAGCTACTGGGAGAGCAATATATTACCTCAAATGACATCTTAGCAAAGGGAGGTCCCATAACAACAGTTACAGCATCTCCACAGAACAGCACGTCAGTCACCCCAGTGTGGTAGTACCAGGAAGACAGCTTTTAATAACCGACCGCTGATAGTTCCCATGAAAATGTAATTTTTAAAGCGGCAATCTCCTCTATTTACAATAATAATCAACATTGTACGAGAAGTTCAAACTGAAAAGTCTATAACTACTTGTAATATTTTGCTTAATTATAAGTTTTAAAAACCGAAGCCTCAGTGCACGTCAGAAGGAGCAAGCATTAATAGGGCCATTATCAATGATAAACGGAGAAGGTGGCTGGTGGTCCCTGAGCACCAGCATGGCAAGACAGGGTGAGGAATAGCTCAGTGATGGGATTTTCACGCTCTAGGGCTAGGTTCTCCCTCTGCCCTGTAATGGTCCTTTCTCTTCACACATGAAGGTCATTTGCTCTAATGCTTAGTATTCCACATTCTTCCCAGGCAGATTTGACATCTGGATGAAAACATAAATAAACAACACAGAAAGAAGTACTGTGCATATTTGGGGGGTGTCTGGAGTGAGGTTGACATTTCAAGGACAACTTGGAGGTAACCATGACTCACAGATCAGGAATCCAAGCCAGCCTTGATGTCATGCTTTATATGAAGGGCTTTTTATTTATGAAGATCTATTTAAAGAAAAAACACTAAACTGTATCCTAGGACATTTATTTCACCTCCCATAGACTAATGATGTGCAAACTGTATTGGATAGGTCTGAGAAGTCATTTGTAACATAGAACAAGTGTTTACAGCAGCTGAAGCAAGGGGTTGAAAAGACTGTTCTTTTGAAATTACAAGGGTGGGCTGTTAGCAGCTGGGTGTGGAATCAGCTAAGAAGACTCTGTCCAGGATGCTGCTTTCAGGGCAACTCTGGACCAACTTTATTTGCTAACCACACATTAAAAGTTATGAAATATTTACTTTCGTCTTTCTTGGCTGGTGCAAGCTACAGATCACATCTGTAACCAAATAAGCTTGTGAGTCCTCTGTATTTCAGGCAAACAAATTCAGATTTATCCTTTTTATAAAGGAGAGGAGGAGATTACCATTCCTTATCAGGAAGCTACATAAGTGCTGAATTGTATGCAGCCAGTAACGTCAGAATTTTTTTTGAGCCTTATGCTTTTGTGAGACTAATGTTGTGAGGACCATCTGTCTGCCTCTTGGAGACCATGCTCTTGCCGGCTTCTGTTGAAACAGTTCTTTCTCCCTAGAAAACAGCATGTTGATTTTCTAGGAGAAACTGCTGCTATCAGCTTTTAAATTGTGTTGGGGAACTCAGTCTGTTGCAACCCATTTCATGGCCCCAGAATGTGGTGTTGGAAAGATATAGAATGGTTCTCAGAGTCTATCTAGCCCTCTGAAGACAGATTTGTACATTTTGAGTTTACACTGTTATTTCAGAAATATTGAACTCATTGGCTTTTCATGTTTTCAGTTTTGCTTTGAACTCTGTGACTGGATTACACTGTGATAGAACCACATTGGCATGAGTTTACTGAAAGGCAGAAAACATAATGGAGAAGTAGAGGTTATTTTAACTGAGATGCAGTTTTACTACATTCAAACATGTTTAGTGATAAAAAGTCAGGCTAACAAGACACACACACACACATAACACACACACACACACACACACACACATGTACATACACACAAAGAAGAACAATCTGAAATTTCCAAAATAAAATTGACATCTTTGCAAAAGCTGTGGTGGGGCAGAAATATAGCCCCCAATTTTCTCACTACAGAGGGAATAAGGAGGAAGGTCCGTGGTACTCCAGTGCTCACTGCTGACAGAGGAAACATGGTTCTCTGTGTAGGTTCAACATTTTCCTGACTTTGTCCCAGAGGTAAAGGTTAGTGCGTCTTCTTATGCATTTTCTAGTACATTAGTTCATTGATTGTTTTCTTTTGTTGAGCACTTTCTGCATGGTCAAACATCTCATTATGTATTATAGTTTGTAAGTTGTATGACAAAGTCTTATCGTCAAAGGAATTATTGGCAAATTCATGCATACTGATTTTATAAAAGAAATTTTATACTATATGTATTTTATTAGAATTAATAATAGACTTTATTCAAATGGCCCTTTTGTTCAACATAAGCCTGAAGGCATGACGTTAAATCTCAATTCTGTATATGTTCTTAGATAGTTGAGGCCATAGTTTCAGGACCATGAGTTTAACTCAATACAGGGAAAACAGAAAGCAACAATAACCTTAAAGGCCACTTCATTATCTTTCAGGGAGTCTTTGCTGAGTTCTTTGGGCATAAGACAGACAGGGTTCATTATGCTCTTGTTTTATGTGTGCTTGTTCAGAGCCTTTAGCTGCTGTAGATTAGGGAACTACAGTTTTTTACTTTCTTGTGAAAGTTTCTTTATTAATTTTTGAGACACAATCTGAGTATTTAGCCCTGGCTTGCCTGGAACTTGCTAGATAAACCAGGCTGGCCTTGAACACATAGAAAGCCACCTGACTCTGCTTCCTAAGTACTGGGATTAAAGGCGTGCACCACCATACACAGAGTTCTTGCAGAACTTTTATCTTCTTTGTCAAAAATCGAGTGACCATATGTGTGTGGATTCATTTCTGGGTCTTCGATTCGATTCCATTTATCCACCAGCCTATTGCTGTGCCAGTGCCATGCTGTTTTAATCACTGTAGCTCTATAGTACAGCTTGAGATCGGGTATGGAGATTCCTCTGGAGGATCTTTTATTGTATAGGAGTGGTTTTGCTATTCTGGGTTTTTTGTTTCTCCATATGAAGTTGAGAATTGATCTTTCAATGTCTTCAAAATATTTTGTAGGTATTTTGATAGGGATTGCATTGAATCTGTAAATAGCTTTTGGTAAGATGGCCATTTTTACTATGTTAATTATCCCAATCCACAAACAAGGTAGATCCCTTCATCTTCTGATGTCATCTTCACTCTCTTCAGAGATATAAAGTTTTTTTTTTTTCAAACAAATCCTTCACTTGCTTGGTTAGAGTTACTCCTAGATATTTTATATTGCTTGTGGCTAACAAGAAGGGTGTAGTTTTCCTAATTTCTTCCTCTGTGTGTTTGTCATTTGTATATAGGAAAGCTACTGACATTTTTGAGTTAATCTTGTATCCAGCCAATTTGCTGAAGGTGTTTATCAGTTGTAGAAGTTCTCTGATGGAATTTTGGGGGTCACTTATGTACACTATCATATCATCTGCAAATAGGGATAATTTGACTTCTTTCTTTCCCATTTGGATCCCCTTGATCTCCTTTTGATGTCTTATTGCTCTGGCTAGAACTTCAAGAACTACATTGAAGAGATAGGAGAGAGTGGGCAGCCTTGCCTGGTTCCTGATTTTAGAGGAATTTCCTAGAGTATCTCTCCTTGATGTTGGCTATTGGCTTGCTGTACACAGCCTTTATTATGTTTAGGTATGTGCCTTGTATTCCCGATCTCTCCAGAACTTTAAACATGATGATCTAGGCAATGGACAGGACATTCTCCATAGCTGAGTGGAGAGTGGGGTCTGACTTTCACACGAACTCTGGTGCCCCATATTTGACCACATTCCCTGGAAGGGGAGACCTGGTGGCACTCAGAGGAAGGATAGCAGGCTACCAAGAAGAGACTTGATACCCTATGCTCATATACAGGGGGAGGAGGTCCCCCTCAGTCACAGTCATAGAAGAGGGCAGTAAGGGGAAAATGTGAGGGAGGGAGAAAATGGGAGGATACAAGGGATGGGATAACAATTGAGATGTAATATGAATAAATTAATAAAATATTAAAATAACCTTTTGAATTAAATTGAATTTTTGGTTGGTGTGCATCCATTTGTTTGTGTATGTGTGTGTGTGTGTGTGTGTGTGTGTGTGTGTGTGAAACCAATGAAATAGTTACCGACTATTCTTCTTGTAACTTGTAAGAACCTGAATTAAAAAACTAATATTTTTGCAGTAATGTTGACATCACAGAAATCTGTGCACATAGCACCTGGAAAGTGAATTGAGATAGTTCAGAGCCATGTTCTTTGAAGGCAGAAAGCCACAGCTGCTCTGCACTTCAGCCTTGTTTGTCTCCTGATAGCTCATATGGATTACAATATACATTAGATGTTGTGGTGATGAAATCAAATAAAAATTAGAGATTACCTTATAGGACTTTCTCTTTTGAATGTCTAAGTACTTCAGTTGTGCTAATTATTAATATGAAGATGGATATAAACCTGTGCATAGGGAAATTCAGATGCCAACAGTACAAAACATCAATAGTACAAAAACTAATAATTTAAGTTCTGGAGAAGCACAAAAGAGAAGAATTTGCCATAGTGGCAAGACTTTATGTTCTTAAATAAAAATGGCATTGAATTGTTTCCTTAACAATGAGAAGAAAGTCAGACCCCACTCTCCACTCAACTGTGGAGAATGTCCTGTCCATTGGCTAGATCTGGGTAGGGGTTTGAAGTTTACGGCCTGTATTATCCTTGGCTGGTGCCATAGTTTGAGCAGGACCCCAGGGCCCACATCTGCCTATCATAATGTTCTTCTTGTAGGTTTCTAGGATCCTCTGGATCCTTCAACTTTGCTATTCTCCCATGCTTCTCTCATCTAGAGTCCCAATAGGATGTCCTCCCCTCTGTCCCACTTTCTTGGTAAATGAAGACTTTCATGGGACATGCCCCTTAGGCTATTATGCAGATGTAAGTGAGTATATACCATTTGACTCTTTCACACATACTCTGGTGCCTCATATTTGACCAAGTCCCCTGAATGGGGAGACCTGGTGGCACTTAGAGGAAGGATAGCAGGCTACCAAGAAGAGACTTGATACCCTATGAGCATATACAGGGGGAGGAAGTCCCCCTCAGTAACAGTCATAGGGGAGGGGAGTAAGGGGAAAATGGGAGGGAGGGAGGAATGGAAGGATACAATGGAGGGGATAACCATTGAGATGTAATATGAATAAATTAATAAAAAAACAATGAGAAGAAGCCAGTCGGCTAGAGAAATGGGAAGTTACTAGTTGCTTTTTCAGGTACCTACTGCTGCATGATAAGGTACTCCCAGGTTTAGCAATTTTCTTCCTGAGTTTTTAGTCTGAGTAGGACCTGGTGATGGCTGGTATGTAGTGTGGCATAAGGGCAATGGCTTTGCAAGTTGTTGAGCAGTTGGCCACTGCCTGGCAGATGATCTGGAACTGGAGACTTGCTTGCTTTGTGTTTTCCACAGCATGACAAATGAGTTGCAAAAGTGTATACTCCAAGAGACAGGATAGAAGCAATGACTTCCTCAAGCCTGAACCTGGAAGAAAAGCAGCAACACCTCGCCATCTGCTGGATTCAAGGAAAAGGAAGACAGACCTCCAAAAATGTAGCCAACCTTAATTGACTGCATCTGCAGAGAGAGAACTATCGTTAATAATTGGCTAAATGCAGCAGCTGGCTGGAAAACATTTGTGTCAAGTAGAAAAGCATGTAAGATGCTGTATTAGCAATTTTTCTGTTGCTGGGAAAAGACACCATGACCAGGGCAACGTGTAGAATAAAGAGTTTATTTGGGCTTAAGTTTGCAGAAAAACAAGAGTCTGTCATGTCAGGGAGATAGGGCATCAAGCAGCGAATCCTGAGGACTCACATCCTGATCTGAAGCAGAGAATGACCTAAGAAGTAGCATGTGTCATTAAACTTTTTTTACACATTTTTTATTGAAAAATAAAATAATTCATATTACATCTCATTTGCTATCCCATCCCATGCATCCTCCCATTCATCCCTCCCTCCCGCTTTCGCCCCATTCCCCTTCCCTATGACTGTGACTGAGGGGGACCTCCTCTTCCTGAATATGATGCTAGGGTATCAAGTCTTTTCTTGGCAGTCTGCTATCCTTCTGCCATCGGGCCTCCCCATCAAGGGGACATGGCCAAATATGGGGAACCAGATTTCGTGTAAAAGTCAGTCCCCAGTCTCTACTTAACTGTGGAGAATGTTCTGTCCCTTGGCTAGATCTGGGTAGGGGTTTGATGATGACAGCATGTATTGTCCTTGGTTGGTGCCTTAGATTGAGGAGAACCCCTGGGCCCAGTGACACACTTCCTCCAGTATAGCCGCCTCCTAAGCCCCACCCCCTTGCCTCCCTAAACAGTGCAACCAACTGAGGACTAAGTGTCCAAATGGCTGAGACTATAGGGGCATCTCATTCAAACGACCACAGTGGTGACCCGCACTATCAGGAGATGACCTAAGAGAACCCGCTAAGGCATTCAGGTATTGAGAATTGCATGGGTTTTCACCCTCTAGAAGACTGGCTTAATAATATCTGTGCTCAGAACAATAAACAGAGGGTGTCATGTGGAGGACTGACATGGGTGAATGGCCTCCCAAATGTGACTGTTGGTTGGGAATTTTGGATATTTTTATGAGAAAGAAAATGGACAGAACTGGAAGAAGGAGACTAGAAAGCAAAGGATTGATTCCAATGAAATTACACAGAGAGATTAAGACTAGCTTACCAGAAATATCTGAAATTATCATGAAAGAACATGCACGGTCTTGAAGCACCCAGCTTGAATATGGGATTCATTCCTGACATGGAAAGGGAAACAAGTTTGAGAACAGAGAGAGGATATGATAGGCTCACTGTAGCATATTTTTCATGGGAGATGCTTCCTAAAATGTTTACTAGGTAACTGAGTAATGAATACTGATGTTAGAGCAAAGTTGGCCACTAAACACTAAAAATTGTTATTATTAAGCTCTGGATGTTAGTTGAAAGAAAAAGGATAAACGGAACAAAAATTTTTTTTTTTGAGAAGGGCTAGAAGGTCAAATTTGGGAACAAAACAATGTAAAAAATGAGAGTCAAAAAGTATAAGTGGTAGTTAGAAATAAAGGAGTGTTCATTGAAAAAACGCCACAGAATCTGTTACAGAGCTGGGTTGATTACTAGTGCATTAATTTGCAAATTGTTTTTTTACTGGTCCCCATGTTTAGTCTCTTGTACACAAATGGGAAGGCAGGCTACTATTTTTTTCTAGCTTTCCCAATATTGAACATTTACAATGGTTTTATAGAAGGGATGGCTTAATGTATGCAAATGCATGTGCTTAAAAATTACCTCAAGCTTGGCATGGTGGATCGTGCTTTTAACCCCAACACTCTGGGAGGCAGAGACTGGTGGATGGCTGTGAGTTCGAGGCCAGCCTGGTCTACAAAGTGAGTCTAGGACAGCCAAGGCTGCACTTAGGAACCCTGTCTTAAAAAACAACAAAAAAACAAAGAAAAAAAATTACCTTAAGGCTATAATATCTTCCCCCAAAGACTGTAAAAACAGCTTACGTTCAACATGAATCAGTCATAATCTGTGTTCAGCTAAGGAGAGTGTCTGGAAATAAATAGGCATCAGGCTGCAAAGTATGTTGTTTCAATTCTATTACCCAACTGTGGGCTGCTGTGTAACAACTAGCAGCCTCCGCAGAGACGCTACGGTGAGCGGTTCTGTAAGGATGAGAAAGCAGGACAGGTATGGACTGTTGGCTTGGGACACAAGAACAGTTAAAGGAGGCAAGGAGTATGGTCCCCAGGAGGGCTAAGGCTGCTGGCCTGGGCCTGCGTTGGCAGCAGTACAGACGATGCCAGACTTTAAAGTCCTTGTTTTGCAGTTCCATTCCAGAAAGTTCATCATCCACTCAAAGCACATGCCTACTGAGCTTGGCACCATATGTTCCAGTTGGCACTCGTCATTGTGTTAGTTATTTTAATGGTCAGAATTATTCTGTGACAGCGTTCATTGTCTGTCTCATTTTACCTATAGGAAAAATAAGTCGGTGAGGTGCACTACGCTTCTCAAGACCACACCATATGAAGAGACTATTTAAGAGAACTCTATTTGACTCCAGATTTCATATTCCCTCCACTATGTGACAGTGTCTGTATTAGGTCTTTCTCCCTCTACTCCGATCATAAAGGGATGCATTTAGTGAGATTTATTTTGAACATTGCAAATTCACCATTTAAAGCACTCAGTTCGGGAATAGGGCTTCCTCAAGAGCCAGCTATTCCACTCCTTGGAATATACCCAGAAGATGCTCCAGCACACAACAAGAAAATTTGCTCAACCATGTTCATAGCAGCCTTATTCATAATAGCCAGATCATGGAAACAGCCTAAGTGTCCCTCAGTAGAAGAATGGATAAAGAAACTGTGGTACACATACACTATGGAATACTACTCAGCTATTAAAAACAAGGAATTCCCAAAATTTGTGGACAAATGGATTGAGCTAGAAATGATCATAATGAGTGAGTTAACCCAGAAGCAGAAAGACTCAAATGGTATATACTCACTTATATCTGCATACTAGCCCAAGGGGCATGTCCCACGAAAGCCTTCCCTTACCAGGAAACTGGGACATAGGGGAGGACATCCTATTGGGACCCTAGATAAGAGAACCATGTGAGAATAGCAATGTAGAAGGATTCAGTGGGTCCTAGGAACCTACAAGTAGAACATTATGATAGGCAGATTTGGCCCCAGGGGTCCAGCTCAAACTAAGGCACTAGCCAAGAACAATACAGGCGGTAAACTTTAAACTCCTACCCAGATCTAGCCAATGTACAGGACAGTCTCCACACTTGAGTGGAGAGAGGAATATGACTTTCTCATGTACTCTGGTGCCTCACATTTGACTATGTCCCCTGGAGAGGGAGACCTAGTGGCACTCAGAGGAAGGACAGCAGGTCACCGAGAAGAGACTTGATACCCTATGAGCATATATAGGGGGAGGTAATCCCTCTCAGGAACAGTCATAGGGGAGGGGAATAAGGGGAAAATGGGAGGGAGGGGAGAATGGGAGGATACAAGGGATGGGATGACCATAGAGATGTAACAAGAATAAATTAATAAAATAAAATTTAAAAAAAGAAAAAAAAAGAGAAAAAAAATACAGCACTCAGTTCAATAAGTTTCACAGTACTTCTACAGAACTGTGTAACCATCACCATATTTACTTGAGATGTTCAGTGTAAGAAAAAAAATTTAGTCTTGTGTTTGCAGGTGGTACTCACTCAATCAATTTTTTTTTTGTAAGTAACTGAAAGATAGGTGAAGAGACAGAATCAGATAGTTGTGCATGTGTGCCTTTGTGTGTGTGTGTGTGTGTTTCTGTCTGTCTGTCTGTCTGTCTGTGGTGGGGTGTGATATGTGAGTACAGATGCCTGCCAAGGCCAGAAGAGGCCATTGGATTCCCTGAAGCAAGAGTTACAGGTGGCTGTGAGCCACCCAATACAGGAGTGGGGAACAGAATTTGGAGCATACATATTTCTCAACAATTATTTGTTACAATTGATCTATACCTTTATTTAGCCCTGAACCATATATTTAACAATTGATGAAAGCATAGAAAGGTGAAATTGATTTTTATATTTTGTTTTCTCATTTCTTAAATAATTATATTCCTACAGTCCAAAGATCTAAGGCAAACAATATTAAAAAACATGAATTTAACAACTAACCAGAGCTTGAAAGTAACAATTTTCAAGTTCTCACTAGATCTTCAATTACTGTCATAAATAAACTCACTTACTTTCTCTGACCCACACTGTTTTTATACATCAAGAAATGCTACAACACTTTCCACATGGAGAAACTGGCTTCTTGTGTGGCTTTTCTTTGAAAGTGTTTGGTCTGTTTTCTCAAGATAAGCAGAAGAATAGAAGGATCCTGGAGCTTGTGTACTTTTGGGACAGACAATTACCTCCCTAAGCTCCAATCTGCACATGTAAAGTTAAGATCATCATCAGCCTTAAGATGCAGATGAATCTTATTCTTTAGTAGATGACAAGTTTCTGTTACTACTGAATAAGTGGCTGGATGAATCATTACTGAGTGAAGAATTTATCTGATTAGATGGGTTATTAAATATGTTTCCCTCACCTTGACAATAAAATTGGTGTCATTAGGGACATGGCTCAAGGCAGGCAAAGCACGATGGCCTGTATAAAATTGGGTAGGTCTTGAAATTTGCAGGCAAATGGATAGAACTAGAAATGATCATCCTGAGTGAGGGAGCCCAGACCCGGGAAGATACACATGGTATATACTCATTTATAATTTGATACTAGCCCAACATGGATGTCTTCTGAGAATCTTCACTTAGCAGGAGATTGGGATAGATGCTGGGACTTGCTATTGGGACTCCAGGTGAGAGATGTACGGGAGAATAGGGACATAGAAGGACCCAGAGGTTCCAGAAACCTTACAAGATCTGGTGGATCTGGACCTGGGAGCCTGCACAAACTGTTGTACTAACCAAGGACTATGCATGCAGTACACTTAGATACCCTGTTCAGATCTAGCAAATGAACAGCACATTCTCCACAGTTGTGTGGAGAGCAGGGACTGAGTCTGACATGAATTCTGGTGCCTTCTATTTGACCACTTCCCCTTGGTGGGGAGGCCTGGTGGCACTCAGAGGAAGGGGAAGCAGGCTATCTGGATGATAACTTGATAGGCCCTGATCATGTTGTGGGGGAGGACGTCCCCTTCTGTCACAGGCCTAGAGGAGGGGAATAGGGTGAAAGAGGGAGGGATGGGGAAGAGGAAGATACATGTGAAGGGATAACAGTCGGGGATGTAATTTGAATAAATTATTTAAATAAAAAACAAGATTAAAAGCCATCTTATTAAAAAAAAAGGAATTGGGTAGGTTGAGGAAAGAGGAGAACCAATGGAGAAGACAGAGTAGAAGATGGGTTCCCCATTCGGATTACCTATAAAGTGCAAAGTATAGTCAAATAGTTATTTCACTTCACGTTCTTGAGCCTTCACTGAAAGTCTGAAAGCATTCAATGTAACAAGATTATGATGAAGACTGACTTTATGAGCTATAAACACATGTCATAGTGTTTGTCCTTTGTATTTAGGAAGCACAGGTTTCTTTCCTCTTGTTTCCTCTTCCCCTTTACGTGTATTAAAACCTTCACATCATTAATATTTTATAACATTAAGATAAAGGATCTGTTGGCTGCTGAGAGGAACATGAGCCTCTCCAGGGATGAAGCCCCTTCCTGGCTGTCCAGTGCAGAGTGGTCAGCCTTGAAACCATGTGCAGGAAAACAAAAGTTCATCAGAAGGTTCTATTTATCCATATTTGTATGCATTGGCGCGCGTGCGCGTGCACACACACACACACACACACAAACACACCAACTATAATTTTAAAAAGGTATCTAGGAGAGGCTACATGAAGGAAAGGAGATAGAAGTAATTTAATTATATCTTATTTAAAACATTAAAAAGTTAGACAAGTACTTCTGACGCTCTGATATGTAAGGGAATTTAGTAGGTGAAGTAAGTGCCACATATTAGGAAGCAGTAAAACAAGAGTGATGCTGAGGTGTAAATTCCCAACACACTGGTGATCAGGGATGAGCTACTAACTGTTCCAGAAACTTAGCTTTATACTTTTCAATAAAGAAAATAAAATATCATGTATTAAAGAAAATAAAACATTAGGGTTCTTTTTCTTTTAAAATAAGGAAAATAAGTCCTACATCACACAATTATTGTAGGCGTTTAACAAAACACTGCATGGCACTGCAAATCATCTCACAAAGGACTCAGAACAAAGTTAAGCTTCCCATAACTATTAACTATTAATTTTTACTGCATTTTCTCCAACTGCAGTGTTAAATTCAGAACGACTTCCTAAAGTGGAAAATGGTTGTTTGGGGGAAACAATGCACTGTAGTACAGATACTCAATCTGATTGGAAGTAACCAGCAAATTAAAACCAACGGTCTGTAATATCAAGCATCCCACTAGACCTCTTGAAGTTAGAATGAACTCTAACTTATGAATGCCTGATGACACATTTTATGTTTTATATTCTTCTGGAGACCAATGAAAGCAACCAAAACCTTTATATTTAAATTCCCCTCCAGTTTTTATATTCATCGATAGTAATTAGGTTTTTAGTTTGTTTTATTGTTCATTTGTTTGAGATGGGTGATTAGTATCTGTATCAATGGGATTGAAGATTGCTACGGAACATTAACTTTAAATAATTGTAATTGGCAGTATTTAGAGATATTGTTTTCGCTAAGGCTCGGTTACTTGACAGTTGATGCTGACTTTACAATAATGGTTTCAAAGTAACTACATGATGTAAAGTCTAGAGCAATGATCATCACAAATTCCATGTGAAGCAGCTTTGTTTTAATTGAGGGGCAGAAGGGTCAGTTGCTACAGCATATGCAGAGATACGCTCTTCCTCTAGAGTACTTTCTGGTTGAAAACATACCAGCAAACTCTGAAGTCCAGGCTGTCCAGAGCCCATGTATCTTGTAAAGTGGGAAAAACCACTGCACAATTCTGCTATTCTCTAAGCTTAATGAAATGCTAGCCGGCTACCCTGCTGTTCCCCCATATCTTATATTTCCAGGCCTTGCCACCTGTGCAACAAAAGCAAGCAATCTATTTAGAAGGCTGTTTTTCATTCTCTTAACTCTGAAGGTCTTTATTCTCAGCATGAGATTATTGCAACAACTTAACAAGCAGTGTTTTCTTCCCCCATTTTCCTTTCTTTTCTTTTTGCACCTATGTCCTTTTAAGTCCATTCAGGCCTTAGGGAAACATTTAGTACTTAAGCTTTGGTTTTTCAAGCTCAATCGTGTAGAAAATCTAACACAGAATGTGTGCACAAACGATAGCTTCACACAATAGGGACGAACAAATAGCACAAAGAGAAAGAAAGAATATGAGTGTTCAGGGAGCAAGGCTGCCCTTGAATTCAATTTTCCAACAGTAGACCTGATGCTTTCTCCCAAGATTCCCAGGTTTCAAATTGGTCATATATCCAGGGCCAGTTACCTGGACAATGGGGGAAAATCACAGTCAGCAATTATGATCTTGGTTACTAGGTTGTTAAGAGACTAATATTAATCCCCAAATTGTATGAGGAATGTGTTCATCTGGCCATAATTGTAGAGTATTCTCGAAAGCCTGTCCTAACAATGCTAATTGAACATGAATCACCAAGGGGATTATTTTTTCAGTTAGTGGGGTTGACAATTTTTTAGTTAGCTCAGGACAGTTTCTCCAGAACAGGAGTAACAACAGGATACAAACATAAAGACACAGATAGAGATTTTCATGTTGTATTAGGTGGACTAGTAAGTGTAAAGATAGTTCCTACACTGACTCGTGGGTAATTGTTATTAATACCATATAATTACATTCAATGAAAAATATACTGAGATTATTACAATCAAGAGATGATAACTCTGTTTTTACAAAATATATTCACACATTAAAATTTTATCTTTCATGGTGAACTGTCTATATGAAGAAATCAGTTGCCTTACTCTGTCAATCTCCCTTGACATCAAAGTATAAAACATAGATACCTGGGTTGTTTTGTTTTGTTGAAAGGAAAGAAGACAGATAGCAAGTTCCAAGCCATTGTGGCAGTGCGTGGCTTCAGAAATAAGACACAAGACCCGTGAGCATCTGCTCAAGCTTCTTTCTCAGGGCTGTGCTTCTTGTTTGCAGTGAGGACTAGCCCACTCCCTTTGGTCCTTTCCAATGGCCTGCTTATTTCATCACCCTTGGCTAACGGGTTACTATGGAAACAAAAAGTAAATTTTGGGTGGGAATAGGACACAGAGAGACCCTGTATCAAAAAACAAAACAAAACAAAACAAAACAAGATTCATAGACAGTAACAGGAAAAGAGGTAAGTTTATTGGGGCTAACCATGTTTTCTACATGATTGGTCAAAATTACAACATTCTCACAATACTTCTAGCTCCTGTATGAGAACATTATAAACTAAGTGTTTGTTTTATCTATTGATACGGGCTATATTTTATTTGTCTCTATGATTTATAATGGCCATTAGCTATCTTAACAGTAAGGAAAGATATTACTGATGAAATAAATAAGTCAAAAACCTTGAAATAATTAAGAAAAATATTTCTCTGAGTAGTTGTATTAAGATATGTTGTATGTATTATATCAAAGTTGTCAAAATAATTTCTATACACACATAGTTTGAGTTGTCTATCACATATATTTGAAGAGTTAGGTAAGCTTTCACATCACTTGTCCTTACTATGGAGAAGATGGGCGCCGAGACTTCAGAGGGCTCTTTCTCTGAACAACCCTACTTCTGAGCAACACGGCATTCTTAGATGACTTTATAAGGAACTGTTTAGAACCATCAGTCTCTTTCTTATTAAATTATTCAGTATATGTTTTATGGTCAATACTCTACTTCCAAATCAAAACAGTCACATATTCATCAAGGTGAAGGTAGCCAATTGGATCTACATGTATATATATGCATATATTAAAAGTATGTATGCATAAATATGCATATATATGCATATATTAAAAGTATGTATAACTGTGATTCATACTCTTATTTCTAGTTTGCTCAAAGTATTTTGTGTATCCATGCATATATATTAGTTTACTGGTTTATAAATGTTGGATATCTGAGAATTATCTTTATCTACTTTCTATTCTTAAGCCACAGTTATAAGTTTGTCATACTATTCTTTCCATTTTAGTTCAAAATATTCATCATGTAAACAACTTTCTTTTTGTCTATTTTCCATATGGTCTTAACTCAGTGTCCTCAATACTTCAATACCATGGCTTTAGCCAATAATCTGTCTCTATTGTATTAAACTTCATTTTATAGTCCACACTAATTCTAGACCAATATTCATAACACACAGGAATTGTTTCATTGAAATAAAACTTTACAGACTCTCTACAGGTATACAATCAGGTCCAAGCTCCTCAGTGAGTTCATGGTCATGAGCCCTAACTTCTTCATGCACTTTGTACTCTCATTGTTTTTCTCCAAACACATTTTACATTTTTTGAAAATTTTTCTTACTGTTTTTGAATTTTTAAAAATAATTTATTCATATTACATCCCAATGGTTATCCCATCCCTTGTATCCTCCCATTCTTCCCTCCCTCCCATTTTCCCCTTACTACCCTCCCCTATGACTGTTCCTGAGGGGGATTTCCTCCCCCTGTATATGCTCATAGGGTATCAAGTCTCTTCTTGGTAGCCTGCTGTCCTTCCTCTGAGTGCCACCAGGTCTCCCCATTTAGGGGATGTGGTCAAATACGAGACACCAGAGTACATGTGAAAGTCAGACCCCACTCTCCACTCAACTTGACTTTGTGTTTACCTTTTTGTTTTCCAGCATTGACTCTTTATATTTTCCCCAGGTCATTTATACAAATCCTTCAAAGCCTTTTAAAAAACCACCTCCACACAGACTACCTTTCTTTATCTCCAGACAGACGGAGTAATCATTTAGTCTCTTCAAAAGTTTTAATCATTTAAAAACTTGTATTCCTTATCATATGAATGAATTCCTTGAAAGAATATATTTTCACCACCTAATGCGCAGTGACTACTCAGTCAGCATTTGTTGAATGGATGGGGAGTGAAAGGGAACTAGTTGCTCAGCATTTGAGGGTCATGAGGGAGCATAGGATACTTCCCTCTTGGCCATCCACAGATACTTTATGCTGCCCTTTAAGAAAAATGGTATTGTCACCTGTTATTTTATTTTATTTTTGGTAGAGAACTCAAAAGTTTAGGAAACTTATTATTCTTCTTTCTCTAAAATTGAACAGCATTTAAATGTGATTAATAGGATGGGTTTGGTAATCCAATTCTAGTCCTGTTATTCACAACATCTCTCCGAGGTATTGAGTGTTTTGGGGGCTTTAACTTATTCACCTCTGAAATGTTAGCTATATAACATATATATATTGTAATAAAGACTGGATTAGGTAAGACATGTAATGCAACCAGAAATGTGTGTTATTCAATATATTTTAGCAATTACAGCTATTGGTTATAGACCACAACAATCTAGGACTTTGTTGTCAGTGACTAGTGAATCTTATATATACAAAACTATTGAGGTCTTAATCATGAGAAATAAAATATACAGTGTTCTCTATTTCTTTATGACAATGTTTCCATTTAAGTAGATTTTATTAGGGTTGGTATGATGTATCAGCATTTGCTATCATGTTAAAGGACCTGAGTTGGTCCATGATGACCCATGAGGTATTCTACAAGTTGCTCTCTGACAACCACTCAAATGCCTGGACATACAACTTTCTCTGCCTACCCCACCCATAAATACATGTAATAAAATTCTAAAAGTTTTAATGAGATTTACCAGAGAAAAAGTTATGGACAGGCTCATATGTTGAAATCCTGCCTATAGCTGATGTTGCTATTTTGGGAAACAGTGAGAAATATAGGAAGTGAGGCTGATTAGAGGAAGTAAGCCACTGCCAGCGTTTCTTGGAAATTCATGTCTTGTTTAGGCCTTTCCTCTGACTCTCTGAGCTTTCTGGCCAAGTTGAAGTGAGCAGCTTTCTCTGCCATGCCTCTCTGTCAGCATATCTGCCTCACAGCAGCCTCAGAGTAATTGAGATAGCTGACTATGGACTATAGACTTGGCAACCATGAGCCCAAATAAGTGTCTCCTCAATTTAGATGTGGTCTACCTGGCATTTGTTGCAGAAATGAACATTTTATGGATATAGGTCTTTTCCATATCCCTTGAAAGAGATTTAATCATTAGAAAATGCTCTACATACCCATTATTATTGTAAAAGAGGAAAAGCATTTTAAAATAGAGGGTTTCATTGTGTATCCCAGAATGACCTCAAACTGGTTATGATCACTGTTTATGATCCTTCTGCCTCAGCCAGGATTCAGATATGTATCATTATGCCTAGCTAAAATTCTGACTGTGGATCAATGAGTGAAACAATGACCATTGACTTCCGTGATCTTGGTTATCACATGTCATTCTCCTTTTAATAGGTGATTTCTCTCACCAATGCAAAAACGTTATTGCTGATGTAATAGCAAAGGCCCACTGTATAATCTTCTCTCTTCCAAATGCATCTTGAACTCATGGAATTTTCAGTCAAGTGGATGGAACTGAGTGAAGCAACCCAGGTGAAGGAAGACAAACACCATGCGTTCTCACTAATTTGTGAATGTTAGCTCTGACGTTTTAGATTTGAGTATATAAAGTGAAGTATCTAAAGAAGCTAGGAAAATGGAAAAGAAACATAAAGGGAGAGGAGAGGAAGAGCTTCATGGAGGAGAAGAGTAGAACTCAAGTGCTATGGATGAAGAAAGGGAGAAACAGGTGAGGGACTGTAGGTGGCGATGGGGAAGTGGGGGGTGATATAGAGGGAAGTGAAGAAGAGATACCACCAAGGATATGTGAGAAAGTCACAGGACAGCACCTTATTTTCTAAGCTTATTAAAATTATATAATGTGTGTGGGGTTTTTTTTGTGTGTGTCTGTGTGCGTGTGTGCGTGTGTGTGTGTGTGTGTGAGTAGTTTATATGGTTAAGCCATATAAGATGATAATATTCTCCCTGAGAACAACAGACTACTTTCTTAATGTTCCGTTGCTGTGAAGAGACAGCAACCCTTAACATTAAATTGGGGCTGGTTTACAGTTTCAGAGGTTTGGTTCATTGCTATCATATTGGGAAGCATGTGGCGAGCAGGCAGACATGGTGCTGGCAAAGGATCCGTAGGCAGCGGGAAGAGAGAGACACGGGGGGAGGGGGCTTGGCTTGAGCATTAGGAGCCCCAAATCCCACATCCAATGATCCATTTCCTCCACCAAGACCACAACTTCTCCGATGAGGCCACGCCTCCTAATTCCTGTCAAGTAACGCCACCCTCTAATGACCAAACATTTATATATATGAGTGTATGAAGGCCATTCCTATTCAAACCACCACAACTATCCACTAAAGCCCCAACCAGTCATGGGAAGTTTTCTCTTAAGTTATTGATCAGAGGCATCCAAGAGAATCCCCAAGTGATATAGATTATTGTTATTACTTGCCTCTCAGAGCTGGATGGTAAGATACCTTTGTTGAAGTCACCACACACTGCAGATGTAGGACTTGGAAGAATCTGTCTGGAACTGATCTCTGTAAGATCAAGCCCTCATAGTAGCTCAAGGTGATAAGTAGGGTGCAAAGAAGTTATGGAATCAATTGTAATCTTCAAATCATGGAATTTGCAGGAAAGTGGATGAAACTGAGTGAAGTAGCCCAAGATGAAGGAAGACCAATGTCATGCTTTTTCACTTATTTTTAAAATAAATAGCTGGGCATGGTGGTACACACCTTTAATCCAGCCCTCCAGAGGCAGAGGCAGATGGATTGCTGTGAGTTCGATGCCTGCCTGGTCTACAAAGAAAGTCCAGGATAGTCAAGGCTACACAAAGAAACTCTCTTGAAAATTGAAAAAATAAAATAAAATAAATAAATAAAAATAAAAAAATAAAAAATTAAATGTTATTTTATTTCAATATAATGTGATTTGATCATGTTTATTTCCCATTCCAATTGCTCCTACTCCCTTTCCCCTGCCACAATTTTATGTTTTTTTTTATCATCTCTTTAAAAAAAAAAAACTGCACAAAACCGAAACCAAACCAAAAAAAAACAAAAACCAATTAAGTAACAAACAAAGAGTGAATCCCAAGGCCCACAAGAAAACCCATGGAGTTTGTTTTGTGTTGATCAGCTCTTCCCAGGCATGGGGCATGCCCTGGAGTGTGGTTGTTAGGCCCAGGGACACTCCATTGGAGGAAACTGATGTCCCTTTGCCTGCAGATAACAACTGCAAATAGGAAACTGGTTAGGGGTAGGACCTCAGGCTCTCTTCCCCTCCCAGTGCTGGGACCCTGTCTGGCTTGAACCCGTGCAGTGCTTGGTTGGTGCTGCCACAGACTCTGAGAGTTCAGATGTGCATTGGCCCTCTTCCAGGACGCTGTTGTAAGAGCTTAAGAATTGACATCCTAGGATAAAATAGTCACTAAAACAAGCGCTTTGTTACATGAACCTCATTTAGAATGTTCGGTCTGGATGCTGATTTTGCCTGTAAACTTTCTCCATCCTCTCTCCAGGACAGGTTAGGGGAGATCATCTTACTTTGAACCACTAGGAACCCTTTCATAATTCCTGTCCAGAACATACTTCATCACTCTGTACTTCATTTTTAAACATCTGCTTCCTTTGCTAGATGTAGAGCTCACTGGGTGAAGAGTGCCTTTTTGTGGTCCCCCAGGATGTGGCTGACACAGGCTGTAGGGCATTAGTTAGTGAATGCTTGCTGTAGAAGTGAATGACAGAACATAGGCATTAGGTGTACAGGTGTTGAATTCTGGCTTTTCCGCCAATTAATAGCAAGGTAACAATCTGCTAAGCCTGCTTTGCTATCTATGTAATGAAAATTCCAATTCCATACAATTTCAGTGAGGTTAAATGCACAAACATATGCAAAGGGCTTAGCCTTTTCCAAGGCACACAGAAAACATTTCTTGAATTAAATTAGAGCTGTCACCATTGCTATCAATATCATGAAGAGGAGATTCTAAGTTCTAGACTGTTTATCTTCCTCTTCCTGCTGCTTGTTATAAGTCTGTTTTCAAAAAAATAAGATGGTTATAGCGAAGGATTATAACAATTAACCTTGCCAGCCAAACATTAGGGTGAGTTGATATTTATTTTCCTTTATTATTTCTAGCATATTCTCACTTTCTACCTCCCTGCAGAGTGTGTGTGTGCATGCGTGAGTGCGTGTGTGTGTGTGTGTGTGTGTGTGTGTGTGTGTGTACCACACATGGCTATATATTTCCTCACTATGGAGAGATATTAAAAATATCAGCTCACTGGACTAGAAACAAACGCAGCTCAAGCTTAGTGAGGTAGTAAGGCAAGAGCCTCCTTTGAAGAACTAGATCAATGTAAGCAGCAGTTATTGAGAGAACTGGAGAGTGATTTCCACATCCTTGTTTTCTTACCAACTGACCAGACATGAAAGATTAAACCCAGGATCTGGCAAAGGCTCCCCTTCAGAGCTCTCTCCAGAGCCTTCCACACTTTCAGACTGTTGGTTCAAGAGGCACACTTCGTCCTTTTTATTAAAGACATGATTTTTTTTTTTCTGTAGGAGATTTAATTTGTCAGTGAACTATAGCTTCAGGTTGGCCATCTGGAAAAATAAACTCCTCAAGAGCCATGTAATTTGTCCTTTGTCTGGTTTCAGGCTGTGGATCTGAGGGATTAGTGTTGAGCAAACAGCAAGCAGGCGCTCTCCTGGCTCCTGGAAGTTCCCTCCTCTCTCCTAGGGCGTCTTGCTAAGTTACAACTTAACAAATGGTCCGCATTCCTGTAACGCCTCTATGGACACTATGTATCTATAAACCTGATCTTAAATCTAACCAAGCAGCTCTCATTTTCTAGTTAGGGGCCGGTGCCATATGGACTAAAGCCTGAGGTCAGGAAAAGAGTATGGCCTGGGGTGCAGGCCACTCCACCAGCTGTGCCCTTGCATGGAAGGAGAGGGGGTGACAGGAGGAAACCATACTCCCTCTCAACTCATAATGTGTCCTTTCTCCCCAGCCTACCAAGTTCTTAGTCTGGCTGCTTGCTAAATGTCACAGGAGACAATTCCCATGTTTCCCTAAAACTAATTGCTATTTTCCCCCAAAGCCTAAATACCAGGTCGCTTTTATTTGAGCGCTGCACGAAGGAATTAAAGCTTGGCAAAGGCAATCTCCTAAAGCTGTGTGCTCAGAAGAAACCAGTTTCTGATAACTTGTACTTCTTTCAATTCTGAGACAAGTTGCAGGTTCACTTTCCATTTTCTTTCATGAGAAAGCGATAAGAAGAAATTTGGTTGTGGTCAGCACGTGAGCTTCAGGGCCTGATAGGCTTTCTACTTTGTTAGCTAAATCATCTTGTTTGAAGTATCTGACCCAGTAAATCTCACCTTTTGCAACTGTATAGTGGGGACACTGTGACTCATGGTGTATCTCTTTGGAAAGATTCTGACAATTACCTGAGATCTTGCAGGCAAGATGATGCTAACATAAAGTCACTTGCTTTTTTTGAGGTTTACCTGCATCTTTTCATATACGGTGCAAGGTTTTTTAATATGATAATGACTATTTTAAGAAGTCACATCTGTGGCAGCAATGAAGCCAAGCACTCTGTTACTACTAGAGAGAGGAACTGTTGAAACACAGACAGGCTAACACATTCCCAGCTTTGCTTGTATTTCCAAGGTTTAAACCTCAATTCTCAGATAATTTGTTCACCAAACTCTGTTGGTTGATTGTCAGATTGTGTATTCATCAAATCAATAAAGATTGTATCTGACTGTCTTAGTGTTTGGGCTGTGGTTTAGTAACTTCATGATATTTCTTAGTCTTTGTGGGACAGGGGCTACAGAATGGGTCGGGATCCTTACTTATTTCCCTTAATACTGTCTTTTACTTCTCTATCCAGCTCTAGGGAAATCAGTTACCTTAAACAGATTTACCACAAAGACTCATGAACAGTCACACCTCTGTTAGTTTGCTAGGGCTGTGCCCAGAAAGAATCACAAAACTGTAGCTTAAGGAGTAAATACTGCCTGTCTCCCGGTCATGGAGATCCAGGTATGGACAAGGAACACCTCTTACTCAAGAGAGTGAAGGAAGTATCTTCTAAGTCAATCTCCTTGGTATGGAGGTTACCATGTTTTCCCTGGTCTTTGTGTATTGTATTGCATGTATACCTAGTTCTGTGGTTATTTTTTTCTTGTATATAAGGACACCAGTCATATCAAACAAGGATACACATTACTGACCTCTTTCAAACCAACTTTCCTTGTAAAAATGCTATCCTCCACATAATTCCACATTCTGAGTAGTGGGAGACAGGTCTGTGATGTGTGTAAATTTTGGGCTACACAATTTAATCCATTACAAATATTGGTGGGAATATACTTTGTTCCAAAGTTTAATGCGTGGATTGAATTAGAATAAAGGAAGTCATCAGTCTCCATTTCTGACCTTAGGGCATCTTTAATGGCTTCCACTATTTTACTCTACCACCTTTTACTCCACCAAAGCCAACAAACTTTAGTTATTTCCTCACAAATTCTTACTTGACAACCTCCATCCCCTTGCATCCTTTTTCTTTTTAAAAATTGTTTAATTTATTTAT
Organism: Acomys percivali; assembly: GCA_907169655.1. Classification (NCBI taxonomy): domain Eukaryota; kingdom Metazoa; phylum Chordata; class Mammalia; order Rodentia; family Muridae; genus Acomys; species Acomys percivali. The sequence goes on from OU015743.1 coordinate 149,938,086, forward strand.
TCACTTTACAACTCAGTCATAGCCCCACTCCCTCGTCTCCTCCCAGTTCCACCCTCCTCTCCCCCTTCCTCAGAAAAGGGGAGCACCCCACCCAGCCACCCCAGCTAATCAAACCACATCAGGATCGAGGTCCTCCTCTTCCCCTGTGGCCTGGCAAGGCTGTTCCCTTGCTTCATGTTAGACTTTCCAGGGGAGAGTGCTGCTTCCTTACCCTGAAGTCATCCTCCCAGAACAGCTTTTCCATGTGACAAAATGCCAGATGAACAGTTTTTCTGTTTTACACATTTTTAAATAGTCAGTGACAAGACGTCTCAACTTCTGCATTAGTGACATTTTGTGGAGGCTAACTCCTTGATGTGGAGAAATATTCTGTGCCCTGGAGGTTATTGAGCAGAGTCTCTGACCTCAACACAATCATTCTAACATCGTTCCTCTTGTTGTGACAAAAAATGTTTTCAGATATGGATGAATGTCTTTGAAGGTGGGTGGCACAATCTCCAGTTTTTCAAAAATAGCTGAGCTAATTAATATGGACATACTATCTGGTCTAAAGGGACAGAAGTGGTGGTTACTGGGATTTTTTTCTAATTAATTAATTTATTCATTTTACAGCCTGTTTGCAACTCCTTTCCACCTCTCTCCCTAGTCCTTCCTCCCCCTCCCCTTTTCCTCAGAGAAGGGGAGGACCCCAAGGGTAACAACCCACTCAAGTCACAGCAGGACTAAGAGCATCTACTCACACTGAGGCCAGACAAGGCAGCCCAGCTAGGGGAGTGGGATCCAAAGGCAGACAACAGATAGCTTCTATTCCCATTGATAGAGAACCCACATGTTGAACAAACTATACATCTGCTACATATGTGTAGGGGGCATAGGTCCAGCCCACACATGCTCTTTCATTGGCGTTCAGTCTCTGTGAGCCCTTATCAGTCCAGGTTAGTTGATTCTGTAGGTCTGCTTGTTGTGTCCTTGAGCCCCATGGCTCCCTCAATCCTCCCACTCTTCTACAAAGCTCCACACTAGGCCTATTGTTTGCTTTTGAGTCTGTATCTGTTTCCAGTAGTGGCTGGGTGAAGCCTCTCAGAATACGATTTTGCTAGCCTCCCATCTGCAAGCATAGAATTGATATTGTCAGGGGTTAGCTCTTTCCCATGTGGTGGGTCTCAATTTGGGCCAGTCATTGGTTGGCCATTCATTCCCTCAATCTCTGCTCCATCTTTATTCCTATACTTCTTGTAGGCAGAAAAAATTCTGGGCCAAGGTTTTATGGGTGGGTTATTGTTCCCTTCTCTCCACTAGAAGTCTTACCTTGTTACAGGAGGTGGCAACTTTAGGATCCACATCCCCAGAGGCTAGGAGTCTTAGCTAGGGTCACCTCCCATAGACTCCTAGGAGTCTCTCCCATCCTAGAGATGCTCCCATTTTCCATTCTCTCTCAACTGAGGTATTTCTAAGTGCATCTGACATAATATAAAAAAAACCCTTTCATCCTTTCTAGAAGATGTTATCTTCTAAGAATCACGGTCTTACCATCAAAATTGGTGATGAAGTTATTTTACTAAGGATAACAGAGTGAATATATCCATGTCTTTGGTGACCATTGTCTAATCACTAAACTACCTGGGAACTTTAAACTCATTTTAGGAGAGGACACATACTGTTGTTAGGTCCATTTTAACTTGGGTATTCAGTCAATTATGGTGTTAGGTTATTGTAACACACCATATGCAACCCAACAGGACATGGCAATAATTTTTTCCTTTACTTGTTTTAGCCAATAAATTACAACTTTAGCTTTAAAAAGAAAAAATTCACATTCATAATAGCCAGATCATGGAAACAGCCTAAATGTCCCTCAGTAGAAGAATGGATAAAGAAACTGTGGTATATTTACACTATGGAATACTACTCAGCTATTAAAAACAAGGAATTCCCAAAATTTGTGGATAAATGGATTGAGCTAGAAATGATCATAATGAGTGAGTTAAACCTAGAAGCAGAAAGACTCAAATGGTATATACTCATTTATATCTGCATACTAGCCCAATGGGCATGTCCCACGAAAGCCTTCCCTTACCAGGAAACTGGGACAGAGGGGAGGACATCCTATTGCGACTCTAGATAAGAGAACCATGTGAGAATAGCAATGTAGAAGGATCCAGTGGGTCCTAGAAACCTACAAGTAGAACATTATGATAGGCAGATTTGGGCCAAGGGGTCCTGCTCAAACTAAGGCACTAGCCAAGGACAATATAGGCGGTAAACTTTAAACCCCTACCCAGATCTAGCCAATGGTCAGAACAGTCTCCACACTTGAGTGGAGAGTGGGATATGACTTTCTCATGTACTCTGGTGCCTCACATTTGACTATGTCCCTGGAGGGGGAGACCTAGTGGCACTCAGAGAAAGGACAGCAGGTCACGGAGAAGAGACTTGATACCCTATGAGCATATACAGGGGGAGGTAATCCCTCTCAGGAACAGTCATAGGGGAGGGGAATAAGGGGAAAATGGGAGGGAGGGGAGAATGGGAGGATACAAGGCATGGGATAACCATAGAGATGTAACAAGAATAAATTAATAATAATAATAAAAAAAGAAGTTGCACCATTTGTACTGATGTTACAAACTTGGTGTAACAGTTTTTGTTTACTTATATGAAAGCCTCATTCTTTCACTCTAAGTATGAGTAAACCAAGTTTTGGTAGTAAGTCTGAGGAGGTGGAGTCCAGTTAGTATGTTCATTTGCAATAAATAGAAATGCATCCATGACCTTGGCGTTATTGTGTAATTCCTTAATCAAAGGAGACAAATCAAACTTCTAAGCATGACCCCAACTCATCGTCCTCGTCTTTGTGACATTAGTGCCCACTTGATGCTTCTGATCATTCTGTCCCCAAGCCTCTGTTCTCTAAATTCATGACACTGCAATTCTTTGGTTGTTTTCCTGTATTTGTCAACATTTTTCCTTCTTCTCTCTCTTTTTTTCCTCTTTTGGAGAAAGGCGATTAAGGGGAAAATATATGTTTTGGTGTCAACTGAGCATTATATGCTATTACACTGCAATATATAGTAACACTATGTTAAAGTGCACATTTCCCCATTCTGTGGATTGGGAGATAGTGTTCACCCACAGGGGCTGTGCCCGGGATGACTGAGGAAACAGCTGGCCGACTGGAGGCACACAAGAAGATTCTCCCGTTTTGCTTTTTCGAGACAGAGTTTCTCTGTGTAGCCTTAGCTTTCCTGGACTCCTTTTTTAGACTAGGCTGGCCTAGAACTCACAGAGATCTTCCTGCCTCTATTTTTCTGTCTCCTGAGACTATAGGTGTGCACCACAGTGCCTGGCAGATTCTCCCCTCTTAATAGCTGTACCATTGTGGATATTCTTTAAACCTCTGCTTTCAACCACCATTTTCAATAAACTGCCAATTTGAAATTAATGACATCATACAACTTCAATTTAATTCTACAACGTGTCTCAAATAAATTGTGTTGGTGTTTTCTTACAGAGATTAATACTCACTTAAAAGAAACATTCTTAAGTAAAATAAATTTTACTCAGAAACTCATTTTATAATTTCATGATTTTACTTAATAAATTTATATTATAGACCTATAAATGCATGAAGCGTCAATGTATACAGCATCTTAAGCAAGGCCACCTCTGATGGACTGAAGTTTACATTCCGTACTTCACTACTTACCATGATCAAGACATGTAAGCTCTGTGGGCCTATTTAGCTGTATGTAAATATAGTCGTGAAGCATACGTATGGTATGTGTCAAATGAATGATATACTTTTAGAGGCTGTAATAAATGCTAGAGAACTTTTTTATTGTTAAAACAAAGTAAGCACTTATAACTCGCCATTTGTAAACTGTAGTAACAAATAAATTATATACAAAAATTCAAAGCAAAGAAAAAATGGAGAAAGAATAAGAAACATTAAGTATATGCACGATAACATGCTGGTTATTTATTATGTATAAGGATCAAACTGGCCATTCAAGAATGATTTACTGAAGCTTGGATGGGGTAAAGAAAATAATTCTAAATTAAGAGAACATACCTAGGCCTGTCCCTGGCCTTGGACACATGATTTCATCTTTATTCAGTATTGCTTACCTATAAATATTAGATGTCACACATTTCACTGGATGTAGTCATGATGTAAACACTGCAAAGTGACATTATTTCCTGTAGGCAACACAGGATCATGTTCAACTAAATGACATCCTGGCTGGAGTTCAAAGATCTCCCCCAAAGCACATATGAAAGAGGGTGTAAACCCTGGCAATTGCCAATTTCACTAGCAGTATGTTACTGTAGACTATATGTTGTGTTTCTCTTTCTGGGGTAACATGAGGAGATGTCTATAAGCCCTAGATAGGGCATCAACAATAGACCAGTGTAATGATTTGACTCATGTGTAGCTGGGCGAGCCATGAGCTTCTTGAGTGGTAGATTTCTTACAAGTGCATGGGAGACTCAAACCTATCTACATCAAAGAAAAACCCACTCCAGTGAGAGTGATGAGTCAAGACAGAAAATGCAGGGAGCTCCCTGTCCACTCTCTCTCTCTCTCTCTCTCTCTCTCTCTCTCTCTCTCTCTCTCTCTCTCTCTCTCACACACACACACACACACACACACACACACACACACTCACACACAATTACCTGGCATGCTGT
>OU015743.1:149947777-149980000 GCA_907169655.1 Acomys percivali
CTAAGGCCACTAGGAAATCTGGATAGGAGTAAGCCCAAATTCTTAAAGCGTTTTTTAATGTTAAAGATTCTTAAATTTGGCTATGAATCAGTGCCCTTGTGCAGGAAATAAAGATCAGATCCTCAGTGTGATAGGATCTGAGACTTTTTATAGCTATGTTCTGATAGTATTTTGTGATAGACTCTAAAAGGTGAGACTAGCCTTGAGTATATACTGAAATTACCATCTCATTCTGAAGCTGTGCCACTAGCGATTAGATGTACTTTTTTGAATGAAAAACTTGTACCAAAATATTCTTAAAACCTGTTTCACAGGCATTTGAAGTTGACAAATAGTTGCACACAACAACATTTCCTAAGGACCCTGCAGGTGAGGATAAGTGGATCCAGGATATCTAAGGATGCTTCTTAAACTGCCCTTCCCTGTGAGGAGCAAGGTGATGCAAAGATGCCAAGTCCCAAGCTTTCTTGGAGACAGGCTTGTAAATATTTTGCAGTCTGAGGAGTCAGGGGCCAATTTCACCTGTGGGCAGCAAGTACACACCAGCCCTCTGGTTCTAAAAAAGTACTCTGTACTTAGCTGGATTTCCAGGCATACTTGTTACAGCACCAGGAAAGGAAGCTGACATACATTCCTGTAATCCTCATTAAAAGGGATCTTAGGAAGGAAGACATTTGAGAAGAGCAGGAAACTGTGAAAAGAATATCTTCTGCTTACTTTTGTCAGGCTCAGATCAGGGTGAAATTAACTAAGGCAATCAGTCGTAACAGAGTTGATATCTGCAAAGGGGGGTGTGTGTTTGAGTCAGAGATAAGCTTCTTATTAAGGCTCTTTTTTTTCCTTGATCATCCTTACCCTCCCACCCCAGGCCTAGCTTCAGACACCGTGGTGAGGTGAGGAAAGAGTGACTTTGAAAGTGTTCCTCAGCCAGGCTTTTGTGTGCATTGTCTGAGGCTCAAGGCTTTCTCATCAGCAGGCTTTTCCCACCTTGTCATTAGACCTACCGGCAAAAGAGCCCCATTCTCAGGAACTGACCCGTGCTTCCAGAGGTCACCCGAGATGGAGGCTTGCTCCTTTATGCAGAGGCTTCTAGGTCCTCTGATGTTTAGGCAAGATGCAAATCTGGAGAAACACTTTCATTGCTTCTCTTTCTTGACTACTGGGCAAAACTGGAGTCTATCCCATGACCAAATGCGGAGCTTCATAAGCACACCTTCTTACCTTTCACAATTACAATTGTGGGAAAAAAAAAAAATCTTTTTTTTTTTTTCTCCCAATAGCAATAGTCAGTTCTCTCTGAATGTTACCACAGTTCAGTAAGAATAAGCATCCCGCCTTTTATGTTTCCCCTTCACTTATGCTTAAAAACAGGTAATTGGAGCCGAGCTTCACAAGGAAGCTTGCCCAAAGGCTAAGCTTCCATCTAATGGCACACGCTCGTTCGTCTTTAGAGAGGCAGTCTTACACTCATTATCTCTAAATTAGTTCCCTTTTCTCCCCGGCTTTACTATTCATCTACCTCCTCCTTTTCCTTTCGGATTTTTCCAAGTGAACCATGACAAAGTGTGTCTTTGTGAGAGTGTGTATCTGAGCAACAGTGCATCTGTGTGAGTGTGCGCGCGCCCCGCCCCCCACCCCGCCCCGCCCCCGTCGCTTACACTGTTTATTTAAGTCAAAGCAGTGGAAAATTGACAACAGTCGTTGACATTGCTCGCCTCACAATGATCCTACCTCACTCCCAGAAGAGAGTGTAGGTGAGTGTGGAGGAAGTTGGAGGGCATTTGCAGGACTTTCCCTATCTAGGCCAGATGTCAGCAGCCAAACACAGAGAGGGGAAATGACGGCCGCTTCTGAGTGTGGAAAAACATAACGAAAGCTTAGCATCCAGTTCTATCAAAGTTTTTAAAAAATATATTTTATTAATTTATTCATATTACATCTCAATGGTTATCCCATCCCTTGTATCCTCCCATTCCTCCCTCCCTCCCATTTTCCCCTTACTCCCCTCCCCTATGACTGTGGCTGAGGGGGACTTCCTCCCCCTATATATGCTCATAGGGTATCAAGTCTCTTCTTGGTAGCCTGCTATCCTTCCTCTGAGGGCCCCCAGGCCTCCCCCTCCAGGGGACATGATCAAATATGGAGGGGAGGACATCCTATTGGGACTCTAAGTGAGAGAAGCATGGGAGGATGGGGAAAAAGAAAGATCCAGAGGGTTCTAGAAACCCACACGAAGAACATTATAATGGGCAGATCTGGGCCCAGGGGTCCCGCTCAAACTATGGCACCAGCCAAGATAATACCTGCAGTAAACTTTGAACTCCTACCCAGATCTATCCAATGGACAGGACATTCTCCACAGTTGAGTGGAGAGTGGGGTCTGACTTTCATATGAACAATCAAAGTTTTGTACAGTGCTCGTGTAGTACTGTACACGTTTAGATGCATAAAGGCAGTCAGTGACAAGGAATCATGCCGAAGTGGCTTTCTTTGTTCAGATCTAAGTAGGAATTCCTGCCTCACTCCCTGACTTAGCACCGCTTAGCCTTTTAGTGTCCTCGGTACAATAGTTCTACCTTCACAAGTGTGTGATGGATAAAAAGGGATAACGTTACAAGTCATTAGCACATAACTGGTTACATTATAGACAATAAGTGATGTTAAAATTGGCCATAGTTCCTAATTTGGCTATAACAGTTTGGAAAATCGTGATTTAATAGTCTGAGAACATGAGCATAGATTTTCCTCCTTTTCTAAGACTCCCCCTATTTTTTTTTCACCTTGAAAAAGTACATAGCATTTCTGAGGTGGATGGGGCACTTTTATATCCTGACGTTGCAGTTATTCAATACTTATATGAGGCCTGTAAGGCTGATGGCCACTTCCCCGTATAAATGAGAGAAGTGAGAGCCACATCATCTTATCTATCTCATTTTGTTTTTTCTTTACTTCCCTTAATATTTAAAGTGTAGTCATCCCTTCATACTCCTGCCACAGCTGAGCTCAAATGTCCTTTCTCTTCATTATCTCATGAGTTTGGAGAAACCTAGGATGTGGCATGCTGTCAAACTGATCTCCTCCCATGCCGCCCTCTTCTTTATCTTTCACATTTACTTTTTTCTCTGCTTTCCCCCCTTAATTCTGGATCTTCAGCGAAACCGGAGTTAACTGACAGAGAGACCAGGGCAAGCCTAAGCCGAGTTAAGGATTCTAATGCCAGTTGAGAGCTCTTAGTGGGATATATGATATTCCAGTGCCTCCGTTCCCTCAGCAGTAAAACAGATGGTCCAGTTGTAGCTTTTTATGATTTTTACTTAACTTTTTATTTTTATTTTTATGTATTTATTTTTTACATTAGCTATATGCCCAATATTACAATGGGCTCCAAGGATTTGATGCTGTACAACACAGAGCTGGGCATTCTGTTCCTTGTATGCACTGCTTGTCTCTGACGATATATGCATATTATACTTTTATATTCTGTTTCTTTTTTACTTAATTATGGATCAAATTCCACATAGCCAATTTCTATGCTATGATCCTCATGAGTTGTTTAGCCTCATCCACAAAGAGAGAGTTGAGAACAATCGTGAGTCTTTTACAAAATGTGTGAATTTTGGATTACTGAAAGTTATCATTTGATATTGGAATTTATCCCTCACAAAAATAAATAAGTCCTACATCATTTTAATGCTTTCTATTTTGCCAATAACTTATTACTGTTTGCTTATTTTTATATTTATTTTATACTATGAGATGATATTAGACAAAAAGCAAATTTGAGTGATTTTTCTTTTCTGAGTTCAAAACGGGTCATAAGGCAACAAAGAGAACTCACAACATCACTAAGGGATGTGGCCCAGAAACTGTTAGCTAACATCCAGTGCAATGGTGGCTCAAGAAGGTTCGCAGTAAAGACAAGTGCCTTGCAAGAAGTAAAGTAAAGGCAAGTGCCTTGCAGATGAGGAGCGTAGTAGCGGGCCATTGCAAATTGTCAGGGACCAGCTGACAACAGTTGCCACGGTGATCTTCATAGACTCTAAGACTTAGAGCCACAGGAAACAGTGCCTAAGGACTCAGCACGAACCAGTCGCTAGCCATCCACCCTCTGAAGCAAGATGGAAAGGTGAGAGAGCTTGGTTAAGTGGGTGCCTCCTGATTTGAACACCCCATGATGTCATTTTGAACTGCCATCCTCTCTCAATCTACCCAAAGTGACCTAATTTCTAGATTAGATTGTGACATAAGACAAAAAGCCTTAACTATCTCAGTGCTTAGACCAAGAAAAGGCTCTAAGTAGGGTATGTACAGATGTCACAGTTGCTTGTGATTTAGACATCATGGCTTTCCTTGTGTACCTGCAGCACAGTCTAGGAGGAAGGCATAGGTTGGTTATTAAATAGGTAATACAAGTTCAGTCTGAAATCCCTAAGCTTTTACAAAACATTGAAGAACCCAACACTCAAACCACATAGGGCTAGTCACCATAGTGACTTGGGAGATTTTCCATTTTTTGAATTACATTTACCCTATATAAATAGTTTTCCTTGTAAATAAATTCTATACCCTGTTCAAAGATTATCTGGCACAATTCCTTACCGTGAGTACTGGGGTCTTGCTATTATTCTCTGTGTCAAAAGGATGAACTCGTTCTTAGGTTAACCCTGCCCTGTTCTTGTGAGATGGATAGTTCCTACCCATTTTTAACCATAAAAATTCATTCTCCATAAAGGGTAGCGGAACAGTCTAGAGTCTTCGTGAAAGAAATGCACACACCTGTCTTTGTTTGGGAGGGGACTCCTTAGGAGTGTGAGCGTGAACAGAGACATATAGGATTGTTTTGTTGTATGTAGCAGAACTCCGGTGTTGTGCTTTCAGGCTCCTTTCCATTTAAATGTGAATTCATATTTGTTTTTGGAAGGAAATCCAACCCTCAAGTATCTACCTTAGGTGGCTTGTTGGCTTTTACTTGTAGGGATCAGGAAGTTACTTTCACTAACATTACAAAAGGCACAAAGATCAGCAAATTTGAATCTTGGCAGATGTGGCTTCCAACTAAAGGTGGAACACAGGTTCCAGGTAATAACAAAGGAAAGATAAACATTGATCTTAAGTGGCTTCCAAGTCAAGAAGGGCAGAGAAAATGGGATATGTTCTAAGAATTACTTATTGTTTCATTTTGTCCCTGAGCCAGTGCATTTTGTTCTTGAATGTGGGTGTCACATGTGTAGACCTTGGCCCATGTTGTTAAAGACCTTTCAACTATAATGTGAAGCCTCAGTGTGAAAAGAAAACAAAGTACTATAATAGAACTTTTGATTCTGATTATATATGCCCCTCAAAATTAAAATTATGAATACATGCTGTTTTCCCAAGGAGCCTTACTGTTTTGATATACAAGATTATATATATATATATATATATGTATAGTTTGATACAATGTTTTTATATAAAACACTGGAGTACTAAAGAAGAGATATTTATGCATCATTTAAGAAATGCATTACTTCTTTATATATATTCATTCAGGTTGATTTATTCAAATAAAATGTTTAAACAAAGTGGTTCTTCTGCTTTTTCTTTATCTACTATAAAGCTCAAGGATGCACAAAACCCTCTGTCTGTTTTCACATAATTCAGCCCAAACTTTATCCATGGGAATGTGATCTCTTTACACAGACTGTCCTTGGCCTAAAAAACAGCTCCCAGGAATGGTAGGGAATATTGAAAAGTAAATTATACATGCCCTGAGCCAGCCAGAAAACTTGGTACAGAGAAAATGGCCCTCAAGTTGGTGACTTTCTGAAGGTGGCATATGGCACCAAGCTGAAGCAGGAGTCCTTTACCACTTAAAGTCAAAACTGTCATGAGAACTCGAGGACAGAGCAGGTCCTATTTCTAGTTGGATCTTAGCCATGATCTTTCTTCATGAGATCCTGGTGTGGTCAGAAGTTCCCATACTTCCCTCCTACAGGTCAAGTAACGATGTAATAAGACTTGTGTTCAGGCTACAGATAATCCTCAGACAGGGGCTCTCAGAGTGTTCTTTCCCACACCACTAGCTCGGCCCTATCTGAAAGGTTGCTACAAATGCAGCTATCAGAATCATTCAGAAATTGCTCACTCATGAACCTTGGGACAGTGTTCAACAGTTTCTGGGTAACAGCTTTCCCGTGTGATTTCTGTACTTGCTAAAAGTGGAAATCTCTATGTAAGCTGACCAAACTTAGTTATTTGAGATCATCCATAATTCTATAAATTCAAGCACTACATGGTTTAAATAAGTGCAGAAATTTTTCCTCCTTGGAGGACTTACCCTCTAACTTCCTGGTCAGCTTATTCAGTTAAGCCTTCCAACAGAGGCCACTACTGGAGTGTAGTCAGGCTGCATGGACTTGGCTTACCCTACTCATTGCTAAAAGAGACAAACTAGATTTAGGTAACCTATGTGAAAAAGGAGCTTCGTAGTCTATCTCTGGCATTTTCAGAAGCCAGAGAGCATAACACTTACATGACTTCTGCTATATTTTCTTGGGCTTACAATGTAAATTCTGACCTTTCTCTGGTAAGACTAGAAAGGATCTAGATTTCTGAAAGATCAGTATTTTGGGGTAGGCCTTTGTTTCTAATACCATGTACTAACTAGCCTGGAGTGATGCAAGAACTGTAATTTAAATTTCCCTTTCACTGAAAATTTCTTGTTCTCTACTAACCTGAGCAATGGCAGTGGCTTCCAGTTTATTTCTTATGGAACTTGTTCTATGAATTTGTGTGTTTACAAAGGCCACTCACAAGACACTATTATCTTTTCTCCTGTCTGGCACTAGAGAGTCAGGCCTGCCTTTTACCTTGTTAGATATATTTTCTTCAAGGACCACTACTTGAAAAGTAATTCTTTAGGGATTTGTCTGGATCCTAAGTGGCCAGGTGGCTATGGATTCTGGGGCTATCCTTCCTCTGAATGCCACCAGGTCTCCCCATCCAGGGGATGTGGTCAATATGGGACACCAGAGTTCATTATAATGAGTGAGTTAACCCAGAAGCAGAAAGACTCAAATGGTATATACTCACTTATATCTGCACACTAGCCCAAGGGGCATGTCTCATGAAAGTCTTCACTTACCAAGAAAGTGGACAGAGGGGAAGACATCCTATTGGGACTCTAGATAAGAGAAGCATGGGAAACGGCAAAGTAGAAGGATTCAGAGGGTCCTAGAAACCTACAAGAAGAACATTATGATAGGCAGATTTAGACCCAGGGGTCTTGCTCAAACTATGGCACCAGCTAAGGACAATATGTGCAGTAAACTTCAAACCCCTACCCAGGTCTAGCCAATGGACAGAGGTGTCTTTTAAAGGTCCACATGTTAAAGGTTTTGTCATCGAGCTGGCAGAATATTTAGGAGGTGGAGCCTAGTGGATGGTCTTCAGATTATTTGGGAGTATGTCTTTAAAAGGATCCAAAACTTCTTCTCTTCCACTTCTGTGAGGTATGTGGAGTCACTCCACAATGTGCTCCCTGTGGTTGTCATTTTCTCCCTTACCGGGTACTTAAAACAATGAGAACAGATGATCATGAACTTAAATCTCCAAAACTGTTACGTAAATAACCTTTTCCGCATCATAAATGGATTGTTTCAAATATTTGTTACAGCAACATAAAGCTGACCAACACATAAGCCTATATGCATTGTCGATTCTCAAATTAAGGAAACAGAGATTATTATGATTCCAAGTTTGCAAGACATGCAAAGTAAGGGATTGCAGAGATTCTATCACTCACCATCAAAGAGCAAGTAAAACAAAACCTTCGTTTCAACCTTGGAACGTCTATATGTCTTATGTTATTAACTACTGTATCACTGGTCTTCAGTCTATCAGAGCCAGTAGTTTCTTTTTTATATTTTTTAATTTTTAAAATTAATTTATTCATATTACATCTCAGTTGTTAGCCCATCCCTTGTATCCTCCCGCTTCCCCCCCTACTCCTCTCCCTTATGTCTGACTGAGGGGACCTCCTCCCCCTGTATATGCTCCTAGGGTATCGAGTCTCTTCTTGGTGACCTATTATCCTTCCTCTGAGTACCACCAGGCCTCCCCATCCAAGGGACATGGTCCGATATGGGGCACCAGAGTTTGTGTGAAAGTCAGATCTCCTTCTCCACTTAACGGTGGAGAATGTCCTGCCCATCGGCTAGTCTGGGTAGGGGTTCGAAGTTTACTGCCTATATTTTCCTTGGCTGGTGCCATAGTTTGAGGAGGACCCCAGGGCCCAGACCCGCCTGTAGTTTTCCAGGACCCACTGGATCCTTCTATTTCCTCATTCTCCCAGGCTTCTCACACCTAAAGTCTCAATAGGATGTCCTCCCCTCTGACCCACTTTCCTGGTAGTTAAAGTTTTTCATGGGGACGTACCCCTTGGAATAGTGTCTCGATATAAGTGAGTATATACCATTTGACTCTTTTTGTTTCTGGGTGAACTCACTCATTATGATCATTTCTAGTTCAATCCGTTTGTCCACAAATTTCAGAAATTCCTTGTTTTTAATAGCTGAGTAGTATTCCATAGTGTATATGTACCACAGTTTCTTTATCCATTCTTCTACTGAGGGACACGTAGGCTGTTTCCATGTTCTGGCTATTATGAATAAGGCAGCTATGAACATGGTTGAGCATATGTCCCTGTTGTGTGGTAGTGCATCTTCTGAGTATATTCCAAGGAGTGGAATGGCTGGGTCTTGAGGAAGCCCTATTCTCATTTTTCTGAGAAAGCGCCAGATAGATTTCCAAAGTGGTTGTACTAGTTTGCATCCCACCAGCAATGAAGGAGTGTTCCTCTTTCTCCACATCCTCACCAGCATGTGGTGTCAGTTGAGTTATTGATCTTAACCATTCTGATGGGTGTAAGATGGAATCTCAGTGTCATTTTGATTTGCATTTCTCTGATGACTAAGGAGGTCAAGCATTTCTTTAAGTGTTTCTTGGCCATTTGATATTCCTCTGTTGAGAATTCTCTGTTTAGTTCTGAGCCTCATTTCTCTATCCATACACATTTGGTCACTTGATTTTTGACAAAGAAGCCAAATCCATTCAATGGAAAAACAACAGCATCTTCAACAAATGGTGCTGGTCTAAACTGGATGTCTACATGTAGAAAAATGCAATTAGACCCCTATTTGTCATCATGCACAAAACTCAAGTCCAAGTGGATTAAAGACCTCAACCTAAAACCAGAGACATTAATCCAGTTAGAGGAAAAAGTGGGGAAGAGTCTGGAACACATAGGCACAGGAGACAACTTCCTGAACAGAACACCAACATCCCAGGCCTTAATGTCAACAATTAATAAATGGGACCTCATGAGGCTGAGAAGCTTCTGTAAGGAAGGTGACACTGTCAAGAGATCAAAGTGACAGCCTACAGACTGGGAAAAGATCTTCACCAACCCTTCATCTGACAAAGGTCTAATATCCAAAATATATAAAGAACTCAAGAAATTAAACACCACCAAACCAGAGCCAGTAGTCTCAATGGAAATATCTCTTTGCTATTTGTTGAGTAATGACACTTGTGTGACACAAAACTTTCAAATTCAAACAATGAAATAAATATTACTCAATAAGAAAAAGGAACGAACTATTGATAGGCAAAGCAAGATGAATGAATCTCAAAAACATCGTGATGACTAAATTTAGACAAAAAGATAAGAGCAGTAAAACCTATCAATTAGATAAAAAATGAGAACACTGGCCACCTTTAAGGAATGAGAGCAAAGAGACTGGACAACAAAGATGCATAAAGCGAGCAGACCGAGGGCATGTTTTATATTTTAAATCCATGGATGTATCTTTGTCAAAATTTATTAAAGTACACATGTAAGAACTGCATGTTAGAATTCATAATTATTACTGCAAAGTTAAAGTCTATATAAAACTAACAGTTACATAAAGATAAAATAGAAGGATTAATAGTATTCACATATTTCAGTATATGAGCAATTGAACCCATACATACTTGAAGACACAATAATGTAGTGGGATTCTTGTATCTGTTCCAAATAAATAAAATTGGATTTTAATTTTAAATTAAATGCTGTCAAAGGAAAATATCACATCTTGTAGAGATTGTAAACACATACTTTTACACTTACAAACTCAATTAGAATGGGACAGCTATAAATGAAGACAGGTAAGGAAGAAAAGCCATCAGTATTATGAATAGTGTGGTTGTTTATGGAATGACGGAAAGGGTAAAAAAAAAGCACCTTTTCTTTTTCAGAGCTATTTTAAGTCTGGAAAATGTAGTGAATAAATTCTGCATAAGACACTTTGTCATTACATATAAGGCCTAGTTGAATTTATATCTCCAAACTTGTAAAAGGTGCATTCTGTAGAATGTATGTTTATTGTGTAGAAATCTCTTCTTAGATTGGAACATCTTTCACACCAAGTTCTTTTCCATAAAGTGACCCCAGTACTCTGTTAGATCTTTGTGACAGTTCCCACCTTCACATACACTGCAGACTCCACAAGGGTTCACAGCATCTGAGATAGAAAGAGCCTGACTATAGGCAGGTCTTCCTATAAAGCAGTTACCATGTTCTCATCTTTCTTCATAGAATTCTAAGGGTGTTTCTATCTTGAACTTACCTTTAAAATTTGATTTTTTTTCAAGTGTTTTATTTTTACTTATATTTACAGTGAAACATCTGTCAGAGTATGGTGTTGTTCTGGGTTTCTTAATTCTATTGGCTGTTATTGGTTTATGAGAAGATAAACCCAAGGCCAACTTTCACATATGCAGAGTAGAGATGTCCCCCTAGTAACCCTTCTGAGATGTAGCGGATTCTTTTTCACTATGGTTCTTTGTTTTGTAGAGCTAAGTTGATCAGATTTTGCAGTGTTCTTAAGAACTGAGGCAAATTTTGGGACTAAGGCAAGGCTGTTGTAACCTTAAAGATCCCTCCAGGACTGGAAGGTTTCATGCCACCGCTACTACTAGTTACAGTGTTGTGTAGGCAACGGCTTGGGTGTGGAGGAGCCAGAGCTGCCCTTTCGGGCATAACAGGCTGTGAGCGACTCCCCCATGTCTTTTCAAATACACGTGAATTAAGAAACCCAGAAAAACACCATGCACCGACAAATGCTTCACTGTAAATATAAGCAAAAATAGAAGACTTACAAAATCTATAGTTATACTCATACTCTAGAAAGCTCCTTTTTATGTGTTGTGCAATTCTATACGAGATCATAGGATTCAGATCTAACTTTTGAAAGTAAAATAAAAGGACAAGATCATACAACACACTCACACACACACACACATACACTCACACTCACACATGTACACATGCACACAAGCACATATGAACACACACTGGAAGTTTTAAAATAAAATCTCAGAACTGTCATAGATAGTTCTTGAAACTTAAATTTAAATGTCGAATTAATCATATAACAGCTCATACAAAGCTGGGAAAGAGATAATGGGACTTAAAATGTATGTGATAAACCAACATGTACAGAAAGGCTGGATTGATAAGACTTTATGACAAAAAGAATACATAAGATACAGACAAGTAACATCATATGAAAATGCATATATACATGCAATAAAAATTAGTGTAAAATAGGTCTTCAATTTGAAGGAGAGTGAGGAGGTGTTTATGGAAGTGTTTGGAGGGAGAAAAGGGAACAAAGAAACATTGTAGTTAAATCTCAAAAATAAACATTAAAATAAGGACATTCTTGGAATAGTGGCTGAAAATTAAACACGCACGCGCACACACACACACACACACACACACACACACACACACACACACATCAAGAAAGTTACCAGAATAAAAATCCCATTAAGCCCCCTGGAAAAGGAGAGAGATGGTATAATGATAGACAGACAGGAAATAGTTACTAAAATAAGAGGCGTAGCTTATGGTTAATAGAGACATAGTCTCTATCAAACCACAGCTGAATTTACTGCAACCATTCTCCAATGGCAACAGTGAAGATGGAACCATTTCTTAAAATCTTCAAAATTCTAGGTAGAACTAATCTCTATAAGAATAATGGGAAGGTAAACATGTCTTAAGGAATAAGCTTGAGAGAAGCTCTGTGAGGAAGCTGTCCATTGCAGAAACAAATAGTTGTTCATCTCAGAGCACATATCTAAGGCTCATGCCCTGGTGGATCCGCCCTGTGCATTTTGAAACTGCTGTGTGGGTACGACAGACCGACATAACAGAGCTGCTTCTTGGAGTGAATCTGCTCAGTACAAAGTGGAAAGCAAAAAAGAGGAGGGAAGGGCAAGTCTGCGTCCTTTTCAAGGACCTCTCAGTGTTTCTGCCACACAGCAGTACCATCGAGCTGGGAACTGAACATAGGCTTTGTGGGACATTTAGAGTGAAGACTAGGGAATTGTCAATAAAAGGACATATAGAAGATCAATTCCAGGAAAAAAAGACAACCCGGAAAATAATCGGGGTATAAAATGCATTTGAATCCACATTAAATACAGATTGAAAAACAAGTCATGACAGTGGTCACTCAGCTGAAGTTTAGAAAGACATCGAACCAAATGTGTTTACATTAGAAAACAAGGCACTAGCATGGTGAGCCATTAAAATTTCAAGGTATTTTACTTACTCAGGAGGATGCCAGTGATAAAGCTTACATTGAAGCATTGTTTGGTAACATGCTTAGTTAAATATTTAAACACTGTGAGGAAATAACTAAGTGCTCAATTTTAGAATCAGCTGTGAGTGTAATGCACAAATTCAGAATACGTAACCAATGGCTGTAGCAGGACAGGAAACAAAATCAAGCAAAGGGAATGTTGGTAAGTTGAAAATAAAGGAGATAATAGAAACCAAAGCAAAGTGATAATTATAATAATAAAAAGAAATCACTTAATAACCCACCCTAAAAATTCCATAGATTTTATTTGTGGAATACTTTGAGTGCAAGTTGTTTTTCTTTGACTGCCAACAGAGTCTCCATATTGTTTCACTTTAGAGGGGTTATTTAAGGGTCTTTTCTTATTTCTTTATTTTTGTCATTCTTACTGGGATAGCGAATACTGGCTGTTAGCGCTACATGATCTAGAATCTCCTTGGAGACAGACCTCTGTGTGTATCTGTGAGAAAGATTCCTGATCGAGTTGATTAGGATGGGAACACTGGGTGCTCTCATTTTGTGGACTGGCATCTGGGGCTGATGGACGCGGATGCAGAGGCTCACAGCCAAACAATAGTCCTAGTTCAGGGAGTTTTGTGGAAGAGTGGGAGGAAGGACTGAGGGAGCCATAAGGCTCAAGGACACCATAAGAAGACCTACAGAATCAACTAACCTGGGCCCATGAGGGCTCACAGAGACTGAACCACCAACCAAAGAGCATGCACGGACTGGACCTACACCCCCTACACATATGTAACAGATGTGCAGCATGGTCAACATGTGGGTCCTCTAACAGTGGGAGTAGAGGCTATCTATTGCCTGCCTTTGGATACCTTTCCCACTATCTGGGCTGTCTTGTTTGGCCTCAATGGGAGGGGATAAGCTTATTTCTGCTGTGACTTGAGGTGCCAGATGGGTTGGTAGCCTTTGGGGGGCTTCCCTTTCTCTGAGAAGGAGAAGGGAGGGCATATCCAGGTGGGACTGGAAGGAGAGGAGGGAGGGGACTATAAAGAGGTTGTAAAGTGATTAAATAAGTAAATAAATAAATTCAAAAACAGAGAAAGAGGAATAAGGGAATTTGTTGAGGTGATTCAAATGTTCTATATGAATTCTGATGGTGCTCATGCTACTGTATGTACTAAGGCAGACATACTTAATTGTACACTACTAAAGGATTAATTTTATCTATCTTTGGTTTTTATTTATGAAAGAAAATTATCAGATACTGTGACATAATTTTGAAATAGAATTCATCATTTTCCTCTTTCCTGTTCTCCCTCCAGCCAGTCCTAGGCATTCTTTCTTTTTTTTCCCATCTCCTTTATTTATTTATTTATTTATTTATTTATTTATTTATTTATTTATTATTTTTTAATTAATTTATTCTTGTTACATCTCTATGGTTATCCCATCCCTTGTATCCTCCCATTCTCCCCTCCCTCCCATTTTCCCCTTATTCCCCTCCTCTATGACTGTTCCTCAGAGGGATTACCTCCCTCTGTATATGCTCATAGGGTATCAAGTCTCTTCTCAGTGACCTGCTGTCCTTCCTCTGGGCATTCTCTTTCTAAGCCCTTCCATATGCTGCCATGTTAAGTTGTTAACCTTTTTTAAATTATTATTGTTACACACACATATTTTTATACAAATGTGTGTGTACATATATGATTGCACAAATATATAAATACAACATGTGAGTCAATTTTTGTTGTTTGTGTGTATATGGTTTCAGGGCTGATTACTCTGCTTTGGACAATCAGTAAAGGGTCTCATTCCTGGAAGGGTAATTCTCCCCCAAGCAGGCATTAGTTGCCTGTAGTTCTTTGTCTAGTAGTTTTTCTAGAAATTTTCTCTTTTCCACATTCATAGATTCTTTAATTTTGCCATTGTTTTGCCTTTTTAAAAAATGTGATCATGAGGAGACTCTTGTATATCAGTTTCCTGATATTCTGGCTCTCACAATCTTTCAGCACCCTCTTCTATAACATTTCTGGGGCCAGAGATAAAGCATGTGAGATGTAGGTGTATTTGTTGGTGATGGGGTTTCTATGATCTGTTGGTCTCCACATGCTGTCCAACTGTACTTTTCTGTAATGGCCTCCCATTGCTGCAAAGGAAGGCTTTTTTGTCAAGGGGTAATAGCTACACTAGTTCAGGAAAGTGTGGAGGAGGGTTTACAGGCCACAAGACTAGACCTTGTCATATTTTTAACACTTCAGTGAAGCTGAGAAACAAAGCAAATATTAAGACAGTGCAACATGTTTGTGTCTTAGATGTTTCTAATACAATCATAAACACACACTTCAGTTTCCCAAGCAACTAATCTGGTGATCAGTTAGGGACTGTTTGTCCAACACTACCGTGGATTCTCATATAATTACATTCTATGTTTTCTGGTTTTCAGTAGAAGGTGGCCTACATAAGGACAGTTGGAGGAGGTGACAGAATATAACAGGCACAGAAAATACTATACCTCAAATATCTCATGACCAAAAGTCCCACTCAGGATCATGGTACCACAGAGACTCATTTGAGAACACCGAATAGCTCCAGGTGTCTCTTTTCTTTCTCCAACATCAGCATACACTGGCAGAATGGAGACATGGAGCTCTGAGGGTTTTTCTCCGTGGGACTTTGGGAGATATATGTAGTCTTTCTCGAAGTCACGCAGTGGGGTAAAGCTGGCTCTGCCCTCTCACACAGCCACATGTACTCAGGTTTGTAGCTTCATACCTCAGAAAAGCAGTAAATCAGTTTGTCATCAGCACAAGTAGAGAGTGACTTTAAGAATGACTCCATGTTCTGTGATGGATTCTCCACTTTGCAAATGCCCCACAAAGGGCATAAAACTTTTCCCATCTATTTTCTAGCTCCATGAAGAAGCTAAATGGATCCTCAGTAAATCTTGATTATCCTGTTCTTAAATATAATCAGGTCAACTCATAATTACTTATTGAATGTTTCTGATGTTTAGAAAATGAGGAGAAAAGAGATTAGATTAAAAAAATGAAAGGATTACTCCCAGTCCCCAAACATCTCACAGCTACTAATATGCTTTAAAGGAAGATGCCAATCATGTATGCACTTTGTATGATGTGATTTTTATATGAGATTTATTTTGTCTCTACTCATTTGTCTTCCCCTGTTTATAAAGTTGCACTTTATTTTTCATCTTTTGTCTCCTCCTTTAACTCTTTATAGATTTTATTTCTATGTTATGATAAAATATTTATTGTCAGTGCATGTCAGTATTCACTAGAAGACATCCTGATCCTGTGTCCATTGGGGGATGACCACTTATTTTAAAAAGCATATTTATTTGTTTGCTTTTTTTTGGTGTATATTTGTGCAATTATAGTGTGTGCAAATAAACAAGGATGCTGATCTTTTTATTCCATGATAATACTCATTTTCTGTTAACACTCCTTCCTAAATATTTATTTCCTCTAAGCTTCAACTTCTCGATACAACACTGAAAAATGACCTAATTTAGTTCATTTTAATAGAATATAAACCTGCTGAGAAACAGTGACTAATTTTTTGTTCTTTTCTGAAAACCTTTTATGTGTGTGCGTGTGCATGCACATGAACATACACATATTGGAATGCAAAATATATAGAATTTTCAATCCTATAATATTGTCATATGTGTTATTATGTCCCAGATACATGAAACCCCAAATATGCTTTGTCTTAAGTTATTTTTGAAAAGACCTTTTAAAACAATTATGCATTTTAAAGAAGTCTAGATTATTTTACAAAATCCACGTTCTTTGTACTTTCTCTTATGTGTAACATCTATGGGTTTCTTCCTTCTTGTTTTCATCTCTTGTAACTTTCCCAGGTTGTGTTTCAGTTCTGCCAATATGAAGTCTCAGAGACCCACTCCATCCTGCAATTGCAGCAACTGACCCATAACATACTCACAACATTCACCAGACAAACTACTCGTCATCTAATTATTTTTCCAGAGGAAGTCCATTGTTGGGTGTGGATGTGGGATTTCTCAGCTAAGCAAATGTTTGGCACAGTCATGTACCCAAGCCATTGTCAAGCATCTGTGTGGAATGCCTACGCACTCGTGGTGGTCTGGAAGGAAGGGAAGAGGCATCTGCCAGTATTCTCCAAGCAGCTCAGCTTTCCAATCAGACCACTTAGATTCTTTGATGAAAGATAAGAAAAACCCACGCTTCACTTACGGCAGTCACTCATCATCAAGAAAGTGATGTTTAAACAAGGAACACTTCTTAGCTATGTCTAAGACGTAGAGATGTGAGAAGGGGGGGGGGCAGCAGAGAAGAGAGAGGGTGCAAAGAGCCCTGCTGGATTAGAGTGCACAACTGGCAAAATCACCAAAGAGTCAGAAGCATGGCCTCTCAAGTTGGGATGCAAGTCTGAGAACACAGCTACAACCCTAATGCTGAACGATGGTTAGAGAAAAGGACCCAGTCAAGGATACTTAGTGATGACAGAAGAATGTAGTTTTCACTTAAAACTTTTTGTTTCACTTTTGAGATTATAATTGTACGATTTTCCTTTCCTCCCTTTAAACACTCTTCTATATCCGTCCTTGTTCTCTTTCAAATTTGTGGCCTCTATTTTCATTAATTGTTGTATATAAAAACGAAAAACTGTTCTGCTCATATATAACCTGATATATATGTTCATATATATGCTGCTCAGACTGTATGATGTTACTTTCATGTGTGTTTTTATGGCTGACTGGTAATGAATAACTAGTTGGTGTGCTCTTCCCTGAGGAAGACCATTTTTTCATCTCCAAGCACTCTTTAGTTGCTTAGCTGAGTGTATGTGTGTGCGTGAGCGTGCGTGCATGCACGTGTGTGTGTGCGTGTGTGTGTGTGTGTGTGTGTGTGTGTGTGTGTAAGGTTGACGCCACCTGTACTTTTCCCTATTTACTTTGTCATGTCTATTAGTGTTTTACTTGTTCAGATCTTTCAGCCATTCATTTTCATTACTTTTTAGACCCTAAGGGCATTTGGACTAGATACATATGTTTTTTTTTAACTGGAAATTAATTTTCCCAAGAAGGAATTTCTGCTTGTTTTCGGGAATAGTATCATAACTATTATTTGGTGTTGGAAATTTAACTTAGTCTATCTGGTCTTATTTTTCTCATGGTAAAATGATGACAGAATTACACATGTTGAAGAGCTGTGAGATGGAAATTAGATATGCAAAACGCATGACAAATGCAGCCATCCTTAGTTTTATTGATGCGTCCAGTTGCTTTTAGAGATTGGCAGTGAAGATCTGTTCGGGGGTTAGTGTGGGAACACAGGACTGCAAATAGAAAAGTTGTTAGAAACGTAATAGGACCATCTAGACTCCCGAGGATGTACTCAACCCAATATATTGGAGAATCTTTTCAGGTAAGAGGCTTCACTTTGGGACAATGCAGAATCCCCAAAGGAACATTTATACTCAAGGAATAAAATATGGTGGGTACCTCTCAGTCCATTTTAGCAGTGTATTTACCATTTTACCTGCTTGGGGAGGAGAGTTTCTGTGTGGACTCCTGTGTGTACACATATGGGTACCTTATCATTTTATGTGTACACACAAAAGGGAAGGGTTGCTATTCTATACTTGCTATGGAAATTTACCATCTGAAACAAAGCAGGAGGACAATGTTGAGGCATCCTGTCACATTCAAAATGGGGAATTTAGAATCTGCTGTCAGTGTAGCCATGTGCTATTTGTGCAATGGCTTTGGAGATTCCTTGAAGTCCTCTGAAATTTTATGCAAAATTTTATGTGTGAGTATTTCGAAGGCAAATTTTCATAATGTCTGTTTTCAAAAAATTTCCCATCACAGTGAATTTTATAGGCTTTGCTCTATGTTATACAATCAAATAAGACAATAAACCTGGATGACCAGAATGTCTTTAGGTGTCTGATGTTTATGGGGCAGGTACTCAGCTTCACCTGGAGCTATTTGTGTGCTCTCAACTATCAGCACCATCAGCCTAGCATCAAACAAGTTGTAACATACCAGCCTGAAACAGTCCATACAGATTGCATCTGGGTTCCAATGTTTTAGAGCTTTTTTTCCTTTGCTTTACTCCTTTGTTTCTTAAACATTAAATATTGAGTTTTGATCACTTTTCATATCTCAGAAGCAACTTATAGGTAGATGAGAGCCCTCCAAGAAGACTGAAAAGGCCTCTGGAGAGCTTTGTGGAAATTTATGAAAACTGTCACGTTTGGCATACAAATAGTTTGGGAGCAGATAAGGGCTGACTCATAGAAACACAATTTCCAATGTGGCAAATTGTGTGCCTGTTAAAGACACACACACAGTAATTATTTGTAATGATTTTGAAGGGAATATCTCTAAGAATTTTTTCCTCAGTGCGGCATGATGGCACATGCATGCTTGTTTTCCCAGCACTCTGGAGCAGGAAGAAGGAGGCTCGGGAGTTCTGGACTATTCTCAGATACACATTAAGTATGAAGTCACCCTCAGCTACATGAGATCCTGTCTCAAACAAAAATGGTGTGATAGGTAGCAAGATGGTTCAATGGGTAAGGGTCCTTGGTGCTAAGCCTGATGAAGTGAGTTTCATTCCTCCATCCTACATGATGGAATGAGAGAACCAACTCCTGAATGTTGTCTTCTGACCTCCACACATGCACCCTGGCTACCATTTTACAAAATAAAGAATTAAAGTAATAAAAATAAAGAAATAAGTCAAGAAGCGTGGTATTTTTACAGTAACTTTTCATTAAGACACAGTAATAGAAAGAAGTGTGGTGAGGACCTAGATCCCTTGTTCAAGTGTAGTTGATAAGCAGAACAGTTTCCTTGTGGGTCCCTTAACATGGGGAGTAGGGGCTGCCTCTGACATGGACTCTGGTGCCCCCCCCCATTGATCACTTCCCCCTGGCAGGGCGGCCTTGCCAGGCCATAGAGGAAGAGGATACAAGGAGTCCAGATGAGACCTGATAGGCTGGGGTCAGATGATAGGGTAGGAGGGCTCCCTCTTCCTGAGGATTATGGGAGGGGTGGAACAGAGGAAGGGTAGAACTGGGAGGACATGAGGGAGGGGGCCACATTTGGGATGTAAAATGAACGAATTATTTTTTTTTTAAAGAAAGAAAATTAGATTTACGATGTCTATATAGATTATCATGTCTGGAGTTGAACAAATTTCTGTTTGACAGTAGTCACCTAATCAGTGGTGGCACAAAGAACTAATTTCAGTTGGCTTGCTACACACTGAAAAAGAAGAGACAGACAATAAAACAAACTGTGTAAAAAGCAGAGGACCACAGTGCAGGGAACTTGGTTGCGGTGAATAACGCCATTAGTAATTATCACTAAGCATGCTGGTTGTGTGGACTAGAGTGAGACACTCACAGTGAAGTCAGCCATGCCTGGGCTTTTGGTTCTGTGCTCACAACTGCCCCCACCTCCCACAATGAATAATATTTTCTGTTTTGAATTTCTTTCATGGATTTCAAGGTAGCATTGTTTAATTTTAACCTTTTCCTACACTGTTTGACTAAGGCACATTTTAGTAATTGTACTTATTGCTGTAATCAATTTGGCAGCTCACTCTAGCCTTTCTAGACCGAGGCTACAGCTGGCATCATAAGAA
This sequence comes from Acomys percivali, assembly GCA_907169655.1. Taxonomy (NCBI): domain Eukaryota; kingdom Metazoa; phylum Chordata; class Mammalia; order Rodentia; family Muridae; genus Acomys; species Acomys percivali. Next base: position 149,968,077 of record OU015743.1, read on the forward strand.
AAGAGTCGCACATACATAATGATATTTAAAGGTAATGAGGTGTCATATTGTTTCTTCAGCAAAAAGAAACAGGTTTTTTTTTTTTTTTTTTTTTTTGGTAATTGGTACATTATAAAAGACAGAAACATCTTTCATAAGCATATGATATTGTGTTTTTAATGGGTTGAAACTGCTGATTCAAAAGAATGTTTCAAAGTATTATTAAATTGGGGAAAGTAATACATTGTAGGCTCTATGGAAAAATTAAATATAAACAGTTATGAATATTTTTATCATCAATGAAATCTACTTATTTGTTGTCTCATTTACATACACATTTATTCAACAATGATTCGATGGGCTCATGGTATATATTCAGTTTCTGTTCAGTGTTGCAAAGAATTTAAAAGTCAAATAAAGAAGGTCCTTGGGAAGAGCTAGTGGTTTCCTGCTGTCATAGGAAAATAGTTCGCAAATAAAAACTCATTTTGTGATATGAATGGGGAAATAGGAAACGCTGGGAGGGAGATGTAATAGGGGAAGGAAGAGGGAAGTCAATACAGAAGGAGCAGGGGAGAGGAGGGACAAGTAGTACCGAGGATGTTGGATAAAGCTTCAGGGGCTCGTGCTCTATTCATTTACATATTTATGTGTCTATATATCTGAAATGAAGTTATGCTACTTGAACTGATATTGCCCCCCCAAAGGAGCCATAGACTCTCTAACAAAAACCCCGGTACAGGTCTAAGACAGCTTTGCTTGAGATCTTGGTCAGAGTTGTCCAAGTGAATCTCAAACAACAGAAGCTATTGCTGCTACACTTTGGTTCCTCTCAGAGGTTGAAGTTCACACACCATGGAATATCGCTCAGCTACTAAAAACAAGGAAATCTTGAAATTGGCAGGCAAATGGATGGAACTAGAAATGATCATCCTAAGTGAGGTAGGTAACCCAGACCCAGAAAGGAACTCATTGTATATGCTCACTTATAAGTGGATATTAACCCAGCATAGACGTCCTCTGAGAGACTCTACCCAGCGCAAGATCGGGACAGATGCTGGGACTTGCTGCTGGACTCCAGGTGAGAGTAGTATGGAAGAATGGGGGCCTGGAAAAACCTAGAGTGTTCAGGAGCCCCACAAGGAGACCATCAAGGATGGCAGATCTGGAGCTAGGGGGTCTTGTACAAACTGTGGCACCAACCAAGGACAATGCATGCAGTAAATGTAGATCACCAGTTCAGATATAGGCAATGGGCAGATCATTCTCTACGGTTGTGGGGAGAGCAGGGACCGCCTCTGACATGAACTCTGGTGCCCCCAATTTGATCACTTCCTCTTGGTGGGGAGGCCTGATAGGTACACAGAGGAAGGGATGCAGGCTATCCCAATGAGTCCTGATAGGCTGTGGTCATATGGTGAGGGAGGAGGTCCTCTTCTGTCAGAGGTCTAAGGGAGGGGAATAGGGCAGAAGAGGGAGGGAGGGTAGGAATAGGAAGACACAAGCTAGGGGATAACAATAAGGATGTAATCTGAATAAATTATAATAAATTAAAAAAAAACCTGACATGCAAGCAACCGATGATTGCTGAGGAAAGGAAAGTTAATCTCTGCAGGGCATAAGCCCCTAATTAGTTCTCTAATACAATGTACTCACCCTCAAATCATATAAACCCAAGCCACATTAAAGAGGCTCAGATGGTGTATTTATATACTTTATATATTTTTATACATAACAATAATAATCTATAAGAAGGCATCAACTTGAGAGGGAGTGTGGATACAAAAGGGAGTCAAGGAAGGTGACATAGGAGGCATTAGAAAGAGGACAGAGAAATAAGAAATTATGTAACTATATTGTGCTTAGAATTTTTAACCTATACATTTATTTTTATTACACATATAAAAAATAAACTACATAGAAGCAAGAAGAACCACAAAACAATCAGAAATTATATTAATGTTACGTTTTTGGCTATTTGTATTTGGCAACCTTGAAGAAAACATTTTCCCATTTTGGTGAGTCTAAAATTCTGAATGTAAATCAATATCTATCATATCTCATCTCTATCAACTTAAAACAGCTATCTAGGCCTAAAAACATCTCAACTCCTAAACAACTAAGCTTAATCTATTTGGTCTTCAGACCTATTAGAGACTTGAGAAGGAATAAAATTAATTACCTGAATAAACAGGAAGTGCAGGTTAGCAGCTTCCAAGTTGAAAAAAAAAAATGACTGAGACAGTTATTTGCCTGAACAGTCACCCAAAATTCTCTATAACATTGGAGCATTGTCTTCAGCATTCTGGCTCAATATATCTGACATATATTTGTGAGGCAGGAACTATTGAGGACTTGCTTACTCTGTCTTGGCAGAGTTGCATCCAAGCTTGCCTATTTTAGGCAGAATTCTGTTAGTGTTTGAAATGAGGACATTCTGCCCATGGCTGGTTTGCCACATTTGAAGCCATCTCCATAAGGAGGTTCTTTTTCTATGATGTTCATCATCTTCTTTGAGGTAGGCTGGGTGTTGCCAGGAGTTTACCTGCTTTACTATCAAAGAATCCTTAAAATGATAAAACATCTTTAAATGCCATATTCTGTAGGACTTTGATGTTTTGGAAGATCTTATCTACCTGTTTTCCCTTATGTGTTATAGAATTATACCTATCTGTTACACCTAGGATGTATATTCTTGTGATATAAACAGACTATTCCCTTTCCAAGTGGAATTCAAACATCCTCCCTTGGACTCTCCTTGTTAGTTAGCTTCTTTGGGTCTGTGAATTGTAGTATGGTTATCCTGTAGTATATGGGTAATATCCACTTATACATGAGTATGTACCATGTATGTCTTTCTGGGTCTGGGTCACCTCACTCAAGATTCTTGTTCCATCAATTTTTCTGCAAATTGCATGATTTCCTTGTTTTTAATAGCTGAGTAGTATTCCACTGTGCAAATGTACCACAGTTTCTTTATCCACCCTTTGGTTGAGGAACATATGGGTTGTTTTTAGTTATGGGCTATTGTGAATAAAGCTGCTATAAAGTGTGCATGTGGTATGGTGAAGCATCTTTTGGGCATATGCCCAGGAATGGTATATCTGGATTTTGAGGTAGAATTATTTCCAATTTTCTGAGAAAGTGCCTGATTGATTTCCAAAATGGTTGTACAAATTTGCACTCCCACCAGCAGTGGATAAGTGTTCCCCTGCCTTCACATTCCTGCCAGCAAGTGCTGCCACTTGAGTTTTTGATCTTAGCCATTCTGACTGATGTTAATATGGAATACAATAGACATTGGAAAAAAAGAAAGAGAAAGAGCTGGGTAGCACAGGGTGTGCAGAGGGTGAGGCAGGTTGGGGATCAGATTTGGGGAGAGTAGGGTGGGAGGCCAGAGGTGTGGGAGAGAGAAGAGAAACTGAGGGGGGTAAGGAATCTGAGACAAACTGGAGACCAGTTACAGGGTAGGCTCCTGGGAGGATGTGGGGTGACACTAGCTGCTGGGGACATGAAGATTGAAGTGATCATCTCCTAGTCAGGCAGGACTTTCAGTGGAGGGAGATAGACACCAAGCAACTCACAAAACCTTTGACCCAAAATTTACTCTGGGTACAATATGTGCAGGGATAAAGATGGAGCAGAGATTGAGAGAATGGCCAATCAATGACAGGCCCAACTTGAGACCCACACTAGGAGAGAACCAACCCCTGCACTATTGATAATACTTGGCTATGGTTGCAGAAATGAGTCTAGCATATCTGTCCTCTGAAAGGTTCCACCCAGCAGCAGATCAGAATAGCAGCTGAGACCTACATCCAAACATTAAGTTAGACTCGAGGAGTCTTTTCGAAGAGTGACAGGATAGATGCTCTTAGAGGGGACAAGAACTCCTCAAGAAGACCAACAGAGTCAGCTAAGCTGGGCCCATAAGGGCTTACAGAGACAGAAGCACCAACAGAAAAGCATCCATGGACTGGGTCTAGGCCCCTAAAACATCTGTAACTGATGGGCGGCTTGGTCATTTCGTGGTTCCCCTAGCAAGAGGAGCAGGGTTGTCTCTGACATGAACTCTGTTGCCTGCTTTTAGATAACTTTCCCCTGACTGAGCTACCTTGTCTGGCCTCAGTGGAAGAGGATGTGCTTAGTCCCCATGAGACTTGATGTGCTGGTGTGGGTTTGTGGGAAGGCCTCTCCTTTTCTGAAGGAAGGGGAAGAGGTAAAGGGGAAGAAGATGGGGGGGGGGTAGGAGCAGGAGGAGAGGAGGGAGTGGGCTGTGATTGGGTTGTAAAATAAATAAATCAACTTAATAAAATATTTTTAGCAAAAAAGGGCACATTTTGCTACATTTCGTTATGAAGTAACTGGACAACAGTCTCTGGCCGGTTTCCAGCTACCAATAGAAACTGGCTTTGCTAATGGTGTGATGTTACATATTGCTGAAGTACCCACATCTCACAGGATGCTTAGGTAACAGCTCAGCAATTACTGGAGCATTTATGGCAAGCATGAAGGAGATTGCTCATCTTTTGAAAAAAATTGTGGGAGTAACCACTCGATGAGAGCATAATTATCACTGCTGATGTAATCAATCTGAGTTATACTTTCTGAATGTCTCAATACACCCACTTATTTCTAGGTATTTTGACATATATTATTATGGATTTAATTCCCATAAGTATGTGTCATTTTAATATATTTTGAAGTGGAAAAGAATCATACATACAAAGTAGTATTTCATTATGACATTTTCAGATACATATCTTCATATAGTTTTCTTTTATTCAGCCTCCACTCACTAGCATCACTCATCTCCTTCGTCCTTTTAATTGTTAATAGTTATATATATGTACATATATATGCATATGTACATACGTACTCATTACACAAGTGCTCCAGTGCACGTGCAGAGGTCAGGGGACAGCTGGCAGGAGTCAGTTTGGACTAATCTGTGAACACTTAGGATGTAGCTCAGGTCACTAAGTTTCATGGCCAGTGCTTTTATCCACTGAGACATCTTGCCAGTCCATCCACCATTGCCTCCATGATGAGCTCCTTTGTAACCCATATAGTGTCTTATTTTACTTTCACATAACACATATATACCACCCTCTCTTTCCACATAGCCCTACAACCATTATATGCAGGAAGACACTCTTTGAAAATTTTTTTTAAACTTTTTATTGATTTTTCATGAGTTTCACATCACGCACCCAGTCCTGCTTATCTCTCTACCTCCTCATCTATGGTTTTTGGTCTTGTAGCCTCCTACCCCAAACTAAAACACACACACACACACACACACACACACACACACACACACACACGACCACCACCACTAACAACAACAAATTGAAAACATTTTACCATGAAAACTGTAGTATGTCACAGTGTGCCCCTTCGTATATCCTTTTGTCCACAGATCCATCTTAACTTACAAATGTTCCTTGCAGTGAGTCATTGGTCTGGCTCGAGAACTTTGGCTTCTGTGACACCATCAATATTGGGTCATCATCAGGACTTCTCCTGGTTATCCTGTGTTGCTCCGTGTCACAGAGGTCCTACAGCTTTGGAAAAGCATTCACAGCTTTGGAACAGCGTTTTCAGATGTTATAGATTTTGAGGTAGGCCGATTCAGAGCCATGGCTCTGGGTTAAGTGGTAGCTGAGATGGACAGCCTTCCAGCTCTGTCTTATCCAAACAACCAGGGTGTACTCTCCAGCACTGCTCTGGCTAGGCCATTAAATGCTGCCATAGGCAGGAGTTAGGGTCAGCTCTCCTGAGCCAGCTCCACCATGCTACCCAGTTAAGGTTTGGGGCCCAGTCTCCCAAGTGCCTGTGAGGGACTAGGACAGCTCTCCCAATATCTCACACCCTTGGGGCTGGTTCACTTGTGCCCATCCTCCAACCATGGTCTGCTCTGATGTGCTGCCCAGGTGAAGGCCAGGGCCTGCTCTCCTGAGTGCTGCAGGTGCTGAGGGGCAGAGAAAGCTCTCCTGAGCTCATGACCCCTAAGGGAGCTTTCCTGAGTTCTTGGAGGTGGCAAGGGGGACATCTCAGAGCAAAAGTGAGAGGGGGGCATTACCTCTACACTCATGTCATCCCATGGTGGATGAGTGGCATGGTCATCTCTTCCACACTTATGCCACCAGAGACAGCTCCACTGTGCTCCCTGGGCTAGACAAAGGGCCTGCTCTCCTGAGTGCCACATGGCTTGAAGGGAAGGGCTAGTTGTTCAGAGTCCCTGGACTTTCACATGGTCTCAGGTGGCTGCCCAGACTAGAGATATCCCAATGTTTTCTGTTGGTAAAATGAGCCATGAACACCAACACTGATCCCTGCCACTGTGTAGCCACAGACTCAGACATGGCCCTCAGCAGCAACTGGGACTGGGGCCTCATCACAGTGGTAATAACTATTTCTCTAAAACTGTATTAGTAGCCTGAGCTCTCGAGAGACAAGTAACATCATTACTCTACTCTTACTGACCCCCAACTCTTTGTTGATACTAATCACTGAAGGATAAACTGAAGCTTTGTGTTTAATTGTTGTTGCTCTGTTCTGTCATCATACTGTGGGTTCTCAGAGATTTGTGATCTGTAATAGTGGACTCTCAGGAGGTTAGGGAGAACTCAGAAAAGCAAGGTGGTCCAGATGTTGTGATCTTCAGCTTTTCAAATGTTGCATCAGTTTTCATTTAAAACAAAGTAACAAAATACGTTAACCTATATAGCAACACTTTGCTGGCCACATCTGATACTATGATATACATACATAAATATAAGCTGATATTTTGGCAGCCATATCCCACTTGAATTTGTTAAAAATATAAGTCATTTAAAAACTAATGGAGTATAAAATTAGAGCTTAAAATGCAACCACTTGAGATCTACAAAATAGTAACAGTTAAAGAGATTGCTACTATTAGTTTTATTTTTGTGCATAAAATTACTGCTGCTGTAGAATCTTATAAGAGGTGAACTATATTTTTCCAAAACAAATATGTTCAGGTAGAAGTCATTATTCTGCTGTCAAAACATGATACCTTGTTGGCTTTTCCCATGAACTCTGAAAGACTTTGCTCAGAAAATTTGCTTAAGGAAAATTCTTTTGATATTTGGGGGCCATATGAACAAAACAAGTAGGGACACTTCTTACTTCTGAGATTTTTTTCCTAGGCACTGAAACAGAAATAAATATACCTTCCTAGGATGTTTGACTTTTTTTATTTATTGATACATGACCTCTTTAAGCTTTTCTAATCCCATAATAATCATGAATATTCAGGGAGTATAGAAAGATATGAACTTTCATGTGAAACAAATCTGGATTTACACATCCATTTCAAGTATGTTTTTAATGTAAATAGTATGTGATAACTATTTTGTGGGAATGAGTTGGGTATATGATGAGATGCTTTCACTATTGCCTACAATGAGTTTTGATGTATAGCAAACCCTTTATCATCATCATCTTCGTCATCATCATCATCATCATCATAATTATTAATTAGGTTTTTTGAAACTCAGTTTCTTTATGTAGCCTTCGTTGTCCTGGACTCATTTTGTAGAGCAGGCTGACCTTGAACTCACAGTGATCCACCTGTTTCTGCCTCTCTGAGGCTGGGATTAAAGGTGTGCGCCACCATACCCAGATGACGCTTAACAAACACTTTTTTTTTTCAGTTACTGCAGCACTTTTTTTTTTTCCCAGAATGACATGTTGCTGGAGGCTAATGTTTTCACTGAACAGCAGGAAACCAAAATTTGTCATTTCTTAAAGAACTGAGTAAAAAAAAAAAAAAAAAAAAACCCTTACGGAAATTAAAAGGGTGAGCATATTTGCAGGTGTCAATGCAAACATTTCCATCTTAAGGCAAGTAACAACCCATGGCCATCAGGAGGTGAAAAGTCAGAATGGAAACTGGGTCCTAAGGCTCAGACTTCCCCACCCTGTTAGACTGGCAAGATGGAAGTGGTGACTGGATCAGGAAACCCTTGCCAGCCTTGAGAAATCCTGGACACCAGCCGTCGGTAAATACCCTGCACAGATCACTACTCGGTGCTCACACTGATCCACCACGCTGCGGATTTCTCTTCCATAGTGTGCTCTCCCCAGACACCAAGTGACCGAGCCACGTGGACTAAGGCCTAAATAAAATATGCACATGGTATTAAACCTGTACTAAAGTCAAAAATCAGCAAGAAGTTCTACGATCTAGTGCTGGTATCAGCTACCAGCTTCAAGAACAAACCCCTTTTCAAAAGCTTATTCCAGGTTCATGAGGTTGGCATGAGGTGTGTACATTTGCCAGGGCAGATTCATACTGCAGAGTCAGATCATGCAGAAGATGCCTGGCACCTGCTGAGTCCGTCTAAGAGCATTGTGGTGGAGGGCCTCGACTCGTCATATTCTTGCTGGCTGATCCACATCTGCTGGAAGGTGGACAGGGAGGCCAAGATGGAGCCACCAATCCAGATAGAACACATGTTCTCCTGAGCAGCAATGATCTTAGTCTTCATTGCGCTGGCTGCTAGGGCTGTGATCTCCTTTTGCATCCAGTCAGCAATGTCTGGATGCATGGACACCACCAGACAACACTGTGTTGCCCACATCACACTTCATCATGGAGTTGAAGGTGATCTCATGGATGCCCACATGACTCTAGGCACAGGAAGGAAGGCTGGAAGAGTGCCTCTAGACACTGGAATCTCTCATTGCTGATGATGATCGCTTGCCTGTCAGGCAACTCAAAGCTCCTCTCCAAGGAGGAGGAGGATGCAGCAGTATCTATTTCTTGCTCAAAATCCAGGGCCACATAGCACAGCTTCTACTTAATGTTATGCCCAATTTTCTCACTCAGCTATGGTGGTAAAGCTGTAGCCCCACTCAGTCAGGATCCTCATGAAGTAGTCTGTCGGATCCCGGCCAGCCAGGTCTAGACACAAGATGGCGTGGAGGAAGGCACAGCCCTACTAGATGGGCACTGTATGTGTGCCCCCCATCACCAGAGTCCATGACAATGGCAGTCGTGCACCCAGATGTATACAAGGATAACATGTCCTTAATACCTACGTACATGGCTGGGGTAGTGAAGGTTTCAAACATTATTTGTGTCATCTCCTCTCTGGAGATGCTCCTCGGGGGCCACATGCAGCTCACTGTAGAAGGCATGGTGACAGATCTTCTCTATGTCACCCCAGTTGGTGACAATGCTGTGCTTGATAGGGTACTTTAGGGTCAGGATACCTCTCTTGCTCTGGGTCTCATCACCCACATAGGAATCTTTCTGGCCCATGCCTACCATGAAGGCCTAGTGTCAGGGGCGAACTATGAGGGAAGAAAACACAGTCCTGGGGTCGTTTTCACCAGCAAAGCCAACTTTGTACATGCCGGACCCACTGCCAATGAGGAGAATGATGGTTTCTTCTTCCATTGTGATTGAAGAAAGAAGGGGCGACCGAGCAACGAGCAGACAGGCAGGGTAAGCTGGCGGAGGCGTGACAAACACTTAATGAATGTTTATTAGCTAAACAACATATGAGGTGTTTGTACACAAAACTAGAAGACCAAGTAAAGTTTATTTATTTATTTTTAAAGTATCTGAAACATTATTTTCCAGAATCACTGAGTAAGCAGCTTACTATTTCAGTCAAGAGTGTAAGAGGTTTTCTGGTTGTTGCTGATTTAAGGGGATTTTTTGAGATTTTATCGTTTTTTTTTTTTAAATTTTATATCTATAGACGTTTTGCCTGCATGTGCATCTGTGCATCACATACATGGAGTGCTCATGAAGGCCAGAGGAGGGCACTGGATCACCTGGAACTGGATTTATAAGTAGTCATCACCTGCTGTGTAGGTGCTGGGAACCTAACTAGAGATCTCTTGAAGAATAATAGCCAGTGAGTGCTCTTAACTGCTGAGCCACGTCTCCAGCCCCAACTGCTGAGCCATGTCTTCGGCTCTATGCAAGGTGTTTGGAAAAAGAGTTAGTCAGAAACCAGGAAGGTAAAATGTGGGGAGAAAAGGAGCAAAGAAGGGAGAATAACAGGTTACATGTGATATGAAAGAGGAAATGTGAAAAACAGAAGGGTGGCTCTAGTTGGGGAGGAGGGAGGGGTTCAAGAGGAAAGGGAGGGAGGGAGGAGGGAAAAGTAACACTAAGAAGTTTGGGAAAATGCATAAAATTTGTATTGTTTTCCATTCATGCAAATTACATAAATGCACATAAGTGTATATGTATACATATACATATATATTCTGATATGTGTATATGTATACATATACATATATATTCTGATGGGTTCCCAATGCTATTGTCTAAAGCCTAGACTGCCAATAACCCAGCTGAATTGTTGGTCTGGGTAGTCCAAAGGACTCCCAAAACAACACAGGAGATTGCCCTTGCCATTGCTTGCCTCCCAGAAATGGAAGTACATCACTGTTACTGAAAACACCATGCACTTACGACACAAGACCTGTAGGATCAGAGCTGGATCTCACCTGAAAGCCTTCTCCCTTTGTTCCAGCTTTCATAGTACCAGAAAGTACTATGGATGCTTCTAAGGAAGGGAAACAATCTATAGACTTACCCAGTGGCAAAGCCTATAAACCACAATGACCAGCACAGAAAGATATCCCTAAAGGTGCAATGGTGGCACCCATGTACTGGCAGTAATCTACACCCATGTAGCTGGGCACAAGACCTGCTAAACAGGAGGGAAATCATACATAGTACTGGGAACTGGGCCCATTGCCCTGGCTAATGAGGTCATGAATGTTAGAGGAGAACGTACCACTATCTGTTTACTAAAACCAGCATAATTTCTAAGTGCATTATAAATATGGATCCTTATTCCCACAGAGAGTTCCTAACCATCAACAAAGCAGCTTCTTTTTGCATGAGAGATCCTTAGAGAAACCCACAACTGGTCAAAATGCAAAAACTATCTGTGGCTTGCCCATTCCCAGTGGACACATCTATAAAATCACTCCTGCACCTAAGGTTCAGAAAACATGGGAAAAGAGTGGGCAGAAAGAGCCATAGGACCAGGAAATCTGCTGTGGGATTTTGCCTTCTAGAAATGATAGGGGACTTTCTCCTATGATATGTCAATAATATGACTGCCAGAACAGGAAGACCAGTAGGCATGATAGTGTGGAAAGGGGAAACCTCATACAGCTCAAACCTAACCAAAGAATTACAAGGGATGCCTAATAGTATTCCATTATGAATATGAGTCATATTTTTATTATCATCACTATCATCAGTTGAAGGACATTTAGGTTGTTCCCATTTCTTCACCATTGTGATTAAAATGGCAGTGAACACGGATGAGCAACTATCTCTGGAGTCGAGTCCTTTAGGTGTATGCCAAGGATTGGTATAGATGGCTCATAAAGATTTATTTTTAGATTTTTGAGAATTCTGTACACTGATTTCCATAGTGGCTGTACCGTACCATCTTATAATCCTAATAACAGAGAAAGAACATTTCCAATTTCTCCACATCCTCTCCAGCATCTGTTGTTTTCTTGATCTTTGCAATTCTGACTCTATATTATATAAAGAAAAGAGATTTATTTAGATCACAGTTTCAGAAGCCAGAAGTCCAAGCTCAGGCAGTCCTCTGATCCTGAGTTTCATCACAAATGGTACATGTATTAGGAGAGTATGTTCAGATTATGTCAGGAAGACAGCAGTTGGCAGGTATGTGCTTTTTCATCAGGCCACTCTCAAGGACTTATGAAGACTCTCTGAGAGCTACATTAATTCTTTACAAAGCTGACCTCAAAGTCAGTGAATCATCTTCCATTGAGCTCCACAAACAGAAGATTTCACTATCTCATAGCATTTTCATACTGTGACTAAGTTTCCAGAATATGAATTTTTAGGGCTCATATCTAAATCTACCTCAGTATGGTTTTGATTATCACAAACAAAA